>JAWMRA010000113.1:14747844-14932573 GCA_035584735.1 Pseudotriccus pelzelni
TGGGGCGTTGGTTGTTTTTATGTTTGTTTTGGGGGTTTTTTGGTTTTTGTGGGTTTTGTTTTTTTTTTTTTTTTTACTTCTTAGCAGTACCTTTACAATATGTCTGCGCAGAAATTCAAACAAGAGTTTGCACTGATGTTTATTTTGGGTAGCAGGTTGTTTCCAAGGTGTCTTTATGAAGTCTGGATCCTGTGGATCCTGTTCTCTGCCCCATGGAAGAGTTTCTGCTCAGGTGTGCTCCTGGCTCTGGGGAGGTTCCACAGGCAAGGAGAGCAGGAAGACAGTGATGACATTCCTGTGTGGATTGGAGGGCAGCCTTTTTCTATAAATACATGTTATTTTCCCTGTTAAATGACTGATGCTGACAGTGGTTTTCAGATGAGCTATTTTTAAGACATCGTGTTATCCACTAAGGATGTCATTATGTGTTGCAAGAGTTTTAATATAAACTGTTTACATATTGATCTTGTTGTAAATTAAGCTGTTTCTTCCTTATCTTCAACAGGCAGCCAGATAAACTAGTGGTGGTTTGGACAAGAAGAAGCAGAAGAAAATCCTCTAAGGTTAGTTGATTACTTAATAAGTCCCATCTTCATTGAGAAGCAGGGTCAGTTCTTTGAGGGACTGATTGTTTTTGTTTTTTTTTTAATGTGGGGAGCAGCCAAATAAATGAGAAATATTGTAATTATTGCCTTTTCTTTTTAACTCAGTTTATCCATAAAACTCAAAATAAGCTGCTGTTGATGTCAGTGCTAATTTATGGGAATTCAGCTCCAATTTCAGCTTTGGTTGGTTGTTTAGCAGAACTGTATCATCATCAGTTCAATTTCAGTTATTAATTGCTAGACTTAATTAGAAAGGAGTATCTGTTTCACTACTACAAGTGTATTAAAAATAATTTTAAAAAAGTGATAAAGAATCTGACATCCCTGCAATAGGCAGATTAAGTCTGAATAATATTCTATTTACAACTTGAAGTGCTACAAATAAAAAATAATAATAGCAGTCTCTTTCAGCCCAGCAGTGCATCTTTGCATTGACTTGTTACGTTATAGATCTACTAACACTGTGAGAAAGCCTGTGAATTTGTGGTTTGTGGCTAACAACTTGTTAGCCTGAGGAATGGGAAGCTCTGAGTGAAGTGTGTCCAGTGTCTGGACGTTCATAAAGTTTGTCTTGCATGGGGGCAATAGTGCACGCTGGATTCCTCCCTTCCCAGGAGTATCTCCACCTTCAGGTGACTCGGTCTTGCTCATTCCCTTTCCCCACTCCGTTGCCTCTTATCTTGATTGGGCTTATGGCAGGTGGTCTTCTCAGAGAGGAAATTTTGGAACTTGTAATAATTCTTAATATTGTCATTTAAAAAGGAGGTGGTCTGAGCTTCTTTTTTGGGGCGGTTATGCATGCGACACAAAATGATACTTCCAAGAACTCTGGTGGTGGAGAGAGGGTACCCATGATAGAGAAGATACCTCGAAATAATTATTTGTTGAAGAACTTAAATATCTAGAACATGTGGTATAGAGTTTTCTGCCCTGCTCAGGAGAGGCTTTGAGGTTGTTTGGTTTTTTTTACTCCTCTTTTTCTGACTTCTCTTTCTGATTGTCATATGTGTTTGTTGTGTTTTGTCTTTTAACTTGAGGTATAAATTAATCTAAGCTGTTTTAGATAAAGACTGGTTACTGACTGAAAGTGATTGCACAGCTCCAGTGTGTGCATCCAAAATTCTGCTTTAGGTTATGAAAACCCAAAGGTGTTACCTGGTGAGTAAACAAGGCTGTGAACTTAGTCTGGCACCTTTTCCTGTTAACTAGGTAACTGTTCCTGGTCTGTGTTCTGTACTCTTCAGCAAAGTCAGTCACACTGTTCCTCTTTCACTGCAGGATATACTAGTTCAAGTTCCCTTGACTTTTTGGTGTGCTATGTATCCAGGCAGTAACTGCTGATGTGTGGTGTCTGATGTGGCTCCCCCCATGATAACTTTTCTCTTTTAGTTTCGTTTAATTTCTGTAGAACAGAGAGAGAAAAGATATATTAAACAGTAAATGCAGTGCTTACACAAGCATTGTCACCCTGAAAAGCCTGGTGAAAAACAAGGTATTTGTCCATGAATGGCTGCTTTGTTGGGATTCAGAATATGTTCAGAAGCAGAAGCCCTAACAAAAATCAGGGCTTTGTGAAATAATGGATTTCTGCCTGTCGCTTTATAGGACCCAATGGCAGCATTTCCCTGAGGTGAGAGGAATTTCTGACATTAGCTCAGCTTTTTGGGCTTGAAGTTTTTTCAGCTGGGCCATGAAATTTCAGGACATGTCTTCTCTTTTGGTCACCAGGCAGTAGAAGCAACTCTTGGATAAACTGGCAGATTTATCTGAGACTCAGAAAAGTCTTTGGCTAACTAAATAATTCACATTTAGTAAGATCCTAGAAAGGTACCTTGAAAGAGACTGAGCGGCCCTGAAACCTGGGCAGAGATAGTTAATTCTGCGCTTAGGTAGTTGATGTGATTTGAGCTGTTTGGGTCAAAAACTGTAAATCAATAAGTGTTCTTGATCTCTTAGTCATCCTGCCAGTAAAATACTTTATTCAACATAGTTGTTTCATCTAATTGCTTTATTGGAAGCAAGTCAAATGAATATTTCCTCTTATTTTATTTTTGATGGACACTGGGTTCAGTGAGTACAAAGCATTAATAATTGTCTGGTTTTCAGCTTCTTTGAGAAGGAAGAAGAGAGGGATGAGGTCTTAACTTACTGAAAATATGTTGTAAAGGCTTCCCTGGAGGTTATGATTTCTGAACTTTTTGGATCGTTAGGGATACCCCTTACAATCCCGAACAGATAGTTCACAAACTCACGGGATGGTTGAGGTTGGAAGAGACTGCTGCTGGAGGACATCTCGTCCAACATCTCTGCTTAGCAGTGTCAGCCAGAGTGAGTTGCTCAGGACTGTCTCTGGACAGCTTTTGAGTATCTTCAAGGTGGGAGACTCCACAGCCTCTCAGGGCAACCTGTGCCGGTGCTTGGGCACCCTCAGCGTGGAAAAAATGTTCCTCGATATTCAGAGGGAACATCTCGTTTCACTTTGTGCCCATTGCCTCTTGTCAGTGATGCTGCTGGGCACCACCTAGAAAATCCTAGATCGGTTATCTGGGCCCCCTCTCTTCAGGTATTTATCCGTATTGATAAGATCCCCCTTCTCCCGAGCTTTCTCTTATCCAGACCAGTCCCAGCTCTCTGTTTTTTCTCCTGAGGGGATCATCAGTCCTTGAAACATTTTCATGGCTCGTTGGGTGCTTCCCAGTAGCTGTGTGTCTCTTTTGTACTGGGAAAGCACAAGGGATATATTAACTGAAAATGGGGTGTGGCTTGGAAGATGATGCTATGGACGCACAGTGGGACTGACCTGCTCTGACTGATACAGTAAGACGCCACTGAGCTGAAAGCTAAGTTCCTGATGTCCTTGGAAGCCCTTATTTTTGTGGGTTTCTGTGAGTTTTGATATGCCTCTTGGCCTACATACTTTCTTTCCAAGTAAGCTACAGTGGTCCCTTTATTAGAATGAATAATGGGAGACACCATGTGCAGGAGTCTGAATATTTTACTTGTTACTGTGGGAAACAGAATAGGAGCTGTACGTGTGTTAAATTACAGTAAGCTTCAAAGTGTTGCAAATGAAAGGCAAATAATCATTTAGAAGGAGCATTGAAATAGCAGACTGATGGATGGGTGGATCCAGGACCATAAATATATCCAGCACTTACTGACCTTAATGCAGATTTAAGTTACTTACAGTTCTATTTTGGGATCTGCTCTCTACAGGCAAGTCTGGATTTTGAATTTCATGAGGCGGGTCAAGACAAGATGGCTCTATGTGGTTGGGCATCTTCATTGTGTGTGCCAGGGCTTTACAAAAAATGGTGATTTGCAGTTTTGCTATACTTGGCAGAATTTCTGTGCAATCCTAGAACCAGAATGAACTTTTAGCTTGGGGTGGGGGGGGAAGGTTAACCTGTCTGCTGGTGCAGATGTTGTCTGTTTTCAAAATCAGTTAGACTCCTCAATTTAGGTGGTATGTAGGCCACCAGATTTTCAGGCCCTGAGCTTTCGGACTTGCTTTTGTTTGGTTTGTTTTGGTGTTTTGTGTTTGGTTTTTTGTTTGATTTTGTGTTTTTTTGGTTTTTTTTTTTTGTTTTGTGGGTTCAGGTTTTTTGTGTGGGGTTTTTTTGTGTGGGGTTTTTTGTTTTGTTTTGGTTTGGTTTTTCGCTTTTTGGGGTTTTTTTTTGCTTTGTGTTTTTTGGTTTTGGGGTATTTTTTTAGTGATAGAAGAATGTCTTTGTTCTGTTGTAGAGCAAGGGAAAAACATGTTGTGGATATGTTTACTTTCACTTCACTGAGATGCTCTTGAATTTCTAGGCTTTGAACTAAGAAATTTCAATTTGAAAATAGATGTTGCCGTGATGTCAAGGAGGTACTTTCTACCATCCCTGTGAACACACACAGGCTTATGGTTGAATTATGCACCTCTGAAGAATCAAATTTGCACTTGCTTCTGAGAGTCTGACAGAATTATTCTTCAAAGATCCTTTTTGTATCAAAGTGAAAAAGGTGCTTTGCCTGTTATTTCAGCAATTCTGCTGCAGGTTTATCAAAAACTGTTTAAGCACAAAGGAGAAGGAGCAATGTTGGGAAGAGGGAAAGAACTTGAACAGTAAGAAGTTAGAGCCAAGAGAAGCAGAGAGGCAGGGTGTAGGAAGGATCCCTTGTTGGACACAACAGTAGCCTGCCCATCGTCTTTTCAAGGCTATGCCATTAATAAAACAGCACTTGGGTCACCTGTTTTGCTGTCCTTGGCAATCTCTCTGGCTTCTTCATTGCCTGGTGCCAGCGCTGCCTGTCACTGCCAGGTTCTTCCCTGGCTGGAGTTCCAAAGGCATGTTGTGACCCTGACATGCTGGTGACTGTCTGGGACCAGTGCAGTTCCATAATGCCACTCCTGGGGCTTCTCAGTTCTTTAGTAAAGTAATAAAATCATATTTTGTTGCAAGTGTTAAGTGGTCAGAATCAGGGTGAGTCGTTCTAATGGTTGGTGGATGCATTTAAGGCATACGATACAGTCTTTAATAGGGCAACTGCAAATGGTTTTCCTGCCACGTTGCTGCCTTGCTGAGCAGACAGTGGTTGGGGAAAACATAAGGACGGAGTGGTGAGCAAAACTGCTTTGTCCATGGAGAAGTCGGAGGGTGTTACAGGAGGTATAGGACATGAACAGAAAAGACTGCCTCACTGTTCTATGGTTAAAGGCTGCCTTAGAGAGTTTGGTTTTGTCCCATCCTCGTGTACAAAGCTCCTGGCTGAGGTTGGATAGAGTATTAAAACTAGATTTGATGTATCTTTCCGTTTTTTTGTGTGCCGGACATTGGGACTGACTTGCAGTGATGTAGAGCAGCCGTCTTTGCAGTTGAAGTGAAAAAAGTCTGCTTTGGAAGACAAAACAAAAAGTTGTTTTGTGCTTAATCCCTCTAAAGTGAGAGTGTTGCTGATTTAAGCAGACCTTGCTAAATTAAGGGAAACTGGTTATTCTTTCCCTGCTTGTAAATTTGGGGCCGTAAAACCCTTCTTTTTCCCAGGGATCCCATAAAGTTAACTTGTGGTGACATTCTGAGGTGCAGTGATGGCAGTTCCCAGAAAACGATGGGAGAAATAACTCTGCATTCACAGTTGTTTGTTTGTTTGTCTGGCTTTTGATTTTTTTATTTGTTTGGTTGGTTGGGTTTTTTTTATAAGAAACCCTGTAGATAATGTCAGAGAGTGCTTGATGAGAAGAAGGGGAAGAAGCTCATTATCTGAGCATCATCTATTGTGGACAGTGAATGAGGCAAGATTTGGTGGAAGTAACAGCATGAATATTTAAGGAACGTGTCATGAATGTGTATGTGTGAAATTAAGCTTAAACAGCTAGCCCAGTGCTAGAGAACCTGTGGTGAGGATGAGGTTTTTTTTGTTCATTTTCCAAGCTTGCAGTCCTTCTGTAGCTTTTTAGCAGTACTGCATATGCACACAGATGCATAATTACAGTTGTAACACATGTGCATGCTGATGAATTGAAGACATTCATAGGAAGACCTGTGGGAATCTGCTGGGTTCCTTGTCTGCTCTAAAGGGGCACTGACAGCAATGGGTTGATCAAAGGCTGCCTGGAGTTTTCAAGGCTTTGAACTTTCCTCTTTGGCACGTGCCGGGTTTTTTGGACTGCCTCCCAGGGCAGGAATGTTGTTCTGGTGCCCAGCCTCTTTAACTGGTGGGCCAGGCACAGTGGTTTCGAGATGATCATGGGGATGCAAGCTGGAGTCTGGTCTTTAATTTGTCTCCCTTTGTGATACTGAATTGTGGTGCAGAAGAAAAAGAAGGAGCCATTCACAAACTGCCCCTTGAGGTTTCCTCTGGTGTGGGGGAATTAGCAGCTTTTCCCAGTCCATTCTTTTTCCAGTTAGGTCCACTTGCAGCCAGGTCATACTGAGCTCTAGCTGTCTCTGGATGGCTTTGGTGGGACTCATTACACAGAGCAAATTGGAGCAATCCTCAGCCTTCAGAAGCCACACTGGAGGCACCAGATGAAGGATCTGGCTGCTTAACATCTTCCTCTTCAGTTTTGTTTTGGTTTTTTTTTCTTTTCCTGTCTAAGTGTTCTGCCTGGATAACACTGAAGAAGAGGGATTATCCTTACAAGCTGAGCTGCCCTAAGCACTGCTGGAGCCAGTCGAGCTCCTGCTTGCTTCTTGTGCCCTTAGCAGCCTGTCACACAGACAAGTAGCAGAGCTGGTCTGATCACAGCCAGCTGGCAAAAAAATTTATCAGGAAAAGAAAATCAGCAGTTTGCTGGCTCAGAATAAAGCCACTCTTGGGGCTGCAGGTGAGGGATAATGGTAGGTCTGTATCTGGTGGCTTTTGCTTTTAAAAGCCCATATTGACAGCTTGGCTATAAAGAACATATTTTTGATTCATAAATGTAAACAATTTCATAATTTTCAGCAGGCTCAAAACATTATTGTCAGAAAAGTAACGTGATTGTCCTGCACAATAGAGGCAGGATGAGGCAAGGTGGTACTGAAGAAGGCAGAAAGCAGCTGAAGCATCTGGAAGGGAAGGCTCTTGAAATAATGTAATACGAAGTCTGTCTTTTCTCCTCTGCGTGAACTGGACGGTTGTGATGCTCACATCCCAGATGGTGGATCGCCAAGCTGGCTGTCTGGGTTGTAACTGTTGCTGTTTTAAAGAGAGAAAAAGAATCTCCAAACTGGATAGCCTGAAGTGCCCCTGTGAGTCTGCGGGCTCAACTCCACAGCCTTTCTGTAAGAGATTCCCCCCTCTGCCAGTCATCACTTCTGTGCCAGAGCAGCCCCGTCGGTTGGACTATGTCATTCACAGCCCTACTCTATTTATAGGGTGCTTCAGCAGCCCCTCCTGTAGCTCCTGTTTCCTGATTTAAAAGAGCTTTCGTGCTATATCGTCTCCTCTCATTTTCTACTGGCAGTCAAAAGGGAAGAGTTGCCTTCTGCCTTGAGATGCAACAGAGCGCTCGTGCTTCTGTTTGCAGACCATGGCTCTCATCCCTCAGATCTAGGAGACAAGTCAGGCAAGGGGAGGGCTGTGGGTGAGGCGCCCGCCGCTGGCAGTCACTTCTGCTTGGCTGCTCTTGTCTTGACTTCCGAGACAATGGGAGATGGCTGGTGAAGACTAATAGCAAATGAGGAAAAAGTGGCACAACCCAAGGGGAAATGGAGTTAGAGGTGAGGATTAGAGTGGAAACTGTGCAGGTGCAGCACCTGAGCCCTGACAGCAATTCCCTGTCACCTGCGGAGGTGGCCTGATCCAGCTCATGTATCAGAGTCAAGGCTTATAATTTGAGAGTTGAAAAGGTTTTTTGATATAGGCCAGATGTAACTTCAAGAAACTGCAGCACAGAGGTGGCTGACATGAGAAATGTTGCATTAGAATAGCAGTCTGCATCTTAATTTCAAATTACCCTCCTCTGTCTTTCTCCCCCTTTCCCTTTCTCCTTCCAACAACCCAGACTTTTTTTGATGTTATCTTTTTCTATCATGATGTTTATGTGATGCAGTGTTTATTTTTCAAAGCCAGAGGAGGACTTAATAACATTCATGATCACAGAACAGCTTTGCTTTAAAAGCTCATTAGCTGGGGCTTGTCTCCTGGTTGTTGCTCTCCGTGACAGAAAAACACATATATCCGTTCGTGTTTATTGTGTCTCACTGCCTTTCCTGGTGGGAAAAAATGCTGATAAAGGGCTTGAAGTGAAGTGTTGACTGCACCAGTGAATGCTCATTTTCTAGTTTTTTTTTTTCTTTAATAGATGGAAAAAGTGGTTCTCAGCTGAGCAGGCTGGCAGTGCCTGGGCCTTGGACAGCAAAAAGTTTGACATAATTGTCTGTATTGGCCAAAACCAGCAGGAAAGCACTGGTTTCAGACAGACCATGAGCTCCTGTTAGTTTTGTGAAAATTGGTATCTAGAAAGAGGATGGACTGCTCCTATGGAGGAGTTGATATTCATAGAGTTAGAAATTGTTTTTTTTCAAGTTGCTGTTTTTAAAAATTGCCTTTTTTTTTGATGCCCCAAGTTGTTACTCTGCAAGTACAAAGCACTCACTGAAATTTCTGATCTAATTAGGCATCTTTGGGAGCTGGGGTTTCAAGCAGAACAGGAAAGCTGGGAAAATTTGTGATAAAACTACAGGAGAGCTGGCAATGTTTGTCAAGAAAATAAAAATACTGGGATGGAAATGAGTGCTCTGTGCTTATGAAGCTGTGGAGGCAGGTAGGGCTTTGTGGTGTCTGTGCAGGCTGTATTTCCCCAGCACATTCTCCATTCCTCAGCTTCACATCTCTTCCCAGCTCCCCTGCCTCTCCCTTTGTCCTTCCCGTCCATGTCCCATAGCAGTCAGGGTCACCTGCAGTTAATCTGCAGGCCTTTGCTTTGTGAGGACGGAGGGATTAGAGTCAGAGAGAGATTTGGTACCTGTGATACTGCAGGCTCTGATGGAAACTCAGCTGGGTCCAAAAGGATTCAGGAAGCAGCAGGCACATGTGATGGGGCTGTCAGAGATGACTGTGGCCTCTGGAATGGGTACTCCTTACCCTGCAGGGCAGCACAGTGTTACTGCCCACGTATGGCTGGATAGGGCTGCTTCACCAGCTGTGTCCTTCCCACTTTGGGATAGCAGTTGCCCAAATTGCTGTAGGGTACCTGAGAACCCAAGTCACAAGTCCTGTTAACCTTATTATAGCAAAAATCTGTTCTGATGGACGGTCTGAACCTGAAGTTCCGAGTCTCATATAAAATTGTGATGAGCGATGCTGTAGAACTAAAAAAAAAAAGAAAAAAGCCAAGTTAATTGGCTTCAGAAATAGATTGGACATTATTTCCTGGTAAACCTTTCACAAATCTCTAATAATACACCTGCTCTGTTACTGTTACTTGTGCAGTAATATCCTCTCCTTATTTGTCTTACAGCATCGTGAAATAGATTTAAGTTGAGCTTGGAAAAAGGCACACATATTCCAAAACAGAAATGCCCACATAGGGCATGTTTTGGGACTAGCCATACTGATACTCAAAGGTAGACAAGTTCTCAGCCTATTTAACTGCTGGGGCTTTTTTTATCTTCTCTAGGTGCAGGTATGGCAGCATATTAATTCTTAAAAACTTAAATGTTTCAGTAGCATTATAAGTCATTGTTTTCACCTTTTCTGAAATAAAACTTCTGTTTAGGTGTAAATGTGATAAAGTCTGCAGTATGTGCTGTACACAAAATAAAGTTCAGCTTGCTACAGAAGTCCTGACCTTACAGCTTTAAATTTTGCAAGGCTCTGAGTATGCTGACCCGTTCTGTGTAATAAAAATGCAGAGTTTAGGACCTTGTGAAGAACAGGTTTAGTACAGTGGAGTTAAAAAAAAGCCTGCTGGTGGTCTGAATTTTCGTACTGTCATTCTTAATCATGTCCTTTGTAGTGTTCAGTGGAGTCATACATATAAGAATATGACCCTTTTGGAGTCAGTGATGTATTACTTCTACCTACATGCCTGGGGTCCTGTGGGAGTTGAGTCAGCACTTTTATAATGGCTTTAAGACAAGTGTTTTTTTCTTCCTTTAGGCTCACAGCTGGCAGCCTGGAATCAAGAACCCATACCGTGGGGTGGTGGTATGGCCTGTACCTGAAAATGTTGAAATTACTGTGACTCTCTTCAAGGTATGTTCGGGGGTTTTATTAAATATTTTTAAATTAAATTTTTTTTTTTTACTATTTCATATATAAACAACTATAAACAACATATGAAAAATTCTATCTGGAAATGTCAGATTATAATCACAAGGTCTAATCTTGCAGGGTTTTAAGTCGTTAACTGCAAAACCTTATGTCCTCAGTTCAAATCCAGGAGAGAGGGATGGTCTGTTCCCTGCCAGAGCTTACTTTTGTAGTTTAGTTAACACACTGAAAATACCCATTGAGCTGATTACGGCGAGTCACTGGCACAGAATTCAGTACATGTGTAGCTGTGCACGTAGTACATGTGTAAGGACTTGGCATGGGTTATAGTCTGCTTGGTTTGCTTTAGACACTGCAAGCCAGAAGCTGTCACAGCACAGTCACTTCTAGACTTCCCTGTTCAGTTGCAGTGCACACTATTGGCTAAAAATCAGAATCCAGCTCTTAATTTCCCATTGTTTAGTATGCCACACAAACATCACAGCACTTGTGTGATCGCAATTGTAAGAGTGGATGTGGAGTGTTTGAGCAGTACAGAGAATTATAAGATTTTACAGGGATTTTTTTTTTTTTTTGAACTGCATTTGTTCTATTAAAAAAGAAGGCTGTTTCTGTGGCTGTGAAGCAGGAGGAGGAAGTGATGCTAGAATTTATTTCCCAAATATCATCGGGCAAGGCCTGTCTGCATAAAGATAAACAATGCAGCGTTGCACATGTGACGGGGTAGGAGGCTACCAGGAAGCTGAAGATTTTGGGGATTTTTATTCCATTAGTTCTTGTTCTTCACTCTGGTGCCTCCATTTATACTCTGACTGTTCTTATTTATAACTGCACCCATGACAGCTTAGGGCAACAGTAAGTTACTTCTTTCTAATTAGTAATATTTGTATTTCTTTGTCTCAGGGACTTCTCTGAGTAACTGCTTGGACGTGGCTGCTGATTAGCCTTAGAATGGGAATTTATTACATAGTTCATTACACCTAAAAGAGGAGAAGTGTCTTTTTTAACTTTGCCTCCTGTCTTTGGGATTAGCCATGAACACAAACTTCTCAGGTTGGCAGTGATGCCAACTATCATAAGTTTGTTTCTCTTCTTAGCAAACACACAGTCTTCGACTGAGATTCAAAAGCTCACTACCAAAAGTTGTTTGGTGCAAGGACCTCTAATTGGATTAAGAAATTTAACAGCATTATGTGACAAGGCTATATGTCTGTATAATCTGAACATGATTATGCAACACAGTAAATGCTGCTGGATATTTTCAGCATTTAAAGTGAAGCAGAAACATACACAATTCTTGACTGTGATTGCAGTAAAATGTGAGGAATGAGAAAGTTTCTGTTGGCTGCAGCTCTGTGATGCTGTGGCTTTGGAGTAAAAGTGTCTTCCAGCCTTCTCCTGCCATCCCACCTTTTTATTTATGCTTGCCGTGCTTCAGGGTTGTGTTGTGTAGAACAGCACAACAACTTTGTTAGCTGTGTAACTGAGAGCGAGGGCCAGGACCATCTAGTGAGGGGACAGAAGGGCCTCTGGAGCCAGTGTCAGGTATTACTACAAGCTTAATGTTACCCAGCACTGATTCTGCAGGGACATCTGTTCACTGGCCTTCCTCTTCTCCCCCCACAATGAGCCTGCCTGTCACAGGAATTGTTCTGGGAGGAGAGGTAGGAGCGTGAATAACTCCATCCCGCTGATCTCTGGGGGAACGAACCCTGGCTTTTATAATCAGAATATTGAGATCATAGAACCATCATTCTATCAGGCAGCTCTTAATGGAAAATCTGCTCTAATTGATCCTCTGGCTCTTCCAACAAGAGCGCCCATGAGTGACCAAGCACGCTTTTTTTCTCTGTGAGGGTATGCAAGTGTGGCACAGAGCAACTGTTTGAACAGGCTGTGTGATGCACCAGGATCACTGTACCTGTGTGAGTCCAGCAGCCTGTGGAGTGAATGAGCTGTGAGGGCTAGAGGATTGCAGGCAGAAGATGGTATTAGCCCAGTATAGGCTGTGCCCAGTCACATGATGCCTTTGTTGGCTCAGTGCTGGAGTGGCACTTCAGCTGTAGTCCTAACACCCACATAGCTGGCATATCTATAGCTGGTACATTCTGGGCAAAGACAGTCAAAAAGAACTAGCTGTTTTTCACACAGCTGATGTATTGTCTGGTCAGCACTGGAGCAGCGGGAAGGGAAGTATGTAATAGCACACTGCAGCAGCCTTTTTAGGGAGCTGACTTGGAAGTCGGGTATTTATATTGCTCCATCTAGAAAGGAGGGAGACAAAAAGACTGAAAATATTAAAGCTCAGAAAAAGAGACTGCTCGTCTTGCAGTCCTTTTTGGAGCCACTGCCCTGCAAAGGCGAGTGACTGTGGAAGGCTTGGCACTTTGCAGTATGTACGCTTCAGCCTGGCCGTGTTGTTTAACAAGCAGTAGTTGTTCTCTTTCGCTGCCACCTGAAAAGCCAAGGGAAGCTGCTGACTCCTTGTGCGCCCTGGCAGAGCTCACCGATGGGAGCTGGCTGCCCTGACAGAGCTGGGTAGCAGTCAGAGATAACAAGCGAGTACAGTGGTGGTGTTGGAAATGGAAGTGCAGGAAAGGGAAAGAGTGGGCTCCAGATAGACAGCTATGTGTTGTGGGAAATGATTCACACAGCAGTGGCGGTGCAGTCGTAAGTGGCTGTTGAAATGTGTTGCTGGTAGGATTAGGAGATAAGTCAAGGTTTCAAGTGCTGATGAGAATGGTAAGAGTATCCTCTCCAGTGGACACTTGAGACCTGGCTAACAAAGTGTCTGTGATCAGTCAACAGATGAGATGTTGCTGCGTTATCTGCACATCCCTTTTTTGGGTGTTAACTCGTTTCCAAGCAAAGTACTAAAGAGACTACAAACCTTCCTTTAGAAACCTTTAATTTCAAATAAACACAAGCTTTTCAGTTTTGTTTCAATTAATTCTGCACTGCTGGTAAAATTTCATAATGCTCTGGAGTCACGTGGGGAAAAGCATCATATGGATATATTGATTCAGTTTCCCTTGGTCAGGTTTAGCTCCTGCCCTTGCAGCCGCTGAAGTGCTAATTGCATAAAAAGTTCCATCTGTTCTGAAAGTTTAACTTCTTCCTTTACCATACTCCACACTGGTGTTTGGTTATGCCTTGGGTTTTTCAACCAAACTGTGGAGAAAGAAACATCATGCCTATTGTGCATTTAAAATCCATGATTTGTAGTGCTTTCATGGAAAGATTCACAAATGCCAGAAAAGCCATAGCTGAATTCCCATTTTTTGTTGTTTCCATGATTGCACTCTAGAATTTTTTTTTAAAGTCTCTACTTCAGTAAGGTTTTACTACCGCATATGAAAACTGGTATACTTTTCTGTGGTTTTTTATGTACAAATACAGATCTTTATCAACCGAGAGAGACTTTAAATGAGAAATTTTCACTGCCGAGCAAGCCCAGTGCTTTTAGCAAAGCTAAATGAACATCAGCTGTACTGTGAGGATTTAAATTGCAACATCATTATTTTCTAGCTTGAAAGCAAAGTGGACTTCCCAAGCAAAAATGTTTGTTCTTCTGGAGTAAGCATGGACTTTGCTTTATTGGCTTACAAAAACCACTTGTTTTGTTGGTAATGTACATGGTTTATCACACTGATGTACAATTGCAACTACAGGGACAATTATCAGCTCTTAATTCCAGAGTTTGAAAAAGACGTTTTTAAAGGCATAGCTTTCTAAGCACACAAAAAAATATTTAGGAGTAAAATAAAAATGAAATAGGTGATCAAAGCATACTTGTAGTGTTGAAAATATTCCTAAATATGTCCCTAAATAATACTCAGAATAAATCCCTACCATTCTTTTTGAAAGTCCAAGTCAGTCATGCTTTGATTATCAAGTAGTAACTGGCCATGCACTGGCAGGAGCACTACAGCAAAGTCAATACGTTGTCTCAGGGAAGGGGGAAAAAACCCCTTTGCCAACCCAAAATCGATTCATGAAGACATTTCATGTAGGCAAAGAACAAATTCAGGTTCAGATCATACTTGTTTCAGTTTAGGAGAGACCAGTGGCTTGACTGGACACTATGGAGGATACTCCGTGTGAGGGAGAAACAGTTCCATAGATAAGTTGTTGCGTGCCAGATGTAAAAATCATAAGCTCAAGGAAGTGAGCGCGTTAGCACATTAAAAAATTAAATGTTTAAAGATGTAAAGGATTATGCTCTCACTGATATTACTAATTGTAAGAAAAATAAATTTAAAAAAAAAAAAAAGGGCATTCAGTCTTTGCTGCCTTTCTAGCCCAGAGGCTTTCCAGGAAAGTGTGAGCTTGGTGTGGTGATGTACAGGGAGGTTCCTGCTGATCTACTCAGAGCTCCCTGCTTTCTGGCAGCTCCAATTAAAGCTGATCACGGCTGTATGTGATTTTCTAGGCTAATCAGACCTCTGTAATCAGCATTGAGTGCACCAAGAATTGGGTCAAATTTTGAGTCTTCTGCAGCTTCAAACAGCCAAGTACAAAAGCTGGGGGCAGATGCCGGAGTACTTGGAGCATCTGCTGCAGGCCGCTGGTGGAGGAAGATCACAAACGCTGTCGTGGTTTGATCTGATTCAGTATGACAGTCCTTAAGCAGCTATTCCCCAAGAAGAAAGACTGAAGATTAAGGCTGGTATGAAGTGATCTAATTGAAGGACAAGCTTCAAAATCCAGGAACGCTTAGGGAGGAGGCACAGGGAAAGAAGGGAGGAGAGGACTAACAGTCTGAAGATCTTCCCTGCCCGCTCTGGCTGCTGATTAGGAAAAGGACCAGTCCCTTCTTTCCTGAGATGTCCTTCATTCCTATTGCAAGAGTTACAAAAATAACTCTGAACGTTACCTAAATTAGCGGAGAAAGTTTACCTTTCTTCAGTCTTCTGAAACCACCTTACATGTTGCAGAAAGGATCGAGTCCTTGACAAGGCTCCTTGTGGAAGGAGTTGATGATTGGCAGAGAACAGAAGAATGTTACTGACATGTTCTCTGTTGCTCTCCCCATGCCCAAGTCCAGAAGAGTTGACTGGTTTTGGGTAGTGGGCATACTGGATGGGCAGAACGGTGTCACAGAAAGAAGCTAAGGGGTGGGATTGCAGAGAAAAGCTTGTAGGACTGAGCTTGTTGAGGGCCAGCATGTCTCTTTATAAGTATTTGACACAGTTACTGGGGAAGTGTGAGATGGGCTGAATTTTGCTGGTGGAATAAAACAAGTCTCTGCTGAGAGCTGGAGAAATGATTATCTGAGAGTCTCACAATAGGAGATGTGGAAGGTGATGTCCTGTCTGTTGCACACTTCTCTACTATTTGCTTCTCACCTGAGTGTAACTTTTGAACACCGAGGTCGTCTTACCAGGAAAAAAAAAAAAAAGAGAACAAAAAAAGTTAGGGGAAAAAAGACTCTAAAACTTAGTTGAAGATACTGGAAAGGAGCATCATATTGAGACATCAATGCAGACAGAAAGAGGAACAGGAAAATGGGACCCATGTCGTGGTATTAAAAATGATGATTCTTTTTTACGTATTGAAATGAGGAGGAACGACAAGCTGTACAGTCCATTTGCCCAAATACAGTTTTCAACTCAAGGTAAAACCATAATGAATGTTGGAAGAGTGTAGTTCTCCATCTGTGGTATATTGGTAAAGAAAATAAGCATTATAAAAAAAAAAATTCTCTTGCCAGCTCACTTCACACTACGGCAAGATATGAGAAAATTTGTTCCTTGATCTTTCTAGGTAATTTTCATTAGGATTTGCTTTCAGGAAGGGGATGGGAATGAGATCTGTTTTATAACTCTTGTCTTTAGGTGTTTCCAGCTTGTGTCTGCTTGCAGGTGAGGTGAGGTTTAGTGTGCCGTGTTACCGAAGAATACTTTCACACAGTGAGCATTTGAAAGGCTGCTATAACCATTGCTCCTGGAGTTATTCTTCTTTGGAATGGCATTTTTTTCCCCAAAGCGTAGTCAGCTGTCCAGTCCTCAAATAATAGTTTGCTACCTTCATCCCGTGAGTTTTCTGTGGGAAATGAATAGAGAAGATGGGTTAGGCAGCGAGGGAAGTATATGGTATTGTGGCTTTTTTACTGGTATTTACTCTCCTCAAATCCAAAATAAGATGAAAGATTAGCCAAATTTGTAGAAACATCACTTGTTACGGGGCCCAAAGTGTGAAATGTTGTTTGCAGTGGAAACTGTGTTATATCTATAATCGTACAAGTATCTGTTAACGTGACCATGTAAGAAAGTTGTAAGCTAGCTAGAAATAGGACTCTGTGTGGTGCTCCCTGGGCTTCTGATAAAAGCATTTTAGTGGAAGACTGAAGCCACTTACGTTTTGCAAGGAAATGCTGAAGCTTATGTGTATAAACTTATTCAGGGTATTCTGTTTCTGGGGGCATTTTAAAACTAGCAGGAAATGCGGCTTTTAACAAAAAAAATTATCTGGATTTGTCTTTAAATCTGAAATATCTTGCACATGTGCGAAGTGTCCATATCTCAGCCTATTTCATGTTCTCTGGACATTTGGTAAGGCTTGAGAAGTCCTTGAAGCTTTTAGGAGGAGTTTGGGGGCAGTGCACTTGCATTTATTTTCCGAAAGTGTTCACAACCTGCTTTCCATTGCGTGCTAAAATGTTGAACATGAAGAAGTCTTTGCATTTTGCAGTATTACTTTCCTCTATCAGATGATCAGAAACAGCAGAGCACCTGGTTCTGTAGCCTTCAGAGATGTGAGTCAGTTTTATTGCCATTGACAGAAGAGTTTTGTTTTTAATTTATACATTATTTTCTTGCATGAAGGTTTTGTTTGTTATATGGGTTAAAATATTGGACCCTGACTTTGGAAGCATGTTTTAGGTCAGCCTGCAAGCTTGTCCTAATAGCTTTTGGGGGGGTTAGGAAAAAAAGATTGAGTGGGATGAAATATTTAAGAGTTTAGTCACTTCTTACAGAGTAGCTTATTAAAACATAAAGTGGGTAATGATCCCATTAAATCTCATTATGTCATTTCATGCTGTATCAAAGGAAGCAATTAAACAAAAAGGTAATTGCCCCAGGTTAACTCTTGAAAATGTTCAAGTATTTAATGGCTGGATTACAGAAAGTTACATCTTTAGAATTTATACAGCGTACAGCAAACCCGCAGGTATCGTGTACTTTATTTACATAATGCAGAATTCCACAAACTTGATTAATGTGATGGATGTGTAATTACATAATCTGATATTTACAAGACATAATTTGGAACACGGAGATATCTCAGTATAATTAAAAAAACCCCACACTTCTAAAAACATTTATTCATATAGAAAAATAAATCATCAGTTTTGACAAAAGTTTCTAGCAACATCCTGTATCCTTTCTTTGAAACTACATCCCATTGTGGGAGTGTTGCATTTTAAAATGTGCGTAGTGTGTGACAGCTGTGGTTGTAGCTGTTAAATACACAGCTAATGATGTTGCCAGTGGTATGATGAGGTGTTGGATTCCCTCAGGGAGCATGTCAGTGCCCAGCAGGACTCCTCCTGTCAGGCAAACCGGTGTTTTACAGAGCAGGGAACCCGCTTGGCTGGGTTTTGTAGGAAGGATGTGCTGCAGGAGATAGGATGATATCCTCCTAGAAACGTTGTTGTAGTTTATTCAGAAGAGGAGGTTTATTTAAGGGCACACTTCCCAAGTTTTTTTGTGTGCTGGAAAAAGAAAAAAAAAAATTCTTTTCACTTGTTGTTTACACTGTAAGCTCATTACTTACAAATTATTTTACGTATTTGATGAGAACTAGTTAAAAGATCCATTTGTAGTGCTGTGGTACCTCTACCCACTGACTTCAAAGCAAAGTAAAGTGAAATGAGAATTACAGCAAAGTCCAGAAGATTGAATGTGAGGCTTGTAGCGTTCTAGAAAGAAAGGAAGCATGGTACTAATGGATATAAAGTAGAAGCACAATAGATTGATGCATTTTATTAATTTACAGCAGCAAGATGGAATTGGTGCAGTGCTTGGTGTAGTGTCGTGACCAGTTGCCAAATAATAGCAATAAAACTCTGCAGGTGCTGAGGGGTCTCGTATATGATGATGGCAAATGTGATGATGTGGAAGTGACATTTATCTGCAAGTGTCAGTAATGTGCAGGCTGCAGAGGCAAAGGAGTCATCGAGTGTTCTCTTGTAACTAGAAATAATAGGATAGAATTGAGGTATGGCAAAATTAGGTTTCATGTCAAAAGAAAGGCTCAAGCCGTATTCTCTTTGTGTGAGAAGCTGTTTTGCAAGTGGGGTAGAAGTTATTTTGTTACAGTTGTTCAGAACTACGACTGGATGATAAATTAATATTTTCATTTTTTTTAAAAAAGCATTTTGTTTAAAGTAGGATCCTTGATAGAGGCAGGAAGGGGATGACTTAGTGTCTTCATCATTATCTTGCTTTCAGACGACAATACAGAACCACTCCACCAGACTGAAAGCTCATTAAATTGAAAAGAAATGCCAAATATATGAACTTCATTGTTATTTTTCTTCCTGTTGGTGAAAATGTTTTCTGATGCTCACGTGTGGTGTGATAGAAATGTTGTGAGGATAGGCGTTTAAGAAATCTGCAGTGAAAGGAGGTAGCTGTGACGCTGGGTCTCTGCTCGTGCTGATGGAGTCTGGCCATAAGGAGCTTTGGGGTGATGCCTACTGAAGGTGTGCGTCTTCTCCCCCCACGTGAGAAAAGTGGCTTTCTCCACTGTTATCAGCAAGATGTAGATTTGTTGTGTTTATCTGGGAGGTGAATCTTAAAAATTAAAGGGAGTTTTGTTTTTTTTTTTCCCCTTCACCGGAGAGAAGGAAATAGAATTACAGGCCTTTGTCAGCATCGGCCTCGTGTTTGTGTCTGAAGGAGCCTCTGTTAAATCCTCACTGTCAGTTTTACCCCAGCTTGCTCATCATATTATTGATATCCATTAAAGCCCACATCCTAGCTAAAATATTTCCCTCTGTCGTCTTCTGTGGGTAGAAATATTTTTGCGTATATGAAAATCTTGGCTGTGTTGGCAGTTTCTTGCATCCTGGATTATTTTTAGACTCAAGTTCTCTGGTTTGCTTTTCTAGGATCCCCACGCTGAAGAGTTTGAAGACAAAGAATGGATGTTTGTCATAGAGAATGTAAGTTGGAATGTTGTTATGTGTTTTTTCATACATATAAGACTTAATCTTTTAAAAATATTAAAAGGTGTTCAAATGCTGAAAAAAGCTTCAGTAAAATTTGAGCTGCTGAACCACAATAAAGCATTTTTTTATAGTAATGAAGGCTTATTAAAATACCTATTGTTATGTTACAATTACAACACAGGAGAGGGGGAGTAGTGTACTACATGCCTGAATTCCTTCCCTGTAAGCATCAGCCTGCCTTGCATTAGTTTGCCATGAGCAATGGAGTAAACAAAGTAGAACTAGGCTGTGACTCACTGTTTTGTGGGTTATGACACATTATTTCTGTATGAGCAGGGGAGTGAACGAGGCAGAGCCGGGTTATGACATCTCTGCATCCCCAGTGGGAGTGCACCCTTCCTGGGTTTGAGTGCCGCTCCTGAGTGGAGAGCACAGGTTCATTGCATGCATTTTCTAGGTGAATGGGTTGAGGCAGGGTGGAAAGGTGGGACTGGCCCTGGTTACGTAGTGACAGGCGTGAGTGATGATGTGCTCCCTGAGATCGCAGTCCCGCCTTGCTGCAGGGGTCTTGTGCACTGAGCGAAACACCAAAAACCAGCTCCGCTGAATCTCTGACTTCTCCAAGTCAGGAGCTCTCAGAACTTCAGGGAGAGCTGAGCCCCTGAGGGCTGTACAAACAACACACTTAGCCAAACAGCAGTGCTCAACACTGCATGGAGCAAGTGCTTCATGAAGTACTTTTTTCCTTTCCCTTCTCTGTGTTGGGCAGCAGCTTCTGCTCTGGGGCTGCCTCGGCTGAGAAAAGGGGAAGCCGCTTTACGTAGAGTTTTCTTGAAATGGAAACTTCTTTTTTGGAATACATTTTAAAGGATTGTGGTATCAAGACAGAGTGTTTATTGCTCATTAATATAGTTTCATTATGGACTACTTCTCAGTAACATTATTTACTTTTTATGTTGTCTTTAAACAAACATAAAAATTGCTCTTCTACCAAGTTTTAGTAGTACCACATAGCACTGAAGCATGGGGAAGCAATGGATTTTGCATGTTATCTTTTTTTACCTAAAAAACCTTTTTTCTTGCCAATATCAGAAGTGATTTGGATCCAGAGCTAAGGTTTATTCTAATCACCGGTAACTGAACATTTGAAAGTGCTGAAACCAAAGTACTTTATTTATACTTTTGTTTTTGAATGTCAAGTTTCTATTTTCACTTGAGAGACTTGTGAACGCAGAACACAGTTTAGTTACTGTTTCCTGGAGTTTCCTTTTCTTTCTCGCTTAGTTTATTTTAGTCAGGGAAGTCTCCATCCCCAATTGTCACTGTACAAGTAACTCTGGATAAAACAATGTCAGTGTATTTCTCGGCCAAACCCTCTGGGTATAGTTGGATTTCCTGTCATGTTGCAGCTTTTTTTTTTTTTTTTAAATACTGGAAGATGCGGAGAAACTCTTTTTCCCAGAGTAACAGCTCCACTTAGTGGTGGATAAAAACATGTTCATCGGTTCAAGCAAGTGATAAATGATCCAATGGCTGGCTGACATCCCAGAGCATGTAACACCAGCCTGTTAGAAATCGGGGAGCCCGGGAGGCAGGAGGTTTGTGTCCTCACTCCCTGAATTGTAAGCATTTACTCACTTCGGGCCTAAGCAAGGGGACATTTACAGTCCTTCGGGACCTTTTCCTTTCTGTCCAAGGGTGTTCTCTGCCCTTGGAGGCTGCAGGTTTTCCCTCCCAGCTTGGTCAGAAACAGTCAGAACACAAAATACTGAAGTCCGAAAAGCCTGTGGATGTGCTCTAATTGTGAAGCTGCTTGAATTCTGCTAGAAATGTTGAGTTTTTTTTTCATTAGTAGTATTAAAATTCAATCTCCAAAATAATTTTGCAATACGTTGGTATGGCTGACCAAAGATCAGCTAAACGAGATATTCAGCTGCAGTTTGATGCCTCTGCTGGCGGATGCTGCCAAATTTAAAACAAGATTATTCTGCACTTTTAGAGGGATTTTTAAGTAGTGGTGAGGTGATTTCTGCAAGATAACTATGTTGTAAATTAAAATGAAGCAAGATACTTGCTTTTCTTTGTGGCTGTTTTCTTCTTTGGGGTATATGTACATTACTTCATGACCTTGTTTATTGTAAGATTTCTTTTTTCCTAACTGTATTTTTATTGTGCGAGTCACTCTGTGTTTGTATTCTAGTAAGTGAAGTTTGTCATCTACTGTGTGTCTAATCCATAAATAGTTGGATCATAGGGCAGTTTCTTATTGTATAAATATTGGTATTAATTTTTCATCAGCCTTTTCCATGTCTTTATCTCCTTCACAGCTGCGCTCTTTGGATATTTACCGATAACTTTCTTGTCTCTAACTTCATCTTTCTTTAACCACACTCTGTGTAATTGATTAGCTGCTTTTGCTTCACAAGTTCTTGGAATTCTCTTGGGATTTTTTATGTTCCTTTGGATAATAACATTGGATGTTCAGGTTGGCTGTTGCAAGCAGGATATCAAGAAATTCGTAACTGGGAATATGAGTCGAAGCACGGAAAAGCACATAATAACATCTTCTGAGGATAATGTTTGCTTGTTTACTGACAGCTTTGTAGACAGCTGCGTCTTACATTCTTAAATGAAACTGAAAGATTCGTAGAATCTTTTCAGACTTGGTCTATGAAACAACTTTTCTGGCTTTTTGTCAAAATTTTGGTTTTTTTTTTTGAGCGCAGGTTTGTATATCTGATAGCTCATAAGTGGCATACTGATAGATTCCCATGTTCACAGTAGGGTTCCCCATCATCCCTCCTGTGCCTGTGTTTCACCTTTGTCTGTGGGTTATTCACAGGGCTCAGGGTTGTGAGCGAGCCCTTTCCAGTAGCATTGATGGAATCAAGACACTGGCAATCATTGCTGTGTCCCTGATACTGACTGTATTCCTCTTTTTATGTGGCAGGCCTATTAAAACACACTCTTTGCTTAGAACAAGAGAGGAAATCCCAGACCTACCAATTTGGCAGATGAACGGAGAAAAATACCCCACCTGTTTTTGAAGCTTTGCTCATAGATTCATGTAAGCTGGGGCTAGGGGCAGCCTCACCTGACTTGTACTGTTGCCTCAAGGCAGCGTAATTCCAGACAAACGCTTGCCTAAACTCTTCCAAAAATTCTTTTAAGATGGTCTCTCTTCAGAATTGCCAGCCAGCCTCTTCCAGCCCTCCGTTGTCCTGCTTGTTGGGAATCGTCCTGGCCCAGATCTTTGTTGATACAGTTTCAGGCTGCTGCTTCTTGTCTTACCAGTTACAACCATGGAGAACAGATTCTGCTTTCCACGTGGCTGGAGTCTCCCTGCTTCTCGCCTCTGACTAATCAAACCCAATAATGTGATCGGTGGTTCCGTATGGGATTTCATTTCCCATGTTTGCATTAGCAGATCATTAGCATTCCCTTTTCCATGGACTCATTTATGTGAGGGAGTGCTCAGTGTCCTGCTCTGCTCCTGCTGCCCGTTGCTTTCAGGGACCAGCAGCACCCAGCTCTGCCTACACCCCATGACCTGTCTGGAGCAGCATTCCAGGCAGCATTTCCAGGCTATTCATGCATTGAGATCTTGGAAACTGAACTCACTACTGCATGTGTCCTTTCTAGAGTCTTCCAAAATGTTTCAATGCCATTTTAGACCACAGTTTTCCAATGATCCCCTTTTTAATATTAAGGTAATACGTGGTGAAAAAAACCCCACGCCGACATTTCAAGCTTGACAATGATTTATAAGATGTCAGATGTGCATCCTTCTGTGAGACACAGCTATGCTTCCAGTAATTTTTTAATATTTTAACCCATAAAGGTATTCTAAGTGGTTTCTCCAGGATAATATGTCCAACGGAACTGCTGAAATGAGAGAAAAAAGGAGTTTAGAGTTTCCTGTTCATGCTAGCCTACAGCAGAGTTACAAAGACTGACAAGTTTAAGGTGAAAAAATTAGTTCTGACTTTTCTTTCTGTCTGTCACTCTTGCATCCCTTCAGGAACCCCAACCCAAAAAGAGTTCTGAACTGGCCTCCATTCAAATGTCAGCCAAGCCTCTAAATGAAAGAAACATTAGAAAATGTTACTGAACGTTTGACATAATCCAGCTTCATTTTATTGGTACAAGTGTGTTGTTTTGTGGTTGTCATCTCCCAGTCCACCCTTCCCCCCGTCGCTCCTGAAATTCTGTATCATGGTTGCTTATGATGATTTCTCATTTTGAATGCCCTGAAGCATGTTTTATCACTCACAGGTTTGGAGAGATTATTTCTCTCTGTTAAAATGCCTATCTATTATTTTTTGAGGCATGACAACACAAATAAAGGTGATAAATAGTGTGAAAGTAATGGGAAAGAGAGGGCAGGTGGGTGGGATATAGAAAGAAATGAATTTGTTTCTAGTCTGAAAGGAGACCAGTTTTAAATGTGATACAATAAAATGAGGTATTAGCAAGAAGTTAAGTTTTCATTAGATAACAGCTCTGAATATATTGTTTTCCAGATGAAGCTTTTCGAGAAATAGCTCATTTGAATGGGAACAGTAATTAGCCCAGAATTTTTGTAAAATCATACTTTTTTTACTGAATGGTTAAAATCGCTTTTACTACAGCACTGCTGCAGCACGAACTCTGCAAGAGCAAGTTTTGCTTTATATCCCCATGAAAGCCCAAGTCTAATCTGCCCACCTGTTTCTGGAAATAAATGTTGGGAAGCAAATGCCAGCGTAATGTAGGGAATTGAAATTCTGAGTACTACTAGATGCTGTTTGCTGAAAGAACCCAGGGAAAAAGAATAGGATGATTCCTTATTTACTGTTCAGTTGCTATACCAGAATTTATTACAAAATCGTGGCTATCTCTTCTAGTGCGTCTTCGTAGCATGTGGGAGCTTAAGCTTAAATTGGCTATTTCCTTTGTTTTAAGAAAAAAAAAAAACAACTAAAAAAACTTCTCTATCCATTCATTTTGTATTTTTTGACTTGAAATAAATTTTTGCTTAAAATAAGAATTTGACCAGGTTAACCTTTGTCTGAAATAAATGTCTGCATTTAATATATTTAGAAATAGCTCACAGTTCAGACATGCTTTCCTGGTCCTTTAATTCCCCTGTCATATTCTGCTGTGTGTGATTATGTGAACTGTGACTGGCTGCCTGTTAAATTAGGCCGAGTATTCTGGACTAGATAGAGCTAGGAATTAAATGCTGCTTTGTCAGCTGTCTCACTCTTGCTCTGCTTTAAATGTAATAGAGAATCAGAAAACTTGTTTTACTTTTAGGTTTTTTTGCTTACATTAAATATTTAGAACTTTGTTCTAGTTGAGAAATCTCCGAGATTAGTTTTTTGGAGCAAAACTTGCAGAAATTGTTGTCTTGATTGGCTGCTCTGGCTGTAAAGGAGCCAGGGTAGGAAATCTTCCTCAGGGGCCTGATCCTGTGCCTTTCAGGAATGCGTTGTTGCTCCTTGTGTGCACCGTGATGGCATTTCTGGGTATTTTTTTGACTAAAAGTGGAATATGATCAGGGGCAAGGCGCTGAGTTGGGAAAGGAGCAGAAGAAAGGCTTGTGCACTGAGCGGATCACTCGGTTTTGGGGTATCTGCGAGTGGGGGAGTCTCTTGTCTGTCCAGACCGACTCTGTGGGGGTCCCTTACTTAAACAACTCCCTTGGATTTGGCATCTTCTCTGAAAGGTACGGAAGACAAAGGACGTGGAAGTTACACTTGAGTTCTGCCAGGGAAATTTTACACCAAATGGTAAAGGACAAGTAAATTGCCTCCTGTATTTAGGGCAAGTGTTACACAGGCAAGGCACGACTAGTGGGTGTTTTCCCCTCTGTATGTTCCAGCACACAGTGGAGGCACCAGCAGCCCTGGTTTCAGGTCGGCACTGTGAGGGCAAGCACAGCATAAGCTTTTCTGAACAGCTCAGTCAATTAATTGATGTTTTGACCCACAGTCACTCTTATATCCCCAAGAAGAGCCTGGTTGTTGCTTCAAATGGTGCTCACTCAGGCCATGCTGCTTGATGTCTGCAATGTCATTTTCCTTCCAACCAAAAAACGGCTGTGGGCCAGATCACCTGAAATTAGGGCCACCATTAATCCTTTTTGTCATTAATATGTAATAATCTATTAAGGCCGAGCTAAGAGATGACAAAGATCTTATTTAAATGAGAATTTTAGAGAAATTGTTGATATAACTTCTAATATCTAATTAACTTTTTACACTCTTAATACCTTTCTTTTATCTTGACCGAGTATGAAATGTGAGTCCGTCTAACTCCTCTCCACTGTGGGTTTTTTTTTCAGAATTTTCTTTTGTTATTTGATCTTCATCTCCTAAATTAAATGCAGTGCCCAAACTATCCTTTAAATAGTGTTGTTTCTGATGTTGTGTTAATAGCTGCACTAAGTGGATCTACGTCAAATACAATTTGGCAGATGATATGGCGGTTTTGAAAACTATATTGCAGCATTTCAGCTTTAAATCTTCTGGTAAAGGAGACATCTCATTTTCTCATATTTATGCTGCAGTCACGTGGGAGAGGGTTGCAAGCGGCAGCTGGAGAGAGAAGGGCGCTGGGCAGTGGCAGCCTGGGTGTGAGGCACCATAACATTTACAACAAATTTATACGGTGATTATTGATTCACAGTGGTAAAGTACAACTGTTTTCTAAATTGCTTAGAACCATTTTGTTTAGGTTTTTGATGGGAGGTTATTTCCCGTTAGAAGAACGTTTCGCCTAATGCTGAGTGTAGTGTGCAAGACAACTGATTGGAGTTGCTATCAGTGGTGTTCTTTGCCAGCTGGAGGGAGGAAGCTGATAAACAAGGCAGCCAGCTTTGGAAGCAAACCTCTAATACTACATTAGGCATGTTTTAAAACCAGCAGTGTGTTTCAGCCACTCTTAGTATATGTTTATTCATAGGAAATCAGCAGTAAAATACACTTTCCAGTGCATGCAAGAGCCAGAGCCTGCATGAGGTCGTTTCTCTTTCAGACATCAAATACAGAAGAGTGTCTTGGTAATTGTTTTACAGTGGGGTTCTAATCATACTCCAGGCATAAGCTGAGCCAGGCAACTTGCCTTTTAATAGAAAAGTATTTGCTTTTAAGCTTGTTCAGCTTGCCGTCTTTTTTTCTGGTTTTATGTGTCTAAGTGTGTTTTTACATCTCCATACAGTCACAGCGATGTGTTTGTTCTCAATGTGGTTCAGAATATCATTATGTAAAATACCACTGTCTGGGGCAGCATTATGATGGATAAATCTCATTTTTGACCTGCTAGCTGTATGGTGTTAAAACAGCATATGCTGCAGCCATGTAGTATGAAATATTCAGAGGAGAAAATGAAAAAAATGGCAATGCATTTAGTGAAAAATATTTTTGACATAAATCACCTTCAAAGGCAGATAATCTGGGAGTCAAATTGAATATTTTGGTTGATTTGAGATAATACCTTGCAATTGCATGTGCTCAAGGTATGGAAATAAGTGTCAAAAAAGAATTAAAATACACATTATTGTGTAAAATGTAGCTCTGCTTTAAGCAACTGGATAGGATTGTACATGCAAGCAGTTGTAATTTAACTGAGAGCATATGATTTAAAAATAGTGGCCACCAGCAGAACTGTAGCCAGCTGACAGGAAAATAAAGACTTCTGGCCTCCTGAAAACCCTTGTTATTAGGAAAAACCATCTGACAGTGTAATAGCACTGAGTGTTATTGCCTTCAGTCTCTTATCTGTGGTTGTTAGCTGTCTTAATAGAGTCTAATATAATAGAAATTAATTGACCTCCATAACTTAATTGCTGCCATTTCATTCATTTCCCTCCCAGCATATTCTTCATTCTGAATTGGTGCTGCGTGGTCAGAATGTGTTTTTTGTGTGAAGTTTCTCCCTTCTCGTTGTTTTACATTATATATATCAGGGCCAAATTGCTTCTTGGATCTTGACAGGCAGCAGAAATGAGCTTTTTCTGGTTTAGCTTGGGTGCGGTGGCAACCTGAGTCTTGGCTGGAGAGATTGCCTGAATAAAATGGTATTGAAAAGTGCCAGAAAGGACAGTTTGTAACTGTTCAGTATTTTCTCTGTTTCCATATGTACTAGCATAAATATAGGATGAAACTGGATTTCTGCTGAATTTGTGACCCATACAGAGCTGCATCCCTGAACTCAAAAGTTGCTGTTCTGAGCACAGTGGGCTGTATGTCCTGATTCCTGCCAGGACAGGGTTAATTTTTGCAGAAGTCAGAGGGAGGCATGGCCAGCACCTAAAAGGCTCTTTTCCAGCTGGCATCTATTGTCAGGGGGGTTTGCATGTGAATTGTTCATTTCTTGTGCCCTCTGCCATTAGTGTTGTTGTTGTTTCTGTTCCTTTCCTTAACTCTTTGCTGTTTCCAGTAAGTTTTTCTTATCTCGACCTGTGATCTTCATCTTTTGTGCCTCCAGTTCTCCCTCCTCTCCATCTTCTTCTGGAGGAAAGAGAGAGGGAGCAAACAAGCCACTCAGTGGTTTGGAGGGTCTCAGTGGGAGCACTAAATGGGGAAGTACCATTCCTAAACTACCACACTGTGGTCTCAACATTGTTTCTTACATTTTCCAGTGGCCTGAAAAATTATATATATATATATATACATATATACACACCAAGCGTCATTCATTGAAAGCCTGAAGATGATACAGTTGTGTGTCATGTTACATGTTAAATAGCAGTATTTCTGCTTCTGGTGTGTTTTCTGTAGACCAGAACTGAGGACAAACCGACCTACCCTTTCTGGCAGCGTGGCAGAATGGCAGGCTGACAGGATGGGCTTCAGGTTCTCTAAGTTTGTTTTAATACCGTGTGCAGCACAGCCTGAGATAGGAAACTGCTATGTCTGACCCTGAGGACTTTGCTTACTAGAAATAAATACCCTTACTAGTTTTCAGAGATTTCCTTTAAAGACTTAGGTTTTTTATATAGTTTCTGTGATTTATACTGTAACAGTATTTTGCTCAGCAAAGGATAAGATTAAAGAAACTCCCCTAAGCTTTGCTCCCTAAAGCACAACATGTCCATGAAACAGTCCCTTCTC
This sequence comes from Pseudotriccus pelzelni, assembly GCA_035584735.1. NCBI lineage: Eukaryota > Metazoa > Chordata > Aves > Passeriformes > Tyrannidae > Pseudotriccus > Pseudotriccus pelzelni. Next base: position 14,776,407 of record JAWMRA010000113.1, read on the forward strand.
ACAGGAAGGCACCCCCCCCAATGCTACGATTCTGGTATTTGCTTTCCTTTAATATATCTTTTCCTGAAAATGAGAAATCCGAGATGCAAGGCCAGAGTGGTATAAGAGTGAGGGAAGTGCTCTTGCAGAAGTAGCTCCAGTAAGTGCCCAAAGCCCCAGTGACAGAGGCATCGGGTACTTGCTTCCAGGAGCAGCCACAGGAAGGAGTGTGGTGACTTTGAGAGGATTTTATCTATGTATTCATCAAGGAAAGGACAAAGTGGAATATTTGAAAAATAACCCTAAAAATCTGTCAGCAAAGCATCAGTATAAAGTTTTTGTGCTTGTTGTTCCATGAATCATCTGCATAAATGCTCCCCATAATTAGGTTTAATTCATATTATATAACTTTAATGGCATAGTGTAACCGAAGAATCTCATTTATTAGGAAAGATTTGAGATATTAAATAAATAGACTGCCTAAATAACTAGTATGGACACTGTAAAGAAAGGGTATTATCTCAGAGAATATTCAAGACCTGTAGAACAATTTGGATGTTTCACCTGGGCTTCAGTGCAGCCTGTTCCATCACTACCCACATCCTTCTCTGCTGTCTCCCCTTTGGATGAAGCAATGCTCTGCTGCTTCATGAAACCAAGCTCTTTCTGTCTTTTTAGTTTCTTAGTTTCTCTTGCTCCTACTGTGAAATACTTTGGGAAGTAGCTTAGCATCAGTTTGATTCTTGGTAATTTCTTCATTTTATTTCCCCCACCCCCTCTAGTTGAGTCTTTGGAAGTTTGTGCACAGGTTTCCTGTGAAGGGTTGTTGTCATTTAGAAATGGTGCTGCCCAGTCTAGTGCTCCCACTGAGACCCTCCAAATCATGTGCTGCTCACTTGCTCCCCTCTCTGTCCCTGAGGAGAGGATGGAGAGAAGCTTGGAGGCACAAAAGGTAAAGATCCAAGGTTGAGATAATAACAGTGGTATAGAATGCTCTCCTTGTCTCAGAAGAATTAGGGCCTCGTTTGCCTTGAGCGTTTCTTGAGCATGGACATTTCTTTGTCACCACCATAGGAAAAGTATGATTGAAGTTATGTCCTTTAAAAAGTCAGTGGATGTGCTGGTGTGGTCATGGCTGTTCAGCTTGTTTGGCTTTGCAGCCAAACCCTTTCAGAAGTGAAGAGAATCGTGTCTTGTCTTCATCAATTACATTTAAATCAAATTTTTTTCCAAGTACAAGATGCAAGGTGTTATTTTAAGTGATAGCTGAGTTTCTGGAAGTCATGGTGTGGATGGCCATGATCTGGTGAGACGCAACTGAGTAATCTTCAGTCCCATCTGTACTGTGCAAAACTTTTCTGTGTCCCATGGCATGTGCAAAACGATTTTCCTATAGTAGCAAAATCACCACGGTTTTTAGAAAGACACCATTCTTTTTCATTGGAAAACATCTGTCTCAGTGCACTGGAAAGTGAAAGGGAGGTAGGGAGAAGAAGGAAGTCGAGGGAGGTAACTCTGCCCTTCTCTGAAGTCCTGGAGAGGCCTCACCTGTAGTGCTGGGTCCAGGTCTGGGCTCTTCTGTGCAAGAGAGACATGGAGCTCCTGGTGTGAATCCAGTGGAGGGCTATGGAGATGATGAGGGGACTGGAGCACCTCAGTTATGAGAAAAGGCTGAGGGAGCTGTCCCGTCTAGCCTGGAGAAGACTGTGAGGGGTTCCTGTTGATGTGTATCAGTATCTGAAGGAGGACGTCCAGAGGATGGAGCCGAGCAATAGGATGAGAGGCAACAGGCAGAAACTGGAACAAAGGAAGCCCTACCTGAACATGAGGAAGAAAAGCTTTACTGTGACAGTGACTGAGCTCTAGAAAGATTGCCTAGAGACCTGGAATCTCCCTCATTGGAGATATTCCAAAGCCATCTGGATTCAGTTCTGAGGAACGTGCTGTAGGGGACCCTGCTTGAGCAGGGAGGTTGGACTAGATGACCACACTATGGTTCCTTCCAACCTTACCCATTCTGTGAATCTGTGTGATTCTTTGGAAGTGTTTTAATTTGGTTTTGGTTGGTTGGTTTTTACCTGCCAGCCAAAGCTGAGTTGGAGTAATGGGCTGTGTCTGGCGATAAACTATCCATATGAAAAGGCCAGTTGTGTGGGTCAGATCGAACTTCTGTGCTGAAGAACGATCCATCAAGTCATTCTTGCTTCAAATTGCTGAGTAATGCTGAAGATACTCACCGCTATCACTGCAGGGAAGAGCTCTCACATTTTTTCCAAGTTCAGTATGAATATGGATTAACAAGTAATCTTTAACCGAGTTTGATTTGAAACTCGGTACAGTGGCACAAGAAATTGTAATTATTCTGCCCACCCTGTATCACCCTTCTTGTCCTATTGCTAGCTGGGAGGCTTTTGAGAGGTTATTAAGGCTGTTCTCCACGTGTCCTCTGGTGCACGATGGCAGAAACAATTCTGGAGCCTGTTGAGGCAGAATGGTGAGAAACAGGAACGTCTTCGGCGTGGTGGTGCTGGCAATCGGGCCGGACCTTCAGAATTCAAAAGGAAGGAAACGACCACCATCTCTTAGCATCTGAATTCCCCCAAAAGCTTTAAAAATTATGACAAGCGTTCGACCCACCCTGTGTAGTGTGTCCTGGTGAACCCCCTTGCAGAACACCAGCTTTGCAGAGTGCTGGCAGTGTGCTCCGACCACTTGATGGCAGCCTTTGATTTGGTACATGGCTCATTAGCCGTAGCACAGCGCAGTGGAGCTGTAGTATTTGTAATGGAATAACATGTAAGAACTAAAGACTGCAAGGTATCTGGTTAATGTAGAGATGAAATGAATGAAACAGCAAGGCTAAGCTTTCCTGACCCTTCATGAGAGAATAGATGAAAAAAGGAAGAATGAGGTATTGTGCCGAAGGGAGATGATGAAATTCAAGATCCACACACATAATCTCTGGCTCAGCCTCTGAAATGTTAATCCCTGGCTGGAATTATTTGAGCTGTAGATTGCAATTTATCATCAAAATGGCACTGTGTCAAACAATACTTCTTGTATGTGTGATGTTTAGAACTATCCAATTTTAATATAAAATGGTTCACAGAGCACTGTCTAATGTTTAAGTAGCAACTCATTAAGCTCAGGATGTTTTTGCTTATTTCTGTAGGCTTGTGGTAATCATATAGATTTCTATTCCATAGATTGCTCTTTGAGGCTTTTACTGGCCATATAGTGTATTTGAGGGAGTGACTTGTTTTGAGCAGAGCAGTGACACCTGATGGGACTACTTGATAGTAATTCTAACACAAAGTGGCCAGGATGTTTATTTTGAGGTGCTCACTTAATTTTTACAATGAAGAAATCTGCCAAAAGTTTGTTGATGGCTTAAAAATCTCCAGGATTTGAGATTAATGTTTTGCCAAGTTGTGCAAACAATTATTTTGAGGTTACAAAAAATATTTTCTCGTTATGTTTTACAAGCTAGAATGCCCTTCAGGTTTTTCTTTCCTTGCTTTTAAAGTATGCCAGTAGAGGGAGTAGAAAAATTACCATCCAGTAAGGATAAAATATTCAGCACTAAAATTCAGCCCTTTCTCCTTTAGAAATCTTAGTTTTTCTTACTGTGGTCTGTTACTGAAAGTAAAAGAAGATAAGCATGGTCCAGATAATTTCTGAAATGTAAGGCTGTGTGAAACAGCGTAGTTATTAGAGAAGAATGTTTAAATCCAAATATGTATTTAGAAATATGAACTGCAGGTTTTTTCCCCTGGCACTTTTGGTTTGTTTGAAAATTACAAAGTGATTTTACTGGTACAGCAAACCCCAACATGTTTTAATGCATGCTAATTAATTAATTTCACTGCATTTATTTTGAAAAGTGTCCTCTATATAAATGTGCAAATTAAACTGTGTTAGGCTTTTGCAAAAAGCTTAAAAACGGGGTGGTGGTGGGGGATGGAGCTGTTGCATGTCTTGCATTTTTTGCTTGGAAAAGGTGAGAGACTGAAGGAGGAGAAGGAAGGAAGCAGAGTGTGAACCGTGCCAGCCTGTCAAATTTATAATTCCTCTGTAGAAGTTGTTTCACTAAGTGCTGAGATTTGAAGCAGAAACTAGTTGGGATCTTCCCGTGTTTAAAAAGTCTCTTTCAGCGTGGCGGTAATTAAAATCTCCTCTAAAAAACATGCCGGTATCAACAAGAGATTTTCCAAGTGTTTGGTGTGTTTGGTTAGCAGGTATATACCCAGCGTTTTGGGATCACAGGCCTGACTGAGCAGTCGTGATGGCTGTGAACTGAACTATGAAGGAGACATTTGTCTTGGAGTGGGACCTTTTGTGTTAATCCTTCCAACCTTTATATCCTAGCATTTCGTGATGATATTTAGTCAACAAATAACTCGTATTGTGCGCTTGTGATCCCTCTCCACCAGCAGTGGGTGACTGTGTGGAATAATAGATAAGAATTATTATTTTATTTTTTATTTTTCCTAGACTGTGGCCATTTTTCCTCAGAGGCTGGTGCTTAAGTGGCAGATATAGTTTCTGGATTGGTGTTTATAAGTGGATGCTCAGGAGATGAACGTGATTACATTGAGTGTAGCTGTTTATTTGTGCATGCAGTTGTTTTCTGTGCACCCAAGATAAACATGTTATCAGAGTATTTCTGAGCACAGATATTCATGTCTTAAAATCACACATACCAGTGAAGCTTCACCGCTGCCTGCACAGCCCAAACACACTGGGCACAGAGTATGTAAAACACGGTCACCAGAGTTCTTCTGCTTTAGAAAAGGTATTTTTCTCCTCTGACTGCCTTTTGCACGTCTCTGTGGTGTGAGTTGCTACATCAGATTGCTGTTTCTGGTTTTTGCTGCTGCATCAGCCTTGGTATTTTAGCTGTTCAGGCTTGTACTCACTGCCTTGCTGATGTTCTGCCTCTGTGTTAGTTCTGTGAGTTACAAGGAAAACAGGCGTGCTTTCAGAAATGGTTATGGGACAACATTGCACAAGGGTGTATTTTGTGCTGTAGCATCTATTTTTATTAGGTGGTTAAAGTTTTTGCAACTTAAAATCAGTCATCCCTTAGTTGAGTCTATGGTGTTGGGGTTTTTTGGCTTAAAAATATGTTCTAAACAGTACGTCTTTACTAGGGTCAAGAAAGTTACGCTTAATTCTTTCACACGGCTATGAAAGATAAAACCCCGGTTTGATAAGTGAGGAGTTCAAATTTGGTTTGGTAATGGCCTTTTTGCCAGGTATTGTGACCCCTACATTCTGTAGGAATTTGAGGATCCGGTTTGGTTAACTTAAGAACACTGAGCTATTTAAATGTTTGTTTAAACGAGATGTACGCACAGGATGCCTAATTAAGAGTTGTGTGTCCCATTTTTCAGCATGGTGCTAATTAAACATAAAATCTGTCTTTAAACCAGAAATCGTACAGAAGCAAGTCACAGCAAATCTTGATAGTGTTGTTTTGTGTTCTGGCTGGAAATGCTATGAAGTTGTCTATTACAGAACAGCTTTTAGATTTGTCTGGGATGTGTGCATGGATTTCACTGTTAGGCTTTTAAAAATTATTTTCTTCTAAGTCAAGATTTCAAATTGCTGTACATAGAAGGAACAAAGGAGTTTTTTAACTTCTTGTCTCTAAATTTTTTCGAAGTAATTCTTATGTATTTTAGAGCTGCAGATACCAGGGGAAAAAAAAAATCCACATTTATGTGCAGTGCCTGTGGATTTTTTTTACTGAAGCAAAGCTAATGGCTGTCAATGAAAGTTCCTTCTGAGCTTACTGTGATATCTGGCTTCTATATTTCTTTATAAGGAGTATACTAAAAATAAATAGTGGCAATCAGTCTCTGTTAGGATTTTAACTTCAAGTTTACCTTTTGAAGGGACCCAAGTTTAAGTGCCTGAGCAAATTTTGACCGGATAGCATCAAACAGATTTTTATTGTACATGTTGTGAGCTTCTGCATTCCTGAGCTAATTGGATGTAAAGTGTCACGTAGAATTGTAGTATCTGTTGGTGAACCGGGGCAGACAATAATAATTACTAGGTTGAAGTGTGTTTTCTGTGCAGTTGAAGCCCAACAGTATATCCTGGTTTTTATTTGGGATAGGTCTGGTTTAATGCTAGTTTACAATTATTACTCACAGGGCATTATCATTTCAGATCTGTGCATCTACTTTTAAGGTACGCCAATTGCTGTAATTAATTAAAGTGCTGCAGATGCTGCTGGTTAAGCCAATTTAAAGAACAGAGCGTGAATTTCCAGTTATGTGAGCTAGATAATGATAATGCCTTAACGTGGCAGTCACTCCTGTGAGCCAATTACTGCTCAGATAGCTGAAGCAGGGCTGTGGTTCACTCTCTGCCTTCGTCCATTCCGAGAATACACGTCTCCTTTTTATGCCTTTTGCTGCTGAGTAATCTCAGTTTTCCTCCCTGGTTGTGGGGTGGTCCGACTGACAGCTTTTACTCTTAATAAGCTTAGAGGTAATAATCCCAGTCCTGTAGGTCACATGTACAATATGCCTTTTAGTTTCATTTTTTCCTGCTCTAGTTTTGCCAAAGCATCAGGCTCCCCGTAATGTTATATGAGTGCTATTGCTGACTACCTGGGACTGAGGCACTACTTTCTAATAATTGATTAATGCAGATGTCTCGTAAGTGCTTTTGTGTAGCAATAATTATGAGATTAAGCCTGCCTGTATTTTGAGTTTTTTGGTTTGGGTTCTGTTTTTTTTTTTTAATTTACTTTTATTATGGAATATTTTTACGTATGAATGGATCAAATATTAAGTTAATTAACGTTGAGATTTTTTGCAAATCCATGTTAGGTTAACTTCACAGCCAAGAAGTAGAGAGGAAAATATTTTCATTCAAGATACTCTGTATTTATTAATTTATTCTTGTATTTGTTTTAGATGACAACATGATACATTGATAAATAAACCATTGTCAACATCCTTGCCTTTTGTACACATGTGAATTTGTTTCTAGGGGAGCTTTAGAAATGCTGAAAGTACTTGTGCCTGTAACACTCCAGGAATGTTCCTGATGTAACTGGAATGTGGAGAATAACATCTTTTAAAAGAATATGTAAAAACTCATTATTTGAAACTGATATTAACTTTATGTCACTTATTTTTATGAGTTATAAATTGTGCAAGTCTAATAATAATACATTTAGATATTTTTTAACAGTGGGAAGTGGTATAATGCGGGACATACTTGCTGTTTGACTTGCCAGTGCCCAATTTCAAGTTTCGGGCTTACACCAGGGAGGGTCTGTGCTGTGAAACTTGTCTTTATTTTCCAAGCCAGCCCTGTGGTTGTGTCAGGTACGTTTGAGCAGGGCTGCTAATGTATTAATACCCTCAGGAGTGGCAGCCCCTTAGGACCGTGGAGTGGCCGAACCTGAAGAAAATGAGTGCAGCTGAGTTCATATGCAAAGTGGGGAGAGAGTGGAATTTTCCCAGAATCAGAGCAGAGAGAACAGGTTTTCTTCCTGGATCTGTAAACGTAAAGCCTTAAAGGTCGGGGAGGCCTCAGACAGCCTGGGGTGGATGCGTGGAGAATGGGCCCTGGAGAGGAACAGGGGAACATTGTTTTGTAGTAGCTGAAGCTTGGGCCCAGACAGAGAAGGAGGAGGAAATTGGCTGCAAAGGAGAGTCCGTAATTTCGGGGAGGGAGTGGAAGAGAACAGAGTGCACTACTTAGATGTCTCTGGCCTCGTTCCAGAGAGTGGAAATAAAGACAAGAAAGTGCATGTGTGCATTTATTGCTTTGTCCTTTTGTATGTTCTTATGTGACCTGAAGCAAAGAGAAAAAAAAAAAAAATCTTTTTGGATATCCTTAAAAAAAAAGTAAAAAAATCTTTGTTTCACTCCAACCATCCCCTGTCTGCAAGGTCAGGGAGCTGAATTCACACAGGCTGGAACAGGAAGAGTAAATCTCCATGAAATAGTGCGTGAAAATGCAACCACATGTGATGACTGAACTGCTCTCAGTGCATTGCTGTCAAAGCAGGTGGTTTCTTGCTCCGTGCTCTCGGCTCCCCACTTTGTGTGCAGCAGCCCCTTCAATGCTGCTGCTCACCTGGCCTTCGGGGAGCTCAGTTGTCTGACCCAGCTGAAACACTGGGGGGGCTGGGGGGAGGTTTCTGGGTGAGTTTTCTTCTGGTTTAGGGAGAGGAACCAGGCTCTGAAAGAAGAGCCAGTGAAGTGCCAGGGCTGCCGCAAGGCAGAAGCATATGGCTGTAAAAGCGGGATGCAGGTGGGAGATGAGTTAGGAGACAGACTCTGTCCGATGGGCTGCAGTCAGGTAGGAGTTGTTATGTTGTGCCCCTGCTCTAGAGGAGGGCGGTGAGGAGAGAGGGGGGTGTGTCTGGGACCCTTCATGCTTTTTGTGCCCTGCAGGAGCTCACACCTTGTGCTGCAGCACAGCCGCTCTAGGTGGGCCTGGTTGCCTTCGCTGGCCCTTTTTCGATCAAAAAAAATCTCTCCTCTCCTACCGTCTTCTCATTCAGCGCTGTGGAGTTTCAGGGACACCCCAAGAAATAACTGTCTTCCACGTGGAGAACTAGCCATCCTTTCTAAACCCAGCCTGTATCAAGTTTCCCTTGCTTTGGCCTGTTTCTATCCTCACGTTATGGTAGGACTCTCTCTCCTTGGCAGTGAAATGAAAACCGTTAAGTTCATACTTTCGTCTTGGAGAGGTTTAAGGAAGATACCGAATAGACTTATTTTTGTGACATAGGGACGTTGGGAAACGTTTTATAAAACCACGGATTGTTGTTGGAAGTTTAGAAAAGAGCAAGAGTGTGGCAAGACCTCCTCCTAACCTGAGTAAGAGCTGCACTTACTCTGTGCAGTTACACTAAAAATAAATCCCCTCTTGCAAAATTTTGCATAATGCTCTGCACGTGTGCATGTGTCTGTGTGCATGGGTTTGTTTTCATGTGCCGTAAACCCCGAGATAGAATCTCCTGGTTTATAAGGGCTAATAATTTGTTTCCAAATTTAACAAGGTGTTTAATCACATGGCTTTCTTTAACTTGATTTAATTACAATTAGGTCGTGTGCTTGAAGTTCGGCTTGCACTTAAATACCTTCCTTAACCAAAGTGCATCTTTTGGTGTCTTTATATCACAGTGTTTAATGGATGTGGGGGATCTATGGGCCTTATAGCACGTGTTATCCTGTGATAGCTGGAGGCAGTAACAGCAGATCAGGGCTAAGTTCTCAGTGACAACTGGCTACAAGTATCCATAAGACTTCTCAAATCATAATCGTTGTATTTTTTCACGTAATAAAAGACAAATTCTGTAATAATGATTTGTTGTCTCTCCTACTTAGTTTTGCGGTCTTTTTTTTTGGTAAAAGTTTTGTAATACAAGTAATGTTTAAAGAAATCGAATTGTGGAGCAGAATTTTTGTTATATTTTATTTTTATTATATTCAATATGCAATAATTATTATTGTTTGTTAAGACTGGAGCGGATTGCTTTGGGACGTAAAACTCTCACTGCCCAGTACTTGTTGAGAGGGGAAAAAAGAGCTGTATCAAGTTTTTTGCAATTAAAATTCTGGAAAAACTTGTTTAAGAAACTATTAGCCCAAGAACATGCATCTTTTGTCAGTATAATATGCAGCTCTGAATACAACTCTTTTTATCAACAGTGCAGTGTTTCATATTTAATCAACATAAAATTGAGTGCTTCCCTCACATGAATGTAACACAGATCAAGTCTCAGCCAAAGCAAATAAAAGAATGAATGCTTTGTTAATCATCCATAACTAATTTGTGCATACACAGAAAAAATGAAATCTGTTTTTGACAAGACCTTTTTTCATGGAAGCAGCAAGGGAGAATTGAACATGTAATGTGCATTAGTAATAGAGAATAGCAATGGGAAGATCTGAGATGTTTGCCTGGAACTATTTCTATTTCTTTATAGTTACAGCATTTAACAGAAACCTCAGATAAAAGAAGGGCGGATTTTTAAGTTGTTTGTTAAAATATAATATAACCTGTGCTGAAGGAGACATAGATTGATTCTTGTATGCCTTGGCATATATTCATAAGTATTGCAGGGAACTGCCACATATCTCTCTGACAAACTCAGCTAATAGATAATACACAGTGAAGAAAATGTTAAACGCATTGCTTCTTTGCACAGGCAATATGATTGTGTTGCTCTAGTGACAGTGTGGTTATGGTTGATGGGGCAGCTTCATTACAAGCCCCTGTTTTCGGGGTATTGCAGCTTTAACAAAAAAAAAAAAATCATCCATTTGACTGAAATTTTTTATGCTTGTCAGCCTTGAGGTGATTTTTACTTTAAGTACAAAGTTAGAAGAAATCCATTTAGCTATTTCCCTGATTTGAATAAATTTGGAGGGATGGATGGGTTTTTTAAAAACTTGAGGTTTTATGTTTATTGCAGAGATGCATTTTGGAACGCTTCATGTTTATCCTTGCTGTTAAAATGTTGTTTATATATATATATATATATATATAAAAAATAAATAACTGCACCTGCACCATACACCATTCTCGCTGTTGTGCGTGCACAGGGCGTGACAGCTGAGATGTCTGACATGTGTGAGCATGCCCCTCTTCTAGCTGCACACAGAGCTGAATTTTCAGCTGCCTCCCTTTGCCCTGGTTACGTACCCACCCTTTGCCCCCTGCTCCTTCCCACGTACATCAGTGGTACCACACTGGTGGCATCCACAGGTGCCGTATTTTTCCTCCCGCCTTTGCTCTGTAGAGGAGTGTGCTGCGCACAGGGATCCTCACCTGCCAACCGCACTGCTCTGAGCTAACAGCTGGGAGGAGACTTGCGTGTTAAAGTTGTCTCAAAACTGAGGTTTTGCCCCTGATAGTGAGCTGCAGGTTTGGACAGAAGTAGCAGCGATGAAGTTGCACGGGCAAGAGAACTGTTGGTGTGAAGACACTTTCTTGGAAAGCCAACTCTCCCAGAGTGAGTGTTGCGATCAGTGTCGCAGCCACAAGGCGCAGAGTAGTGGTGGCCTTTCAGTGTGTCCCCTTGGTGGCAGTGGGAAATACAGAGACAGGGAACAGCGCCAGCAGGTCCAGTAATTTCTCTATAGTCTGAGGGACTTTTCCAACTGCGTTGTATCCTCTTGTTGTTACGTATTTTGGTGGTTTTGGCGCATGCCTAAAGTGAAGCTGTGAGCACGAGAATAAAAAAAGCACGGTCATGAATTTAATGATGCACCAATATTCATGCTTCAATAATATTACTGAGATGTTCACTTTGAATAACATCATGCTGTCTTTTTGGAAGTTGCCTTTTAGCCTAAACATAAGGTATTTCCAGTGTGATTTTCCCATGTGATTTGACCTAGAGACTCTAGTTCTGCCCAGGAGAATGTTTGGAGTGTGAGCATCACTGCTCAGCACATGGCCATCGAGCATTATAGGCCATTCAGCCATTTGTTCTGGGCTTTTGCAGCTAAGGTCCAACTTTCAGTACAGAAACGGTATAATATAAGAATCATAATATCTTCTTCTCTTGACACTGTTACAGGTTTTTCGCTGTAGTAGCCTTGCAAATTTTGTCGTTTAATGTTGTGCATTCGCTCTAGGAAGTTACCCTCAGATAATAACAACCGGTTGATGACACACTGGTATTTTACAAATCCCATTTTAACAGGTTTATCTATGCTAAATAACTAATCTTGCTCTGGAAAGAAGAATGAAAGTATGTAAGGTTGTTGAATCAGTTAATCTTTTCGCTTTGTTTCTTCTTCAGTGAGTTTTACCTTAAACTTGCTTCCTTGTTGGAGATTACAAAGAAGCTGAATAATGTGTTTACATTTGCCCGTTTGTTTAAATAATCAGGAGTTAATTCTGGGGTCTGTATCGTTTGAGCCTTCCTGCATGGCATTTGTTTCCTCAGGACAAGGCTTGTAAGTAGGCATGGCCTGATCTACAAAACTGTGGATCTTTCAACAGCTGTTCTCAGTATTGTATTGAACTCAGATTAAATATTCGCTGCTGAACTTGAGGTATTATTTTAAATCCACATTTTTTAACGTCAGAGAGTCTGGGTATTTGTCTTGAAGAGGCACCACAACAGAGTAAGGAAATTTAGAGCCTAAAATGGAAAGAGAAAAGAAGCTCGAAACAACAGAAGGGGCTTTTCACATGTGAAACCAACAACAAATAAGTGACTAGTTTACCTTCTTAAAAAAAAATAAATAATTTTTTTTTCTCTAAAGACTGTTAGGGGACACTAACTGGACATCTCTTGCGTAGCTGTTTGAAGGTTGAGTAGCACCATTTGTGGGATGCCTGCGCATACAGCAGGTGAGCAGTAGAGTGGATCATAAAAATGGAGGCTTCCTGTCAGGCAAACTAGATCTGAAGTGCCACACACTGGTAGGTGAGCTTAAATATAGAATTTATGACAAGTATTGTCTAGTATTTTAAAACAAAAACCAGAGTGAGTCCCTTGAGGCAATACATGAAAAAATGTGGAGCTGCTGAGCAGTAAATAAAGTCATGGTTATCCAGTCAGATCCCCTGTCCTCCTCCTGGAAAGAGAAGGTCACATATATACTCCAGTTTCTTATTCCAGTTTCAGCTGAAAGTTTAGAAACTGACTTTATCATCTGCTGTTTCTTCTTCTCCGGCATTAGGTAAATCATCTGTATTTCTGCTTTGTTCTGAAGCTAACTACAGAAATGCTAGACAGTTATACAACAAAACCCTTCCAAAGCAGGGAGAAAAACGAGCCCAGCCCGGGGGGAATGCTGTGTGGAAGTAGCCCAGCTGAAGCAGAGCATGGGAGCTGCTCTCGGAGGCAGGCGGCACGCTGGGAGGGATCCAGCTCGGCACACACAGCTCACAGGAAATGAAGGACTGTTATTTTCTGCCAAACTGCCAGCCCTGCATGCAGCGCTTTTCCCGACAGCCAGCCTCACCTGCCATGTGTCAGCAGCAGCTCAAGCCCAGACTTCTTTAAATCTGCTCCTCTGAGAGGAAAGGTTTGAGGATTTAAACAGCCAGTTGCTAATAATAAGTTTCTCTGCCAACTTCAGCTGAGCTTCCATGAGCTTGTGGCCCACATCCATGATAAAATAAAAATTCTGTACAGTAGGAGTTACTCTTATATAGCCTCTGTTGCCTAAAAATTATTTAATCTCAAAAGCTTCTGCTTACTAATTGTTACTATGTAGTAGCACACACAGACTTGCAGACAGCTGTACCCTCTACCTTAGCAGGTCTGGGGAGATGGTCACAGGTGATCAAAGGCATCTAATGGTAAATTTAAACCTGTCATTATAGAAGAAGAGAAACTTGCACAGCATCTCTAGACGAAACGATCTGAAAGAGCAAAAAAGCTACAAATACTAAAGCAAATGTTTCTCGATCAGTTATCAATCTCCTCTATCCTTCTGTGGGAGATTGTTCAGTAGTTCCTGCGTTACTAAACAGTCTAAAGGAGAAAGCAATTAAGGTTTTATAAATGGACACATAAAGCAGTTACCACATCCTCTGCAAGGTTCAGTATTTCAGGGTTCAGTAGTTATCTGCTATTTATTAAAATTATCCAGCTCACCTGTAAATTTTTCTTTGTTGTCCTTCATAAGCAGCAAGCCTACTTTAGAAGGGGAGACCTACCTGTCTCATACACATGGTCTATTAATAAATTGCTCAACTAAAATTTTAACCATGCTCATAGTTTGCCATCTGTCCAGCAGTTGCCTAAGGAGCTTTTTGCTAGAGAAACAGGACCTTCAAATTTTTTTGGTGTTATTTTGCATAGCGTAGATGAATTACCTCAGTGTATTTAGGTATCATTTCCCTTTCTAAACTTCCTATCTCGATGTTAATCCTTGGAGATTTCCAGAGTCTGCGAATGCAAAGGATTAGGCTGTGAAGATGAATGGTTTGTTGTTGCCCACAGTAGGTTGGTTGAGCACACCCACAGGTATGATTTTGGTCAGAAAGAACCTTTCACTACCTGCCTCAGTCTCTTGGGGTGCTAGGGAAATCTCATGGGTCTGTGAGAAGACAGTAGCTGTAGTAGCATATTGTGTTTTCTCTTTGCTTACTGAAAATATCATATCTGCTAGGTAAGAAACAATGTGTGGTGCTTGCAATATAATGAGTCATCAATATAGATGTGCTATTAAAACCATCACATTGGTGTTTTTGAAGTAGCCTTTTAGCCTAAACGTGAGATATGACCAGTATGCTAAACAGTTTGAAACCAGGGCTCTGGTTCTGACAAGGACGGAGAGTATATTTTTTTTTATATTTATATATATTTCTATAATTAAGTGTAGCTGTTTCAACTTTTAAAAGTGTTTTGTTTCTTTCCCAGCCCTCATGTCTAGGGTTCCGACCTTTCTGGTGGGTGCAGAATTTTTTATACATTAAATTCTCCATTCAAATGCATCATAGTTCTTAATAATGTTCTGGATACCTTGAACCATTATTTGCTTTTAAACAAGTTTTCAGCCGAGATCGCGCTGCCTTCATTCGGTCCTCCAAATCTCCCATCTGCCTGTCTAAATTATTTTAACTGACATAGTTTCTAATTTACTCTCTCCAGTTGAGAGAGCTCCCTGTAGCTTGTCTATTTTAGCATTTAATTGCTGTATACTCTCCCAAATTAAATTCTGTAGTGATCCATTTTGCTCTGCCAGTGAAGCAGTGATCTTTTCATCTAAGCAAGATGGCACGTGCAGCTCAGCCCCGGGCTGGATCCCGCGCCGGGAGAGGGAGAACCTTCCAGGCCCCCCTCCAGCAGCGTGTGGCGGCTGTAGGGGTGGTGGGGCTTGTGTCAGAGGGCAGCTTTCCTCCAGAATGGTCTCCACTTAATTCTGAAGCAAAAGGAGAGTGAAATCCGTTGTTCTCCTCAGTGTTTTTTTACAGCTCGAAAAAACTGCTTTGTCAATTATTTTCTGCCCAAGTTTGCAGCAGAGTGCTCCTCCTTAAGATCTGCGTGTCTCTGTGGGCTTTTTATCATTTGCTTTTACAAAAGGTGAAAAGGCAGCCCCTAAAAATATTACACTGCACGTTTTGCTTTTCTGCAAGAGAGTCAAAACCCATTGTTCCTTTTGATAAAATAACAATATACAATTATGAAACTCCCTGTCTTCCCTAGTTACGCCTGTTTTGGATAATGTTTGTGCAGTGCTTATGAATTGCTTCGTGTATTTCTAGTGAAGAGGGACCATTTAGTATCTAAATAATTAAGAACTGCAGTACGTCTTGATGTAGTTTCTGCTGGATGGAAATATATTCCTGTTTTTACTTGACACATGTGTATGGAAGGGAGGGCACTGGAGCCTTGGGGGTTACAGGCTGCAGCTCAGCGGGGTTGCAGGTCTGTAGAGGCAAGCTGAGTTCAGGTGTGCAGAGGCTGTGGAGGGACTCTTCCCCAGCCCAAATAACCCAGAGAAATATACCCCATGAACAAAAACCAAGCCATTGTTTTGATTCTGTGTAACTCTAGAAGCTCAAAGGCAGTTTAGCAGAAAATACAAAGCTGTTTCTTACTTATTTGCACCTCTTATATTAACCTCGCAGAAGACTTGCCAGTCGGTTGGTAAGTACAGGACACAAGATCATTAAAAATACATTTTTAAGGAAAGGAGGCTGCATGAAATTTGCATGACAGCATTATTTGTCTCTCCTTTAAATGAAGAGTCTGGATTCAGACCTTTCATTTGAAGGTGTTAATCTTTAGACTTGCTCCATTCGAAGCAGAGTTGGGCACTGTTTAATAGCGTGATGTGTTTGCCGTCCGTGATCATCATCTGCTGAGTAGAAGCAGGCTGTTTATTTTACAGCTGTGGTACAGGCTCTCTGGTCTTAGTTCCTTAGTCAGAGTATTTTAGTCCTGTTTGCTGTGAAAGGACTGCTTTAGTAGGGAGAGATGGGGATGATTCCTAGAAAAGGCTTGTGGTACATGGCATTACTTCTCATGGTTCTCCTTTTAGAAGGAGGTCAGGCTATGTGGTTCCTTTATGCTGGGCAAATAGGTATGGAACGGTGGCACTTACTGTATAGTCATTTTTGGGATGTCTGACACTGCTCAGAGTCAGGAGTGTTGTGGCAGAGAATAATGTGTGGTTGCATTTCTGAAAAATTTGTGTGATAAGTGGGTCTCATCCTGTAGCTGTGACAGTAAATGCAGCTTCACTGGCTTCATTTGAACTGACTGCAGTTTGGCCAATGTTACTTTTCCCTTCTCTAGTCCCCAGATTTGTAATGTGATGCTCATTTGAGGGTTTGTGGAAGTAACTTAAAATGCTGGAGAGGGATAGTGTTGGGGACTGCTCCGTGAAAAACCATCCGTAGCTATTTGGAACCCTGTTTGCAGTCTATGTCTGTGTATGTCTCTAGGTCTCTTAGGCTTTAGCAGAGCTCAGTGCCAGGTGCTCTTGTGCAGTGGGAGCTCATCTGAGCCTGGCCCTGAACGACTCTCAGCTTCTGTGGCTTCCGATTGACTTAATTTTGTCTCCCTAATGGTGCCGGTGAATGGCACTTCTGTTGGTATCTGAGAGGACAATGTTTTTAAAGTCTGTACAAACACAAACAGCATGCTTGGACGTTGGGAACTACCTGGATTCGTTATTCCACATATTCTTCTGTACAAAAAAAGGGATGCAACTGTTATTGACTGACTTAGTATTGCTTGCTCTACATATTTCTTTGTCTGAATTCAGAAATCAAAGTACTCCAGGGTATTGGGAAATCTTTCTGTTTTCTGTATTAATCTTTGTTTTGCCAGCTTTGAGCTCCTCTTATTATTATTCTGGATATTAATAATTTGCTGGGTTTCCTAAAGTACCAGGATGCACAAGTATCAACCATGCAGTGGGTGTAGTGCAGATCCAGCCACATGCCTCATCCCACTGTTTTGTCAGGTGGGAGCAGCTGATACAGCTTGGTGTAGTTCCCAGACAGGGTTATTTCACCCAAAATATGGTGTATGTTTGAGGCATTTCAGGGACTACAGGGAGTAGGAGGGAGGAGACTGTCAAGGGAGCGAAGCTGCTTGTGAGAGAAAAGCATGGGGTACAAAAGCAGAAATTCCCCAACACAGTAGAATATTATGGAGAAGTACTGCTATGTATTTATGTGTGCGTTTAATTCCTCTTAAGGAAATTAGCAATGATCACTTTTGTGAACAGTGTACTTTGTAAGTAATACACAGGCATCTCAGAGCCTTTCGTTGCCCCAGCACAGCCATTATTCTCTTATGCCAGGAGATACCTAGGCTGCCACAGCTTCTGCTGAATAGTTATTTTTTAAATCATTTATTGATGATTTCTAAAAGAATGGCACTTCTTGTTTTTCTTCTGGTATGCTGCTTCTCTTCTGGATATAGTATACTATACTGTATAGTTCTGGGTTGCCAGAACTATATGGTAACAAACAAGAAACAACAACAACAAAAAAGATTGTTAATGAGGTATTCCATGTATTCTCGTATCAGCCCAACACTGCCCACTCTCAGTCTCAGTAGGATGTTTGAGCTGGAAGATAACACTGAGGTATTTGTATTTTACTTCTATCTTTCTGTGACTTTCAGATATCATAGTTTTAATTTGCATAATGCATTGCCTTTCTTAAAAATGTAAAGAGTTTCCAAATTGCTGTTTTCTTAGAGAATGAGCTCCACCTTTATAGTTGTGTTTTATTTTGTCACCTCTCTTTATTATTACACTGGATTGTTTCCCTCCTGTGACTTCAAAATTGACTTTTTCATGCACCTTTCGCCAAATGGGATGTGGCAACTCTGGCAGTCACATGGATGTAAAATACCTGGGGGCATAACCGAGCCTTACACATTTTAAACTCTGATTATATAGTCAAAAGCAGAAAAGTTGAGCAATTAAAATATTTGCCTTTGGATTCTTGTTTTACCATCCACAAAACTCCGCATGTTCATACGAGACACAAATAACACCAGATCAGACTTTTACTATTAAATGGCTGTTATTTATTCAGTATCCTACCAAAGTGTGCTTCTCTTTGGAACAACGGAGCTGTTTCTGTCTACTCCTGTCATAGGCATTTCCCTTGGATTGTATCGTCTCTGCGAATTTAAAAATTATTTATTCTTCTGCAAGAACATTTCTCTGTGGTTTTGGAGTAAATCATTGCGTTATACGAAGCATGTAGGGTTTTTTTGAGGAAAATGTTACAATCTTTGTAAGAAGTGGCTATTAGCACGTTCTGACATTTAAAGACAATTTTTTAGAAGTTGGTTGTGTGTCAGAGTAGAAAGCAAAATCCATTGTGAAATCAGTCATGGATCTAAGCACCTTGAGAATATTCTTTTCAGGGGCAAAAAGAAGTTTTCCCTCCTCTACTTACCCTCTAAAATCTTGTAGAGCCAAGCCTGTAAAGCTTAAAAGGAGAAAACACTGCCACAGTTCTAATACACTTCAGTTTCTGGGAGAGTAGGAGGACTACGTACTTAAACTTGCACGTGAAGCAAAATAAAACTGCAAAGGTCGGGGACTGCCTATTTTTGTTTGGATTTTGGGGTTTTGGTTGGTTTTTTTCCTATGATAAACTTACAGATTTGTATTTTTGTAGGCAGTTGGAACCTGAAAAGCCAACTGCTGTCAGTGTCCCACAAAAATATGAAATAGATTCATTTCTTAGGAAGACTGAACTCGATTGCCAAGTGTGTCTTATTCTTTACAGCATGTCAGGATATGTAGTGGTAGGAAAATCTTCTTGCACATGGCTGACTTCTACCTTTTGCACCGGCACACAGCTACCTGCGCTCTTGTGTCCCTTTTCCTCTACACCAGCTGACTCCAGAAGGTTTCATAATGAATTGCTGAAGGTCAGCTTCACTGGGAGAACTTTACCCCTTCCTGATTCGTGTCTCTTATGCTTTCTCTGATCCACATAATCCAAAGCTGCAAAGGATAAGGTGGTCATTAATACAATAAGGAGATACTAAGTGAAAATGTAATGTGACATTATTCCAAAATTCTTCTGCCTCGATATCTGTGTCCAGCTTTTGGATGCTTGCAAGCTGAATGCCGTGTTCTTTTCCTTCGCTTCAGAATCACCACTGAACTGGAGTTGGTTGTTTGCTTTGACTTTTTTAATAAGATCACTTCGATAAAGACGTGACGACATCTGAGTTATCAGATAAGATGATGGTGTGTTTGTAACAAGCGAAAGGAGCTCTGCCCCCAAATACACCTGTGTGGCTGAGCAACCTGGAAGGCTGGGCGCAAGTAGCCATGTTCGTGATTTGTTCTGTCGAAGATCTGTTGATCTTAGTAAGATCAACATCTTACTAACAACATCAACTGCCCGAGATCTTGTAAGATTCGTTGTCTAAGATCTTCTCAGGTGTACCTATACTTGATATTTTTGGGGGTATTTTAATTGATAAAGGGAACTGAAGACATGCTTCTTCTTTGAAAAGAAAAAAAAAAGTAACTTTTTAAGGAAAACCTAATTATATAATTTGAGGATAAGGAACAAATGAAGAGTTTTCCATGCAGTTGAGTTAATGTTACTAACTATAATTTCAAAAAGAAGAAATGTGATGCTGTAATACAAATTTTAAACCCAGCTAAGGTATAAATGGTTTTTGTTGGCAAACATAAGCTCATCCCAGTGGATTCAAAGGAGACTCGAGTCCAGAGTGTGGCAAATGTTTCCTAATCATCATAGCCCAGCAGTGGAATGTTTTCCTTTGCCCTGGCTGCAGGTGCAGGTACGTTCAAGTCAGAATCATGCAACTGTAGAACAGGTCAGGCTGGAAGAGACCCAGAGAGATCATCTGGTCTAACCTTTTATGGAACAGCGAGACTACATGAGATTATCTAGCACCCTGTCTACCAAGTTACATCTTGAAAACCTCCTGCAACGGGGACTCTGCCATGTCCCTGAGATGATTGTTTCAGTGATTGATTGTTCTTGCTGTAAAAAATGTTGGTCTTACATAAAGATGAAACCTCCTGGTGCAACTTGTACCCATTGCCCCCTTGGGCACCAAGTTGCTTCTTAATTTCATGTTGCTCCTGTTCTGTTTGGCAGAAGAGCATGTGCAGCAGCGAGGATAAGTAGTTTTTACCGTGCCAGTTGCATAAGTACTTGCTCACCACATCGTACATGCCAGCTTTCTTTAAGGATACATTTGAAAAAAATAAAGCTAGGGGAGGTTTAGGCAAACTTTCTATTCACCTTGACCACCATTTTTACACAACAGTACGAATACTGAAAATTTAGCTTTGTGAAACAAGCTGCTGTTAAAGTACAAACTGTTTATATACCTTGACCTGGAGAACATGCCAAAAAGAAAGGCCGTGTCCCTCACACTGCTCTCTGAACGGGCGCTGCAATAAACCTTGCGCTGGGTATAAGGAGCTGTAATGTTGGTTATTCTAAAGGTATGATACAATAACAGATTATTGTTGCCTAGACCCGTGTAATAATTGAAACTCCCCGATCGTCCTTTCCATTTTACACGTTGTCAGAACCTTGGACCTTAATCTTGCTCTTTGATTGGCAGCTGCAGCCGGGGAAGGAGCACTTGTATTGTTTGTGAGAGTCGCATCTGTTCAACTTGATTCAGCTGAGAGTATTTGCATATTCTTAAGTATTTCTTCTGAGAGGGCCTAAATCCTTCTCAAGTGTTTGATGCATTTTTGAAATTCATTCATAAGGTATCTACATGCACTAATAGTTCTGTATAATATTGCTGTGCATAATCTGTCAGATAAGGCTAGTTTTTTAAACAAGGTATTCTTTGGGGATGACATATTACATTCTGACTTATTCTACTGGGCGGAAATGTCAAGTACTTTGAAAAAGGATGCGTGAATGTTTTGATTGAATTAGTATTCTTTATTCAACACAAATTGTCAACTGCAGTAAAGTGTAGTCTTACTGTGAGAACGTTTTTCAAAAGAGTTAACAGCAGGGGGGTTTTGTTTTATTTTTTGTTATTGTGGCTTTCATTACATAGAATCGTTCTTTTGCTACTGTTATTAGATGGAACAAGAGAGTAGATTCTTAGATGCATGTTAGATTAATTTGTCTGAGTTGTTAAACCATGGACAACACTTTTATACTGAAATACAATAAATACAACTCGGGATTTTCAAATGAAACTTTGGCTTTTATTTTTCTCTTTTCTTGCTTTTTATTTTTTCCTTCCAAAAACTTTATTGGTATTCTTGGAAGATCTTGTCAACTTTAATTTCAGAAACCTGCCACTCTTTATACTGCATGTACAACACTAGTGAGACATACCAATGCTTTGAAAAATATTCAGGTATTTAATATTTAAGCATTGAACACAGTCTAGATGAGCCCATACTATTGCATAAAGAAATATATGCATGGTTGAAACCCATGACTTCCATAGGCTGGAAGTTGTACTCAAGAACTATCCAAGTTTGGACAAAACTACTCCAGACTGCTGTGAGAAGAAAAGGAAATGCATTTCCAGTTGTTTAAAAGGATGTATGCTGTGAATGCTACTTCAGAGTCAAGTCATATAAAGACATAGGATCACATATGGAAAACCCACAATGAGCAACCTTTTTTTTTTTTTTTTTTCCCAATTGCACTAAGATGCACCACAATTAGTGGCTGACCTATTTTAAGAAATGGTTTTCTGTCTCTAGACAGGGAGGGCCATAGCAGTGTCCACTACCTGTGTCCTTGAAAAAAAGAATGACAGATTTAAGAAGTGTATTTTTTGTTTTGTGCACATGCAGGTTTTAGTGTAACAAACCTTTTGCATTAGTTTTGTTTTTCTTTTGCTTTCAGGAATCTCCTTCTGGACGTAGAAAAGCACTTGCCACCAGCAGCATCAACATGAAGCAATATGCCAGCCCCATGCCTACACAGACAGACGTCAGGTTAAAATTCAAGCCTTTGTCTAAGAAGGTGGTATCTGCCACACTCCAGTTCTCGTTATCTTGTATTTTCCTGAGGGAAGGAAAAGCCACGTAAGTTGTTGTTTTGTTGGTTGGGTTTTTTTGTAAGCCAGGTAACCTGCTTTGTGTTACTTTCCAAAGAATTCTGTGGATAAAGAGCTCTTTTTGTACAGAATGTCAGAATTTGAGAGAATCCTTCAGCATACCTATCATTCCTGCCATACTTAGTTCCTTGACTGAGTAAAAGTCATTTCTTACTCTGATTTCAGCCTTTTTCAGGGACAAATCACTTGTGCACTGATTACCACTGCCTTGACTTGCTCACTTGGTTCTGTCCCTTATTTCAGTGGCCTTTGAAGGGCAGAGGTTACAGATTGTTTTTGCAGATCCTGTAACCTCTTCTGCAATTTCTGTCAGATTCCAGATGTCAAATGTTGACAACTTCATGTGGGTGGAGGAGGGATTGTTTGCCACCCATCCTTTTCCCTTTCTGCCTCTAGAATATGGCATTGTGAGAATAGATGGGGAAACTACTGCTCTAGTGGTTCTACCTTTTTTTTCAAGTTTCTTTTTCCCTCCGAAAGAGTAACAGTTTACTTCCAGCTTGCAGTATTCTGAATGCGTTTTGTAGACGTTGCCCATACTGCAATACCGGTACCTCAAAAATGTTGCATGAGCAGCTTTCCAGGCTGCCTTGTTAAAACGTACATTTGGACACTAAAAGGTTTTCTGTCTGCATGCTTTGAAAGCCACAGATGCATTAATTACTGTTAATTACTGTTTCCCTTCACTGATTAACCAGTTGTGAAGCACATCTCGACGTACCATTAAGAATGATACTTTGAAGTATTTATCTGTGATTTAACATGGTCAAAATGCAGCCGAAAAGGAGAATGGAACAAATCAGCGTCTGATAGCCTCTTAACTTTTTTTGAGCAACCAGCATCCATGAACTGTAGAGACAATAGCTATTCCAGGCACTTAGTGGGTTTTGAGGCCATAATTTGTAAAAGCTGATCCATTTAAGCTCACATGTAGCTTCTGTAGGAAGCAGGCATTAAACTGACTGTTAATGCAAGGCAATATTATTTTTACCCCTTAGAAATGGGTTAATAGAAAACTTTCCCTTCAGAAATTAATATACATGAGTGTGTTCATTTTGTTATTTCACTATATTCAAGATCAGATCTGAGATCATAGACCTCCCTGAAGAAAACATCAAAATATTTAAAGAATTTTTAATAAAGTGGTAGTATCAGATGTGGTATTAACAGGCTGCATTTTAATGCCTGTTATGAAATTTGTTATTTAGGGATGAAGACATGCAAAGCCTGGCTAGTTTGATGAGTATGAAACAAGCTGATATTGGGAATCTAGATGATTTTGAGGAAGACAACGAAGAAGATGAAGAAAACAGAGTGAATCAAGAGGAAAAGGCTGCAAAAATTACAGGTTGGTTTTGCCACAGGCATGGTAAATTATAATTTCCTTTGGTAATTGTCATCTGTTTTCCATGGGTTTTATCCTTATTTGTATTTAACTTTAAAAAAACCCCTCCCAAACAAGACAAAATTTAGGGTAGCTTGATTGAAGAGGAACCCGTCCATAACTCAACAAAGTTTAATATTTGTGAATTCCAGAGCATTGATTTCTGTATGTGTGTGCTGGTTTGGGGAGAGAATGCACTAAGCAGGTAGTATTTTAGGGAAGGAAAGGACCAGTGTGAACAGAGAAACAGAAAAAGTGGAGAAAAAGGGTCAGTGAGTGAGAAGACAGGAGGGATAGGCTGAAGTGAAATAACGAAGACAGTTTGTGAGAATAACTGCGAAATGAGTTGTGCCATGGACAGATGCCGAGGTTCTGCTCAGTAACATGGCAATTCCATACAGCAGACTTCTGCCGTTTTGGTGGGGGAGTCTCATGGAAATGGAATTGGGAGTCTGTTAAAGGACTTGAATGAAATTTGATAATAAGGTTGTTTGAAGTGAGATAGTGTAACCACATTTGAATTGCTGATGAAAATGCTTACTGTGTCCGGGATAGCTGAACTAATCAATGCAAGTCAGATCAGGATGAGATGGTGTTAAATTGTTGGTAGAGATCAGTAGGTGCTACTGCTCCAAGTGAGTTCTGTAGGAGCTCTTAGTGTAAAGAATCAGGAAAAGAAAATTAACTTCTGGTGCCAGACTTCATAACTTCCAGTGCTTTTTAAAACTGTCTGAAATAAAGGGATCCTTCTCTAAGGTGAGGAAGCGTATCCCAAGCAGAGAAGTGAGTTGTCAAATCTGTTCTTGAAAATTCAGAGGAACATTGGTTTGGTGTTACGAAACGTGGCTTTCATCACTTCTTTTTGAGCTTTCGTTGCAATCAAAAGGTTCAGCCTGAAGCAGTTATTACTTAGTTACATTTAGTGTTGTGAAAGGATGCAAATGTTTTCTCTATGTTTTACATATTCAATTAAACATTTGTACCCTGACCAAATCTTTACTTACGCTGTATGTGTCTGGCACAGAACAGATTGGAAAGTCCAGACTGAAATATTTGAGAGACCAAGATAATGTGCTCTTGGTGAGGGAGCAGTCTGGTCACACTGAAATCATTCTGCAGAGTTGACTCCTTTCCCAGTGTAACCAGAATATTTCAGATCAGAACACCAAACAAAACCTGATGTGTTCATCAAGCCATGGGATAATCGGAGAAGGGCAAATAAGGGAGAGGCAACGTAAACTCTATAGAAACTACTGTGCACGAGAGTTCTATTGAGATCTGCGTGGGTACTGCACTGAGGACTGCTACAGAAAACCCGTGTGCAGAAGGACAGCAGCTGAAAAGCATCAAGATCTTGTTTTTCCATTGTATTGATTTTGCCAGCAAATGGCTCCTGAACATGCAAAAAGTTTAGACTAGTCCACTGTCCTTTGGCTATGGAGTGGACATCCCTGGAGATAGATGGAGAAGGATGAGCTGTCTGATGTGCAACACAGTGTCCTTACTCAAGGGGTTTTAATGTCATTTCAGCTTTTCCATCTAGCGTTGCAAAGGCCAAAAGTTATATGTTCTAAGCAAACAGTACAACACCTACTTGAAAGGCAGAAGTAATAAATACTTCTGAAATACTCTATTTCTGCACATTGCTCGGCCTGTTCTGATACTTTTTTCCAGTGATACAAGATGGGAGGGTTGGGTTGGGTTTTTTTGTAGATGAATCATTAAGGAAACCTGAGGAGGGAAATATCAGTCTTGGATTTTTCTTCTTATGTTGGCTACAGTAGCTGAGTTTCATTTTCCCACCTTAGACAAGGAGAAGGATGTTGAAGGGGAATGAGTGCATGTAGTTTCCCAAGCAAACGGGAGAACATAAAACATAGGGCAGTAAGTAAACATAAATAAATAGAATGTAAAGTATCTATTTCAACATGTGTTCAAGATTGATTTCATAGGCGGTTGGAATGATGTGTAATAAATGTAATGAATGGGGAAAACTAATAATGCACAGGGAGAAGCACTGAGGAACCAAGAGAGAATGAGGTAGGAATCATTGTAGAAAAACAGGAAGACATTTAGAAGAAAATGTAGAAATTTCTAAGAAAAATTTAGAAGGAAATGTAACAAAGCCGATGCAGCCAAGTACTCCTTCTAAAACTTGTTTCAAAAAATAGTGTTCACGCAATGCCATAAAGTTAATTGAGGAAGTTACATAACCCTTTTGAAAGCTTGCTGCTGCTACCAACATTTTCTCCTCTGCTGCTGTGTTGGGTGTTGGCAGCAAGGAGCTGGAATGCTTCACTGACTCAGAGTTCCCTGCGGCAAATCCCTCACCTCGGTGCGCCTGTTTTCCCAACTGTAAAATGGGGATACCTGGCTATAACACTTCACAGGAACCCTGGGAGAATTACATGGTTAATGTTTGCAACTGAGCTCTGAGAAAGAAAAGTGCAAGTAGCAAAGCAGAAGGGATTGTTCTCCTACCTTTGGCTCAGGGCTTGCTCACAGGAGCAATGGATGACTTGGTGACTTAAAAGTTACCGTTCTCAGGGCACAGCTGCAAGAGGTGCTGCAAATCTTTTATGACAGACACTGTTCCTTTTAGCAGTGTGCAGAAGTTTTGTTGGTTTTGTTTGTGGGTTGTTGGTTTGTTTTTTTTTTATTGGGCCCAAAGTTACAGTTTTAGGAGAAAGAGGGGAATCTGCTGTGTGGGGCTCTAGATGGTGCAGGCGAGTTAGAAAATGCTGCTTCTCTTCCTTGATGTGTTGCTCAACTTTGAGTAGGTATCTGTGCTCCTGTTTCTTCAGCTGAGAAATAAGTGGTGCAATTCTGACTGACCTTAAGAGCGCTGTTGACTTTGGTGTGGTCAACGTGGGAGCTGTTGCCACTTCAACTGACCTTAAGATCAGACTGGAAGATGTTTTTTATGTTAATTTAAAGAAATCCGCCTCCATCTCAGGCATTTCCCGTCTTCCTTCCCAGTCGTTCTTGTGTAAAAGCGGTATATCCACCTGACTCTTCTGTTTTGTGTGAAGTTGAAAATCGTGTTTGTCACCATCTACACGGTTAATATAGATGGATTTAAACCTCCACGAATTATCCTGTCTTCAGTTGAAGACAAGGCATCTCAACATACCTGAAGAAATGTGCCTCGTAACTCACAAACAGGGTAGTAATAAATATGTTGCTTCTCTTAATGTTTTAATTGCTACTTAGAGCCTCACGCTGAAGTTAATGGTTGCCTCCTGCTCCATCTGCCCGGGGGCACAGTGACTGTCCGGAGGCACCACATGGAATCAGCCACATGCCCATGTGCTACCTATTACAGGAGTCTGAATCCCAGCGTGTTTCAAGAGCAGGCTTCTGCACAGCGATAGGCGTAACCTTTGCTTGCAATTTGCAAAACCATCCCTCTCAAGTAGACTTCTGATACAGTTACTCTTTTTTGTCAGGATCACCAAGCTGCTTAAAAAAAACAGAAGAGAGAAGAATGAGAAAAACCCCCAAACTAGTGATTTATGTGACATACTTGTAGAACAAGCTAATGTACGTTTGTAGATAATGAGATTTATAAAAGATAATATAGGATATAAATCTCCAGCCTACCATTT
Source organism: Pseudotriccus pelzelni (assembly GCA_035584735.1). Classification (NCBI taxonomy): domain Eukaryota; kingdom Metazoa; phylum Chordata; class Aves; order Passeriformes; family Tyrannidae; genus Pseudotriccus; species Pseudotriccus pelzelni. Next base: position 14,803,411 of record JAWMRA010000113.1, read on the forward strand.
CCATACTCCAGAATATTACATAAACCATTTAATGTTGTAATGAGAAACATTGTAGTGCATATGGGTGTTTAGGTTGGCAGATAGGACCAGGTGATTCAGACCACATCAAAGAATTCCCTCTTTTTAAAGCTCTGAACTTAATTTGTTATTTTCTGACAATAAAAACTAAATTGTAATTGTTTTGGGGTTTTTTTTCACATGCTGGCATAATAAATTGTAAATCATGTCGGCATGTCAGCCTGTTTTAAACCAGTAATTCGTTAGTACTACTGTTTTATGAGGTCAGCTCTGTTTTATTTGAGTACAGGAAGATATTTTTCATTGTGTATCTTGAGTCTTAAAAATTCCCAGAAGGTAGCACTGTGTTGTTCAGATCTCTTAAGGTGTATCTATGATTTTATACTGAGAAAGCTAAGTTTTGGTGTTATTTTTTAGGATCAGTCTTGTCTGTCAGAGCTAAAAATAGGGAATTGAGGATGGTTGAATTAACTCTATGTAGACAGATAGAAGTGTAATCACATGTAAGTGGATTCGTGCTTTAAGGTCAGGAGTGGTTAGGAGGTGTGTTACAGAGGAATTATGCTGGTGGTTTGTCACTGTCAGCATACAGTACGTCCAGTAGGTATTGGCAGAGTAGATAATTTTTCTTGGTAATCTGCAGCTTGGCATATCTTTGTAAAGCAGTTTGAATTTGGCAAGGAGATTTTTGACCATATGACAGAAATATTTTCAGGTTCTGGGCTGCTTTGGGCTTCAGATTCGTTGTGCTGTCCACGAAGGCATGAAATTAGGAGTGGTGTCAGTGTCAACAGGAAAAAGCATGAAAAAGCCTCCCCCAGCCAGGAAGTTCTAGGGCACCCACATGAGTTGGGACAGTTATGATACTACTCAATTTTTACCTTAGTTTGATATTTTGCTCCCTGAAACTAGTTCAGCAAATAAAGATGAACTTTTGTTTTTCCAAACCAAAGCCAGATGAGAAAAATTTTAAAACAGCAGCAAACTGAAAGTGGTCCTAAGAAGTAGCTGTTTGTGCACACAAGAAATTGAAACGTAAAGGAAATACAAGAATGACTGGCACGAGAAGTGTGAAGTAAAGGTGTCTACATAGCTTCGCCTTCACTGGTGACATCATCCCTTTGTTTCATTGGGAAAAAACGGGAGACGGAGAAGACTTTTTAGTGGGGCAGTGATATTCAACAAGCAGGATCATCTCTCCTGCACGGGTTTCTCCAGCCTGTTTGTCAGCTGGAAGGATAAGGGTGTCCCCTCTCCCCAGAAACCTATGCTTGATGTCTTAGACATGCCTCAGGCTCAGTCCCCGTTACTACAGAAGCTGCATTTGTCAGATGCTGAGGATAGCGCTGCGTTAGGGGCTAGCACAGAGGAATTTTTCCCCTTGGGCCGTAAGCCGCTGAGACCTAGTTGGTTTTTGTTTCTTTCCTTCCAGAATCGCGGAGACATCAACAGCTTAGTTATAATTAAACTTTAATATGTTTTAAAAATTACTCGTTCGTGGCAATTCAGGCCTCTTCACCGTGGATAGAAGGTGAAATAGGAAACAGTAAGGTGTTACTTACGTAGCATGGCAGTGAAAATTCAAACAACATACATACACTGTTTACATTCTCATGGCACAATACTGATCATATGTTTTAGAACTACTTAGATAGATTCAGCTTGTCATAGATCAGAATTTAGTGGTGACTGATTGTAAAGGTTAAATAATCAGAGTGTGTGTGTATAAATAAGTAAAATATTTAAAATGTATGTTGTCTATATTAGTTTTCTGTAGCCTTAAGAGTTTGGGAGGGAGATAAATTGTTCTGGGCCTGTTTTGTGTTGACTGGCAATGTTTTAATATCCAGGTTTTCTTCACAAGCAGGAAAAGTCCTTAAATTGTATCTAGTACATGGATCTAAGTTTTGAACTGATGTGCATACTCGTTCTCTTAAAGCTGATCACTGTTGCTGACACCAAAAATCTAGGTTTTGTTTATGTCTGTTAGCTGGGTTTCATGTTAAATTATCACTGAAGCACCTACACAGGTACTTTGCTGTACTTATGTAATTGTAAGGACTCATTCTAAATCTCTTCTTTTAATTAACTCTAAGTGTCTTCTCTTTTGCCCTCTCTCCCTCGCTCTCTCTCTTTCTAGTAACAGTGTTCGTTCCACTTCTGTTTCATTAAATGCCCTTGCCTTACGTTTGTCTTGACTGGCTTCTATTTACAGAAATTGTAAACCAGTTGAATGCTCTGAGCAGCTTAGATGAAGATCAAGATGACTGCATAAAGCGAGCAAATATGCCTTCAGCTAAATCAGCCAGTTCCTCTGAAGGTCTATGAGCTTTCATCCTTTCTTTCTGTTTCTGATTGTATTTACTGTGACCCATTACCTTTTGACTCCTGCCTGTATTCAGCTGTCAGTTTTATCTCTGTGCTTCCACCCAGCATGACTCTCAGTAATTTGTAGTGCATCCAACAGGTAACAACATGATAGAGAAAGAGCCTGTCTCCGCTACAGCTCCGTTGTCATCTGATAATGAACAAGAAAGGAAAAAAATTAAAAAAAAAAAAAAAAGAAAGAAAAGAAAAAAAATAAAAAACCCCACCAGACCCTAAGCCTAAAACAGTAGTTTTATACTCAGTAATACCTGACCTCTCCAACGTGACAAAATGTCCCCTCTCTGCTTTTATGTTCACATTACATCCAAAAATTTAAAATTTCCTGCCGATAGTTAACATGTATTTGTAGAACCAAAATAACTGTATTTAGCTTGTTAGATGTTCTGCAACATTTATTTAATGAAGAAAATAAAATACTTTCTTAGTAGTTCATTTCTGTTACGTAATATTCTGATCAGCAAATAGAAGTTTCATTCATTTCACTTTTTTTTTCCCCCTTTGTTGGTGTACCTACTGGAGTGTGTTAATTTAGTCGTGCAGTTCGTGCCATACCCTGGTGCAGTGTTTCAAGGAACTGTTGACAAGGAGCTTTTTGAGCTTCAAATACATTAGATGAACAGTGTGTATCTATATTAAAACAATATTCTAACTTGTTTATAGAGCTTATCAATAAGCTTAATTTTCTGGATGAAGGAGAGCAAGACCTGGCCAACTCCAGCACAAACCCTTTTGGTGATCCTGATGCAGCAGAATTAAATCCATTTGGAGACCCTGATGTAGAAGGTAATGAATTTGTTTTACTTAATTCACCACTATTTGCAAACGTTTAGTGAAACATGATTTGTATTTCTGCAGGGCTACAAATGAGAAATTTTATTTTGATTAAATAGAACTGTTGCATGCAGCGCTGTTGTAGCAGTAGCAGTGATCCAGTTGCCACTGGAAAATTGATTTATCCTTTGTCTCATGCTATGTATTGAGGCACATCCTGTATATTTGTCACTGGGGGCCACCAGTTGAACCAGAGACTTTTGGACCTGTCAGATGTGTTACTGGTACTCATCTCATGTGGTATGAATGAGCAACACACACTGTCAAGCGACTCTATTACACGTGGATGATGGTTAATATCATAATTTTGTTCACTGCAATCTTTACTGCATTACAGATATTCTTGGTTAGCGCTAATCTTCATTATTACAATTTAATTTTCTCTCTTTTCTTCTTTTTTTTTTTTTTTTTTTAATGTTTTTATGGCTTCCTCAGTTAAGCCTCCTGGCATCGTGCCTTGCACCACATGCTAGGTGTTAATCCCCTTTCCAGACTGACATGCCCATTCTTGTTCCATTTGAGTGAGATACACAACCCCTATAAATTTTTAATCTGATAAGATTTCGGCCGTAAGGCCAGAAAGGAGCACCAGGACAGCAACCATCTCTGCTGTTCTCAGCTCCATGCCCAGATATGCAGGCTCCCATCTGCTGGATGTATGACTTCTGGCTGGCAGCTGCTCGGAAAGCCAATTCATAGTTAATTCCCAAGTTTGAAGCTGTGCTCAGCCTTTCCTGTTCAAAGCTCCAAGACTTTTCTTCCTCCAGAAAATACCAAGCCACTGTGTCACGGCAATGAGGAAGAACCACACTGAGTAGGAGCAGTCCAGGGTGCACCCATGGGATTTCTAATGGCAGGTCTAATGAGGATGCACTTCTGAGCTGCAGTTTCCACCTGTGGTTTCTCACTTTCTTTGGACAAGCTGAATGTTTACTCACAACAGAGTTTTTCTGCCTTGAGACTCCACAGAGGGCAATGTGGGTGGTGATCAAGTCCTGTCATACTTTGTGGTGTAGTCTCACAGCTTGTATTTCTGAAACAGGGATATTGCCCTGTCTTCTGTATTGAGCTACTGAAGCTGTAAAGTCACTATCCTGGGCACCTTCTCCCTCCCATAAAGTTGTCAGATTTTCTGGAGCTGCAGAAGTGAGTTGTTTCACCTTTATAGGTACCAATATCTATGGATTAGGTTCTGGTGTCCTAATCTTTGGTTTGTTTCCTGTCTGTTCCTTGACAGTGAGTTCTCTTAGGATCATGGAAGGAGGCAAAATAACTAGGAATATAAATCACCTATTTTCACGCATCTAGTAGTCCATACACAACTTGCTCTAAGAGACTCGGCCTATATTCCTTTATTCCTTCTCTGCTCTAGAAAGAAGATCTCCCTTCTCCATGGAGAAAGCAGTACAAGTCCTGTCCTACCTAAACTGCTGTCTTCCAAACCCAGCTTTTCTTTCCTTTCCAGAGAGAACCCATTCTGGCAGAACGCAGTGGGTGTTCTGGTCACAAAATACAGGGAATTAAAGGCTCAGTTCTTTCTCATTTTAGGTACAGAGAATTATAAACTGGTGTTGTTTCTTAGCACTGGAGTAGCTTGATACCTCATGGCAAGCTCAGTACGAGCAGCCTGCACCCAAAACAGCAGCCAGCTTATGTTCCTAATACACTTTCAGTGTATGAGGGGCATGTTTTTTTCCAGTTGATTCTGATTCTTTTGGTGACATCTAGCCTGCACTGTCACCCTCAGTCATAGTCATCGACACTTTTCCATTTTTCTGCCTCTGTCTCTGATCAGACTGTTGGGTCCCGTCTGCACAGCTGTGGGCAGCAGTGCTGAGTTGGGTGTGTTTGTACCAAATATTCCTCCCACACACTGTCGCTGTCATGCAGCAGTCAACGTACAATAACATGACAGCGATTGTGACAAACAGGGTGTCACTAGATTCTTCCTAATGTGTCGTAAGATGTTTTTTATTTGGGAGGGACGGACCTTCTGTCAGGCTTATGTGACAATATGTGTCTTCCTGGAACACTAAAGCAGATTGGAAGATCTGGGGGCTTCCAGGCTATCGGGCAAAGAGTGGGACATCTGGTGTGGCATTTTTAAAGCTTTTACTGTATGATTAGTGGCTCCTCAGGGATTCTTCTGTTCACCTCAAGCATCTCTGAGAAGCACTGGCTCTTCTACTCCAGACCTGTAATGAGCACTGGTGGTGTTCATCTCCCTTTTCTTGGCCTTTTTGGCATGTGTCTTCTTTCCAGTCCTTCACAGAAAGTTGAGGAAGGGAAAACAGGGTGCTGACAAAAAAATAGAGAAAATGAATCTTCAGCAGCAGAATACATAGCAGGAATCTGCTCTGTATGTCTGTGGCTAATTGGATCAGTGTCTACATGGGGAGCACCTAGACCTTACCATTTTGGGGAGATTTACCTTTGGTTTGGACTACATTTTGAACTATATAAATATCACAGCTGTTCTCATCCTGTTGCCCAACTGCAGAAGGCTGCCCTGTTTGTTTCCCATTATTCACTCATGGCTTAGGACATTCCTTCTATTTTGGGACCTCAGTAGAACTTTCATTACTGATATCTCTTTCTAGGAAACTCTTTGAGGCTGTGCCTGCTTGTTTGCTTTTCTATCCTTAAGGGAATGTAACTTTTTTGGTGGCCACCCCAGAAGCTCGCAGAGCATGACAGAGGTTCAGGAGTTTAAGACAGACTTTCTCCTACAGGCTTAAAGAGTCACATTACTTGTTTCACTTGTCTTGTGATCTGCTTAAATCAAGAGATTAACCTTTTATGCGTGCAGGGATGAAGTATTTTTCTATTCACTACATGTTAGTCTCTTTATCTTTTTATCTGGACAAGGCTTAATCTGGAATTTAGACTTTGCGAAAGTTCAGAGTCTTCTGTAGAATTTGTTACTTAATTTCCCCCAAGATGTGCAGAGCAGCCAGCTGGAGCCTCCTTTCCCGAGTACTTTGCCATCAGGTGTGGGGAGGCATGATGCGCCATTTGGCAGAGATATTCCAAGGATATTCCTATCAAGCCTGTACTGTGTCTGCTTGGAGTCACTCGGGGTATGAATATGTATGTATTGACAGTCACTCAAAGCAAAAGGAGGATTACTTGCCAGTAGATACTTGTTTCCTAGACAGATATTTCTTGTGCCTGTTCGCAAACCAGCTACTTTCCCTCTATCTTCCTAATCCCATAATCATCTAACCCTGGGAATGCGGGGTGGAGAGAAACTAAAGGCGTGAGTACTCTCAGCATCCGTGTGCACACTGTGGGTGTGGTGCACGGCAGAGGGTCATCAGCAAGCTGGCTCTAGACGCTGCTGGGATTTAAAAAGTCCTTAGTGTAAATGGTCTTATACACACAACGGAGTGAATGTGCACATGAAAAACTCACCTCAGAAAAAATCTTCGGGTGTGTTTCTTGGTTGACATGTCAAATTGAGGCTTATTCTTTCTGTGTCTAGTAGATCAGCTAGACGTTAGAAATCTGGAAAAATCAAAAATAATCTTTTCGAACAGTATATCTCTGCAGCTTTATACTAGGCAACCTGTAGATGACCATATGAGGCCTACCTTTTGGATTTTTAGTCACAGTTAGAACAGAACTCTAAAATTAGTTACTTTCTGTGCAAAATATTTACTTGGGGAAGTCAACATCTACAAAAAGTGTGAGTAGAAAGCAACAACGCACTTTCAGCACTCCAGATATTTTTTTTTAAGTAGGAGGGGAATACAAATTTTGAAGTTGCATATGGCCAATACAAGTTTCCTTCAGCACACTTGAGACAAGAGGCTAACTTTTTGCTGGCACCCCTTGCCATTTCAGAGTAGCATTTACTTCACGAGTGTATTTCTTTCTTTACCTTGTGTGTGGACTTCTGAGCTCTCTGCAGCATGTTGTACCCTGCAAATGAAAACTGTCACAGTGCAGCGCCAAACCCAGAATCCTTCTAGGATAATCCTGCAGAGAGAGCAGCACAGGAACTAATAGAGAGGAAGACTGATAGAGACAGAATCGACTCTGTCCCTTCTCCTGTTTCTTAATGAAAAGCAATGTGGGTGTACTAATAAAAGAAATGGAAAATCATCAGTGGTTTGTGGGCATGCCAGCCGTGATGCTTTCTAGAAGTGCTGGGCAGCACATTTTTACCCCGTGCTGTTTGTCAGGCTGCTCTCACACCCCCACCGTGCCTGTGCTCCTGTCGGTCGGGCAGTGAGTGGCGTAACTGAGTATCTTTCACATGTGGCTTGTTCTTTCATCCTCTGCCAAGGGGAAAGTGGTATGTGCGATGTTTTGGTGGAGGTTTTGTTTGGTTTTAAGGGACGTGTCACAATATGTTTGTGTTACAAAAGGCAAGTGGGTTGAAGGGCAGGGTGATTTTTGGAGATGCTCTGGCTGATTGTGCAGATAGGTAGTGCCAGAGTGATTACCATCATAAGCAGTCTTTCTCAGTGGAGTTAGGGCAAGTAATGTTTCCAGAATCTGGCACAAGAGCAGCTGGTGCTTCTGCTTTGGTAATAATTTTACCTCTCTTGTTGTCACTCCTACCCCTGTGGCTTTATTACTTAATCATGCAAAATTATTTTGTGTTTGACCCTTGAAGTGCCAATCTGCAAGTATCTTTTTCTTTTTTCCCTTCCCTTTCCTTTCCTTATTTTATTTTTTTTATTATTTTTAATTTATATCAATGTAAAGAACTGCAATTAAAAAAAATTAGTTCCAATAAAGACTGGAGTCCTGTGTTTTCAGGTGTGATTAATGATGAGGGGGAAGCAGGGGAATCTGTGTTGACTTCTGAATGTGAAAGCAGCCTGAAGAAGGAAATAAGCCCCTTCTAAGCTGTTGTATGTTTAGCCCCCCCCCAAAATGCATCGTTAAGTCCTTGAGAAAATAAGTCTTTGTTACAGAAAAGGTGACAGTGGATGTGGCTTTAAGAGCAGTGCTGTTGAGTCGCAGTCCTAGCAACTGAATTTGTTTTAGAGAGGCTCCTGAAGTGGTGACCAACATTGGACACAAAAGCTAGTCCTGAAGACTTTCAGAGAGCCCACGGGAGAAAGCCAGTTTGGGTGGGGACCCTCCCTCCAGTGGAGACATTGAAGGAAGCAGAAGGAGGGGAAAAACAGTATCCTGGATGGCAAGAATGGAGAGAATGAGCAGCCAAGTTAAGTGGGTTCTAGCTGAGCCTCTACAAAATTCTTCCTGTAAAAGTGTCTTGAGAGTGACATTTTTCGAAGGTCTTTCAATTTTATTTTGGGTGTAGGATTTTGTGGAAAATTTTTATTAATAACAAGCCAGAGGTGTCTGACCACTGTATGTAAGTACATAACACCGTGTGTGTAAGGCCAAACCTGTAGTTACTGTTGAGCCAATGAAAAAGAGAAAGAATTTTGTCCTAGTTAAGTTGCAGCACTTCATCCATAGTGTCGAAATAGAAAGAATTGCAAAAACCATTCGCATTGCCCCTTAAAATTTATCAGATTTAAACAAGCATTTAACACGTTGTTTCCAGGAGATGCTTACAAGCAAATTAAAAATAAAAGCTTACACTGTGGTTTTAAGAGATTGTTTCCCTGAATGTTTTTAACTTCAGGGTATATTACTGACTTTCCTTCTTGTAATATTTATTTGAACACTGGTTGTGAGCTATCAGCAAGTTTTGCTCAGATATGATAATGTGTATTTATCAACAGATTCATGTGCATCATGTGGACTGGCTGCAGAAGCAGCTATTTGTAGTTGTCCACTCTCTTGATAAAATACTTTGACATTTGAGCAAAGTTTAAAGTAGTAAAAAGTTTGGTTAGGGCTTTGTCAATGAGCTACACTCACGTACCATGAGCTTCAAGGCAGTGTGTCTGTATGGTAAGGGGGGGATTTGACTCACTGATTTTAAAAACAGTTTGGACATACCTGTGAGCTTTGGCTGTAAAGGAGTCAGCTCAGCTGCAGATACCCACACTGAGGACAGCTCAGGGCAAGGAAGTGCAAAACCTTTGCTTGCCATGACCAGCTGCATTGGACACCAGCATGATGAAAACAAGTCTATTTAGAATTTTCAGGTTTAGCTTAAGATAAAGGAAAAAATACATTTTTAATTTTGGGCTTTGCTCTGATATATTTAATCTGCAGTACTGTCAAAGAAATCCTTGCCTGATTTGATCATATTTGTGTTTTTAATAATTTCTGCCTGAAATGATTTCTTTTCTCCTATCAGTTAAGTTGTAGACCTTAAATATTGTTTCACTGTGGCTTTCTCTGAAAGAGCTTTCTTACAAGGATGCGGGCTTATGAGCAAATCACCACACATAAACTGAGCTTAGTACACATCACCTGCTGTGCAGTAACTACTCTTTCTCCCAGGATAAGTAGCCAGTAGTTTATTCCCTTTTCTTAAGGGATAAGCATGTTGTGTTTACTCTGGGGTAGGAGTGAACACATGCACTGACACACTGCAAATACACCCCCTGATTTTTCCTGTGGCAGTCTGTCTACATGATCATCTCCTCAGACACAGGTGAAATGTTGCTTTATGACACTCAAGTGAGGCTTAACCAGTTTAAACAGTAACAGAACCTATTTTTTAGGTTTAGCTAACGCTATTACTGCACTTTGATTATTTGGATTTTTACTGTTAGTTGCAAGCATTTTGATTAATTAGTTGTTCTTCTCACATGTTCTCAGTCCAGTCTTCTCTGGCTGCAGTTACATCTACCCTATAACTTTTTTTTTCATTTCTTAAATATGTTATCCCAGAGGTATTACTGCCCATCCTGATGGGCTCAGCCTTGGCCAGTGGTGGATTTGTCCTGGATCCGGCTGTCATTGGCTCTGTCGGACATGGGGGAAGCTTCCAGCAACTTCTGAGAGAAGCCCCTCCTGTAGCCCCCCCCGCACTGTGCTACCAAAACCTGGCCATGCAAACCCGATACAAACCTGCAGTGTCGTCTGGCAAAGAATCATTTCATTTTGTTTCACCCAGCTGAACTCGACCTCAGTCTTGGATGAGTGATTTATCTCCTGAGGGTCCACACTGGGCTTAGATAAGATTTTGATTAATTTTTTCTCTTATTCCTCACAAGGCCATGTGATTTCTGCTTTCTGACCGTAGATAAATGATCCATCATTTCGGAAAGGGACCCTTAGAAAGAGTGTAGAAGAAAATCTGATACTGTAGTCTTTGAGGTTCAAATGCAAAAGTCAAGAAGAAGGGCATTAGAACTGTGAGGTTCTTTCTAAACTGAAATCTCTCCAGTCCCTGGTAGGTTTCTGTTGTCCTGAGAAGAGGTAAAGCCTTTCTGCTCCGAGCCTGTGCCCCGATCTAGTGACTAGTGACTACTCCAGTGTGTAGATAGGTGAAGTTTCTACCTGCAACTAGGGATCATATTCCTGTCCAACTAGGAATGGATCTTGTCCACACTGTAGGTTATAGTTAGTCACACCTTGGGCTTTGCTAATGGCTGGAAACAGGGTGAACTGGATGTTTTCTATCAGGGCAGACAACACTCATATTTTCTAGCAATTTACCAGGATTAGCAGCTTCAGTACATCATCCATCTAAACCCACATAAAAACACTGCTCTTTCTTTTGCTGCCTCTTCCATTTGTTAGTTGTGTGACTAGTGCTTAGTGTTACCAAATATTTCTTCAGTGAAGAAATCCACTTGGAACTCCATCGTTTTATTGTTTAGACTCTTGCTACAAGTAACTTTTAGAGTTCCTCTTCTGTGAAAGCTTAAAGGTGTGTTTAGTCCAATTTAGTAACCATACATCTGAAAAAGAAGCACTTTTCATTAAGTATAATGTGAAAATGGTTATTGAAAGTTAGGTTTTAATGACATTACTTTGAAGTTCCTATTTGCGTAGATTTTGGAAGTGCGTCACATCCAGTACTGAGCTGAGCTTCTCATTATTTGATACTGCAGGTAGAGGAGCAGTAAGATTAACATTGCTAAGTGTCTTTGTAAGAGGTGGTGTATTACTTTATGGGGATTTATATTATTCAATATCCAAATGCCATTCACTTTAGAGTAACAGACACTGCAGAAAGGACCTTACTCGGAGAACTGCATGCAGCTCGAGGTTGCCTATAACTTTTTGTTGTACAGCCCAAATAAAAGATAAGCTTGTCTCTCTCTTTAGGGTTAATTTAAATTCATTTTTACTGTGAAACTGTATATTGTTACCAGGAGCACACATGTTTTGAAATGTAATTACTGGTCCTACCTAATAACTGATTTTTAGTTCAGTCATTTTAAGAAATGAAAAGACCAACTACATGCTATCACCAGTTTTAAATCCAGTAGTATTATAAAATTCAGAATATCTTTTTTCTTTATTAATATAAATAATTAAGGACATTTTGTTAGGATGCAAATTCACTAATAAATAGTCTATGAACATGTTTTAAAATGTTGTGATACCATTTATATGACAAATAAGGAAACTAATAACTAATTAGGTCGAAAGAAATTTAGTAAGTCAGAAAATGAAACCTGTTAAATATACTCTAAATGAAGCAACCTTTTTAAAGGCCTATTCTTGAATAAACAAGCATGAAAATTCACCTAAGTTATGATACTTTATGTACTGAGAGTTAAAAAGCAGACCTTCCCATATGCCTGATAAAATGGTTTCAGATTTTTTTCTTTGATAAATCTATTGAACGCTTTTGGTTTTGTTTGGTTTTTTTGTTTGTTTGGTTGGTTTTTTTTTTGTTATTTGGTAGAACTGCACCCTGAAATAGCTTCGTCCTCCAAACCAGAAGAAAGTTTCTATGCGGACAGTTACAATCCCTTCAAGGATGAAGATGCCCCAGACTACTTAAACCCATTTGATGAGCCAGATCACGTGTCTGAAGCACTCGGAAGTGCAAGAGATTCTCCTCCACAACCTGCAAAAAGGAAAAACGTCAGGCCGGTGGATATGAGCAAATACCTCTATGCTGATACCTCTAAAGCCGAAGAGGAAGAGCTAGATGAGTAAGTATGATTCTTCATCTTTCAGCAGCTTTGGAAGCATTAGTGGGATCCCTGGCTTAATCTTGAGGTGGATTGGGTTGAACCATGATGATCCTTAATCGCTTCCTTAGGACAGATTGATCCTTAGGCAGCTCAGCAGCGGAAAATACCATACCCCCAAGTCATGTTATTCAGCTGAACGTGATCAGTTAGGAAACTTTTCTGTGCCTTACTGATAGCAAACTACTTGAGAGGGAACAAGTCTGTGTACCTTTCTGGCACTTCACGCCCTGACAATTGCAAATGGGCCAAAAATTAAGGAGCGGAAGAGCTTGATCCTTCCTCTCCTTTTTGCCATTATTTTTCCTACGTAAAATAATAATTTTTATTAACCGTAACGGAGAGGTTGTTCCCTCTTGGTGCGGTGTGTAAAAAGGAGGAGCGTTTTGCAATCTGCCCAGCACATTTTTTGAGAGTCCCATAAATTGAATCCGTATATGGGAAAGTTAACATCATATATGCTTACTTAGGCTGTTTCTTTGATCGTGACCACACAGAAAACTTTTATAAACTCACACTGACTGCCTTGTATTACAGTATAGAAACTAACAGGGAGTGGAGAGTTTTCTGCAATTGCTGCACAGCTCGGGAGGTTGGAAGGTGTATCCTTGCTCCTTGTTTGTGGTCATTAGTCACCAACCACACCACTCATGAGACAGTTTATGGTGATTACATGCAGGCAATTTTACAGACAACAGTTCTAATTAACATTTAATTTTACATTATTTATTGAGATTTACCATGGCATGACATCTGCATTACTTTCAATATTAGCACAGGCATTCACTGTATCATCATCTTTCTGTTTCTCTGTTTATAGCTGTGTTCTAGGGAATCGAAGAATTCCCCGTGTATTCTAACAGAACTCAGCAGGGTTTTTTCGCTTTTAAAGCTCTGTGGCTGTGGATTTGAGGTTGTTGTTTGGTCTGTGAAGAACAAAACAAACTCTGCCAGCTCTGTTTATCAGGGCAGTGCCTGAACAAACAGCACTGGCTGCTCTGTCTTCAGAGGGCAGTGCGATCACACTGATGGTCACAGCAGCCATCGTTGGTCATTCCCTGGTCACCAGAATCTGGTGGGAGAAAAAAAACGTATACTGTACACCCACCAAGATAGAGGTATAGAGGACAGCAAAGACTGAGACGAGCAGAAAAAGAAAAAAAGCTTCATCGATGAGCAAGTGAAGAATTTTCTCTGGTTTATATTTTACTTACACTTCCACCATAAGCACATCTATGCCAGAGGGCCTTGCAGCAGGGTTGTGATATGCAGCCCTTGTTTTGCTGCTTTCTGGGCTCTAGCCCTTGGTTCAACAGCCCTCTTCTTATTTTAATGATTCCATTTGCTTAATTCTTCTTTTTTTTTACCAAAGATAAAAATAAACTCCCCATAGGTGGAATCTACTTGAACATAAAGCTGGCTTGTGTTTTCATTATAAAAGCAATGTCCCATGGGAAGATGGAAGAATAAGCAGTCAGTAAACATTGTAAAAGCAATTTTTTACATCTTTCACATAAGTTTTTTATGTCCTGACCACCAAAGTAACCTTCCTCTCCACATTTTTCTCCCAAGTTATACAGGCAACATGTCATAGAACATTAGAGAAGCAACAGGTCTTTACCTGGAGACCATTTGTTGAATGTATTGGGTAGGAGTGTGGTAAGGAAGACCCTTGAATTTTTACACTGAACGCTCTGGAGGAATGAATGTAATGACAAAACTCCAGTCTAGGAACACAGGACACGTGGTGTTAACTCACACCTACAAACGCTATTTCACCTTACCTCATGTCATTAATTTTCAAATCTTTAAGTAGAAAGTTTCTGCTAAGGCATGGTATATGGTGAGCACCAAAGGAAAAATTATCTTGGCATTGCCACTTGGTAGTTTTAACATGCCCTAAATCATGAAGGCTTATGTCCAGGTGTGTATTGATTTTTATCTACTGTGAATATTGATGCTTTTATTATTTATCTACGTGGGTAATCATCTTCCAAAGCTATTAAAGTCTAGGGTTCACTGTCAATTTGTGGCAGAGAGTTCCACAAAAAACCCAAGATCTTAAATGAAATGTGTTTCCTTTGTTGATTGTAAATAAACTACTTTCCCATCCTATCCTATCTCTTCTGCTGGCTTATCAAAACAACAATTAGTAGTGTTGGATTTACCTGCTGTAAACAGTTGTTGTCTTGTCTGTCTCTAGCTTGTTCACCATTACTTATCTCTTGTCTGAGTTAACTTTTTCAATCTCTCTTCATACAGAAGTCTCTTCATCTCTCTAATCATTTCCACTGCACGTCTCTGGACCCTGTTATTTCTCCTGCTGTATGTCTATTTTAAGATGTGTTGACTTGGCCTGAGCAGTGTAATCAAGACAAGGCTGAACAACTGAGTCATATCATGACATTAGACAACTTTGCACATTATTTTCAACCTCTCTCCTAGCATCTTTTGACTTTTTAAAATTCTGTTTCATTTTGTTTCACTGGTCAAGTGCTTTCCCCAGGTGTCATTTTGAACCTGATAGGTGGAATTCATGAGAAGTGGAAGGCTCCTGAAAGACATTTGCTGTCACTCAGGAACTACAACTCATTTTTATCCCTATGTCTTAAATGTTTAATTGGAGTTCACTTAATGTACTGCTTGGCATTTTCCTCTTACGTTTTGTGTGAAATGCAGTGATGTATCCTGGGAACACGGACCCATCAGTTAACATCTGGACCCTTGTCCCACTCTGCTCTGGCAGATCCCTAGTTCTGATTCTGGACTTGGAGCTTACACAAAGTGCCCCAAGAGCTGAACTCTGACTCTAGTTTTGTAACAGACTGTCGTTGTAATCTTGTAAAAGGTACTTAGCCTCGCTGTGCCTCTGTGAAGGATTTACCTTGGGTAATTTGCTGCATTGAAACATATTTCACTAATGGTTGTGAAGGTAACTAATATTTCATAACACATGCAAAGCATAGTCACAAGCATAAGCATCATGAGGCATTGCGTGGTATTGAAGGACTTAGATGAGCCAGTACATTTATTTATTTTGCTGTAAAACTGTGCTCTCAAAACGTACTTCCTCTGACTAGACTGAGATCTCTATCTAGGTAGAGATAAGGAACATGTTTTCCTTTCGTTAATTTGGAATTTTGAATGGTAGTGGAAAACCTGCTTTTGCCTTTTTGAATTTCATACATTAAAATCAAAATGGTGGGTGGCAACCTGTTAATGAAGGACAGCACACTTTGTGAAATTAAGTTCAATTATTTGAAAATAGCACAGCTCACAAATACTTAATGTATAATGCTTTCAACCTTAGTACTTCTGATTGGCGGTATTGCCTGATCTTTTAACCCTGCCATGCTGACAGCTTTGGGTTTCCTTCTCAATAAAATGTTAATTTTTTTTTCCCTCAGTTGACTGGTAACGCTGATCCAAATAATTTTTAAATTGGTCAGAATAAAACTCGCTTTCCAATATCACTTGGCTCTGTGGCTTCTTACCTCGTTAATCATTGTACGGCTTAGAATTATGCTGTCTAATTGGCAAGACTATCGAGTTGCCATCTACTGAAGCTGCCTGTTGCACAAGAAGCCACAAGCCACCACGCTGTCAGTGGTGTTTTAATGCCAGGTCGTTTGTCACGTCTGGGATTTTTTAATTTTGTGGTGGACAGTCTAGTACCTCTTCAGACAAATCATACAATGTGGATCAATTAAATAACTTCACCAAAGCAAAAAGTACGGGGCTGATCTCAGAGAAAAGTGATTTCATATTTTCTAGCTAAGGCTTTTTTCAGCCAGGCTTTTCATGGGCTTAATTTCTTGTATAGCCGTGTGGAAGCTGTTGGACCAAACTCTGCGGCATGTATCAGACCTTCATGGTTTCAAACTTTATAGCCTCTTCAGGAAAGAAACATTTTGGTGGTTTTTTTCCTTGTATTAAAATGAATTTTTTAAAAATCTTTCTCAATATTTGTAAGAAGAATTAAAAGCAATGCAGGGGGAAGGTAGAAAGTAGCATGTGTGTGTGTCTGTTCTGTGCCTGTATGTGTTTGTTTCTGTGACTAAAATGTGAGGGTTTATGTGGCTTTCAAGCAAGTTCTTCTCTAGGAAAAAAAAGAGCAGTGACTTGTCTCCTTTTAGCACTTCCTTCTGGTTCAGACAGAGGGTACAATTCTTCAGGTTGATGCATACAGTGCAAGCAATTCTGGAGCATAAAAATTAAAAAAAAAAAAAAAAGGTTCTTCCAAACCTATGTACTCTCATCAATAAGGTGTTGGGTTTTTTTTTTCACATCAGAATGATTTTAACACCTTACAAATATACCTTTCTAATTCAGAGTACACAAAGGTGAATTCCTGCCAAACGTGCTGTGCCTGTTGGCTGTTCCGAAGGCAGACCTGTTGAACTAAATAAAACCTTGTGCTGTCCCATAGAATGCATTGTTCTTCAGCCTTTATCTCTTTTATCTTCATTTTCACCTCCCTTTGAACTCTCTGGTGTCTGAAGGCAGCTGAGCTGGGCTGTCAGCTAAATTAGAGCTACTGACAGCTGGATGCATTCTCCACTCCAGCCTGAATACCTTCCTTTTCCTACTGTCTCCAAACACCCATCTGTTCCCATTAACTTTAGTTTTGATTGCACTGGTGGCTTTGCTGCTTGATGGGCAGCAAAGTGAGAACACCTGAAAGTTGCCTTCAGTCAGCAGATGAGTTATTTTAGTGTCAGTCCTTCCTTTTGCTTTGGGATCTGGATGTCTTTTTCTATAAGGAGCAGCAGATTCTTAGAAAGGTCTGGAGGTTTTATGTCTGATTTTCATTTATGTGCTTTGGTAAACTTTGCCTTTTAGAAGTAGACTTGTTTTCTGTGGTATGGATTATTAATTGCTTGCTTTTTCCCAATGAAATGAGGATGACTGGAATAAATTCTAAAATCAGTCTATGAGACTGAAATACATTTTCATGCTAAAATTACAAACAAATTAGACAAATTTCATGTTGTGTGAAGGGCAACTGGATGAATAGTTGGTTTTTCACTTGTCCCCAAATTCTGCTGTTGTGGTTCTTTAAAAACAGTGTGTACTAGCTCATGACTCTTATCCTGAGAGGGAATTTGTAAATGGATCTAGCTAGGTAGGCTCTTGTCTGATGCTGCAGCCATTATTGTTTCCATCTAGAGTTGAATTCTGAGGGACTGAGGTTATTTTCCGTGGTTAGTTACGCTGCCTGTAATAACTGTAATGTAGATAGATTGTTGGGAATCGCTCTGACTTAGTTACATAAACATAGTTTGAGATATATGATAAATACATCTTGCAGGGGAAATATGGGCTAGAAAGGAATTAATTAATGTATCCATTTCGTAACTAACCATCCAGTTTTGGATTGCAAAATGTGAAAAGCAAATATTATTAGTGGAATAATTCAGGGCAAAGAAGGTTCCCAGAAGTATCCTTACCAGGACACAAAATTACTGGCTCTTCTAAGTGTGTAGAAGAAGCCATTGTTGGATGTATTATCGATTTATATTTGATATATCGAACTAATATAAAATAAGGCAATGCTGTGGAGGTATCTGCTTAGGGTAGAACAAATGCAGAGTTGGAACATGAATGCCAGGGTTAACAATAATAATTATTTAGACTGTATCTACTTGTTTCTTAAATGAGGTTTAGTTATAAAAAGCACTTTCAAAATAGACAAATGATGGCTACTGGTATCTTCAGAGAGAGAGATATACAAGTCAGCTGTGGTTCTTCTTACACTGTTAACTTATCCAAAGAGTGTTCTTGAAATGGTGTGGTGCCTTTACGGAGTTCGAAATACTCTCAGTGTGGATTCTGTACCTAATGGAGGCCAAAATTTTCAGGCTTGGACAGCCAAGCGTGAGGAAGTGGAAGCACGACTGTACCAGTGGCCTTATTCTTAACTCTGTTAAGCTTTCTTAATTCTGTTCATTATGAGTGTTGAACAGCCAGCAAGTTCACTCAAATTTATTGGTATTGATCTTGTAGAATCAGCTCATTCTTTGATAGATGGTGAAGTATAATTGAAGAGTTCGCTTTATGCAAGTGGTAAAACTTCTGCAATTTACAGGACTTTATAAAATTTATGGAAATTATGACTGAATGAAGTTTTAACTCTTGTAACTCACTTTTCAGTTGTGTGGAAAGGTACCTAAAAGCATCTAAAGGTAAAACATATTCTTATGTGGGATAATAAAAGCATTTTGGTCGTTGGCTTTTCTAAACAGGTCTTATTTTCGGTTTAATTTCCAAGGAGATAGCAAAGAAATGTGTTTCCCTTCTTTTAATTAGATCAAATCCATTTTATGAACCAAAACCAAGCCCTGCTTTAATTAAAGTTGCTCTGCTGCAAGAACCAGAAAAGAAGATGAAAAGAAAGGCTCCTGAACCCCCAAACCTCTTGCCAAAGACAGAGATGGGCATGGGTGAAAACGTGTCAGCCATTCCTGCAACAAGGGAGCTTTCCTCCTCTCCTAAGGTAAGCTTTGCATACCAAAATTTCTTCTTTTTTCTTAACGGTACCTTTCTGTGTATTGCAAACATCCTATTTATATCTGCAGGCCGTCTTAAAAGCTTTGTTTGTACTTAATAAGGTGTTGGCTGGTCTCTATTCACTTGGTTCATGGGGAGGGAGCAGCAGTAGGAGCTTGTATTTTTTCTGTAAGGATTTAATGACAACAGTAACAGCAACTGCAGTTTCAAAGAAAAGAGTCTTCTAGTAACCAGTGTTACAGGACAGCTGGATATGCCATCGAGAAGGAAGAAAATCACATTGAACAGTGCTTTGTCCTGATCTATTTTAATGCTGCTAAGCCTTGCCCCTGTTGAAGAGTCTGTCTGCACATTTCTGTCATAAATCTGGGTTTTAAGAGCTTAGTACTGGATACTGTTTATTTGTATTGGGATTTATATGTGTCCAATTCTGTAGCTACGTTGAAGTAATTTAAAAAAAAAAAAAAAAAAAGACAGTCTACTTTAATTCAGATTAACTGTTTATTACGAATGCCCAGACTAAGAATACTTAGATATGCACATCCATCTCTGTTTGTCAAGGGAAAATCTGGGTTAATTTCAGTTGAAGAGGGCAATGTGAGGCATGGATATTTTATTACTGCAACAGCTAACTTCTGGCAGTGTGGATTTCAACTCTAGTGCTTCAGCAGTTCACAACACTTGTGCTTTTTTCTAAAACAAAATAAGCATTTAATAATATAAGTGAATGGACCTTTCTTAGAAATGAATGTCACATGTGCTGCCTGCTTGTTTTAAAGGTAGGAAGATGAGGACAGAAGGCTTCCTTTACAGCATATCTTCCTCAGTGTATGCATGTTGTCGTCTAATTTGCCTTTTATTGGAGCTGCTCTACTTTAATTTAAGAATGGAGTGAAACTGCTTGTCATACATATTATTTCATTGTGTAGTTACTCAGCCAGATTGCACACATGTCCTTGTCCACTCAGGCTCTGATCTTGTTGTCATTTTACCACTCACTCAGGCTAAAGATTATGACACGAGAAAACTAATCTGTGTCTGCTCACTGCAAAACAAAACAGTAGGGAAGGTCACAACTCCAAGTTATTCTTAATATGCAAAACCACAACCAGGGATATATGAAATCAAAGCATAGCAGTTTTAGAATGCTCTGAAATGGGATTTAGTCCTGTTTGCTGAATGAAAAATACAGCAAATTATTTGATTTCTGGTGGGAGACTGGCCCTTGTGTCAAAGCAAAATGCCCAAAGAAAAAGCTTTCGGGTACTACCAAGCTGTGCAGAGGCATCTGTGGAGATTTGCATCAGGTTGCTTGATGGAAGTTGTGCCCAAATTGGTCACTGAGAGGTGTTTTTTACAGATCTGCATCCAAGGAAATATGTCTGTCTGCTTCACTCATGTCTTTTTTTGCGCTGAATTAACACGTGCTCAATTTTGTGCTGAGTTTGGTGGTTGTAGTTTTTGTAGGGCTGTGAGGGAAGGTGAAGCTCTATGCTGACATTATCTTTTATAGGAAAGCTTTAATTCTTAAATTTTTTTTAACAGGATTTTTGAGGATATGAGACATTAGAGAGGGCTCCAAAGCAGGTGCAGTGTCCTGGTTTATTGTATTGCCAGTACAGTGGAAAGTTTTGCTGACTGGGTGTGTTAAAATACTGTACGGTCACTTGTAATGCAGAAAGCTTTCTGTGAGCACGGTCTTTTTTCTTTGCTTGAATTGTTTTGCTCCAAGATCAGAAGCATATTGCTTGGAATGCTCTTTGAAATTTGGAAAAGTACCGGCATTTAAAAGAAAAGAAAATAAACAATTTTCTCACACTACAGTATAAAATAGTGCCCAGATAGGACTTGGACTGTTGGCACATATGACTTGTTTATTGCTCAATAATAGAGACAATGTTTAGCAACTCAAAGGTATAGTCATTATACAAACATGAACTTAGCACATGCCCTTATGTAGGGGGAATAGTCCTATAGAGGTAAACTTAGGGAAAGGAAGGTTAAATAACATGTTTTTCAGTGTTTTGTCCAAGTTTGCTGGACACAGAAAACCTCTGGTACAACTCTGACCAGAAAGTAAGTTGTTTCAGCAGGTTCAGTTGCCCATCTTGGCTGTTGTCATAGGAAATGTCTGTGGAGCAGAAATGCTAAACTTTTGACTATACAAACACAGCATTAATATTAGAACTTTAGAGCTGAAGAAAAAAGTCTTCCAAAAGTTCTTCTACAAATCTTTGACAGAGTATTTGGAAGTCGTGTTTCTTTCACGTGCTGGTGGCGTTCCTCACATTTGCTGAAGGCAAAAAATACAAATGCTGTCATTAACATCTATAGATACCAGCAAGTTTATTAAGTGATGAGCAGTCAGTTACCCGTAGTAGCAAAGCCTTTCCAAATCTCTTTAATGTCATCCCCTTGAGCAGACCCTTTTGATGCCTTGGAGGTCCCTGTGTCACCTGTATTGGTGAGGAAGGGTCAGTTATCTGTATAGATAAGGCAGGGTGTAACTCTCCATAAAGGTCCAGCCAGCTCTCCAGCCCATAATATTAGCTCAGTATTTGCCATATATGAGTTTAGAGGAAGTTTTGCTTCCAAATTTTATTTCCTACTTGCACTTCCTAAAGGAATATCTTAATTCTCTCCTGTCTTCCCTCCATACCTCCTCTGAATAATCTGAGTCATCAGAGAGGCCTTTAAAATGCAAAGTCTGAAATCTGGAATTATCCCACAGTTAATCATCTCGAATGACTTGAAAACTGCGGTATATTTTTATGGCTGACTGTATTTGGGTGAGTCTGACAAACTGCAAAGCTGTAATTAAGCTCTTCAGTCATCAAACTGCTACGGTGCTGTCAAGCCCAACTGAAGCCTTGTTGGGCTTGTTACTGTCATGCATGTCTTAATGGTCTTTACATGGTCTGGATAACCAGGTTTTGCCTCTCACAGAGGTGATAGAGACTTTAAATTTCTTCCACTCGCTGACTTTGTGGAAAAAAAAATTGAACAAAAGTTCAGGCTCAAAATGTGGTATCAGACCAGTAAACAGCATGCGTATCAGTGCTCATCATTGCTTTAGCTGATTACAAAATATGCATATGAACTTCGGCTGGGTGAAATCTCAGCCAGTGTCAGTATCTCTTCTCTTCTTGCATTATGTTGAGTTTATTCAAAATGAGATCAGTTCTGGAGCTGTCAGCTGTGTGTCATGGTAGAGAAGCAAAAGCCATGTGTCTGCACAATCAAGGATTTTATTGCATTTGTGAAAATGAGGAGGCAGGAATGCTACTGAATATGTGTGGGAGGTGAAAAATTATTTACTAGGGAACAGGAGGAAACAGATAATCACCCTCAGCCATAGAGTTATTTTTAAATGTGAAAAGAAAATAGTTCCTGCACTGGATTGACATTACTCATTCACTCTTTTGAAGGATAACATATGGCCTTCCCTTTCAGGAAACAATTCTGAGAAGGGCTTTTCCTGTTATTTGGTATGTTCAGTTTTTTTGCCAAAGCTCATGTTGGTGGCTCGTGAATCTATCAACCTACTGAAAGTAAACAGGCATGTTGTGTTTGGTGACTCCAGCTTGATCTCACATCTTTTCTCCTGTCTTGAAAGTCTGGAAACCTGAGTTCATTAAAGACATGCTTTACAGAGTAACTGCTGCAGGCCTGGGAACTTGGGAGCTCGCAGAGCTCCATCTCGCTACTGCCTACTGGGCTACCCAGCATCTCTCAGCAAATGAAACTCCTGCACTCCAGTCCCAGGGATAGATATTTCTCTGGCAATACATGTGAACAGTCATGGAGTTGATGATATCAGACCACAGGATGCTTTTTGAACTTTACCTTTTAGTTATGCCTTGCAACTCGTGGAAGTATGTAGCACCAGGGCAGGATGATAAATCAGCTTAAGACTGTTGTTAATATATACACCATTCTTGCCTTTATGAAGTCAGGGTGTTGCTTGTAATCATGAAAATATAGGAATTGGGTTTGGTGCTTGTAGACAGGAGCTTGTGATGACCTTTTTAAGTTGGTGGAAAAGGAGAATACACATTCACATGATAGTCCAAAGCCAGTAGTAGTAACATCTCTGTTTGTCACCATCATTGTTTAAGCTGTCTCTGATTTTAAAACTAATTGTTTTGCCTGCCCAGTGATAGTCTGCTCTCTCATGCCAGACAAGCTGGCTGATTTAAGCTTTAATGAAACATTTATAGGAAATGTAATAAGAAACACAGAATCCTTTTTCTGCATGACATGTAATAACCCATCTCCATCCAGTATCCTTTGTAATCTGTTGTGTATCTGCAACACTTCTGTTCAGGCTGTTCAGACAGATTTATGCTTGATAGTTTGTCCTTCAAACAGCAAATGAGGTACAAATTACTTCCTTATGAAAGAAGAGAAATCCTCAGATACTTCTCAAGGGAACAAGAAGAAACATGTAAATTTTTTTTTCTCCTTATTTATTCTAAATCGGAATAAATGCTTAGAGATAAAATGCAAAACACTGCGGTAGGTGTAATGGAAAGGGGTGAAGTAACATTCCATATAGCACTAGGCACTGTTCTGCAAGATTTCAGGGATCTCATAAGCTCCAGTTGCTCCTTTTCTCCACTTTTATTTACCTCAGCATTATCAATGTTATGTGACCAAACAGTAGGAAGATTTCATTTTAAACACAGGTGCAGTAATGCAATTAAGTGGAGAAATGACATTAAACTCCGAATGGGAGATGGGGATCACTCACTCTCTTGGTATCAGAAGTATCTCCAGTTGTTCATTCACATTCTGGCTCTCTGAAACATCTTTAATGATTCTGCTCCTTTTCAGCTTCACATTCACTGCAAAGGAATTGTGCAGCTCATTTGCATGAGCTCTTTGTCACTCCCTGTGCAGACAAGTAGTTCATCCAGCCCAAGGAAGACCTGGGAGGTACTGGATAGAATTGCAAGATATCTACTCTTATAAACTTGTGCAGAAAAGGCACTCTGAGGAAATCTGCCTGTGCATGCAGCCCAAAACCATTTTTTCTTTTAATGGGAAGAGAGACACAAGCTGCACACTTAATATGAACAGAGACATAGTGAGATAATCATATGGAAGCACAGACAAGTCATTCAACTTGCAGCTTTTCAAGTGTTAAAGAATAAAAGCGGCTCCATTTTTTAATGCAGTACTTAAGCAATTTATTATTACTATTTGCATGAGTTTTAAATGGTGTTTGTCAACTTGATTGTGTTGCCTTTGTGTTATTCCCCTGATTGGTGCCAACAGGAGTCCATTTTTAGACACGGAGACTACAGATGAAACCAAGCCCTTCCTTATTCTTTGTGTGGCTTTCTGCCCTTCTGACTGAAGTATCTTGTGCCCATTTTCTGGTAACAAGCCAGTCAAACTGCTTACAAAAAGATTTAGGTGCTGCTCTGTAGTCACATTTTCTCTAAGAGAGATGCTTCCTTCAGAATTTGAGGTTTAAAACCAGGTAAGTTAATAATTTGCCTGCGTGTTCCTGTAGCAGGAGTTATGCCGTGGTCTGGAGGCACAGCTGAGCTGCTCCCAACCTCAGCCCCTTACTTCTTGTCTTATCCCATTTCTAAGCACCTGCCGGAGTGGAAACACTTCATCACTCATGTGTATATAGATGTTGTTCCACAGGGAACAAATCCAGGTTGTGTGCTGAGCCAGGGGTCAGTGAAAGGCACTGCTTTCTGTGACAACCGAGCACCTGAATGCTGTCCAGGAGCAGTGAATGTGATCCTTTCCTCTGTCGTGAATTCGTTATGTGTGGTGGTTAAGCTCTTGAACCAGATTTTGGTGCTGGTTTGGTTGTTGTGGGTTTTTTTCCACATTCACAGCTCGATCGGACCAAATTAGCACAGCCATTGGCTTGACTGTAATGCCATGCAGCTGAAAGAGTGCTGGTTTGTGTCACATGAACTATCATTAAAAAAAAAAACAGTTCTCTGTAAGGTCAAGTCTTAGGTGACTCAGACTGAGGGCTCAAAAGCATTAACTTCCAGTAATTTGGAGTTGGGTTTTTTTGTGGACATCAGTTTTTCTGCAAGAATATATATATGCAATAATATAAAATGAGGTAATTAAAAATGTATTTGTAACCATAATTCTTGAACACTCGATTTGTCAACTTGCAGTTCTGCTGTTCCAAGTGTTTGCCTCTTTCTTCTTTAGATGCTTATTAATAGTGGGGATGCATGTAACAGGCCTCCAGAGCTGTCCTAGAAAAATATTTTTCATTGCAAGTTAATATATGTAATACGCAGGTTGATAAATGCTTGGCTGCTTCTACCGTTTTCATAACTGCTCTGTAGGGTATTTCTGCATTGTTGCTGCAATGTAGCTCCTACTGAAATGGATGGAAACATTGCCAGTGCCTGCAGCAGTTCTGGGTTGCACCAGTTAGGACTTCTGCAAAATGTCTGTGCAAATAAATTTTGGTAACTTCACCGGTGTTGTGACATTCCAAGCCTCAATTTTCATATTTTTATATTTAACTTCCATTTACAAATTACGGCACTCAGATTTGTTGTCAGAAAACATTCCTTCACTTATTGTGGGGAAAAGATGCTCTTTAGATATGTATTGGCAGTAATTTCATGTTTTATTTCAGCTTGGAAGTTTAAGGTTGTGCACCAATCTGTGGGAAAAAAAAAACAACATATCTCTGGCAGGGAGTAGAAAAGCCAACAGACTTATTGTGTGACACAGTGTTGCAATGTGCCATTAAAATGCCAGCACTGTTGCATGTAGGCAAGCTAACAAAAAATACTTCTTTCATGTTTTATTCAAAACCAATGCCAGTACAATAATTTCTTAAATTTTTTTTCCCATATAAATATATGGGGTGATTTATATTATCATTCATTCCCTTGAATGATGTGTTCGACAGTCTGTCTTACCAACAAGTGCAAGAATGGTCAAATAAGACTCATATCCTGATTCAGGAACTGTTTAAAGGTTCATGAGATCAGGAGAGAGAGGAAGAAGGGCTTTGGATGGTGGGAACCCCCACACTGCCTTTTCTGGGCTCTAACTTCCCACATTAGGAGGTGAATTAAATGCTTGAAGATCATGCTTATCAGAGGAGAGGGAGATGGGGGGCATGACAGTGGGGTATCTCCAGAGGTGAGCTGAGCTCCACACCACCTTTGAGACAAGTCTCTTATTGCACCCATTTCTGCAGGATTGGGAGGGGACTGCTCCTCTCATGGAAGTGCCAAAGGCACTTGCCTGAAATCTATCCTTAAAATGTCCCTAAAGTGCATAAACGCAAGGAATAAGTGAGGAGCTGCCAGGAGGTTTCTGGAGTGCTGTGGTTCCTAAATATCAAGGCTTTCATAGCACTGGAGTCCTGGCCTTCGAAAACATCTGAATAACAACTGCATTAGGTGAGCTCTCAGTGAGATCTAGGGTAGCTTCTGGAAGGTGTAATCTGAAAATCCTTATTCCTGATGAGATTCTTTTTATTTTATTTCCTATAAGTTATTTGCCTTCACTTCTCTGGCAGAAAGGAGATGAGAGGAGACAAGCAAATGGCACAGGGCAGTGAGCTCCTGATATAGGTGCTGGAGGGCCACCTTCCTGCCATTCCCATTAACGTTTTCTAAGGACCTGGGGCTTTGATTTTCATGCTGGCCTTCGCAGACTGTTAGTCCTGTTCAGATCCAGCTTTGCTCTTTAAGAGGTAGAAGAAAGAAGGAACACTTTTTTAAGACCTTTTTTAAACTACCATCAAAACAAAAATCCTCAAAATCCTCCCAACAAAAACCTGATAGAAATCTATCCTTTTTCTGTACAGTTTTCATACCTTATTATCAGGTTCCTTAACAAGAGCCAAATAAGCAGGGTACTGGACAGCTTTTTAATTGAAAACTTGATTCTTTCCAATGTTGCCTTGCACCTAGCAAGTAGCTCAGCACAATTTGTAGAAGTTGATGTTATTGTAGCATTTTTAGCTATTACCTCAGGCTTTATGTTGGGGCTGGTTTTGGTGAAGTCCTTGGTACTGTCTCCACCACCCCTGGCCCTCAGTGCAGTGCTCCAGTGAAGGAACACACTAACAATAGCCTGGTTTTCTGCTTGCCTGAGGGATGGGTTTGGTTCATCGTGGTTGGCAGGCACCTCAAATTGGAAATAAGTGTGCATGAATAAATTTTCCTTTGCTTCTGTCATGATGAGTTATGGACATATTACAAAAATAATTATCTTCCCTTCATAAATCAGTCTCATAGTTAACTTTGGTTTGCTCACTAATTCACTCTTCCTGCTAAATGTTCTTTGGTTTGGATCAGATACTTAAGCATAGGAATAAATCACAGGTCTAAGACAGAATGCTTTTTGTTTCTGGGAAAGAAGAATAAGTCTAAAACCAAAATAAATAGCATTTGTAAGCAAATCTACAGTGCCATGATGGCCCTAAAATGAGGTGCTAGTATTAGCTATTCTGCCCTGCTTTGTAAAAGTATTTTTTATAGGTAACATTTTGGCTGATTTATTTAAAATGGTGACCACCATTACTTTTAGGCGGGCAGGTTAATGAAATAAATTTGTGAAGCTGGATATACTGAGAGGAAAAAATCCAGGAGAAAAATGGAAGCCAAGGATGCCAGGAGCTAAGCCCTGGGGCACGTGAAACAGGCAGGTATTATATATATGTTGTAGTCACACTCGCTAGCAAACACAAGCCAAGCACACAGCTTTTTTTTTTTTTTAAGGAGAGAAAATCAAGCCAGTTAGAAGGAAAACGTCGTATTCCTGAGTTGCTGGAAGAAATATGTTGCCAATTCATATTGCAACACAGCTCTGATGACAAGAAGCGGCATAATAAACCAAGTACTTGTGCGATAGTGCCGGCACACTAGCTGCATGTTCTACAACAGCATTTTTAACCATGTTCAACAGTGTGCTTGCTATCGCTCCTCCATTTGTTGAATTCAGGATGACCTTTGCATGAATAAAGTCAAATAGGATTAAGGCAGGAATTTTCAACAATGGGAAAGAGCAACAGATGTAGCCGACTTTGAACGTGGGAGGATTGTTGATGCACGGTTGCCTAAAGGGAGTGTCTGTAGTGACCAAAAAAAAAAAGGGAGAGGGGTAAAAAAACCCAACGATTTCCTAAAATATTAACCGCATAAAAGAAAAGAAAATAAATAGAAAACAGTCCAAAGGAACTGAGTGATCCTGTTTTTTATTGGCATCGAGCTGAAGGCATGAATTTTTTTTTTTTTGGATTCACTGCCTCCTTTTAAATCTATTTCTTTCTATTCTTTCAGCAGAACTCTGTTCTCTGAAACTGTCGCTGCATATGAGCTGTCTGAGGGGTTTGTGATGGGTATCGTGTTTTGAGGTTTGTGTTTTTTTCTGAGTTGTTTTAAGGAAAACAAAAATAGAATATATGGAGGAAAAAAGAGATGTTGTTTTGCTGCAGAATTAGTCATTCGAATACAAAATCCAGTTCCTGCTGGTATTTTTTTATTTGGTTTGTCCTATGCAGAAGCATATAGATGGATCTTGAATACAGTGCAAGGACTCTATATAGAGACTGGGAAAAGGATAAAAATACAGTTAAAGCAAGAACACTTTCTAATATATCTTGAGTAGTTTCATATCTGATGTGCCCATTAGATATACTGAATTTGTTTTTATCTCAATAAAAAGAGGACATACATATACGTGTTTTACTTAGTAGATTTAAAGTATTTGATTACCTTTTTAAAATACAGTGAATTCTCTGAAACATACTTAGTTTCATTATTGACAAGAGCTGTTTTGCAGTTTAGTAGGTAGTTGTGTTAACCCCTAAGTGATACTTCATAGTTTGTAGTAATGAATAATGCTCAAAATTTAAATATAATTCGTAAGTGTAGTTCAGACAAATCAGCTTTGAAAAGCATGCATGGGAAAAGCTTTTAAAGTGTGAATGAAATCATGTGCTCTAGCTCAATGAAAAGGCTTTAAAGGAGCTAGCTAGAAACTAAAGTAATTAAAATCATGTTGTAAATGCTATGAAAAATATTGGTGAGCTTAATGTGTTACAGTTCAACTGTAATATTTAAGAGCTTGATTAAACATCCGCTGATTAAATGCTTACACTACACTTTAAAAGAGAGCTATGCTGTTGAGAGGGCAGTCCCTCACAGTAGAAAAATCATTTGGATTCAGAGGATGTAGCATGGTAAAACATCTTCTAATACATCTTATCCTGCTTCTTCCTATACTCCTTTAGAGCAGAGCTTGCAGTGGGTTACCATTAGCTGATGACGTGCCAAAGTGTACTCAGGAGTTGTAACATGTCTTCCCTCCCCCCCGCCCAAATAAGGAGTATTTCAACAAACACGGAAGAAAAAAAGAAACAAGCCCAAACCAAAAAAATTACCCCCAAACCTTCTGTTGTTACCTGGGATCAAATATCTCGAAGAACACAGCTATTGAATATCTTGAAGAACGCAGCTCTCTAGGTGCTGGAGGCTTCATTACTGATTTTTGTTACCTTAGTAAAGAGGCTGTTAAATGTTTAATTTTTACACTTTATTTTAATTTGCACACCTTCGTATGCGTGCCTGGCGTCTTTAGCACCAGGAGCACGTTACTGTTGTGTGCATGGAGTGGATTAATGCCCACTGCGGCTGAACAAAGTCGCCTTCATTTCCTTGTGGGCTCGGTGTTAGAGCCAACATTAACCTCACGGACGCGTATGTAACTGCTCACGTTGTTTGTGAATGCGCAACTGTGTGAAAGGCTGTTACAGTCACACAGCAAAAACATAGAAATGTATTTTGAAAGAGCAGTTGGATGCTGACTATTAGACACCTGGATTTTTGTCCGTATTCATGCGACTCAGTGGAGTCCACAGAAGGCAACGAGAAGATGAGGTCCTTGCTCCTGAATTAAGTTCCTGAGCAGTGAAATCTTTTCATCCAAGGTTCCATGAGTATGAACTGGGGCAGGGTAGGGCAGTTTCTAGTTGTCTTTTGTGTGTTTGAAGGGTGATCCCCAAGGAAGAGTGCAGTCTCTTTGGTAGCTCTGTTCTCCCTCACTTCATCAACACCTTGAGACAAAGAACTGTAATCCTAAAGCCTTGCAAGGGTCATGTTTCTTAGCTTGCTTCAATGCAAATAGATCTTTAGAATCCATCTCAGACAATCATGCTTTAAAGGTATCCTAAAATGTTAAACCATTGGAAATAATTATAAATAAAAATGGTGTTCTATTTTTGTATTCTTTGGTTTTTTCCAATTAGCTGCCTTGTATTTTTTGTTTCTGGAGCGTGAACGTCGTTTTTACTTACAAAACAGATAGTTCAGAATGTGTTTCTTTATTTCAAGTAAGCTTGGGTTGTTTTGTTGTTTTTTTTTTTATATAGTGAGTGTATGTGTGTATTTTCTTTATATATACTTATATTTTAATACACTTGTTACTATGGTAATTATGGTTATTTGTTATATAGAAAGGTATATATGTTATGTGTGTGCCTTTATATATATAACATATATACCTTTCTTTCTGCATGCAGGCTTTGTACAAAGTGAATTCAGATAGTAATTAGATACAGATGGCTTAACAGATCATAATTAAAGTGTTTTGTCCTAGAATCTGCTTCGTAGCTCAACCATATTCCCTAACACCATGACCCCTTTTCATAACGTTCCTAAAGTGCTTTCAAGAACTTTGCAAAAAGCTTTGTTTTTTATCACTTTAAAGCAATACTGAAGAATTGATGCTTTTCTGAAGTGCCCTTATGGCACTCTGTGCTATTGGGAAGTAGTCTGTCATGATTGTCATTGACAGCAATGACTCAGGAACATGATGTGACTCAGTCTTTTGTTTTGAGACGTGGGTGTGTAGATCAGAACCAAATCAATAGGCTTAAGTATAAAACTACAGCAAACCAAATATTGATTCAATGCTCAAATTCTTATAACTGTAACCACAACCCTTCCATTGTACTTATAATGTTAATAGAATATTAACATTATTATTATTATTATTTTTTTAAAAAAAAGGAAGATGAAAAATTGCCTTTGAGGGGTTTCCAGGGAAGGAGTTTTTCTCTGCAAAAGCATTTAACTCTTTTTACATTTCTGTATAGCATCAAGATTAGGCTTTTGCAAAAAATAGGTTTGGGGGTTTGCCTACTAGAATTAGGTTTTCTTTTAGGGCAGTATCTTTTTTTATGTTTACATACTCACCATTGTTTTCAGATATAGAACCAGAATGTAGCACAGATATGAGGAATAGGGAATAACTAGAAGAAAATTCCAATGAGAGCCTCCAAATTTTTGAATGTTCTTCTGTTTCTGCTCTCCTTGAACATACAAACGGTTGATTTAAAATCACAATCTGTCTCTTTTTTTGCAAGTATTTAAAGTTGTAGAACAAATACAACACAGTAAGTGGTTTGCCTCAGAGCACTTTTATCTCTGGAAGAGTATTTCCTTTATTTTTTGGAGGAAGCCAGTAGTGTGACTTATCCTCAAACCAATGAAATGTACTGCTCCAGATTTTGGGTCTTGTGCATTTATTTTTTTTTTTTTGCACATATAAGCTGTAATTGGCCCTTCATCGCCCTCAGTCTCACTTTCTATGACAATATTTGAAGCCCAGTACAGAAGAAAAAGAAAAAAGAAAGCAAGATTATGCAGTGGCTCTACTTTCTGCCCAGGTTTTAGTGATTTCACATCCTTAGACTCCTGAACAGTGTCCTTGCTGCTCTCCTTGTATGACTGATGGACTCTGTGTGGAGCCCCAACCAGATGATCTCAGACTGCTGGAAAATGCGTATCTGGTTTGAACTATTTGAGAAATAGATTCACATTTTTAAAAATACATATTTAAAATGGGCTATTTTCATATTTATTGAGTGAAAAGGGAGTAAGAGACAAGTCAAGTCCTACTATGGTCTTGTTTTTGCTTTTGTCCTTTTCAGCTTAAAAGGATTCTTTTAAAAACTGGTTGTCGAGTTTGACTGTGAGTTTTAGGTTTAGATTCCATAAGAATTGACCTCTTTTTATAGTGAAGGTCATTACAAATATATTGCTCGTGTCTGATTCAGGACATAAAATACCTCCGTAGTGTTCCATAGTTCATGGACAGAGATAACATCCCCTAAGGCTGGTGTGGAGTGTCTTAGTTAGACTTCTGCTCTGAAGAGTTTTCCAAAAAGGTTTTGGGAGACCAGTCAGACCAGTGTTGCTTACCTGAACTCCTCTTTTGAGAGTCCAGTGCCTTCCCCTTTCTGCTCTCTGCCACCCACCCCCAAACTCGCTGAAGGGATTGTTAAGTAGCAGTGTTTAACACTGCCACGGTTTTATAAATGGGAGATAATAAGAATTGCTAAATGACTTTTCAGTGTTTACATGTGGTAAAAAAACCCTTATGTGAATGTAACTCACTGACAACCTAAAGCATGACTAAAGCAACATGCACACCATCAACTCATCATTCTCCCGGTAGTGCTTCTAGTTGGAGTACTTTGTAAGTTTTATTTTAACTGTGGACAAAACTGCTCTTTGAACTCGTGTTCTGTGCTGCTTTAAAGGTAAGGGAGGTCTTAGTCAAATGATATCACTGTACTTGTTTCCCAGCCATGTCTTGGGTCATGCCTCTGCTGCGGAGTGCTGCCTAGAAGTCTGAAAAGCCCATGTTTTTATGATGGGTCCTAACCTTTAAATAATTCTTAGAAGCTCGCGTAACTTGGAACTAACACTCAATATTAGAAGCAACTTTGTAGATTCCACTGGAAGCTTATTTAAAGCAGTTGGCTTTTACAGATTTATCAAAGTTTTGAAATTGCAGCTGTTTTGTTGTGTTACCAGAGCTCTCCCTTACATTAACTTTTTCTTCCCTTTATTCTTCCCATTTCAAAGATTGTCATAATCGTTTAATCTTCTCGTTATGCAATTAGATATGTTGCTACACATTTATTAGCAAACTTACTGTCAGACTAGTAGTAATGCTCTAATTTACACTTCCCAAAGCATGGAAATTCCTGTGTAGGAATGAAGGCTCCCTTCTTTTCCCCCTCCACCTATCCTGAGGTGCTTGTGCAGTGAAAAGTATTGCAGGAGACTGAGATGTGTGAGTGATAAGTGCCCTACATTTGTAACACCTGGACATGATCAGACACGTTAAAGATGATGTATGAGGCTTGAGTGTGAGCTTTCTGCATTTCTGCTGGCTGAAATTTCTCCCCCTGTAGCTCATTGGGGTTCTCTAATAAATCTGATCTCATCCCCCAACCTAAGAGAGAGCAATCAATACCTTCCCCCGCAGCTCCTTCTAAGAGCACTGGTACTACTGGTTGGAAGTCTGAAGTCCTCTGGTGCAGTTCTTCTATCCAGGAGTTTCCTAATTCTGTCTGCTGATGAGTGTTTGAAATCAGGAGCAGCTCACACCAGAAACACATTAATCATTGCATCATCTGGGGACCAGCTGAGAGCCTTTCAGGAGTGCTTAATTTTATTTAACACACCACGTAAATTAAGTCCAAAAGACACTTAAAATGTAACACTTTCTTCCGTTTTTGGAAGCTCAAAGCCATAAAGGCTCTTAAGGATTTGAATCCATTGGGCAGTAATGTCTTTGGGATCCAGTGATGTAATCTGTCTGTGAGTTAGGGACAATTAATGAATGGGTTAATGGTTGGAATAGTGTTGAAAGACCAGCGAGTCATGAATCTGTGTCTCTGATACTGCCTTAGGAATGCAAACCCCAAACAATCAGAAACACCTCTAGAGTTGTTTGTTCAGGAAAACCCATCAAGCTGTCACCTGGACAAGATGCTCACGAGTCTTGTGCACACTGCATGTATAATGGTGCATGCTAAAATCCCTTGCCGTGTTTCCATTCCTTCTCTCCCTCAGCAGCTTGGAATACTTCTCTTACCTGCAGATTCTGTTCCTTGAATTCAAAATCAGCATTTTATCTCAAAGCTTTTAATATTACAATACTTATCGTGTAATATTTTTCTAAAAAATGTTTATATTTATCTGACAAAACTTTTTTTACTTTAGGGAACTGAAATCAGGAAAAAAAAAACACAACAAACTGCTGTAGTTCTAAATATTAAGCTAATGTTTAAAATGTTGACCTAAATAGTACATTCAATTAGTGAAAAAAAAAAGCTGTCTCTGCAGATAATGTACTAATATTTAATATGAAATTTTATTGACTAGATCCAGGGGATCATTTAGGAGTTTTACATGTGTTAAAAAAAAAATGAAACCCAGAAGATCTGAATGCTGTGCATTGCTGTAACACCCCTGGAACGTGGCTAACGCCCAATTACTGCATGCTTAGACTTGGATGGGAATTACAATTGAGCTGTAAAATATTTTGACAGTTTCCAACTGTTGTGTGGTTATTAGCCAGGCATCATAAGAGAATGAAATACAGTGATTTCATTAGGTTTGTATCGCAATCTGCTCAAACAAGGACTTTCAGCGTAAACATGGAGTGTAAAGTGTTAATCAGAGGCAGTATTTAATTATTAGCAGCTTTTCTTGAGTTCTGCAGGAGAGAATTCCTATCTCCCAAAGATTTTGCTTTCTTAAATGAGACTTGCCGTACCTTTGTGCTTCAGCTTTTCATTTACAAGCTTTTACTTGTTGAGTGCTAAAAGCATAACCACACCAAATTTAATTTGTCGCATGAAAATTATGTGTGTATTTTTCAAGAGGATAGATTTGCCAGTGTTGACGCTAGAAAAGCTTGTGTTAATTACATATTATAAAACAAAAAGGATATTTTCATTTAATATGTATTTCTCCTTTTAGCTGAACAAGTTCTAGCAATTAGCAAATTTTGGATAGTGTAAGAATTCCTGGAAAAATATATGTTAAGCCAAGTGGCACTTGAATTGCTGTTACCTTTACATGTATTTTTATTTTGAAATGAAACTAATAAAGCAAAAAAATATTTAAACTGCATGCAAATTAAGCTCCAGATTGTGCCAGCCTTGTTATGTTCATTAAGCTATTGAATCCTTGAGTAGGGGCTGTTATTCCATGGGGGCTATTCACAGAATAAGGTACTATTCAGAGAGGTAAAGATAACAATCTGCCTTCACACTGCTTAAATAATGCTCATTCTGTTGGGCAACGAAAACAAGAATATTCAAGCCTGCCATTCCTTAATTTTTCATTTGCTTTTATTTAGTAATGCTTTTTTGTTTTCTTTGTTGTTTATGAATGGTGCTTGTGAGTGAAACGTTCTGTTTGTGGTAGAGAAGACTTTTTGAAGCGTTATCTTTTTTTTTTTTTCTTAAAAAAAAAAACACCTCTAAGGTAATTTTTGTTTCCCAGTTCACTCTGCTTGTGACATCTCTGCTGTGACAGAGCTGAATCCAGCTGATTTGCTTACATCTTACAGTTTGCCTAAACACCTAATTTAACCCAATTGCAGTTGGGTGGGTTTTTTTCTGACTGTTGTCCTGGGTTTGACCTTGAACTCTTGCCTTGCAGATGAAAAAAAACCTTTCCAATGCATCCTAGATTTTAAAGTGGCTTGGTGACTTTCTGTGGAGATATGCTGAATGAGAGAGAGCCTTCCTCTCTCTGGTAGTGCTCATGAGGAGCAGTTGGAGTGGTGGGGTTATAATTCTTCAATAGCCAGTCTCCTAAATAACTGAAAGAGAAAAGACACACTCTGTGCAGTTATTCATTTGGAGGGGGGTTAGTGGTTACTGAACTTGCCCTGTATTTAGATAGCTACGTGCCAGGGAAAAAACCCCAAATATACTGTTCTTTGCAAGGAGAACTTATTAATGTAGGGGAAATTATTGCATGAGTTGCTTATGAAACAAATAATATCAGGACTTCCATGCTAGGATTTATTTTTAAAACGGGAAGTGGGGTTTTTTTGGTGGGTGATGTGAGAGGCCAGTGTGAAGAGTTGCTTGGTGGGAATTGGGGGGTTTCCAGCTTGCTTCCCCTGCTGCCAGTGCTCAGAGGGAACCTCTGCCAGGCTCCTGCTCGCCGATGGCAGCAGCCTGTGCAAGCTGTGTCGTTTTCTTGTAGGCTCTGGAGTTAAGAAACACAGAGAAGTTGGGTCTGAAGCACTTGGTCCATCTACTTACCCAAAGGCCAAGTTTTCCTTTACAAGAGGAAACATTTCTGCAACCTGTTGTTAAAGACCTCCAATAACAAGACATTCATGGCTTTCCCAGGCAGTCTTGAGGTCTTCATTATCCTGTTTTATAGGTTGCTCCTCCTGCTGTCTGACCTGTAGCAATTAAAGCCTGTAACTTAATTTTGGTAAACACTGGCATAAGGGACAAAGGGTTTTCTTTCTTCTTTAGAATTTTATATGCTTGAAGACTTACCATGTTACTTTATCATTTTTCTGTAAGATAAATGACATAAATTTGCTCCAGCTTTCTTCATGCCTCTTTTTTTTTTTCCCCTGATCTTTGGGCTCATTTTCCTTGCACTCTGCATCAAAGAAAACTGAACATAACATTTTTGTTGTGCTTTTGTTGATGCTGAGTGGAGTGGGAAAGGCAGTGTCTTGCAAGCTTTATTCTTGTCTGTACATCTCAGTATGGTATTTGTTTTTTTCACAACAACCTGATGTTGTTGACTCTATGTTCAGCTTGAATAGACTGTTTCCCCCACATCCTTTTGTGAAGAGCTTTTACCTAACCAGTTCTTCCTCATCCTGCATTTATGTAAATGATTACTCCTTCCTATGTTTCACTTGTACCTATTGACTTTCCTGCTGTTTCCTTCAGACCTTTTCTCCTTTTTATGTGATTGGGGTTCTTCTAGTGCATTTGATGCCCATCCCAGCTTCTTGCCTAGTGTATTGTCCACCTTCCTGATTCAGACTTTCACTGAACCCAAGAAGTACTCTTGCAGAACCTCTTTTAATGCATAATTCCAAGAGTCATTTAAAACTGGTCTGGGATATAGCTTTTCAGACTGTTTTGCACCTCTGTGAGTCTCTTTAAGGCTCTGTTTTCTGTGCTTCCTTATGAGAGCATCTTGAAAGACAATTAAAAGAGCTCAACTACATTGGTAATGTTATTTGATGCTTCTGCCCACCCCCATCTGCTTCACTTTTATAGAAGGAACTTGGACTGCTGGTCATGATTTGTTCATGGCAAATAATGTTTGTTCCTTGTCTTCTTTTCATATGCTAAGAAGCACCTTAATTATTTGTTCCTCTTCTTTTTCATTAGCTTGTCTGCATTATTCCAATTTGTCTTTTTCTTATGCATTTAAAGACTGGAGGGGAACGTAGTATTTTCCTACTTTTCTAAGATCTCCCCTATGTTCAGGTTTTCACACTGTCCATTCATTTCAGATGTTGTTTTATATGGGTTCTTCCAGTACCAAAGGATTACATTAAATGTGCTCAGCTGATCTGGAAGCATCTGGCTTATCTAAGCTGTTTCCACACAGGGCTGAAATTTCACCTTTTTGTGTCTGTATTAGTAATACTTGTCTCCAGCTTGCATCTGACTTGTAGAATAAAGACAGAGGAAGAAAAAAGAAAGGTGTATAATTTCAGGTGTCTTCCCATCATCTATGGACAACTTCTCCTTATCAATGCAGGGTGAAACAATATTTTTATTAATCTCCATTTTATGATTGTTTACAAAGAGTTAGCTGCTGATGCAGTAGTTTATCAAGGCAAAAACTTCTTTCCATTAAATTCTCACTTATCTATGGCTATCTTAAGTAGTTTTAAGACCATCCATCTACTGATATAAGCTCATTGACAACCAGCATCTTATGCAGGATTGTAGAATATACTGATTTTATTTCCACTCTCAGTCAAGAGGTGTACTATGGCCTTCAGAGATACTGTGTCATCAATAACAGACTTAAAAATACTGAGTGCTCCAAGCTTCCCCAGAGATTGTTTTCCTCTGTTAGTGCAATACTTGCACAAATCTGGCATCTCTGTTCTGTTCTCAAGTATTTAAAACAAAGACTTCTCATAGGGAAAGACTAATGCTTCCATAAATATGCCTGTGGTTGTGCATTAATGTAAATGATGCAGTAGATTTATAAAATGGGTAACTATAAACTTCTGTGGAGCAATGTCACCTTAATGATCCAACATCAGAAGCTTGCCTGAAAAAACGATGCCCGTTGAAATGCTCAGAAGAGTGGGATAATGACTTGTGTTTATTTAATGGCTCTGTCAAAAGAAATACCTGCAAAAGCAACAAGAGATCACTGTTTTTAGGAAGAATTGGCAGTGACTCTCATTTTTGGTTTGCCTTGTGCTTTCTTTTAGAAGAGATTCTTGTGACCTTTTCTGACAAGCTCTAACACTTCCATTGTTTGCTGCAGGCCTTTGAAATGTGGCAGAGATAGCCTTGGGCCCAGGGAGGTGCGTTTTGCTAGTTCAGTTCACATTTAACAAAGTTAAAAGCTTTGAAAATTGCTATTCCTCATCTGTGGTTTAAGTTGCTTAATTCTGGCAACCTGCCCAAAACCCCGAACGTTCCCATCGTGGCAGAGAGCCAGGGATTGTGAACCAGCAGCATCCTGGTAGCTCATCTGGGCTTCCAGCACAGATTACATGAGAGCAGAGACTTCAGCCCACATGCCATCGGGCCAGCTGGAGAAAGGAAGGTGGACACAAGGAAACTGCCTGTCTTCTGAGGGCAGAAAAATGAGGCCCCATCCCTGCATGTGATCTGCTCATACTGTTACTTTACAAATATGTGTAATCATCAGAGACTGAGCTCCGCGTTCGCTTCTGCTTAATGGTATGAGTTATATACCTTTCTTGGTTTTTTTAATTGAAAACGTGTCGTTCAAGACAAAGATTATGTGACCTCAGGGAAGAGAAGCCAGGTGAGCCTTGGCCAATCCTTTTATAATGGTTGAATCTGAGAAGGAGCTCACTGTAACTTTTTTCCTGGCTGTACTGACCATCAGGTGAAATCACTTGCACATAAGTAACCAATTCATTATGTTGCCTCATATTTGTTTCTCTGTTACCAGCTCATTAACATAATCTTCTCTTTGCCATTAGCTAATAAATTTAGGGCTTCTCAGCCTGGTGAGGTGGCTGTCTTCACTCCTGTGTGGTGCTGTTCCTCTCTACTAAGAACATCCACAGGGGGAGGTAATTGTCTTGAAATAAATAGTCTGTCTTGCTCCTAATTGATTGCCATGAGCAGACGCTCTTGTGTCCTGTTGCCCAAGTGAGGCAATTGTCCAGTAGTTCCTGTGTTGTGGCTTTTGGTTCTGCAGGTTTAGAGTTTAGTTCTGAATACTTGGGTTCTTTTATCCTTTTAATCCCCAACAATGAAAACCAAACCAAAACCCAAAAAAAGACTCCACTAAGAAAATGTTACTTCATTACTAGACAAAGTAAAAGGCAAAAGGAGGCTACCAGATAATTACAAAAACTACAAAATGAAGTACTTAACAGTAGCCTTTGTTATTGCAGTCTCTCCTGTCTTTGCGCACTGGATGCCTGTAGGTTATAAGCACGTGCACATTTCAATTGTATGACCACATACCATCATTTTCTACCAGACCACTTCCTCAGTGCTCAGAGTAAAAGTAACCAGAGGCAGTTATCTGCGGGGCTGCTTTCCTTTCTTTTGCCAGGCATAGTTCAGAAAAGCTCTTTCCACACTCATGGCCATCAAAGTATGTAACAGGCAACTGAGAACCCTTTAGCATGAAATAATTTGACCTACTTGACCAGCAGCTAACTTGAGGTGTGTCTCGAGGATTTCACCTTCCTCTTCACCTTGCCAGGTTCAAACATGAGAGTATCATGTCGGCTCAGGCAGATGTCTAAATGTTAAGGTTATGATTGAACATGGACTGGTTTGGTTGTGCCAAAATTAAACCTGTAAAAAGATAAGCAATTAAAAGCTTATGCCTGAGGGTTTTAAGATAAAAGCTTATATTTTATTGCCTATCCTCATTAGCTGTAGGCACAATCAGAAGAGTGAGGAAGGCAAAGTTTCAAGATGTACGGTCCTGATGAAAACTGGAGATTACCTAAACACTTGTTATTAATCATATATAGGAAATAAATCCACTGAATCTGTAACTTGTGCCTAGCAGCTGGATTTTCGTATCTCCTTCATTTTTAGGGACAGTAGGAACTAGAGATGTTTTGTGTAGCCACACACCGTGCCATGCAAATAGAGAGCACAAAGTTAAAGAATGTACTCCTAAGCTGATGCATTTGTCTTTCAGAGTAACAGGATAGCAGAACTCCCAACATTTTCTAGGAAATGTGTATTTTCTTATATGTGGATGGTCTTCCCTTACTAGAAGCAAAGAGCAATGCCACTTGTATTTTGTTGTGTCACTGAAGCCATCATAGTGTTATGATGACCTGCTACATAAAAACATAACTGATTAGCCCAAGTAAAGGAGATACCACCATAGCTCAGGGTCATCAAGATGTTTTTTCCATTTTTGGAATAAAACAGAAAGCAGTTTTATTCTAGCTTTGCAGTCTTCTCATGTTATATTTGATATTCCTGATACTAGTAAAAATAATCTTTTAACTTAGGCCTAGACTGTTCCACAGCCCACAACAAACAAAACTGAATGCATGTTGGACATGTACGGACCTTGCCAAAGGCCTAAATTGTATTAAATGAGCCATATTCAATTTCTAACACTCCCATGCTGCCATGGGTGGAGTCCTGTGTTGTTGAAAAGATAAAATTCTTGGGTATCATCTTGATTATACAAAATTACCTGTTTGACTGAAATGTATTTTGTGTCTTGGTTCTGTTGCACTTTTCTAATGCTTTTCAGACTGATCAATTCAGTTGAGTTTCCTAAACTTTTCCTACATCCAGCCACACGCTATACATTTTCAGTGCCTTACTTTCACTTACCTTATCTTGCATTTCAATGGTTTCACAATTTTCAGTGAGCCCAGACAGCGCTGTAGTTTTGATAGGGCGAAGAGAAAAGTCTCTTTTGTTTTGCTCAGTGAAATTAGTAAGAGACCAGTATCTGTACTTGCTTCTTGAGGA
The DNA here is from genome assembly GCA_035584735.1 of Pseudotriccus pelzelni. Classification (NCBI taxonomy): domain Eukaryota; kingdom Metazoa; phylum Chordata; class Aves; order Passeriformes; family Tyrannidae; genus Pseudotriccus; species Pseudotriccus pelzelni. Next base: position 14,844,199 of record JAWMRA010000113.1, read on the forward strand.
AAAAAACTTGTTTGTTTGTTATTTGTAGGTCTTCCCTATTTTGACTTCCACGTCTATCTCAATCTCAGCTTCTTCTCCTCCTGCTTTTTTACCAATCCTGGGTTGTTCTTTCAGCTCCTTTCCTCTTTGGGGAGTTGTGTTCATTAATAAAAAACTCAAACCACGTAAGTCTTGCACCTAGATTACATACATTTTTTTCCCTACTCCTCTCAGTATCTTTCTTTCCAGCCTTTAACATTGCCTCCTGTTTCCTTTAAACTCCTCTACCCTCATACAACCTGTCTATAAGCTCTTGAGTTGCTCAGACTGAGCCCCTACAGTCTTCATTCTGGCTGCTCACTCTGTCTCCTATGAGATCTCGGTCCATAGCCCCATGTTCCCATCAGAATTTCAGTCTTGATTTTCTTCTCCTGAGTGCTGTCCTGTGTGTCAGAGATGCAGCTCAATTCTCTCTCTGAGCCGTCAGCGTGCCTGGTGCTGCGTTCTTGAGAGTAGCAAAACAACTATTTAAATATTTTCAAATGTAGGGATGCAGCCTAATATTTAAAACTATTGTCCTCTTGTTAACATAGAGTAGTAGTCTGATGGGATAATCTCCCAAGAGGAAAAATGCATACACTATAAAACATATTAACTGAGCTTCCAGAACATGTAAAAGAAGAATAGATACTTCAGTGCTTTTGTTGAGTGCGAAACAGAGATATCCTGAAGCTGCTGCTGACTCCAGCTGATAAATCCATCCACATGATGCTACATTTAGATCTGAGCTGAGCATGTGAGGGACCAGCTCTGGAACCTCTGCACTTCTGTGTGGTTATTCCACAGCTGGATAGAAGTCAGTTAGTTGCATTACATTCAGTAACCTGTTGATCAGTGAGCAGATCCAGCAGTCTGCTGTGGGTATCTCATGCTTTTTTGGGGCCATTTCCAACCTAGTTCTCAGGGCCTTTGTGGTTTGAACTCAAATAGGCAAGTCATGACTGCCCTGTTGTTTGGGAGAATGGTGTAGTCAGTGCTTACAAGAGTGGTATAAGAGAAAGCTTATTAAATTTTCATTCATCTGATTAGTACCTGCTGATCTTGTAGAGTAAACATATACTAGAAATAGGCACTTGGTAGCAATTGTGCCTGTACCAAAGCAGTAACTAATATGTATAATGTACAAGTATCAAAAGAAAATCTTTTTCACCATGGAGTTTCACCAAAAAAATTTTTAAAAATCAAAACTAAAATTTGTTAACTCCTCTGAAAGTATGTCAAGTGCTCACACACAGTTCTGCCTTTGCTCATGTATTTCCATTGTGTCTTGAATTGAATGCTTTTGTCATAGATCAAATAACAAAAGCTTTGACTCAGGTGGTGATTAGGAGTATAACATTGTCCTAAACATTATCCAAAAAAACTCGGACTACTAAGTATGGAAAGAAAACCTTATGTAACTTCTGCTTTATCAGTTAAGAGAAGAGAAAATTGTGCAAGTACATTATGCACATCCTAAATCTTGCATATTCTCGATAAAATACTTTTAGAAATTGGAAGAAAGTTAATGGAAAGACAAACATGGAAAAAAGCTCCAGATTAAGTATAGATTTTCAAGGAAATGTAATCTAGCTTTTTAAAAAATAATGATTTTCAAATAAAATGTGAAATTCTGCTAAATTTGTTTTAATAGCTTTGGATTTCCTTTTGTAAAACATGGTTTTAAATTCAGTGATGTCTTCAGTTTGTTAGATGCATAATTAAGGCATTTGAATGATAATATTGCCTAAGGTGATTTCAGAGTTAACCTGAAAGCATTTAGGTGGTGACTGAAACATTTACAATTTTTGTAGAGAATTTCAGCAACAAGTACTAAGACTTTATAGTTAACATTTAATATATCTGTGATGCTCTGTGATTTGAAGAAGTAACTTTGTGCTTGAAAAATCTGTTAAAATATCACCTTTCCACAATTCGGTAGAGCTATTTTAATTATTGTCTCTCATTAGTGTTATTTCCATAAATATAATTTATAATAGCGAATATATTTTAAGTGTCATAGTACCTTGAACTTGAGGTCATTGGTTAGTTGCTGGGTTTTACTTCCAGTTGTAAAAAATCAGGAGAAAAACAGCATCTCAGTTACTTCACTCTGAATCTGGAGTAACTGTGACAGCTCCTATGCAGTATTTGTTTATCTGATTAGATCTTGTGCACGGTAAAGAAAGTTTATACATTTATTGCTGCTTTTCCTTCCCTATTCTGCATATCCCTGTTAAGCCCTTAATTCAGTGTATTTAGAGATATTTGTTTCATTGTTAATGGATTTGTTCATGCTGATTCGAATCGTTGGCAGGATTAAAAAAATAAGCACTTTTTAACAGGTTATTTTGCACATACGATGTGGTATTAAAAAAAAATCTCAGCAAGGTGTACATTTTGCACTTTCTAAATGAGTTAGCAGTGCTTGTATCTCATGAAGAGGTAGTATGCTTATAAAACAACTTTTTAGGGCTGATTGTGACAGTAAATAAAAAATTACTTCCCTGGTTCCGTATAGGTCTTTTTTTTTTCCCCAGAAGCAGTGAAAACAAATCAGTTGACAGCAGCTAATTGCTGAGCACTGACAGGCTTCAGTCAAGGGGGGGCATCGTAGGTCTTTCACAAATAGACAATAACAAGTAAATCTGTTTGACCGTCAACTTAAGTGGCTGTGATACAGTAAATTACTTGCTCTATTTATCTTAATATGGGGACTCTCTAGCTCTAAGGTGCGTCAACAGCTTGTTTGTTGTGTATATATGATTTTAATTATGTTACATTTACAAAAAAAAAAGTGATCTGAGTTTTTTCACTATAATTCAGATTTAGGATTTGTGTCGGTCACATTCTGTCTTTTTGATTATCCCTGAGAAGTTTTTAAAGTGACAATATTTTGCTAGAGAAAAGAAGTCAGCTGCAGTCAGTAAGTTCTCTGCTGAATTTGTGGAACAGCGGATGGTCTGACAAACACCAAACGCCTGAAAGATTCTATTTTAACTCTTGGTTTATGCCCACAAAAATATTACTAAGAGTGTCAAAATAACCTGTTTGTAAATGGCTGTTATTAGCTAATGATTCTTGTTAGAAACCGCCCTCTGATAACAATTTACATCTGAAATTCCTATTCCACACAGAAAAAATAAAGCCCAGAAGAGGAAACTCTTTGGGTATGGTTGGAAGTGGCTGTTTAGAACCACCATGCCATAATTACCTTTATGCAATCTCACACTTAACATAGAAAGAGAGCCCAAAACTGCACCCTGGAGGCTGTTGGAGAGCGATACCCCAGCCTCGTGTCGCGACTTTGATCCCCCCGACGCAATGGTGGCTTGCAGCTCACGACAAGCTCTGCCCCAGCTCTGCCTGGCCCTTTGATCCAGTCCCAGTGTTATTATCTTCATTAAAAGTGAAAGGGCTTGTGGGGATGCTTTTCCATGGCTGCATTTTGGGAAATGTTGTCCAGGCTGAGCGTCACAGACTGTTGCGGGACGATGCCGTAAGTGTTTCAGCACGGTGTTTCCACTGGTACAATTCTTGGCCTCTTCTCCTGTGTAGACCTGGAATCCTGTATATCTGCATCCTTTGGAGACAGGTGCCTAGGGCAACAACTGTAGATAATAACTCGCGAGTTGTGTCTTTTGCAAGTTACAGTCGTTGTAAACTGACAGCTGTGAAGGACCTAAACTCACATCAAAGGATACGGATCATCTAGTTAGGTCAATTAATGTTAATTCTCATCTTCCATTAAATTCTTTTATCATCATCTCTCTTTTTCTTTTTTTTTTTTTTTTTTCTATTTTTTTCTTCCAGCCAAGCCCGATCCCAAGTCCTGTTTTGGGGAGAAAGCCAAACGCCAGTCAGTCATTGCTCGTGTGGTGCAAAGAAGTTACAAAAAACTATAGGGGAGTGAAAATCACCAATTTTACTACGTCGTGGAGAAATGGTTTATCCTTTTGTGCAATATTACATCACTTTAGACCAGACCTAATGTAAGTTGTATGTTCTTTGCCTGCATAACCTAACTCTCACAGAAATATAGAACAGTTAAGTTTACGTAAAAAATCAAATCGTGTTCATTTCAGGTGTTGAATTGTTTTCACCCTTTCCTTTCAAGCAGGAAACCATCCTTTCTAAGAAACCAGATTTATGAATGTTCAAACTTTGTGACCTCTGTGCTCTCCCTTGTTGCATAAACAATTATTTCTCCCCTCTCTGTGATTTGTTTTTCTTCTTCTTAATCTTATACAAAGAACTGACTTCAGGATGATTATGAGAATTGCGCCGGTGTTGAAATGAGATGAGAGGAATAAGCTCTTTGTACGCTGACAAGGACGGATTACCTCCTGGTAAATTTGGTTGTCAAGGCCGGCCTCTAGTCCCTGCCTTAACTTCTTTTTTAGATGGAAAGCTTCAGGCAATGAAACATGTAATCGGTGTTTATTTATTTATTTATTTATTCCTTTAATTTTCCACACTATTAGTTTTGTTGATTGAATTGCTGTGAAATTGCTAGTTACTATATGATATTATTGTATGTCAAATTTTTAGATTTAGTTTGTTTTAAAACTGCTGCTTTTATCAAATACTGTACATACCCACTGTGCCATTTTCCCCCTCAGTGACTACAAGTCCCTGAATCCTCAAGATATTAAAGAGAACAACAAAAAGGTAAGAACTGCCAGGAGAAAAAAAAAAAGGACATAGCCTCAATTTTGACTTCACTGCAGGTTTTTATTAATTTTGGGAAAGTGCGGTTGTTTTGTAAGGTCATAACTGCGGCTCACAGAAGGTATTCGGCCTCCCGTGGTTCGGATCGGATGCGTTATTGACTCGAGTTTGTCGTGGTTTTAACATTCACAACAAGTTCAAGGCTGGCATTAGAGTTTAATATTTGTGTGGCCTCCATTAACTGTGAAAGCAGGGGAAGGGCCCGGGCAGCCTTCTGCGAGCGCTCATGATTTTTCCGATCACCCACGTAATTAAAAAGAAAATTTAAAAAAAAAATGTAACCGCAGTTGGACTGTCGCACGTAAGGCTTCTCTTGCTGTTGCTTTACCAGGGCTCCGGGAATTGGGCATGGTTGATGTTGCTTTGTTGGTGATTTTTGTGGTTTTAAAGGTGAAATTTTACACCTACTCTCATTGCTGCACCAGCTGAATGAAGTAGTGTATGCACCGTGGGAAGTTCAGGGTAAAAAGTGTTGAGACAATGCTTTGCAAATAAACGGAAATATTAGGAAAATACTTTATAGCCTTGTGCTGGGCAACTATTTTAAACCACTCTTTGTAGGTGCAAAGATCTAAAAAGTTTCTCTGCAAGAAGCAGGAATTCAGTTTGGGGATCACCAGAAGACTTTTTATTTCTGCTCACTATTTTAGGCATGCTACAAGCTTCACTTGGGCCCTAGGGACATGTTTAGAAATTAACATTTTCATGTGAGTCACTGATAATGAAATTGTTCCTTAAGATGATCTGAAAATTGTTTTTAAGTATCTGCCGTCTTAATGCTGGGATTTTTGTTTTTATACTGCTTTAAAAAGCACTAAATTTAACTAGGATTAAGGTATAAAAATATACTTTGAATAAATTAATCAGGTTCAACATTATACAGCAAACATATCTACAGTCTAATATGATTTAGTAATGTGGAATTTCTGAAAGGGCTTTATTAGAATTCATTTGTGTTTATATTTTAATGTGTCTGCACATTTATGTGTTAGCCAGGGAGTTACTTGTCTTTAATTCAGTACTTATGTATTATAAATAATGAAAATACCTCTGATCTGCTGCTATCTAATGAGTCTTTTGGCTGTTGATATTTTTTTCATAATAATATGAGGGCTTAAGATGACCTAAGTGGATTATCTGTGACATCACATTATTTTCTGTGACCATATGTTTTTGTACTTCAAGTTTTGTTGAGCGTCTGGGCTAATTAAGCCGGATTATAAAAAAGAAAGAATAGATTATTAATTAAAAATGTTAGCAGTATGATCAGTCATCTTTCCTTTGTGAGACTGTGATGGCACACAGTGAACTTTTCAGCCTCCCTTTCTAACAGGATATGGTTCCCAGAACTGAAGAAATAATGATTGTTGTTATTGTGCAGTTTTTTTCTTTCATCACTTTGCCAGCCTACGCCTGACAGCCACACTGAGTATCTCAGTTGCTTCCTGCAGATTTATTTCCTGGTCTCACACAGTTCTGCCAGATAACCCCGTGTGCCCTTGGTTGGAGTGAATGCAACACTGCCAACAATGGCTGCCTAGAAATTCCATGCAGATATGTAACACATTTGACAATGATTCCTCCTAACCAATTAAAATAACATCTCTGGATGAATAGGATGATTTTCTTTGTCTGAAGCAGCTCTTTCTTTTTTTTAAAATTTATTTAAATGTTTCTTTCCCTGCTGCTCCCTCTCCAGAAGGAATACCATAGATTAAAGGTTAACCCATAAAAGTATATCTTTTAGGAGTGCATGACCTTGTTGGTATTTTAATTTAAAAAAAAAAGAAGATACCTTAAGAGACAACTATTTCAGTGCAAATACAGAGTATAATTACACATGGAAATGCACTGTTACAAAAGGCACATCATCAGAGGTTCTTTATAACACATACGAACCACTTGCCAATTTGGTGCTGCCACTGATGCTGAATAAAAAAGGGTATTTACCTGTGACATCTGATCTTGGCCAATATGTCAGTGTGTAACAGAGTTGGGAAATGATTGGAATACTGCCTGTGGTGCTTGTGCTGATGGATCCCAATTGATGTCTGTCAATCAGCTGGTCCGTAAATTAAAAAAAAAAAAAAGAAAAAAAAGAAAAAAACTTCATTAGGAGATAGGTAAATGGGCTTAGTGTCCTGAATACACATACATAAAAAAAAAATCCCAAACAGCTACTACATTAGCATTGATCTGAATTGGAAGATATTTTTGGTGCACGTTGCAAATTCAAATTTCTGTCAGGAGCAAAAGAGAAACCAGGATTAAACAACACTTGGCTGGAGCTTTGAGGGGATGAAGGGATGAGAAGTAGAAGGGCACTACAGTATGATGCTAATAATGAATTTCTGGTTTTAATTATTGTTTGGAGAAGCTTGTTTCATTTGAGAGATTATTGTGTACAAATAGTAACATATATTTTGGGAGTTGAATTGGCACTTTCAATTTTTGTGATGCTTTTCCTCCCCCCCCAGTTTTTGGTCATTTTTAATAAATTCCTCCATACATTTGAACTTACATTATTCTCTTAATAAAATATTCAAATTTTAAAAGGAATCTTTTTTAATTATGCATTTAAACAGAAGAATTCAAAATTACAGGGATAGTAGTGAGTCATATGGAAAAAATTCCTTACCTTTAATCTGAAGTCATGCTTTTATAAGTAGGTGTTCATACTTCTACGATTTGCTTCCACAAAATCATAAGCACGCATTGCATGTGTGTGAGATGCTTGTTGGCCTCAGTGAGATCACAGAGGAGCACAGTTAAACGTGCAGATAAATAAGCATTCGCAAAATCAAGGCTGAGTTAAGCCTCTGTTTAACAAAAGGAATTTGAAAATTGGAAAATTTGCTCTGTTAATACCGTGTTACAAAGTAGTTAGAAACACGAGGCATTTATACCCATGCTGGAATATCCAGAAGCTCGCAGCTTTTCTTGTAGTGGAGGAGAACCCATCACACGCAGTTGTATGGACACATCCAGAACACAGGGTTGCCATTTCTAGAGCTAATGTCTGTAAAACACTGGTGTGCCAACCTGCGTAGCTACCGTACTTTAAAAGGAGAGAAGGAAAAATGTTTACCATCCAGAATGAGAATGAGAGGAGATAGGAAATAACTATCTGGCATCAGTGGGAAATAACTGTGTTTAATCCCAAGCATCACTGGAAGAACTAGGCAGGCAGCAAAAAGTGATTGCAGTTTTTGCTGCAATATTTGCAGCAAAATATCAATATGGATATTGAGAATATCCATCACTCCAGATTCAGTCATGCTGTAGTGTTACTTCTTATCAAGTACCTTTCCTGACAACCCTGAAACACTGTCCCCACCTTCATTATATAGACCCTGAGAGATACTCGTAGGATTTAGTTTTATTAGCATATAAATAAGAAATTAAGAGTATAAAAAGAGTTCAGGTCAAATCACGTCTATGGGCTCTGGCTACCCTGGACTGCCATGCCTGTCCTTAGGTCCTTTCATTCTTAAGATGGTAGCTCCCACTCCCTGCAGTGTGGGGTGACAAGGTATTTATGCCACCGAATCCGCAGTGACCCACTTAAGCAAACAGCGAATACTGGTGTTACCTTCAGTCCACAGACAGCCCAGCTGGCTTGCTGTTCTTTCATGCCCAGCCTGTTCTCTGCTGTCATGTGAGCGTTCATCCTTCCTGGTACCTGCTATGGCTTAGACTGCCAACCCAAAGCCCTTCCCTGCTCTCCTTTATCTTGCCATTCTCTGTGCTCCTCATGTCTATTCAGTTCCACCTGTCTTGTCTCCCTCTCCTCCATAACCAGCCTGATCCTGCTCCTCCAGCTCTGTTTCCCAAGACCAGGTAAGTGACAGCTGTCCCTCTTCTACCATCTGAGTTCTTTCCATTCCCTCCCACCTCTCACTTTGCTGCTGTTCTGCTCCGTCTGGAGTTTTATATCAGCCAGTACATCGGTCATGTTTGCCACTTCTTTATCTAAGCACAGCTCTGTGTTTATAAACGGCATAACAATCTCTCATAATAAACCTTCACAAGAAATGATACCACACTGAGGACCAGCAGTGATTTTAGGCCAAATCATTTTGCACGGGGAGAGCCAGAAGACCTTAAAAATAAATCATTCAGACCATTTCTATGTGTAAATAACTTCTGTGAATCATTTGTATAGTGATATAAAAATTACTTTGCCTAAAATGCTTTGGGAATTTACACCTGAGCATGAGGGGAAGCATGCAGTGTTTCAGGAAGATAAATTCCGACTTTTGGTAGCAGAGTTTGAAAAGTGGCGGAAACAAAAACTGTTTGACCCTTGCGCAGGGAATGACATTGCAAGGGGAAAGAGAGAGCCTCCTTTTCTCAGAGCAAGCAAAATAACTGGGTCTGCTGAGAGCTGGTGAGCCCGTCCCCCCATTCTGTCTCACCACTGAACATTTACTAGTATGAAAGCCAAGGGGTTAAAAAAAAATCGTAATTGATTTCTCTTTTCAAAAAAATATCCTTTTGAAACTGAAGAAATTACGAAAAAAGTATGAAACTGGGGTTGAGTTGAAGCCGGTGATATGTGTTACTGTTTCCTTGTGAGAGGACAGTTTTTTCACCCATTTCTTAAATTTAGCATCTGCTTTCGGTCAAAATAGCGTAGGAACAGCTGTGAACATTGTAAGCCCCTTCAGATGATGGTGAAGAGGAGCTGCAGGATTCCTGGGGGAGGAGAAGCCCACGTGCTTTACCTGAGTGCATCTATGCTAACAGGAGGCCTTTTAAAGGCTTCCTTGAAACACAATATTGTCTTCCAAGGTTAATCCAGGATAGTAATAATTAATTGTAAATTGAGAAACGGCTTTAATTCTTGAAAACTAGAAAAACCTGATGCACCAAGCCCACTCACTTAAAGGGCCAGCTGTAAGAAGACAATGTGGCCTCCCAGTTGTTTAGCTTTTAGAAATGAAAGTGAAATGGGAATGATTTTCACTCTCTCTCTTACAAATTTGGCATCAACAAATGTTTTTAAAATGCATTTGTTTGATGGATTAATGTGATTTATACCTAGTGTCAAGTAATCTGTGGTGGTGTTCTTTTTGGCTGTCTGGACATAGTTTTTCATCAACAGAAATCACTGCAATTACATAACAAGTAGAAGGCAGAAGGTTGATCATCAGTGATAAAGCTCAAGATGGATTAGTGTTGTGTTTCTTATATCTTTGTTCCTTATCTTAAAAAGCCATCCTGAGTTGCTTTTTTTTTTTTTCTGGTCCAACTCTTAGACTTTTTTTGTTTGCTTGTTTCCTGATACTTGAGTGAGAACCATTTAAGATATTGGCAGGTTTTCTTAGTGCAAAAAGAAGGGCTTTTAAGTTGCAGTTTCATGAACAGCTGTTTTCTAGTAGAAGTGTAATAATTTTGAGTAACCAAAGGTTTTAGTATTTTATGGCATCGAAGTATGTTAAAAATATTTTTTAAAATGCCATTTGAGTGTCTTCGCTGGTTATATTCTCTGTTTGCTTTGCTGTGAAGATTTCTAGAAGATATATAGAAGCCATCAAGAAAAATGGATGAGTTGGATGGTGCAACAGAAAACAGTCATGACTGTAATGAAGCCAGAAGAATAATAAGTAATAGAATTGAAGCCATGTTCTACCTGTAATACTGAATATGTTTTAGGCTTGCTTATTTTGACTGAAACTTCCACTTGCGTTCTTGAAATGTTATGATAAGGCAAGAAACTGCCACGTTGTAACATTTATTTTGTCTGTTTTTAAAGGCGTACGACGGGTTTGCCAGTTTAGGAATATCACGATTGCTGGAACCTTCCGACATGGTTTTGTTGGCGATACCGGACAAGCTGACTGTTATGACCTATCTCTACCAAATAAGGGCCCATTTCTGTGGCCAGGAGTTAAACGTGGTTCAGATAGAGGAGAACAGTAGTAAAAGCACGTACAAAGTGGGCAACTACGAAACGGACACAAACAGTTCTGTCGACCAGGAAAAATTCTACGCGGAGCTGAACGACCTGAACCGGGAGCCCGGACTGCAGCCGCCGGACGGTGGCTTGGCAGACTTTGCTTCTCAGGATGACTCCGTGTTTGTAAATGACAGCGGTGTGGGAGAATCTGAGAGCGAGCATCAGACTCCCGACGACCACTTAAGCCCGAGCACAGCTTCCCCTTCTTCTCGCAGGACTCGGAGTGACACGGATCCGCAGAAATCCCAGCAGAGCTCTGGAAGGACTTCTGCGTCTGAAGAAATTGGGAAGTGTAGCACTACAGACACAACGCAAGTGCAGCCTACGTTGGGAAGGAAGAAATTGCTGATAACTGACACTTTCGAGTTCAGTGACTTAGCACATGTCAGTGATCAGAAAGAGGATATGTCTCCCACGGTTCCTTGTGAAGATAACAACAAGAAGAGACACCAGAGCTTAGACAGTACTGCTGGTTTCTCAGAGCAAGAAAAGCTGGGATGTATAGGACCCACAGAGAGCACAAGAGCAGATCCTGGTTCACCTGTCACAAAACTGAGTTTATCTCCTACTTCTAAGCCTGGATACTCCTATAATATGGATACAGATCTTGCAAAGAAACCACATGCTTCTCCAAGGCAAACAGAATCTGATTCTGATGGTGATGCCAGAACAGCTTTAAATCATGCAGATCAAACTGCAAAAACAGCCCAGGTAAGAAATCTATGCCTGTGAGTTAGGATGGAGATGCTGTTCAAGTTTTTTCTCTGTATTTGTGATTTACACCGTATCTTCAGTATGAATGATGAGGTGAGCGGTGTATTTTTATCGTTGGGCAATAAATATTTTGCCTAAAAAATAGGTAGTGCTGAAAAACACTCGTTACATGAAAAACTAATTTATACAAATTGTCCTGCTATTTCCGATCTCTCTTCAATTAAAGGGAGTTGTGTTCTTGACTTTCTGGAAGATGGCTCCAAAATTTTTGCCACTGATTGTGGCAACACATTTCTTCTAAGTGTTGCATGCTGAAGCAAAAACTGGAAAAAAACATTGGTTCAATAAAAAATGTAAAGTTTTTGAGTACCTTAAAATTTACCAAAGATATTTCAAAATCTTGTTTGAGAAACGACACAGCCTTGTGACCATAGCCGCAATGGTGAGGTAGAAAGAGTTTTGGCTTTTTATTTGGCTTTGGGGCAGTCTTTTGGTAGTGTGATTGCTTCAAATATTTTTATAGGTTTTTTCTGAGTAAGCACCATAAAGGCTCATTGTATCGCAAGCGAAACAGTCCATAGATGGCTAATAATGGCCAAATATTAGTTCCACAGCTAGCTAAGTTCTTTAATCAGTGAAGTTTCATGAAGTTTCTCTTCATCATCATCATCATCTTTGTTTACTGAATGAGAAAGGAACAGCTTGGCCCATATAGAATAAAAAAGCAGGCGGAGACAAAATTTGTTCTCTGTGAAGATTTCAATGGGCAAGAGTGTAACAGGCCAAGAAAAAGCAAGAGTTGGCTTTAAAGGCAGCTCTTTGTTGTTAATCATTGATGCATTTGCACGTGGTAATAAAATCTCAGATGTGAGGCTCACTCGTAACCTTGAATTTGGTGGTAGTTTGGAGTCAACCATCCCTATTACCGTGTGGTTGTTGCAGGAGCACACCAAGCAACACCTGTCCCAGCCCTGGTTCCTGTAAAGGCCTAGAGATGCATTTTCCCAGTCTTCAAAGTTGACCTTGGCTAAAAAGTCAGCCCTTGGGAGTGTATGTGTCTGGGAGCTGCTCGTGTTCTCCTGTTGCCTATGCAGAACCCCCTTTTGTTGTTTCTGCTCTGCAGATACAGTCAGTCCCGTGTATGGAGAAGGGATATTAAGTAGAAGCAGATATATTTGCAGGTTTTTTTGCTTCGTACCCAGCCTCTTTGTGTTCAATTTAAGTTATAAATGAGTGATACCCATATAAGTAGCCAACAAAGCATTATATTTGCATACATATTAAAGTAAACAAGTAAACACAAAGCATGTTTGACATAGCTTCTGTGAAGCCAATGGGCTTTTTTCCACAGTTGCAGTTTAAAGGCATTAAATGCTGATAGAAATTAAGTTTTATGAGGAAGGGAGAGAACTCCTATTTACATTATAAAGGCTTAAGATTTTTTTTACATTTTGATCATCTTTTCATTTCTCTGTCACCTCATGAAGATGTAATTCATGTCACTCCTGACCTTTATTATATATAGGAAGGCCACTGGCTATTAACTACTGTATAAACGTTCAGGACCCTGAGGCTGCCTTGCTGCTAATTATATTTCTTTATTTTTAAGCAACGTATGTTGTCAAGACAGGAAGAACTTAAAGAACGAGCAAGAGTTCTGCTTGAGCAAGCAAGAAGAGATGCAGCATTAAAGGCAGGGAATAAGCAGCTAAGCAATACGCTCATCCCAGCCCGCAATAAGCAGCTGAACGATGTAAGAAATACTGGCCATCCAGTCTTGCAGTTTACAGAGTTAAAATTCATTGTATGTGCTTCTTGTTTTGGAGGGGGTGGGGAGGGGCACATCCCTGCAGAATATTTCTCCTCCGCGTTGAATTGCTCTGATGTGTTGTGTGTCTTTCATTCACTTTCAAAGCCTGTTTCTCCCCATGTTATGGCCAATAGAAAGGTGCCTCCAACTTCCCTGAAAGCAGAACTCTGGGAGCACCTTCTTTGATTGGCACTGCAGTTCCCAATGGGATGAAAACCCAAAGTTACTTGTGAAATGATAGTGAAGTAATTTGTGCTATTTCTGATCACTTCTCTTTTTTTTTTCGGTTAATGTGGATGGTTTCCCTGAGCCTCTGATTGTCAGCTTCTTCGTGGTTTATGAGTGTTGTTGCAGTGAATGAAGCTGCTTGTGTCAGTCTTGTAGAAGAGTTAGTTGATGGCACAATTCCTTTGATCGTCCAGTTGATTATGCTGGTGAGATGGGAAAGTGGAGCTGGGGAATGAGCTCCAGTGTTGAAGCAGCTATGGTTGCATCTCCAGTGGCCTCCGTGGTGACCTGGAAGGATCCATACTCTGGAGATGAAAGCTAATTAATTTTTATGCAAACCTTTGCAGTGCGGGTTTTGTGATTCTAACTATTGTGCGTTAGAAACTGTACTGGCAACTGAGAATGCAAATGTAACTGAAAAATAATGAGAGAGGGAGGCTTGAACCTTTACAGATTCCCGTCTTTCAGAGCTGAGTCCTGAGGGGCAAATTCTGGTCTTTACACAAGTGGGATCATACGGTCTAAAAATTAAGACAGTGATTTACATCTCATTTAATTTTCTTAATACTCCTGGATCCATGCAGGACTATTTTTGTAACTTAGAAATTCTTTTGTCCACTCTGACACTTCATTTTACTTTGAAATATATTTGTATGCGCAGACAAGTGTTTTTGATATAATGCCGTTTAAACAATTTTTTTCTTATTTGGTATTTTAAGTTTTTCCTAGAGAAGTATATTTTTGTATAAATTTCACTTTGGTCTTTTTTTAAAAATTAACTTCTCATAAAGAAAATGGCACTAGAAGAAAGGTACTGTAGGCAACTACTCAGGCAGAAACAACTGTAATTGAAGTTGCCTAACAATTTTTATTACAAGCTCCTATTTTCATAGGTTTTACAACTTTGGTAGTATTTCATTGTTTGAGCTGAAATTTTCACCATCAGCTCTTCTGCCTCAGGGTAATTTTTTTTTTCCTTTTCTTTTTTTACTTAAAACGTGTTCAGCTGTTTCTCTGTATTAAGTTGGATAAAGCATTGTTTTATGGGAAGAACGTTCCATCCCCTCGAAACATCTGTTCAGAACTGTCAACGCTGTGTTAATAGTACAACCTTGTCAGAGAGCCTTGAAGTTCAGAAAAGTTCACGCCAGTAAAAGTTGTCTGTATGAACACAACCCAGAAAGAGCACCTTTTACTCACGGTGCTCTCCTGAGGATGGGGGCAACAAACAGGCATAAAAGCTACCCCACTGGCACGCAGAGAAGAGACACCCTGGGTAGGTTGGAGGAGGTAGATGGCAACGTGAAGATAGACAGAAATGAAGACACTGTCTGGGCCACTGAAAACCAGCTCAAGGGTGGGAGATAGTGACAGGGTTTTCAGGGTGAGAGTCAGGACTGTGTGCGTTCAGGCAGCCAGGTTACCCATGGGACCCTTATTTCATTTGTTACAGAAGCTGAAAAGTTAATTAGAAGCCTGCAGGAAAGGGAAAGGGCAGTGTTTTAGGGCAGCTTGGCAGGGCCAGGGTTTCTTGCTGCCTCCATCAGCTCAAGGAGAACTGTGCTGGCACGGATGATCCTGGCCCATGTGAAACCCTGGGCACTCTGAGCAAACTGTAATGGGCACTCTTGAGTTGATTGTCACATAAGAATGACAAAAGCTCCTCAGCTCAGAAGTGGGTTGTGGAGATGTGGTTTGTAAACTCTTAGATATGAGTGTTGACTGCCAAAGAAATGGTCTAGAATAAACTAATAATTTTGTGTTCAGAGAAAAGTTTCAATGGTGTGTTTTAAAAAATGTATAGGGTAGACAGTGAATGATGAGGGTAAAGTGAGCTACTGAACAGCTGTTTATTCACTGAACATTGTCAGTCATGGCTACTGAAAAAGACAAGTATCGCGTATGGAAAAAATTGTACGGGTTATGCAGTTAAAGACTATATGGAGTGAGAACCAATGCAAGGTTGCACAGCTACTGTAATTTCAACCTTTTCTAACTCCTGAGTGCTTGACTTACCAAGCTCAACATTCTCCCAATGCATTTCAGTGGGAGACATGAATTGTGAAAGGGGAGTGTCTTTAATGGAGGCTGGTACAGGGCTCATATTTCATATATAAAGCTCTGTATACCATGAATATGTTATGTACATATCTGTACATGTGTATGTTCTGAATGAGGATACATGTGTGCATCTACATATATAGGTATAAGATAAAATACATGGATTTCTGTTTAACATATTTGATCTTCACAGAGATGAAGCCTTTCGATTTGATGTAGTTGTGGCAGTTTTCTACAGGTCATTCCTCATTTGATTGTTAACATTTAGTACAGACTTATTTCTATTCATGGTTTTTTGGTCATTAAGGTTAATAATAAGAACTTTGATTCAAAGCAGTGTTGTATGTGTCAGTGTGCTGTACTGTATAGTAGTGTGTTATCCAAATGAGAGTTATGATAATGAGAATCAGCATTTAGTAGTGGAAATTGGACTAGGCTCATTTTCGGGCTGGATTGAGATTCAAAAGAAAATGGTTTAAAACAGGAAGATCTAATTTTAAATAAGAAAACTTTGAAGAGATAGCCCAGGGGCAATACTTTTGAAAGTAAGTCTTGAAGTTTGCAATTGCACCTTTTTTGATACCTTCACAAAAAGAACTTTAAGCATCCCAGTCTTTCAGAGTGTGTTCTGACCGTCAGTCACCCCAGCTAAGCAAAGCCCGCAGTCTCATTAGTTAATTTTTGAAAAATCTCAGCTCATAGTCCTTGCTGTTACCACATTTGTCATGTGAGAGCCATGAATCGCTGTTTTCTCGGTAACCAAGTGGGAGCAGTATAAAATACAACGCGGGGGGTTGTACAGTGAGCACAGGCTGTATCGCCACTCACGGCCGACAACAGGGGGGAAATAAATGCAAGTTACTTGGGATGTGCTCACCTGCTTTGTTTTGGTAAAACTCCATTTTGAAAAAAAGCGTTCCTATTTCTTCTCTAAGCTTAGAGCAAACACCTTAGACCTTTTTCTGCCTAAGCCTTACCCTTTCTACCCTTTCTCTAGTAGAACCAATATCCCCTCCGTCCCCTCCTCTCCTTTCCCCTCCTCTCCTTTCCCCTCTCCTCTCTGGCCATATTTATTCTCTGGCCATTTACCCCTCTTTTCTTAAGTCTTTCTTGCTGTAATGTGCTCCATCTCCTCACGTTTGTGCTCTGTCTCAGTATTATTACTTGTCTTACATTTTTTTCATTTTAACTCAGAAATTGATTAAGCTCTGGGAACAAATTATTAAGGCACTGAATTTGCTCTCATACCTGGTAACTCAATCTTTTTTTCCTCTGAATCACATTTTACATTGCATCTGAAGCTCCATCCTCTTTCCCTTCTTTAGTTTGTATCTTTTTGTTCCTTCCTCTCCCTCACACTGTCTTTCAGCTGTCTGCTGTGGCCATGTCAGCTCCCTTTCTTCTCCTTTTTAATTTTTCTTGCTTAATACCCTCTGTCTTTACTCTTTCTTCCCTTAGACATCTTCCCTATGTGCCTTCTGCCCCATGGTCTTCCATTCCTGTTCAATCCAGTTGATTCAGTCCCATCTTTCTCTGCTTGCTTCCTCTACTTGTATTTTTATTAGCCCCGTTTCTTCCCTATTTAAAGCAGGGGAGAAGTTTTTTTCACTGTTATGTCTGTTTATTTGGTGCTGCTCAGAAGCCTTCAATCTTCAAGCTGTGTGCATGCAGACTGTATGTGGAGGTGTGTAGGCAGGTATTTTGAAGTCTAAGAAGAGACTACATTGATCAGAGACTCCTTGAAATCGTGCGCATGGTTTGGGAGGATCATAGCTGTGTCATTAAAAGTGATGCAGCCCTTTGGAGACTGGAAGAATTAGCTTAAGAGCTCTGTGAACAGTTACTGATCCCCTCATGGATCCCTTTCTCTATGGTAGATTTATAAACAGCTCAGCCTTTCTGCTTGCTTTCTTGATGTATGTGTGCATGTGGTGACTCTTTTACGACACGCTTCTGTCATTTGCAATCTGGTATAGCAGCTGTAATCACTTAGCTTTTAACCAGGAGAGCCTTTTTATTAGCTTACTCATTTTTATTTAACTCGCCTTTTCTCATGGTGAATATCACAGGGCTAGAAGGGACATATCTGCTCCCAGCAGATGCTGTAAAATATCAACCTGTAGTGATGGTTGTTAGCAGCGGCAGCTTGGCAGGAATGTGATGTTGGAAAGGTGAGGAGACTGGAGCTGGTCTGTGCAACCTAAGCAGTGAAGTGGCAGGCTAGAGGAGACCACGAGTGGGAAATATTCAGAAGTCATTGGCCTAAACGGCTTTTCCAACAGGGAACCCTCATCTGCAGAACCTGGAGTGGAATCTGTGATTCTTGAATCTCAGCATAACTCTGCTGTCAGCAAATATCTGCAAAGGCTGTTGGCAAAACGTTGGTCTTATTTGCCTTTAGTGACTGGTCCACATAAAGTATGGAAATTTCCTGCAGCTGTCATTTACTCTGTAAACGCAAATGGCTATGGTTGTGGAGTCAGCATGATTACAGAGAATGGAATTAGGAGTTAAGAAATGCACAGGCAACTTTAATTAACCTCCTTTGTATATATGCATTATGATGTAGTCTTTAATTATGTGATCACATACTATTTTTCCCAAAGCAATTGTGTCTCATTTACCTCAGAGGATAGAGGTGATGTAGAAGACTGTTTGTCCAGAGGACATCTGTACTTCTGATTGCAGGAATTGGAAGGTGTACGACAAATGAAGCAGGGATTGTGAGGAGCAAAAAGATGAGGTCATGGTTAAGGTGCTTGAAAGAATTAAATGTACTGCTGCCTTTATCGGAGTTCCCAATCAGAGCTGCTAAGTCTTTTGAGCCAGACTTCCTCCAAGTGGTCACTATTTGTGTATCCTTCCTTTCTGTGTTGCTTTGAGATGAAAGTTTGATTTGCAGATATATTGAACATCCAAGTCTGTCAGGGAAATCAATTGGAGCTGTGCTTGAGACGTATAAAGGGCTGTATAAAGCTTAGTATACTAAAAAGAAACAAACAAGTAATAGGCTTCCCAGAGCGAGCACCCAGTGATAGATCCTTTCAGCTGAGTCTCTCCATCTCAGTTCTCATCTGAAGACCAGGGTAATAACGCTTCCATGGTGTGGTGCGAGAAGGGAATGCAACTGATGCTTTTGAAGCCCCTAAATACCATAGTGGTGGGCACTGTAGAAAGAAATGAAAAAGAGAAATTAATGATTCTGTCTTCAGAGCAAGATTTCAGTATTGTGGCGTAAAAAATGATGCCACATATTGATGGGCCTGCGTATTGAACAGCGAAAGTAAACCCAAGTATTGAACACCACTGGGCAGAGCTCAGATCTAGGCTGAAGACCAGGAGATAGTGAAAGTAAAAGGTGGTGCTACAAAAAGGCTCTGTTTTAAAGGACACAGACCAGAACGAAAATCGGGATTGTGCCCACTGGTTTTATTTCTGGCATCTCCTAAATCCTGTGTCAAATTCATTTAACTTGTTTTTGTAACATAGACAGCTTTAGCAAGGAATGCAGTATCACATGGAGTTCATGAAAAATAGTGCTTATCTGGCAAAGGACGTGGTTTTCTCCCTAATGGGGCCACAGATAATTTCTGAAGTTATTTGGGTTTTACATGAGCTAAGGGTTCCTCCTTGGTGAATTTAGGTCAGGACTTGACCACTTATATGGATTTGGCCAAAAATGTTGCATGTTTAGGGTCTAGCGTAGATTCTGGGATGCAGGAGTTCAATAGCATGATGCCCGGAGGGAATCACACTGTCTTTTGCTTTTTGTGAAACAGGAAAATAGTAATTCATTCTTCACAGGAGCATCTGAGGATAACTATGCTAGGAATTGTGAGGGACTCCATATGGACTATAAATATTTAAAACCAGATTAATATAAACTGAAGTGAGAGGGGGAGGTGGTTCAGAGAGTAATCCTGTTGCTGCTGTTGTGCTTAAATGCAACTGTTGCTAACCTGCTTTCTGTACAGAGAAAGATTTCAGTTTAGTTATCTGTGCTACCATTATTTTATATTTATTCAAGTTGAATGACAGCAATATCTGCCTGTCTCTTTCTGTATATATATTTTAAAAAGAAAGGATTGGAAGAGCAGCAGGGACTGTATTCAGCTTTTTTAGTGAAATTTGTGCATACAAAGTACTTCACTGAAAAGCTGTTTCCTCCAAACACGCAAACACTGTCTGCGTGCAGAGGGCAGAGGAACGGGCTGTGGCATGAGATTGTTTCTCGTTGCTCAGAATATTGCTTTTTATTACTCCCTTGCTCAAAAGACTTGTTGCAGCTGTATCTAATTCATATTTAATAAGTTCTTTCTACTTCAGGTGTCAATCGGTTGTGCCCGTTGCTTTTCATTTTCATAAATATTTGAGTGCAAAATGATAACATTTTTTTGCATGCACTAGACCAGTGGAAATGGAAGTTCTCTTTAGAAAGGCTTCAGAAAGTGACAGAATCTGAAAGGATATGAGTCTCTATGCTCTTCCTTTAATTTTGGTTGCATACATTTGTGCAGATATGGGATATGCCAGCTGCACCAAAATAAAAACAAAGCATTATTTTAAATGCTCAGAAAAAAAAGGTTTAATAAATGGCCCCATTTATTGATCATGTCCTGCAATAAAGCTCCAAGCTGTTTGGCTCCAGTAAGTGACCAAAAAGTAAACTCTAGCCAATACGAACAGAAAGCAAATTCACAGTAGACAACAAAAATAGAATATTTTAATTTGATTGAAAAATGCCTGAAACTCAAAGTAGCAATGCAAGTATTCTTTCCACCAGTTAGTTTAACAGGTTCTTGAAAAGCAGTGCAAAATATCTTCATTAAGTAATTTTATTTTCTCTGTGAAATCAGAATCTCTATTTCTGCTGTGTTAGGAAAGGCATCGAGCTCATGAGTGGATTTTTTGTAGTCTCCTCAATTGGAAAATAAATATCTGTGATCGAGGTGATGATGTTAATTCATTTAAGGAAGAACTCCCAAGTTATTCTTATCTTGTTTTTCTTTAAAAAAATAGATTAAAAAATCTGATCTTTATTAATTAAACACCTAACATTAATTTATTGAGGTGTAGGACTTTGCAGATTGCAACCTTGGTCTTTTAATATTAATTGGAAAATATTGATTGAGAAAAGACTAGTCTGTCATGATGATAATTGCAACCAGATTTAGATATGATCACTAGATCTTCCTGAGATTACAAAGAAGCAGTTACCATCTAATTGGCAAAAAAGATTGAACATTATTTTGGTAATCCCTGAGCTTTGGTAACTTATTCCCTGTTGTTCATTTATATGTCTTGTCTGTATGTCACTATAAAGTGGTTAAATATGGTGTAAGCTGATAAGACTATGCTGTAGAGTATTTACATTTCATGAGCATTCCAAGTTTTGTAGCAGTTTTAAGAATATACTTTCCTTTAAATGAAGGTTAGACCTGCTGACTGAACACTTCAAAACCACAAGTGACCTGATATTTACTTCTTTATAACGACAAGCTAAGGTTGAGATAGCCTCATCTCATTTCCTTGATGGCAAGAACAAGCAAGTTGTTTTATTTAACGTTACTCGATACATGAAAAATACAAATTATCAGTAACTTTCCAAGAAGGTTGCATGTCTTTTGACTTCATATTTGATCTGCTTAAGCACTTTCTTACTATGAAGTAGTGATATTTCACTGTACAAAAATATTGCTGTAGACAAGTCCCTGACAAAGCTGGGAAAATAAATCAATTAGTGCAAGTAAACTAATTTTGAAGAAGAATTAGTATGCACTGTCAGTTTTATACCGGGAGGGATTTCCTGAATGAAGCATAACCTTTGATAATGCAAGACAAATGTTAGCAGTTTGAGTTTTAGATACAAATGCTTGAGTTTCTCAGCTGAATTTTATTGCTGTTATTTCCATAAGCCGTATCAATTTTACACCACTTAAGCGTCTGGCCTAAATATATAAATACACAGTTACTTACTATGTGGCTGTAAATTCAAGGTGCTGCACAGTGTGCAGCCATACAATTAACTTGCACGCTGACAGAAAATAGACTGTCAACTTGTTAACAGAATTTTACGATCATCTAAACAAAATCAGTTCACAAATTTTATCATATTCTATCCCACTGATAAACAGTAGGCAAAAAGGAATAATAAATCTCCGTTTCAGAGCTGTCCCTTTGTGCACAAAGCGAGACGCGGGTTTCTCAGCCTCTGGAATGCTCTTTTTCTATCGCTGCTAATAGCTGTGGACGTTTTCCGTGTGGATGTTCAGTACACGCTGTTGTGAATCCCAGGATGATATCGCCATTACTTAGAGCTGTATTTTGCATTGCCTATTCTGTTCTTGCTCAGCATGCACAAGGGTAGAGTTAAAATCTTTATTCATTTCATTTAAAAATGTTTCTTTTGTTCTCCTTATCGTGTTCTGGCTTTCCCAAGGATATATGCCTTGAACGAAAAGTCACATGTGCATTACTAATTGTGTGCCATTGTATTTACAGTTCCTAGTGGTGGCACTGTGAAGCTACTAATTCTTTTGCTTCACTTGATGTAAAATAATCTGAGTGTCTTTGATAGCAGTGAAACAGTATTAATTGTTTTGTACATTTCTTGGTCACTCTTCTTAGGTGGTCTTCATAATCTATTAGAACTTTCAGCCAGATTTTTGTAATGTCATGCCTCCAGCAGTGATTAAATTGGTAATTAATGAACAGTCCTTGGCAACATAAACCACATCCCGTTAATTTTCCCTTTTGAGTTTTTCGAAGTTGTCGTCTCTGTCAGAAAGCATTGCGCCACCTTGCTACGGCCCCTTGGCATGGAACCACAGCGACGGGATTTTTTTGCAGCCATTAGTAGATCAGAGCAGTAATTTCACAGTATTTTGGTCAGGGTAATTATAGTACCAAGTACCGAGTAGAGTTGGGAATTCACACAAGAAGTCCAGAAATACCAGGTGAGCTTCCTTGTGTTCACTGGGACGTTATGATTAGTTTAATTGGGCTTTGTTTGATTTCAGCCGCGGAGACTCTTTGTGCCACGGCACTGCAGCCACTTTCCACTTTAGTGTTTCTGACCTGCATTGACAGGAACTGGTGCAAAAATGAGCTCTTTGAAGTGGGACTCTTTGGAGAGGACAACAAAAAAAAGGGGAAGAGTGATGTGTAAGTAGTGTACTGTAGCAAAGCTCGACGCCAGCCCGAATACTCTGCGTTTCACGGGTGATGTGATTCAAGTTCTTTCATATTTTCAGCCAGAACAGATAATATTTCTGCTACGTTTGTGCAAATGTCGAGTAAATTACTGCATGTAAAAACACAGTCTTTTTTTTTTTAATCACTGGTTTTTACGTAGCACCTGCTGTTCTACCTTCCTTTGAAGATACAGTTGTTTCTCCCACCAGAAATTCTGTGAATCGTCTATTTAGTCCCGCAAACAAATCTGGGCGAATGCATTAATGAGACTGCAGCTGCACTTAGCAGTTCACACGTCACAAAATAGTAGGTAAAGGCATTTATACTTGAGTGACTGACTATAGGTGTAGTGGCCTTCAGCAGTACATTGTGCACATTAAAGTTTAAATAGTCACTTGCCTGTTGGCTTCTGAATGAAAGGACTGTCACTGGTCACTTCTCCTAAAGCCTTAATGAAACCAAATAGTTTGCTACGAGTTTGGGCCTAACCATTGGGGTGTTTCATGCAGTCTTGTCAGTTGATGTTCATGAATTGACTTGAACGAAGATCAAAGTGTTTCTCAAAATGGAGAAGCGGGGAGAGAGACAGCTCCTTCAATTGCACCACAAGAGCTAATCAAGCCATCAGTTCTTTATGCACTCTGCGTGCCTTTAGAATTTAATACCCAATGGTTTGTCAGGACAAATTGAAATTCGGGGGTTGGCGGGGCGGGGGTGGGGGGGGGAGAAGGGAAAGTGTCCCTCCTCAGCCCACTGAAAATAAAATTTGTGCTTCGCCCTTCTGGAGGATCATTTTGATAAATTTTATCATTTAGCGTAAAACTGCAACGTTGATTAAATGTTTGGGGTTGAAAAAAGAAGTTACAGTGAGGGATTGAATGGGCGTTAAGTGCCTCAGCCCTGAGTAAAGATTCAGGTTTAAAGTGAAAGAGAAACTAAACTCGATGTGATTTTTTTTGTTTCTTGGATTGCTAATGAACTTTTTTTTTGCTGAAACATTTTAAATTGGATTCAGAAGATAGATTTTTGAGTGTCAGTTAAAACAAAGTCATGTGAAAATGCCTCTCTCTCTCTCCCTCCCTCCCCTTCTCTCTTTTTAATTGATATGATTTAGGCAAAGGAAAATGGTAAGGGGGATTTTTCTATTGCAGAAGCAATTTTTAAGGGATTTAGTCTTATTTAGCCTGAAGGTCTTCACACTAATGAGAGCACTTAAGTTACGTCCAGGCGTTGATTAGACAGCTCATCTATCAACTGGAGCATGAGAATTTGTATTTTAGGTACCTTTTATACATTATAAAATTTTTTTTATTACTTTAGACTTTATTTTCCACAAATTTTTAATTGCCTTCTTTCACGTCCAAGGTGTCTGTAATGCAGCTGACAGAGCACAAACGCTAACAGGGAAATACTGTACATTTGGTGGAGAGAACATTTTGATACCTTTCAGTAATATCGACATGTGGATAATATCCATATATCCTGCGTCTGTAGAAATTGGTGTTCTGGGTACAAATTGCCACCCAGATACATTCCTTAAACCGCCACGAGCCCCCTTAAAGTCTAAATATATTTATTCAGTAAACATAGAATTATATATATTTTAAAATGCCCAACTACGCCCCCAACCCTTCCCAAACTGTGAATGCTCTCTCTACCTGTAGGTTTTTTGCCATGTTTAAAACACAGTAGCATCTTAATTATTTTCCGAACCATTCTGAAAAGTACAGCTTTTGTAACTTTTTGACATTTCCTGTTTAAAAAAAAAAAAAAAAAATTAAAACGTTGCCACCAGCTTGCACTATGAGCAGCCTGTAATAACAGTTAAAAAAGCTTTCTGAACTATTTGACAAGATTTCTTAGTGCTGAGGCCATATGCTGTAGCCTTTAAGCTATTTCTTCCTATCAGTTTCATTATCACCTGCCTCTGAGTCTCCAATATCATCAGTAAGCACATGCAGAATCATAATTATGCCATGTACAAGTTCTTTGATAACATGTACAGTTTTCTTCTTAATTCTTTATCAAATGCATTGATCGTGGCATGTGTGCATTGATCCAGGTCCACCATCTGGCTGTGTGTGATAAGCACAGTGGCATCTTTGCATTTCCACTGTCATTCATTGCGCTACAATTTGGCTGCAGGGGAGTAGTGGCTGGGATTAGCCCTGTTCTGCTACTTACTTGCATTTTAAGTTGACACCTCTACAGCGGCTCAGACCACATTACAAACTGAAACACATACGCACGACTTAGTGATGTGACACTCCTCAATAAGCTTACTCCACTAGCTACTCAACAATCTGTAATTGGATTTGTAGGAATAACAGCAAAAGATTTCCTAAGAATTGCTGGGGACAGAAGGTGAAGTTTTCTCATTATTGGCAAAAGGCTAGGTATAGATCTTAGGCGATTGGTATTTTCCATTAAAAAAACCTGCCAGCAGTTTGCAGGACATTTTCAAAAAAAAAAAAAAAAAAAGGAAACACCAGCAAAATAGGGTCCAGGTAGACGTAGGGTTAGCACTTGTTCTTTTCATTCTCATCACACAGAAGCAGACAGGGATCTCGTTACCCTCCCCCAAAAATTAAGAGAAGAGGGGGGAGGAAAACCAACTTTCGGAGGCCCCCTGCAGCCCGCCGGCTTTGTTCGGCTGGGAGTGACCCGGGAGCATTCCTCAGGAGGGCAGTCCTCCCTCCCTTGGCGCAGGGCTGCCCGCCCGAGGAGGAAGCTTCCCAGGATGGCAGTCTGGGAGATGCTGCTCTCCAGCTTACGCATCCCATGCACTTGCCAAAAGTCTTTGTTTCATAACACCCCTTTTTTTTTTTTTCTTTTCTTTTCTTTCTTTTTTTTTTTTTTTTTTTTAAATTATAAAGTCAAGTTTACACAAGAGAAAATCCCTTAAGTGGAGCTCGACGAATGTTGACTCCTACAATGAGTAAGCAGCTTTCTTAACTTCTGTCTGTAACTCAGCAGTGGGAAGGCACAGAAAACACCGTCTTTAGTCTATTAATCTGGGCTCGAACGTTCTGCCCCGTCTGGGTGATGGTACTATTTCAGAATATTTCTCAGCCTGCACGATTGAGCCCCTGTTTGTGGGTAATGCCAATAGCACTGACAGTCATGATGACAGGCAGAACAAGCTTCTAGATCACGCAGCACCTCAGGTGATTGTAGGCCTTAATTATGCTTCCCAGATGGGGGAGACCACAAACTTGCCTAAGCAGGGAAAATTCCAGGGAAGAAGATAGCGGAGGACTTTGTCTCTGCTTTTGGTCGACTTTCTGGATGATCTTTCCTGGGAGCCCTGTGGGTTGGCGGGGCTGCCTTCACAGCGTTTGGCTGGGAGAGCGCCTCGCTCTTCATGTCAGTGCAGGTGAGCGGGAAGAGAAGGAAAACACAAAGCGTTCTTGGAATTGGATATCTCAGCCCGTCCCTTAAAACTTGCCGTAGAGCCAAGTGCAGTGTGAAATGGACCTGCTCGCCTCTGTCACCGCAGAGATGTGCAGCTCCCAAATGGTTAAACGGGTTAAATCTTATTTATCTGAACAGAACTTTGGGGGCTGTTTTGCAGAATGCTCCAGCAGAAATACCTGTGGTTCGCTCTGACGTTACAATTTTTTTTTTTTTGTTGGTTTCTTTACTTATAAATACTTGAACTGTTAGACCTTTTACTTTTTTCTCTGAGAAAGATGTATTTGTACCAGATTAGAAAAGCTAAACTGTTTCTTTACATTGAATAATCAGCCTGTCATGACAAATCTATCTACTTCTGCATGAGTAGGTGCCAGTTTGACTAGCTTCTTTTAGGCTCACACTGGGTTTTAAGCTGGATCCGTGTGCATGACTGGCAGTGCATTTGTTGGACCAGATCTAAGGAGCCAGAGAGCGTTCAGCTCCTTTTTGCCTACAAAAGAGCAGCCAGACAACCAGCAAGAGGCCTTGGATGTAGCACAAGGTGATACTTACATAGTCAGCCATTCTTTTTTTCAAATATTTTTTTTTCCCATTCAGTAAACTAAGAGTTTTTCAGTTTCACAACGACACAAGGAATTAAATTATCAGTGGATTGCTTTTCTCCAGCCAGCATTCTTTACACCAGAAATACTGTACCAAATGAACTGTAGGTTTTCCATAATAACATAGGTTATATTAAAAATAAAAAAAATTTTTAAAATTAATTTGCTGACTATTTCTTTTAAAAACTTCCTTGATTTAAAGGAATGTTTTCTATTTTACAGCCACACAACTCCATTTTACTGTGAATTTTGGGAGCCTTTTTTTCCTAGGAAGGACAGCTTTGCTAAGACACTGCTTGTGATTCTTCCAGTTTTAGACTTTGGGCTACTTCTGTTTTCATTCGGTCCCATCAGTCCATCAGTGCCATAGCTCGTAAGCTAATAGCTACTTAAGACAAACAGTTTGATACTTTTTGTGATGTGCATTCACAAAAAAAAATATTTTCAAGCTACATGCAGTTTATTGGTAGTAAGGTAGCTGGTTGTAGACACCGGGCATAAGGCAGAAAATACCTAAGATGTTTATGTCTGTCTTTGCTTCCTAGAATCGGACTGGCCACAGAAATCCAAAGCCACTTTTGTTTATACCGAGTGTTCCCTGCTTGGCAATCCATATTTTGCTCACTACCTGTGTATTTGGAGCTGTTCTGAAAACGGTGGTAGAGACCAAACATAAATGTGGTCCCCAGGGTGATCAAAGATTTAATCTGACCAGATGGGACAAACTTGAGAAAGATTTTGACTTTCCACTCTGTTTTGCAACAAGAAAGGCTGATTTTTTTTTTTCTCCCGTCCTTTCTTTGTTAGCAAAGGCAGAGATCAGGCCATCCCCAGAGAAATGAGCAGGTGTGGCCATTTACAAGCATGTCTGGTTATATTATAAACCAACATAAGAAAAGTTTGAAATGGTTTGAAAAGATCTGCTAAACAGTTTTAATGTTTCATCCCAAATCCTATTTACTCGAACAAGAGCCGATGAAGGTCACAGTACAAGCTAGCCTGCTCAAACCTTTAGAGCTCGTGTAATTTTATTTTTTTCTCTTTTTTTTTTTTTTATTCTGTCTTCTCTACTAACTGAATAGGTACATTTTGGTAATCCTGAATAGGTACATTTCGGTAATCCTTGCCTCTGGACAAGCACAGAAGTCTTTTTCTTTTTGAATGGCTAATAACAGAGCCGTTCTTCCTGTCTAATGATGAAAGAGGTGGCAGTCAAGTTCTTTCTCTTAGATGTTCTGTGCGCTCGGGGCTGACCACGAACCATTTTGAAACCTACAGCTACAGGAATCACTCCCCCTCATTGGTGTAATTCTGGTTTGATTTTGCTGCTGTGGTGTGTAACTATTTTACCACTTTTTTTATTTTATTTTTTTTTTCCTCCCAGTCTATTGACATGGTAAAGAATTTTCTTTCTAGACATCAAGTAAATGCAGTTCACCAGACTGTATTTTTTTTACAGAGAGGGGATTGTGCATTATCAGACTTTTGATGTAAAGTCAGCGTGGA
The DNA here is from genome assembly GCA_035584735.1 of Pseudotriccus pelzelni. NCBI lineage: Eukaryota > Metazoa > Chordata > Aves > Passeriformes > Tyrannidae > Pseudotriccus > Pseudotriccus pelzelni. The sequence goes on from JAWMRA010000113.1 coordinate 14,872,442, forward strand.
TCCTCCCAAAATTCAGCTAAGGAGGACTGAAAATCCCTGGCAAAGATTTTTGTTTTTTGGGATTTTTTTTTTTTTTTGAAAAAGCAAGAAGATTGCAGAGTTTTTGTCATTTAAGGAGGTGGTTTTTAAGTGGGTGTTTAGGTTATTTTTTCCTCTGCAAGAGTCCACCACTCTCGATATTTTCCTGAGTTGATCAGCTCTCAGCTGGCTGGGTAATGATCTCGGAAACTGCCCTGCCAGTGTTTCACATTCGAATTCACCTTCCCAAATCCACGGCATCATTTTTGGCCAAAGTAATGTCAGTCATTGCCGTCTGCGGCGAGTACAAACAGGACCCCCTAATGGCAGCCATTTTTATTTGTTTCTTAAGATCCAAAGGCTGCTGAAAGAACAATTGGATAAAGTTGAGGATTGGAGAAGCTTGATTTTCTTGTTCCAGTGAAATGAAACTCCCGTCCTTTTTTTTTTCTTCCCTTTCCCTTAAAAGCCGGAGTCAGCTAGGGGGTTGTAGCTGTGTCAAAGCCGTTGGGATGCCACTGCTGATCACTTTAATTACTAGGACTAAGGAGGATAAAATTAAAAGTAGCACCATTGAAGCAGTGGAAGAAAGCTTGCCGAGATGTCAGTGAACTGTGAAATATAAAAATTGCATACCAATACATTTTTATAGGAGGGAAACAAGGAATTACATTACTTATTCTTGAAGAGTTTGTCCTTAAATAAGTGAAGTTTTCCTTGCTGTGCATCTGCATGGCAGATCTTTAAACCATTGCAAAGTATTTGGGGGAAAATAACAGAGCAAACTTTAACGTCTCTTTGGCATGTCAGATCCACGTCAGAGGGTGAAAGATTTTCCTGAGTTTTCTCTTCAACTGTACAGGAAAAAAAAAATCACTGTATGTGTGTTAGCTTGGTCCTTCCTTGGTGCCGTGCTTCTCTTGATGTTGCCTGGGGTTTTTTTAATATCTTTGTTCGTGCCTCCAAACCTCTCCTGAGCGATTTCCTTTCCAAATTCTAGGAGATTGGTATGCTCTTTAAGAACTTTTCTGTACCTCAAAACTTTTATCTACTTTTTGTGCCCTCAGTTTCATTGCTCCTTCTACCAGTGTTTCTCCTGCCAAGCTCAGCAACCGAGGGTTCAAATACCTGAATTGAATTTAAGCAAGAACTAGGCCAGTTTTTCTCTTATCCGCTGGTGATGATTGGCTTAATCAGCACAAACACAAGCCACCGTAATCTGTGTTTGCTTGGAGATCCCCGGGATGTTAATGACTATGCTAATAATTCAGGATGCAAGTTCTGTTTCAGGAGGAGGGGAGGGAAGGAGAGGGGAGAAATCAGCCTGCTCAGTTTAGGGCATTTTTGTCACAAACACAGAACTGGCCTTATTTTAAACTACACGTGCTGGAGTGGATTAAATTGTTTGACGTTAAACCATTATGGGAGTCTTAATTTTGCATACTCCTTCTTAAAAGTAATTTAAATCAAACCCACAAGTTCCTGTGTCCCAGGAATTGGGAATGTTAGAGATCTGAGCCATTTTCTTTATGTAAAATTTAGTGTCATTAACGTTACCGAATGCTGTGGGTCAAAATAAAACCATTTGCTGTGTCAGTCGGTTGGCTAGAAATTAAATTAAATTGATCTATTTTAGTGCAGAGGAGGGGGAGGGGGGAGTTTTCTAGTTGTCTTTCTGATGTGTACTTTACCAAATAAATTTTTGATAGAACTGTTGCTCTGTGCCTCCTGTGAAGTTAAAAGGGTGAGAAAGCAAACAAAGCCCATGTGCCATCCTGCTGCCTCGCAGGGCCCAGGCAGAATTGTCTTTCTAGGGGAGGACATTAGGAGAAAAGTAAATCCAGGCAATCTGATAGGGAATCAGGACTCTGTCACTCAGAGGCGAGATATTGTGCTGTGTCCATATACTTTGTTTACTGTAGGGTTTTATGAGTTGTAACCTGCCCATGCAAGCTGTTAATGAGGCTAAATCTTGCTGCTTGAGGATTGAATTACAGCACACCTCTGGGCTAATGGTTATAAACAGAAAGTCCCATTAGGGCTGCATTCTGATTCAGTCATTTGCATTTTTTCTATTGTGCTGAGAACAATGCTGAGTAAATAGCTACAAACAAACAATTTACATGGAAATGGATAAAATGTACCTAATTAGTATTTTGCGCTTGTTTTATTAATGATTGCTTAAACTAAATAGCACTTAGCAGCAGCTCTCACCAGTGTCTGCAGGTGTGGGATGCTCAAGTTTCTGGGTTGGTGGGAAGGCCGCCAGGATGGCTCTCAAAAATTAGGCAGTTTGTTATATTCCACTTAGTTCAGGTCAACAGCCTGTACCTGGGATTTATCCAGGTCATTATGTCAATATTACGAAATTATTGGCAGGTTGGACTTAAAGCCAGAAGCTGACTTGTGACCATTTCTGATATAGAGGGGAGAGGAAAAACAGTTCTAACTTTGGAAAAAAATCCCATGTTTAAGGTGAAAACTGAAATGGTTTCCCTTATGGTTTCGTGGAGTCTTAAACATATGTTTAAACGCATCTTTTTATTAAGACTTTTTTAATATGGTGGGTTAGTCGTTTACAAAATTTGATGCTGCAGAACTTTGCTTTTTTATGTATTTGAAATATTATTGTGCCTTCTTAGTTATGAGCTTTAGTAGAACGTGGCATGGTTCCAGTATGATCTCTTTAATTGCTGACCAAAGCCCCACTAGTAGGATGTTTTAAATGATGCAAAGTCTTTTCTGCTCTGAGAGCACCTATTGTTCTTTCAGTAATTTTCGTTAGTTTGGGCTTTTTTGAAAGTATCCATTGAAGTCGAAGAACATGTCTCAGATTTGATGCCGCTTCACACTTTGAAGTCAGCTTGGTGCTTGGATAACCAAGAGCAACATCTGGCTTCTCATTTCAGTTCTATGAGAGAATACTACTCAAATGAGTAATTCAATTTACTAAAACCATTTTATAGCCACGGTAAAACTTCACTCAAATCACTCATTAAGTGTGATTACTTTGAGACTGAAGTGCCTGCAAATTTTCGTCAAGGTATTTTTTATAGAACGTAATTTATAAAAGCTTTACATTGCAAATCATTAGGTTTCTAATGCAGTAATAATTTGGGGAATGCTTTAAAAAAAAATAATCTGATGCATGGATGTCTTTAAAAATTGTGGTGTGACACCCAACTGATATCGAGCGTCCTATTTATAATGTGGGCCAAGCACCATGCTGTAAACCAGTTCCTATCATGATGATCAGATTGAGAATGAAATTGCATTTCTGTCAATTACTGAGTTGGCAACTGTTCAATATATCTTAGCAGCAAGATGAAGAGCGGCGTCGGCAGCTGAGAGAGAGAGCTCGTCAGCTAATAGCAGAAGCTCGATCTGGAGTGAAGATGTCAGAACTTCCCAGCTACAGTGAAATGGCTGCAGAAAAGTTGAAAGAAAGGTCAAAGGCATCTGGAGGTGAGCTGAGGAACCTTGTATCTTATTCCTATGGCAACCTAGAAACCAGAGACCTTTTTGGGTATCACTTTTATTCACACTTCAAAACGTGGTTGTTCACCGGGTGAACACATCAAAAGACCTGGCCGTAGATGTGTTTCGCTTAATTTCCAGCAATTACAAGAAATGCATATATGTGGTGGAAAGAAAAAGATGTTCTGTGAACAAGTAGCTCATATTGGCCCATTATTCATGGATTTGTCATTGCCCACGGTTTTCTTTAGAATTTTATGGTTGTTGGTTCTCTTCAATATATATTTTTATATAGGAGCACGGATGTAATTTTTTTGGGGAAAAAAAGACATTAGATATACTTAAGAAAAATTATTTTGTATTAAATGTCTTCAAAAAACTGTTTGGGAAGAGAATTTTAAAGGTGGCCTGTGAGAGGCAGGAGCAACAACCTTTTGATTTTAAATGGCAGTCTTTTGACATACCACTTGCATTTACGGGTTTTGAGTTGTAATATTGCTATAATGTTATTAAACTGACTTTGAAATGTCATTAAAATTCATATACCTGCCAATGCTATGAGCTGGAGTAATGTAGTGTCACTCAAACTCAAATGGGTGCTGAGCACACATTGCAGTACAGGCTTCTTGCTCTTTTAATGTCTTCTACATATTCTAAGGGGAAATAGTATTTCTCATACTAATACGTAATCATAAATTGAAGCGAAAGAAAATCCAGCTTTATGCTCACAATGCATGTAGATTCAACAAAAATATTTATTTCTTCTCTACTTTAAGTATTTTATATGCACAAATATTTAAATACAGTCTTATTGCACCCTAAACCCTACACTTCTGTGCCATTTACGACTGAGAAGAAAGCAGTGAGTTGCACATCCCCCTTTGGGTTTGGTCTTCAGTTTTACTCTCTTTGCCCAGTAAACCAAGCTGCCTTTTGTGGTAAATAGGGAAATTACAGCCTTTGTGGGGAGGCAGTAAGACAGGCTGATCCAAACCACACAGTCCTTGCACAGTACATAGACTGTGGTGTTCCTCATCCCTCTGCACGGTTTATGATTCCCCATCCCACATTATTTAATTACTCCCTCCTCACTGTTTCGTCATGCCTTACATAGCTGTTCCTGCCATACCTTCCCTCAGATGAGGTGCGCTGAGTGCTCAGCTGCACAGCAGTGACCCTGTTTTGTCACAGTGACTCACTTGTAGTGTTGCTGAATATCTCAGTGCGCTGCTGTCTGGGACGTGGCCTTCCTGTTCATGTTTTCCTCTGTATTTTGCCATTGCTCTTCCTGCCCTTTGTTCAAACTGTGAACAGTCTCAGAGGTAGCTGTGTCTATCTATTGAAAGAATATTTATAGAGGGAGATTGCATATGCACCCAAGAAGTTTAGTGTTATTAAAGGAGATGGTATCAGTACTGGTGACAACTTGCTTATAAAGTTATCACCACTATACCTGTTGGGTTTTATCCATGCAACAATTTCACAGCTTTCTGCTTTTGCATGTGCTTTGAGTTGTCTCCTTTATTTGTATTTCCTGCTTTGATTTTTCTTTGTCCTTACAGTAGTTTGGCCAATCTGTTTGAACTTCTCTTGGACTTAAAATTTTTATTTCCCGTCTTGTTTTATTCCTCTTTGCTCTGTTCATGTCGATGTGCATTTTGTAGCATTTTCTCTCCTTCTCAAAAAGGATGGCACATCTTCCACGTACTTCTGCCATACCACTGGTAATGTCAGGTGCTACACTAGATCTCCACTCAAGAAATTCATTCTTCTAAAATGTAGTAGTCCTGTGAAATGGCACCAACACTTAACAAAGCAAATGAATTAGAATTATTTCTGGGTTTAGTCTTTTTTCATGTTTGAGTTTACACCAAAAGTTAGGATATAATTAGACAGTCTCCTTATTACAACTGCATTCTGAATGTTGCCCCTAACTGCATTCACATGTAGTAGGGGGTTTTTCTGTTACAGTCTTGTACTCCCTGTAGAATACCCAAGACAAGCTTCTTGTGATATCTTATGTCTTCCAAGCTTTCTTGTCCTTATGCTTCATAAAAATCTTCTTCTGCATTGAATACAATTACTTTTTAGTTTATAAAAAGTGAATGTACCAAATAGTTTTCCTCTCTCTCGGTTCAATTATTTCAGAAGAAAAGTGGCATTTCAGCTTTGTGATTCTGGAGTTTTTAAGGACTAACTCTTTCTTATGATTGTAGGTAAAAATGTGATCTCTTTCATTGTTTCTATATGCTCATTAAGAATTTCATGCTTTGGCACTGGTGCGGTATTCTCTGTTAAAAGGCTTTATTTAATCATGGTCTGAAAAACTCAAATGCCTGCGGCAAGTTGAAACTTTCCTGGATAAGCAGCATCCTTAGCTACAAAATCCAGTCTTTTCCATAGGTTATTTGGCATGTGAGACAGAAAATACTTCGTCCTGCCAACTGCCAGAGGGTTTGGGATGGCAGCTTCAAATTTATTAGATGTCCTACTAGCTTCAGGCCGATAAGCAGATGCCTTGAGATGGATCCAGGGACGGTATCAAGATAGAAATCCAAATTTCCCAGCAGCAGCGGGACAAAGGAATTGACATATTATCTAGGAATATGTGCAGTGGAACACCCGTCTACTCGTTTGGGACTCGGGTGGTGTGTTTTCTTTACTCCCTAGCACATCTCCGTCCTGCATTTGAGACGGCGTCTTTGTGAGGACGTGGCTCGGATCTGGGGGTGGTGAGTAGGCAGTGAAGGGAGGGAACAACAGACAGAACAGGGTACGTTCAAGATTTCTCTTCTGAGGCAATGATTTTTAGGGAATGTACATGGTAGCACAGGCTTACTCATCATGCTAAGTCTCCAACTCATGAAACAGTGTTAAGTCCTCAATTTACTATTTTTAAAAGGCAGTATTTCTATCAGTTGGCAGTTACTGCTGTAATTTCTTGTCCTGACATCTAATTTCTTGTACATGGAACCAGTATTTCAACTCTGCATTTCTTCCATTCCCCACCTTTGTTGCCTTTATTACTGTTCAGAGGCTTCTGTCACATCCTGTAGTCTTAAAGCAAACTCTGTACCTGAAAGTAAATAAACTAAATATCTCAATATCCACAAGCCTGAAGGATTTCCCAGAGACAATCCTGAAGGCTCGAAATGTCTTCCCTGAAGAGCAAGTACTGTTTGTCCAACTCCAGTTGCAGCTTCCATATGCTTTTCCCAGTTACCTGATCCAGCCCCCAGCAGTGCTTTTGCTTCTCCGTGAAAATGACTCCTTTTTAATTTAATCTAGAAACCGTTACAGTCTGCTGCAACTAGTTCACGAGTGGGCAGGCTTAAAACAAGTCAATAGAACATCAGTTTTAACCACAAATTAGGTTTGACCTTAATCTAAAGAGTAAGACATATGGGCTATAAAATGCCTCTGGATCTTTTTTCACCGACATTCTGCCATTTCCATTTGGTTCCGAAAAATACTTATTTCTCTCTCTCCAGCCCAAACTACAGTCCATGCTGTGTAGGTAAATTGCCAGTGCTGTTAAGTTATGGACTTGATCCTTTATCTTTTATTTTCTTCATTTCTTCATGACATAGTAAAGCCTTGCTGTCTTTCTAGGATTCAAATTTACATACTTTTCAAGGAAGCAATTCTTCAGTCCTCTTCTAAATATGTGCCCTGGTTCTAGACCAAGTGCTTTTAGTTTTTCACATTAGCAATTTGTTCTTTTCATAGAAGATATCTCTTATCTCTTCGTCATGTTGTTCCTTTTATCATTTATAATTGCAAAATCTTGTTGTAACATGCTCCCTAAACACATTTCCCTTTTAATACACTGGAAGACCAAAACCCTGGGAAAAAAAAAAAAACTAGAGTAGTTTCAATCAAGGAATCTAGATTTTTAAAGATATTTGAAAGTTTCTGAAATGACTTCCAATTACTGCTTTTAATTGATTTTTTTTTTTAAATAAAGTGTAAATGTCCTGATAATCATATTCAGTCAGAGTCTGCCAACTTTAAATTGAATACTAGGTCAGGTCATTATCTGATATTAGAAACTGGTGTCTTCAACATTCCCATCTCTTTTGTTTCCGAAAATGGTGGTGTCAAAGGCAGTGCCTCTGACCTCATCTTGCTATATTAAATTAAAGAAAATCAAATAATCTAATATAAGCATTCCCTTAGTATGGAGGAGTCTTAAACCCTGTCATCTTGTTTAGATTGTTTTGACACATCTAGCATCCTGTGGGATAACTGGTAGTTGTGAGCCGACCTTGCGAGCTGACTCCTTTGGGTGATTCCAAAAACCTGCTTCTAGGCTCGAGGTGGATTTGGTTTCCCTCTGCCACGATGGTGTCCATCTTTCACTCTTCTGCCTCTTCCAAATGTCCATAGTAGCCCAGTCATGCCTTGAGTGTGCCCCTGTGAGCTCCAAAGTGTGTTTGAGAGGATCACAGCTCGAATGCCACTGAATTTCTCAAACACCATCCTGAAGGACTTAGAGTCATGCGGGAAGTTCATCTCCTCATCAGAAACAGTAGAGCTTTGAAGGGAATGCAAACCCATCAGAATTGTTGCTGTTGCTGCTTTACCATTCTGTTTTCTTTTCAGTCTGTTTTTTACCCATTTACCTCTTATCCCTTTTTCCACTTCGTGATGATCACGCCGTGCCCTTCTGCTTTGTTCACCTACCTCTGCACTACCTGAAACAACAGGATCACCTTGGGGAATTAAAGTGGGAACAGAAAGGGTGTCACACAGAGTCAGGAGTGTTTCCACCCACCAAATTCTACGCTTGGAGCACCTGTCAGGTGACCATCTGTCGGGTCCCAGGTTAGAAAAGAGTAGTAGACATTAAAAAAGTCAACAGACTCCTAAAACAGGAATTACAGGGACTGGGAAGGTAAAGAGGTAGAGAAAACATAAACCTGTATGATCTTCATGACAGCAGTGTGGGCCTAAAGTGGAAACTTGAGGTCTGGAAATGAGGTTTAGTGTGTTTCCAAGAGAGATGATGAGTGACCAGCATCAATCCCGGTACAGACTTCTGGTATTCAGGATTATGGCATCTTGGTACTGTGTTTAGGATCCTTTTTGTTTATATGGTATTTGAATGCACTCATATTCTGTATTTATAATCAGTATTTTTTCCTATTTTAGGTGTTTTAAAATTCTTTTAGTCACTATATGTCTTGTTTCTTCAGACACACTCCAGCCTACTCTATTTTATCATTTTTACACACATGCATGCATACATAAGAAAAAAATGTTTGTATAAGTCTGAACAAGTGTAGATAGCATTTGATATGAGATGTAAAAGTGAGTAAACACAATGCATCTACTTACTTTGAAAGTACTAATCTAGCTTTTATGTACTTTAATTTCATTCTATATTTGTATTGAAAATGTGAGTCATGATTTTTTTCTGGGATCTGCTTCACAATTCAGAACTTGCTATTTGATCTTCCTCAGGTTACTTACTCTTTCTGTGCCATAATTTACCTACATCATCATCATAATTGTAATTATAATAATCACCTACTTCATAAAACATTATGGGGCTCATTTATGAGTGATATTCATAAGCTGCTCTGAGAAACTCGGTAGAAAAATCCCATAAAAATATAATTACAATTTTTATTTAAAGTGCATGTAGCTTACAAACAATGCTGATTAAAAGTAGTGCAGTAAAGCACTTTTAATTTATTCATCAATGACTTGGATGAAGGGGTAGATGCCTCCTCAGCAAGTTTGCTGATGACACAAAGCTGGGAGGAGTGGCCAACACCCCGGAATGCTGTGCAGTCCTTCAGAAGGACCTTGACAGGTTGGAGAGATGGGCAGAGAACCTTCCGAAATTCAACAAGGACAAATGCAGGGTCCTTCACCTGGGAAAGAACAATCCCATATACCACTACAGGCTGGGGGCCGACTTGCTGGAAAGCAGCTCTGGGGAAAAGGAACTGGGGGGTCCTGGTGGACAACAAGCTGTCCGGGAGCCAGCAGTGTGTCCTTGTGGCCAAGAAGGCCAAGGGGATCCTGGGATGTATTAGAAAGATCACTGCCAGCATGTCACGGGATGCGATCTCCACTCAGCCCTGGTGAGGATCACCTGGAGTGCTGTGTCCAGTTCTGTGTCCAGCTCTAGGGACAAGAGAGACGTTCTTGGAGCGAGTCCTGCAGAGGGTGACAAGGATGATCAAGGGACTGGAGCATTTCTCATTTGAGGAAAGGCTGAAGGAACTGGGCCTGTTCATCTCTGAGAAAAGACAACTGAGAGGGGTCCCCATCGATCTCTATCAGTATCTGAAGGGAGGTTGCCAGGAGGATGGAGCCAAGCTCTTCTTGGTGGTACCAGCTAACAGGGCAAGAGGCAACAGGCAGAAACTGATCCACAGGAAGTTCGACCTGAACTTGAGGAAGAGCTTCTTTACTGTGCAGTGACCGTGCACTGGAACAGATTGTCCAGAGAGGTTGTGGAGTCTCCATCACTGGAGATTTTGAAGAACCATCTGGACACAATCCTGTGTAATGTGTTCTGGGATGACCCTACTTGAGCAGGGAGGTTGGGCCAGATAGCCCACTGTGGTCCCTTCCAACCTGACCCATTCTGTGATTCTGTGAAAGCAGCAATTTGTGAGTTTTGTGCCCTTGCTACAGTTGACATCGGTGCTTACTAAGCTTGGTGTTCCAGGTGGTAGTTTGCCTCCTTGCATCAAAAGTGATAGGAGACTTTTAGCACCTAGGCAAGGTACAGTGGTCACTGCTCTGTGATATACTGTGCAAAATGAGGAGCAGCGAGTCCCACCGAGCTGAGAACTCAGTACCAGGAGCTGCTGCCTTTCTCAGGAGACTGCCCCTCGCAAGTCCTTCTGCTGGCCAGACCAATCTGAACCTGCCACATGCCAGCTTTGGCACCTGTTCTGCGTTATGGAGGACTGGGAGCCTAGGGGAAATTATTTTGACTCAAGTGACTAAGATTCAGCACAAAGAACAGCCACTGCTGAGGCCAGACTCTATTGTAGCAGAAGTTTCCAGCAGAGACCCCCCTGTGTTTATTGAATTGCATCAGTTTAAAGATAAATCCATGAGTGGACAGAATGAAATCCCCTTCCAGACTTATCCAATTATTTGCATTTTTATCATAACTCAGCTTGTTCTCTAAAGCATTCATTTTTTTTAGTGACGTGTTGCATGTCCATATGAAAATACTAACCTTAATGCTGTGTGTTCCTACAGATGAGGATGAGGATGATGATAATATTGAGATAGATACTAACGAGGAGGTTCCTGAATGCTCTGTTACTGAAGGTGGAGATGAACTTACTAACCTAGAAAATGACCTTGATTCAACGGGTAATTTAAATAATGGCTATTTTGTGTATTTTGCATGACTAACACTCCATCATCGTATAAGTACTGTTGTGCTGCTTGTCTCTCTGTCAGATTTATTCCCTTCTGCCTTTTCAGGTCTCTTTTAAACCCTAGTGCTTAGTATTCTGCATTCGTGTTTAGCTGGAATTTAAAATCAACAAAATCATTATTTCCAACAATGGTAGATTTAAATGTCTCCTGCTTGCTTGATGGGGAAGGGCACCCCAGGCCAGACTGATAAAGCAGAGCTTCCTGAAAGCACCCTGCCTGGATTGTGCCAGGTAGGCAGAGGAGTGAGCAATGGCATGGGTGAGTACAGCTGCCACTGTCTGCACTGCCATCCTGGCCAGTTTGCTCAGGGGAGAGGAGCAAATGTATCTCTCTGTGTTCATATCGACTTGGTATGTGTCCTTCCAAGGACCAGTTCCTGTATTTATGCCTTCTTCCTCCAGTGGGGGCGTGGAGGTATAAATAGGAATGGAACTAGTTCCATTTACGTGACAATGTTCAAATAATAGGGGGTTCATGACTACATTAGGGCATAGGAATGGTATTTCCCCCTTTCAAAAATATTCAAGCAAAACTGGAGTTTGGGTGATAAATATGATGATAAATATATTGGAATCTTACGGAGATGCTTATTTTAAGAAGAGGTAGATCTTCAAAGACACAGAAGGAATTGCCCACCCATTAGAGGCTCCTCTGCTTGCAGAGAGCTGCTGAAGAATTTTGTTCTCTGTACAAGTCTGCCTGATCCAGGCAGCCCTGGGGAGTGCCCAGGATCTCTGTTTGTGGTGGGCTTCTCTGTCAGGGCCTTTCTGCTCACTGCAAGTTATCTCAAGCCTGGAGAACGCTGGCCAGCACAGGACTGCATCATGAAACAGTCCGTACAAGAGAGAACATCTTCAGCACCCTCTGACTTGGTTCTGCCCGTGCCAGCTGGGCCCAAGTATGTAGCCCATAATATATTAAATCAGAACATAATTTAGTGTTTGTTCTTTGGAAATTAAACCAAGAGTGGTATGTATATAGAGCTTTCTAGTCCTGTGTGGATGCAAAAATATTTGAGTAGTTGTGTCCTTTTTTTTTTTTTCTATTTGACGATTTCCAGGCACATAAGAAAATATATCTAGTGATTCCAGCATTTGAATTTAGCTTACTTAGAGCAGAATACTGTCAAAGAATTTTCCAATAAAAAGTGGTTCATTTTAGGAAAAATAGAAAATCAGTAAGTGAATATGCCTGTCACATTGCCCTAGTGGTTTACCAACATATATTTCTGTGGGTTTTTTTTTTCCCTGAGAAGTACTTTCTCAGGGATACAAACCCACTACCCAATGCTTCATGGTCACCATGGAGAGACATTCTAAAAAAAAAACCTCAGACATCAGTCTGCACAGAAGCCAAAGGTATAGACAAGTAGGAGTGATACAGAAAGCAGTCTAATGCTGCGATAGAAATCAGAGCACACAGATTTTGGTGTAATTCTGCCGATTCAGACCAAGTTCTAATGAAGGCTGAATCTTCTGGGAACATCTAGAAGTAAACTGTAAGGGACATTTCACATTTAGGATCATTAATGGACCATCTTAATTAGTTTTTCCCAGCTGAATCTTAGTCCCACCATCTCTCTCAAGAAGGGAAAACTTTTTTTTTACTGCTTCGTGGTTTCAGATATTGCTTCTGTCTGTATTTGTCAGCACTTCTACCATATGCTGTTGTGAACCTCTTATATCATAGTTATTACACGGTGTTTATGTATAAACCCACAAGAACGTGCATGTACTTACATGTGAGCCTCAATTAAGGACACCCTGACTGGGTGTGGCAGAGGAAAGGGAAACTGTCCCTCATCATAATCCAACCCAACCTGTCGCTGCTGGAGACAGGCAGCATTTGGTAGCCAGCATGCCAAAAATGTTGCGGCTAATGTGAATTGGAGCGCTCCCTACCTCGGAAGGAGCTGTGTGGCAAAACTGTCAGGACTCCACTTTCCACACCAGCTGGAAGTCACCAGCCTGCAGTGAAAAACTCAGGTTGTGCATTTAGGAAAACGTACCAACTGCTATTTCCTCTGCATTTGACTCTAGGCCCAGGTGTAAGTGCATTGTATGTCCAGGTGATGCTGCACTCACTCCAGTTCGAGGGTGATTTCTCATGTGAGGCTGCATCTAAAGTATATATGTCTGGGGGCTTCTGCACCAGTGTTCTTCTGCTTCCCTGCCCGTGGTTAGCCCCACGGTCCTGTGCAGCAGCTTGTTATTAACACCTTTCTCCTTCTTATGTGTGTGGGTAACTACGTGTATAGGTGTGTTACAAATTCATATAGTCAACATTCACATACAGAATAAGCATTACTGGGAGGTAAAATTCTCAACCATTAGTTATTTGGGCTCTGATCCAAGTTGCTGAAATTGGTAATAAAAATTTGGGGGCTTCAGCAGACTTTGACTCTGTCCTATGGATGCAGTTCTGAAGTGTTTTATGACTCTCCCAGCTTCAACATATTCTATAAATCGTAGTAAATTATTACTAGAAAGTTGCCTTTTTTGATACTGAAATTTTAGCGTTGAGAAACTGTGCCAAGAAGCCTTAGGATGAATTAGTTAGTAGTTCATAAACTTGAGGGGTTATCAGTATGGAAATTATGTGATAAATTGTTAGGTATCGTCTTAAAATAAATGTCTCTTTAAGTGTGTTTTTATACCAAAGTATGGATATGTACTTGCTGGGAGTAGCTTTAAACCTTATTGACTTTATGTGTTTTTCATCTGCTTGTCTGCAAGCATGTTTACTTAGCTGAGTGTTACGTATGTTTTTTGAGAAAACTTAGGAATACCTCTGTTCTGTACACAAACCTGCACCAATCCCAATCCCAAAAAAAAAAATAAATTCCTTCTACTTTTTATTTTTCCAGTTTGAACTGATAGCAAAGTGAATTAAATCTACCTTTTAAATTGCTACATTGTTGTAGCGACTCTGCATTGAAATGCATCTCACTCTGTTGTATGTGGTATTTGCATATTTAGCAGAACAAAACAGTAAGTTGATGGATTTGAAGCTGAAGAAGCTCCTAGAAGCTCAGCCACAGGTGGCAAATTCACTCTCCAGTGCTGCTCAGAAAACTGTAACAGATAGCTCAGAGCAAGACATTAAGGTAAGTTTTGCTTAATGCTTTTGTTTTGGTTACCTGTGTGTTATGTTCGAGGGTTTGTATTTTGTGAGGAGGAAAACAATTTCTTATCAAATCCTTCAGAGTCAGAAACACAGAAAATCTTCGTGGCAGTGCATTTACATGGTTTGCAGTGCACTGGGGTTTTTCCTGTGATTAATCAACACATTTTCTTTTCTTTTTTTTTTTTTTTTTTTTTTAATTTTTTAATCATGGTACTTGTCGTTGGCAAAACACTAACAGATATAAGAAGCATCTCTCAATTCTGCCTGCTCAGGTTGTCATTGACATCAGAAATGCAGCAGGGGCTGCATCCTGCTGCTGGTGCCATCAGCAGCAAGACTCTACCTGACTTAAATGGGAGCAGGATTGGACTCCCAGGGATTTGCTTCCCTCCCAGTCCTGGCCCTCTGTTTTTCCTACATTAAAAGTAAGCCATGGTACACTTTAAAGGCACACATACTTTGGGTGCTTGATGAGTGCTTCTGAGAAAAACAGACACGAGCATGTGGTCTGTGTGGGCATTTTGCCTATTCTTAGTGTTCACCACTACAGCATAAAGTGCCCACCAACCAATTTTCAATTTCATTTTCTTAATTAGACCCTTGTGTTCTTACTATTCTATTTTTTTTTTTTAAATAGTCCCTGTATGTCATTAATATCCCTATGGCTCTGGGGCACTTCCAGTTGGGTATAACTTTTCACCCACCTGCAGTCTGTGGGGAGAGCGCTGCTGACTGAAAGGATTTCCTTCCCCAGATACAGAGATGCTTTGAAGTCCCAAAACAATGACTTTCATTGCTTTTCCCTTACACTGTCAGTTCCTATAAATTGGTGATGAAAGTGTGTGGCAGCAGCAGAGGACTTTCGGTCTCTATCTTTGAACAAAAGGAAGCCTGGATCAAGTCTGATTTTTGCGTTCAATTTAGCTTTCTGCAGTGGATTTAATGCAAAATGAAGCTGGCCCAAGAATAATACAATGGATTGAAAAGGCTAACTGAATTAGTGGGCTTAGAGGAATACATTTGTAAAGTGGCAGAAGTCCCCAGTCATAAAAAGGTTTCTTAAAATGGGATTTACTAGCTAATCACACTGATATTTTAGCATGTTGCCAGGCCTAAAAAAATTAGTCATGTTTGTTTATTTTGGTAAAGACTCTGGTTTAGGCTGTCAGATGGTTATTGTGCTAATAACAGGAAACTACCTTTTATTTAACCAGAATCATAACCACCTGATTAGTGCAGCTGAAAAGTCATCCAGGGATATAAGCAATACTTGTTTACGCTTAATTCTGTAATGACACACAGGCCACTTCTTAGGGTAATTTGGTATCACCTAACCTAACAAAAATGGTATTTCTCTTTCTAAAAAGCTCTTGTGAAGGAGTTGTTTCTTTTTAGGATACTTCCACAAAAAGGTGCAACTTAACAGTTTATCTCTGCGTGCGCCTTTTCTAAGGAAGAGTTGAAAGGCAGCGTTACAAGGAATATATGGTGTCCATCTGTTCTCATGGAGCTCTTGGCATTGAGGTGGATTTGTTTTTTAATAAAATGCAGTTTACAGGTTTCTAAATGAGGCATTCTGTGTTTGTGGAAAAGGATAAACTGTTACCTTCCCTTGGGGATTGTGTATCCCCGGCCTCCTTGAGGCGAGAGAATAGGCCGTTGGAGAACTCCCTCATTACCGATTGTCTCAATGCAGAGGAAGGGCAAAGTCTTGGTAGCTTTTGATAACCAGTTTCAGCATTCAGCAGGCTTAGCTATTAGTCATGCATCTTAGCCTTTCCCTATTTACTTTCAAAACACTTAATAAAAATAATAAAAGATTAGGTATAAAATGAAATATTTGTTTGGTACACAGCACCTCGGTATCTGCAGTTTCCACACACCACAGTGGTTCAGTCTTCTGGGATATTTGGTGTTGATAGAATCATTTGAATTTGTTACCAGTATTAACATAGGAAGCCCTGGAAAAGATAATTGTAGTTTCCTTAGCTGTAAAGGGCTTACTTACAAATCTGGCTTTGGAAAGTTATAGCTGATGAAATGCAGTTCAGTGGGGTAGCATTATAATCCTACCTTTTAGACTTCATCCAGCATTAGTGGTTTATCTCAATGGGCATAAAATTAGAAACTAGTTCTTCTTGTCATACAAGTCTATGGGACTACAGAAAACGACAGATTTCTGTACCAGGCTGGGAGAGAGGCTAAAGGCAACACGCTTTCGAATGATACAGATCGTGTTCAGGGACGGAGACGCTGCGACTTGGCAGCAGCACGCGCGGTGCTTGGCAAAGCAAAGGTGCAAAGGAGGGATTTTTTTTGTTTCAAATCAAGCAAATGCTTGCCACAGTGAATAGGTCTGGCTGGTAAAGAAGTGGAGAGTTTCTGCAGGAGGGTGCCCACGGAGCAAAAAGCCAGTCGTTGCCACCACACATTAAACAAAAAAAGACAAAAAAAAAAAAAAAGGGAAAGTTAATCACTCTTCTGCTCTTTTCCCCGCAGCTGATACTTCCATCCAATATAAACCACAGCCCAAGTTGTGAAATCCAGTTTTGTAAAAGCTGTGTCCTGTCCCCTCACAAAAAGGTACCTTTCAAATTAATGTCTTCCTGCTTGTAAACAAAAGAAACTGTTGTGTGTCTGGTTTTTTTCCCCAGCAGAATGGAACAGAGGAACATCGTGCTGAGCGATCACAAAAAGCAGCAGAACGGTTTAGAAATCCCGTTGTGTTCAGCAAGGACTCGACTGTCAGGAAAACTCAGCTCCAGTCTTTCAGTCAATACGTGGAGAGCAGACCAGGTAGGAGAAAATATAAAACCTGTTTTCCCATCTTATGATTTAATAATATTTAACAATAAATATATGAAAACCCGATAATGTAAGTCCACGTTTCAATACATAAATATCAAGCTTTATAATAATTTTACATGTCTTTTCCCTTTTTTCAAGAGATGAAAAGGCAGAGATCAATACAGGAAGATACAAAGAGAGGAAATGAGGAGAAGGCTGCGATAGCTGAGACTCAGAGGAAGCCATCAGAAGATGAAGTGCTTAATGTATATTAATTTTTTGTCTGGTTTCATGATTGCTGATAATTCCAAACTGTATGTGGAAATAGTGCCTTTATTTGTTAAAATGAGATGTTAGGGTTTTTTAGATGTCAATCTCCAGTGCATTCAAAGCAGAGTGAGAGGGGTGCACTGTTGAATTAGTCTGCAGTGTGGTGATAATTGTCAGATAAAAAAAATGAATTTTTCAGAGTTCCACAGCCCCAGCTTCCTTGAGACATTTCCATCAGGGCACTTCCCATAAAGAGATTCCAGTATTGATCTACCGGGAGGATTTTAATTATTACAATAGCAGATACCGCAGAGCTGCAGTTAGAGGGAAGAGTCACATGAGACCTGCTAGAATTTCTCAGCCAACCCATTTTGTTGGCTTGGGTTAATGGGTGTTCAACCTTTCCATTATCCAGATCAGCCGTGAATTACTAGCTGAATGATGTTTGCATTAATATAATATATATGGTAATTTCTTCACTTAATTAACGGGGAGGTTCAGCTCAGTAGGGGTATGGGCTGATCATGTGTAAAATTGATTTGTGAGGGAAATATTTGATAGACCGCAGGGAGAAAGCTGGTTTTGATGGACAGCTGCGGGACAGAAGCAGGAAGAACCAAGTTTTAACCTGAATTTTTTTTTTTGTCTGAAAGCACAACACAGCCTTTGAGGGTGGTTGTTTGTTGCTCTCCACAGTTTATCTGAACACATTTGTCGTTTTTGCTGAAGCAATCTAGAGCTGAGTAGCAATTTTGTACCACTGTCATATCTACACCGAAACATCAAACTTTTTACGAGCCGGAGTTATTTTTAGCCCAGTTGTACTTTTGCAGAGCTGAAAAGGTCTGAGGTCTGGCACAGTGAATTCACATTATATATGCAGATGATACACATGAACTCTTGGGATATTACAGCCTGACACAGCATTTCTTTTCATGTTCTAATAGCAATTGTTAACAATTATGCATGCTGACATTAGGGAAGTTTTCATACTATTTTCAATTAATTATAGTTGATGAAAGGCAATATATTGCACATCACTTCAACTCCCCGGATTGATTTTTTTTTTCTTTCTTCACAGAATGCTCTCAGGGAGTTTTGGTTTTGTTGTTGCTGTTTTTCTGGCTGTACAACAGGTAGAAAGAGGTTTTCCATTAGAGGTGATACTGTTGGCTGTTGTGTAGGAAGAGAAGGACCAAATTAATCGGGGCGTAATGTTCTTAAATTCGGATAACCCAAATTTCAAAGTTCTGTGCTCATTATTGGTCCAGGGAGCTCAGCCATGCTGTTAGCTTTCACTTTAAACATGTCTTTATTTGAAATAATATGCTGTGTATATTATACCTGTTGCCTGATTTGATTATTTCAGACACATTTACAGAAAAACGATTGAAAATGTTTGGTGAAAGTATCTGAGACCCTTATGCAGCAACAAGTTAGGCCTCATAACTTTCTAGGGAAAGGAGCCTCATAAAAAAAGCCTGTTTATTTTTCTGTTCCCAAAGGACAGTGATTTTTGTTGCACACTTTACAGAGTGCACATGAAACATGAAATCATTTTGTTAGGGTTTTTTTTCCCCCTATTTAAAAGATTCACCGAGGCTCTAGGTCAGGCATAGGAGAAAAAGATGCATGAGGTTACTTGGAAGGAATAACGTTGTTTTTCGTAACTTATGCAAAAACATACTTAAGGAATGACATTTCAGCATTGCGTACAGCCACAAAACTGTGTGAAAGCTGTTGAGCCAAATAAGAAAAACTTGGAGGTCCTGAATGCCTTTGCTTGGGCTCCTACAAGACAGCCAGATCACTTTGGAAACACTTGGAGATCTGTGTTGTCATCCCTGGGGCAATGCTGAGGAGTTACAGGATGCAAGAGGCAAACTTGACTTGTTAGTGTTCCTACAGCTTTCTTAGTAAGGTTCAGTAGGATTTATCAACTTGGCATCCCAGGGCCACCTCCTGGCACAGAGGCAGGACAGCTCGAGTTAGCCCCCGTGCACCTGAGGCACCTGAGCACCTGTCCAGGGCTGGTTGGCACCACTATTCAGGATAAGAATCACAGTTAGGGTAATCAGTGGTATTTTTACAGATCACTCTGTACCAGGACAATTCCTTCAGTCACAGAAACGCAGAGAGGCGTGATGGCCCAGGCTGGGGAGCCTCACATCACAGTTACCTCAGAGGAGCTTGTTACGGGTTTCTTTTTAATCTTAAAAGCCCACTCTTTATTTGTCATTAGAGACTCTTGTGCTAGTTCTTCTAGCCTCTAAAGTTAACGTTTTAAAACTGAATAAGTAGAAATGACACGTTAAACAGTGCTTTATTTGGATTACCTTTCTTTTTACGATGCTTTTTTACTGCAGCTTTTATGTGCTTAGAAATAAATTAGAGGAATTTCAAAATATCTGCCTGGTAGTAGAAAACTGCAAAATCAAATGTTCCCTAGAGAAAAACCAGGGTATTTTAATAAACAAATAAGGACATTTGGCAAAATTGTAAAGTTTATGAAATGCGTTAGCTTTTTGGTAGTGAGCATGATATTTGGTTGTTTAGGTAAGTGCCTTACTAAGTGTTTGTGGAAAGGAAAAATGCAACTTACAAGTGATGTTTTTTCTTCTTGTTTGTTCTCTTTAACAGAAAGGGTTCAAAGACACCAGTCAGTATGTTGTAGGAGAATTGGCAGCACTAGAGAATGAGCAAAAGCAAATTGACACCCGTGCCGCGCTGGTGGAGAAGCGCCTTCGCTATCTCATGGACACAGGTACGGTGCCCAATTACACTGTAAACAGTTTTGGCAAATTGAGCGTTCACAAACTCTTATAGAGTTTTGGAAGTGTGAATCTTTGAAGCCTGAATGTTCAGCAAAACTGCCTTGAAAATAAAAAGGCTGCGATTTGCAGCCACCTCTCTGGGCCCTGGTGATAAGAGTGCCTTCATGGGAAGTGATAACTTGCCCTGATACCGTGTGAGCCAGCACTATTGAACAGTGTGCTCATCCATGCAGAGTTGGAATACACATCTGTGCCTCATTGATATGCCACTGCTTAAAAAAAAAAAAAAAAAAGGAAAAAAAAAAAAGAAAAAAAAGTAAGATCTTCACTGTTCTACTGATTCAGTGGGGAAAAAAAAAAATTTGGCCAGCTAAAGCCATGTACTGCATGAAACAGAGCACAGTACATGGAGGAAGGCTCCATTGACTAGATCTCTGACATTTGAGAATACTGTCTGGTTACTGATGCTCCACAGTTATTTTCTTTGTTTATTTTCAGGAGGATGGGTTTTAAAAGTCTGTAATTCTTGGTGTTGTAGGTGCCATTGAAAGGATTAAAGAATATGGGCAATTTTTTGTAAAAAGCATAGTGGCTGTGACTTCAGTGATGAACACTGGATGGGTATTAAGTGCTGGTGGTCATCAGAGATGGAGAGGTTTAACCACATCAGTAGGAAACAAAAGGTGTTTGGATGTTTCAAAAATAAATAATATTGTAGGTCCAAAAAGTGTTCTTCCTGTCCTTTGGGGGAAAAAAGGTTAGTTGGTCGAAATTACTTTGTGAGTAGATTATCTTTGAAAGTTGTATGTATATCTGATGTTATAAACCTGAAACCTGTCTTTAACTGAAATAACAGGTTTTAAACTAGATTTTAATCCAATGTTATGTTTTGTTATACAGATTGTCTTTAGTTAAAGTTCAGTACTTTGAAATGAGCCTGCCACGTTTGTCCAAATATTTGGTTTTTTGAATGTATTTACTGTCTCATGTGCTCAGGTTATTTGACTTTTTAAATAATTTTACAAAAAACGGGTGAATCAGAAACTTGTTTCCCCTCTGAATGAATGTTTAGCAGGACTTTTACCTGTTATGGTCTTTTTAAGTACTTTCTCAAATGCATCACATGACCTGTAGTTATTTGACTAGAAAAAATATTGTGTATATTATCCTGCACTTTCCTGTGTACATTTTTAGGTTTGTGAAGTGTATGTTCTGCACAAAAGAGCCACAATTGTACAAGAGTACAGTGTTCCACAAGTCTTATATGTACTCCAAATACCATCTATGGATACATAGGGAGTCGTCAGCATAGCACTTCGAGGTTTTAAAAATTTTAATAACCATATTATTATTTGATTTTTGTCATTTACTCTATTTTAAAAGAGATTTCTTGTGGATTTTAATTTCCTATATTTTGAAGTATGACAGAAGTTGGTGTATTTCTCCTGTCGTACCCATGATGAGGTGATTTATTTTTTTTTAAGTATCATGCATAAAATAGGGAGTCTAGCACAGAGCTAGAGAGTAAGAGCATAGCTGTAAGGTTTGTAACAGGAATATCCTATTTATGTTCGCAGCTTAAAAATGCAGTTTAGGAGAAAACCTGTAAAAATTGGTGGGGTTTGTAGCCTTGAAAGCAGGGATTCTCAAACTTCTCTAACTGTGGCTCACATCCTACCAGAGAGCCTGTCTCACGTACCACCTCCCCTACCAATCAATATCCCACTTGTCATCAGCCAGCATCCCTGTGGCAACAACTGCAACTGCTTACATGGAAAAGTAGCATTAGGAGGGTTTGTTGGGATATTTTCCGTTTGTTTTCAAAACAAGCATGTGATATGGTGGTGGAGAACACCTCTTTTTGCTGTGCCTTTGAAATGCTGTTGTGTCAGCTCTGTTTCTGTGCCCCAAGTGCACCCCCTTCCCCTGGCTCCTTGGCTGCCTCTACTTCCCTTCAGGCACTGCCTTCTCTTTTGCTCTTTCTCTCTCTCTGGTTGCTTCAGAGGATCTGCTGTATCTCATCTCGTTAGTTGCTCTCTTTGTCAGGATGGCACTTGGGTTTGTTCCCTGCCTCTCTTCAGGAAATAATTCCTCATGCAGACAACCAAGAAGCTCGTGCCCGCATCTTAGTCCCAGCTTCTTCTGACAGTGTCTGGGCAGCTTTGCCTCAGTGTCTGACTGAGAGAGAAATCTGGAAAGCAAAAAGATGAGTCGACAGCATATAACCTGCCAGGTTGCCACGGACCACCAAGTGGTCTGTAAAGCCAAGTCTGAAGGAAGAAAGTAACCACAGCGTGATAGCTAGAAAAGCCCTGAAGGGCTGTTGATGATCTCAGGGTTTTGCAAATACTTCCTTAGGTGTTGGTACATACCAGAAAGATGAGAAATGTGAAATGCTGCCAGCTCTCAGAATTATTCTGAAAAGTCTTTTGATATTTAGTTTTTCTGAAAATGCAGGCTTTAGGAACAAGGAGGTTACTTGGGCAAGTGTCACTGCAAGATCCCGAAAACTCAGCATGAAGGACAAGAACCACAAATGAATTGGTTTAATAATTAACATGCTTCTTTAATCACATCTCTTTCTTAATTTTGTACTGCTTGGGGTTGTAATACTGTTGAACCTCAGGCAAGTAAAGGCCTCTGCCGACCTTATTCCTTAGCAGCTGAAGCCGGTGCCATGTTTGTCCAGTTGTGTCAGGAGGGGCTTATGCTGAATTGTCCTAACAACTGTTCACAGGATGATAGTCCCCATCAGTGTAGGAGCACATTTTGTATTGGGATTTTCAGCATTGTTTCCATCTGTGACAAAACCGTACAAGATAAATTAAAAAACTGAGAGACTCCTATCATGATTCAGTCACTGCCTTGAAATGAAATTCAGGAAGGTAGAGCATGGTCTGTTCAACCCTGTTGTGTTTGCTGGGGACTAGACCATCTTTTCCTTCTCTGCTGTGCTTGGCCTGGTTCCTTATTAGACTTAACTAGGAAGAAAGCACTCTCTCTTCCTTCTCATCCTTCTCCAGCACAAAACTGGGGGTGATTTTTTCCCGTGGGGGGACTCTGCCACCTGGCAGCTCTTCATCCTCTGAGTCTGAAAGTCCTTTTTGTTGCTTGTCCAGGAGGGATTTTTTCAGACTGCAGCTTGAACATCTATTCTGGCTACATTCATTTCACAGGAATACACTTTTGTCTCCTGTTCCCGTGTATTGACACCTTTGCTTTAATGTTCCACCTGTCTTGGTGGGAATTTCCTTTCTATGGGCTAGTGGTAAGACCAGAAGAATACAGTGACTAACACTTGGACAGTGCAGGCTTTGGTAAGAGTGGAAGAATTCATATGGTTTCACTGAAAGAGAAACAACTGTAAATATAGACAATACATGTTCTTGGTTAGATCTCAGCTCATGGTGCTCCTGGACTTTGTTAGACATTCCACTTACCTTTTAGAGAAAGTTTAGCTCTTAGGATTGCACATAAAAGGTTGAAAATGCCACCGAAGCTTTATTAGGGCTGTGGGTAGCTGCGAGAAGTGGACCTTGGAGGTTCTCAATGCCCCACTCGATTTCTGACATGAACCAGGAGGAGAGGAGTCCCTGACACAATGTTCTCTGGGTTGCAGAGGTTCCCTCCTACTACTGCCCTTGCAGCTGCTGCCCTGCATTAGGAAAAGGGCATCTAATGGAAATGGGGCTGTAGGAAGAGAGCCGAGGTCCCATCTGCACGCACATTGCTGTTTTCCTGCCCTGCTAGAGAGCCCTTTTGGCTGGGGAAGACAAGCTTCTGGCTCTTGGCCAAAGGGGAGCTGATAGTTTCAAAGTTCATCAGCTAGGCAAAGAGTTTGGAACTGGCTGGAGCTCTGCGTTTCCAGTGCCAGCTGCTCATGATTTGACGAGAAACACTTTTCTAAGATGTGTGGAAAAAATAAAAGTTATTAAAATTCCTGGGTTGCTGATTTCCATTTGAATCTCAATAGTCATGCTTTTATTAATACCCAGTAATTTATGTCACCTGTGCGTAACCTCAGTCCTTGGTCTTTGCGCTTAAAATGAAAATGTAACCTCACCTCGTTCCAGTGCAGTGTAGTTTACTGCTACATGAGGAGGGGGATCCGAGCTTCAGTGCCTGGAACTCCGTAGAATAAGCTGATGGCATGTTTGCTGTCACTGTCTGGATATATGTAAGGGTTTGTAGAAGGGGGTTTGCAACCTACACCATCACAGAACACTTGGTGGGTGCAAGTTTTTAGAGAAAACACAGCACGGAGGTTCAAGTAAGAAGAATGAGTTGGATTGAGTATAAAAACCATAGTCTAATATCATTCATTTTTCTTCTTCCTGTGTTATAATGGCTTGACACTAAACCATGACAGAGGTAGAATTCTCTTGCTTTCTTCAGGATTGTACCTACCCATGTTGTGCCTGACCTGTTATGGATAAAATAATTTTGTGTCTACTTCTGACAGTGTCTTTCTGCGTTGCAAATTCTTCTGTCATTGTATTCGAAGGTGTCCATCATCCAAGTGCCAATTAAAACGCAGAATTATCACATAGTGCAATTAAAATAAAAACCAAAGAATCCTAGTTTACAAATCTCTAATCTAAGTTTATCTCTTTTTCAGTCACTATTTTTTCACTAATTGCAAAAACAAGTATTTGAAAAAAAATCGTAGCTATCAGATATTTTGTTATCTGACCACAGGGTATGAAGTGTTTTTAATTGTTTTTCTGATTAACTGCAGGCTCCCAAATTCAAGTAGAAACATATTTGTGTTTTCCATGTGAGATCCTGTACCTTACCAGTGGATGAGTGTGTTTGTGGTACTGTACAAGGATTAATGAAATAAAAAAAAACCCTCTGCTGCTGCTGCTGATTGACCAGTGATGGTAAATGTAATTGAATTAGCAGAGCACTAAAATAAATGTAGACAAAATAAATATAGACAAGAAAATCTGGTGAAAGCTTCTGTAATGTTTTAGATTAATAGGCATACGGAATTCTTCACATTTTTTATTACGTTGTCCCTAGATGAATTCAAAGTAATTGGGGTGGTTAATTTTATTTACACAGAGCCGTTCACAGCGCATTAAATAATAGAGATAATTGAACAAGAATTGTCAAGTGTGTACTGATATCAGACATATTACAGAAGGGAATGTGCATAAAACTTCATTTCTATGCAGCCATTGTTTATGGTAATTAAGTACACAGATTTATCCCTTGGTTGCCTTCCAAGCTTATGGCAACTGCTATTGTTGTGCTCCATTAATATGTAATCAGGAAATAGTTTAATTTTCTAATCTGCAGTTTGAGAATTCACTTTCTAACAACTCTTAATTACTGCATTGCCCTAATGATGCTCATGGTTAGGAAAACTGAACCAATAAACTCCATGGAAGAAGCCAGAGGGGATTATACTTCCAGAGGTGGTGCTTACTTAATAAACTTGTTATGCCTTCACCAGAGGGAGCTCAGTGTCCTTCAAAAGCAACTAATTTTATATTTCAGAGTTGTACATACCCACGGTGCGAAGAGTTAATGCACGGCGGGCAGTGGGGGTGGCTGTAAATGTGATTCACTAGAGAGCCAGATAAGCGATACTATCACCATTTTGGTATTTTTCCTACTGTATACTAATTCTGGAGTTTAATTGCACAGGAAATAATGCAGGTGGCTTAATCTATTGTTTTAAACTGTCCTCGTGGGTTTATTTTTGTCAAATTTGTTTTCTTTCATTAGCCACATTAGCTAAGTACGGTATCGTAAAATCTTGCCCAGACAGATAAGCTCTGTATATTGACAACTATCTAATAGTTACTGTTTTCAGGGTGAATCTTAAAAAGTAAAGGGGGTTTTATTTAATCATTTCCATTCTCCCCTGGCCCATCGTTCACCCTGATTGCAATTTCCGTGCTGCTGGTGTTGTACCTAATGCAACTCCAGTGACAGCACTGAAGTTGTTTTGGGTTTGTGCTACTGCACTAAGGGGCAATGCCAGCCACTGGGATCTTGCAGTCTGTGTGTGCTGACCCTGCCCAGGAGCACAGGGTCTTCTAAATGAGATCTGAAAAACGGGAGTTAACGTCTGCTGAGATTTACCATCGCTGTAGAGTAATACACCTTGGTGGTTCCTCATGGTGCAGGTGGTCCTCTGGGGTGGATCTTGACAAGTTCTGTCTTTTTGATGGCAATTACTGTGGCTTGACAGTCTCCTGATAGATATCTTTTGGGGTGTTGTTTTATTTTTTTCTGACTCGTACCTAATTTCAGCACTGCCGGTACTCAAAATGAGGCAGGATTGCCATCTCCCAGCCACTGCTTCACCCCTCCTTTTTCAGTGCATGGGCTTCCTTGTCAATAGGCCTAATTACACAGTGAACCAAACAACAAACATTAGAAAACCTGTAAACACATATGTTGTGTCACTGCAAATTAACTCTTACCAATCGAAAAAGCAGCATATGCTTTGTTGTCACATGTGAAAGGAAAGTCACATGTATTAATTAGTTAGCATTTTACACGGCTTTGAAGATATAAAGAACCACGGTTTATAAGAGGGAAACATTTGAATTTCATAGAAAAGGAAAAAGGTTGAGCTAAGAAAGTACAAGGCACAAAAGGAGAGTTTAAATAGTTGATTTAGTCTCTTTTAACAGAAGGAAATTTTCACTTCTCATATTAAATCTCATCCTGGGATGAATTTGTAGTTGGTCTTTTTGCTGTTATATTACTTACTCTTCTTTGGCTTTTGCCTATGTCCGGGCACTAAAACTTGGGTCCCAGGAGACGTGATCTCCCTTTTAGACATACAAAACAAAAATGGACATACACAAAAGATTTTAAAGGGATAGCATTTGTGTATTTCACACAGCAAGTGTATGGACATACATGCTGTGTTTTATTTTAATAGCAGTACAGGGCACATATATAATGGTATGTTACAGTCCCCAAGTACATATTTAATTAAAGCATACACGTTTTCTAGAATCAGAAAATACGAAATAATGCCTCTTTCTGATTGTCTGGCTGTATAGCTTTTGAGGCATAAAATGCACACTTCCTTTCTATGAGACCACGTATAGAAAAGAGAAGCAACTGTAAAAGAGAAAAGAGAGGGGAGACAAAAGGCACTGGCTGGCCATCAGGTAGCTGAGAGCCTGGGCTGTTGTGTAAGGACCACAGCTTCTCTCTATCTCCCTCATCTTCATAGTAGTCAACAGCTGTGGTGAGCCTGTGCCTTACAGCTATATTATCTGGAAGCCAGGTCTAGAATATATTTTTTTCTTGGGCAGCAGCAGTATCTGGCTGTTTCTTTGGACAGCTTCAGGGCTGGCTGACTGACACCATTGTTAAGCACGCTCGTGTCTGTGAAACTGGTTTTTGGAACCGTCTCAGGATCAAGTTGCCAGTAAACTGTCTAAGTTGCTTTGTGCTTCAGGATGCTTTTTTTCCCCCCCTATGCTTTCTCTCACCTATTTGAATGATGAAGAATGCACTTTCTGTCAGGTTAACAGAATCAGTCTCTGTGCCTATTGCTTGTGATTATAATGCAGAAGGGTGACTTGTTTTGGATATTCCTGTGTCTACTGTATTGCCTCAAAGGATAGGTCATCGACTGATTAGTAACCTCTTTGCATAATTTTCCCTTGTGAACTCATTCAAGAGTGAATTTTCTACCTATGCTGTTGCATTAAAATCTGCATAGAAAGACAAAAAGAACTTCTACCAGAACAAGCTGTTATGCCCAGAGATAAAGCATGCATTCAAGGGGCTGAAAATGGAAGCAAATAGATAAACATGTATGTATCATCAGGGTTCTTTTTCTGCCCTAGACGAAAACAAAGATGCAGATGAGATTCTCTGCTCCGTTTGGTGACTGCATTTCTTCTATGGCTTTCCTGGGCCTCTCATTCCCAACTGTGCTCACAGAAATGGCTTTTAGTGTTTTTAACCTGGGAGATGTGCTTGTCTATTGAGTTTTCCAGCAAGCAGAAGTGGGAAAGGTGCATTCAGAAAAATACATTTTTCTTTGCCTGTGGGATGACTCAGAAATACTGCTGTGTCCCGGGCCGTTAATGTAAACAGAAAGGGCCAAATCCTGAGAGGGTAGAAGCAGAAATAAAAGAAATTATCTCAGTTTTAGAGCAGAGGAAGATCTAATCTTACACTCCCCGTTTTCATTCCTAACCACAGCTTCTGACCTGGAGCATGTGGGGACACTTTCAGGCAGAGGGGCTTTTGTACTCAACAGTGAAGTATGGGCTGAGAACAGACCTCCAGCGTCAGCTCTTTTGCAGTTACTATAGACTGCTTTCTAATAAACATATTGCACCTGTACAGGCAGCTCTCTCCTAGGGAATGGGTATCCTTAAACAGACCTGTATGGCTGTACAGCACACATCTCCATCAGGTTAGTGGGTAGAAAAACATTGGGAAGTAGTATCCGTGCCCCCTGATTTCCCTACACCCAAAATGTTTCACCTTTGCGAATTTAAATATTATTTCTACTTGGAAGTCAAACTGCTCATCATCACCCTAGTTTGACTAAAGATTTAAGCTGAAGTACGTGAGCAGCATAGAATACATTTCTTGCTCAGAAACACAAACAGCTAGCCAGGCTCTAAGTATATTATCAGGCAAGTTCTTTCAGAAACGTATTGCTAAAGAAGCTTAACATTAATTATTGTAACTTTGGGAAGATTACATCCACACTAGCCTTGTAAGAAGCAGCATACACTTCTTGACCTCCAATGCTAGAGCTTTAAGACACAAGAATGGCATTTTACCAACTTTAATGGGATAACCAGTATTAATCTTTCAGCAGTAAGGGAAGAAAAAGTGTTTAGAGTATAATACCCTTCTGAGTTCTGATAGAGGCTGCCTGTTGTGTGTACTGCAGTCATAATTCATTTGTTTCTCTCTGTTGTTTTGGTTTTGTTTTCTTAATTATTTAAGGAGAAAATCATACTAGATTTTTTTTTTTTAACTGGCCAATTTACATATTGGCTTCTAGCCCCAGCCGTTCTTTCTGTTTGAATGCCAACTTTTTTATGTGGTCTGTTTTTAAAATTTCTTGCCAGCAATATTTGTGAGAGCTCTGCTGTACGTCTAGTAAAGAAAAGCACGAGAAGCTGCAATTGCCAAGTTGCAGACCTTCCAAATTTAATGGTTTTCCTTCACTTCAATTGAATACACGGTCTGCGAAATAGAGAGAGAAAGATGTACAGTATGAATGAGAGCTAATATCCCCCCTCGTAGTTGTACTGCTTGGGAAGCACTGTAGTCTAGCTCTGCTGAGGCCAGTTATTTACCTTCCATAAATACAGAGTAAAAGTTATAGTTTCCCAAGGCATTCTTAATTAAAAATTGGGTCGATGCTGATGTGCGCTATGTAGAATCCATAATGATCAACTCCCAAATAAAGAAACTGCAGCAGGATTTCAAGCACATCTCTATTTACATAGTTCAGCACATGAGATTGCTGGATTATGATTAATTTTAATAGCTACATTAAAAAATACATCTAACATCATTCTTAATTAGAATAATCTCTAAAGCCAGTTAAATGTTTCAGAAGACAAACAGTTTAATTAGCTAACCTACAGAGGCTCCCCTCCCCCAAATGTGCAGTAGTCTTAGACTTGGTGTTAGCCTTTCAAGCAGTCTTAAACAATCGGATGAAAAGGGATTTTAGGAAGATTAGAGGACGGGATGCTTTAGACGTTGTCCGTTAATCATGAGATATGCACCATCTACAAAGTTTCACAAAGAAATGAGAATTTAAATAAAATTTACTTTGGTTATCTAGTTAGCATGAATTACAAGTTATAACATCCAGTGATAAGACTATTTAATAAATGTATTCTTTTAATTGTTGATATGAGCAAAAGTACATGCTGGGGTGTAGTAGCAAGTGATATACCAGATTAACATTCTGAAAGGGACAATGCTTTTTTTCCCAGAAACCAGGCCTTTGTTGAACTATCCCAGGGTGCCACTAGAATTTTTTTTTAAGGGATTCAAACTAAAACTTCAAATAGAATTGTTAGAGTTGGATCTTCAATTTCTCTCCTACCCATCTTCAAAGAATTCTGGAAAAGATCTGGGTTAGTTTCTTTAGTTTGGCTTCTTTTTACTTTTTTGTTTTGTTTTGTTTTAATTTAAGAAAGATTACTTTGGGGGCTTAGTGGTTTAATTTGCTCAGGTACAACTTTTTTTTTTTCCCCAGACATAAGGCTAAAATATTTATACCTTTCTCCCCTCAACTTCTGTCTTTTCTGCTTGATTTCTTCTTAGTTTAAAATTAGAGGAGGTTTTTTTTTTGATCTTAAAGAAGTCTACTGAGAGGTAATAGGTACTTACAAATCTTTCTACTCAATGTCCTACACAAATAATCATTTCTTATTTTTCCTGGAAGATTTGTCATTGTCTTGAAGCCAAAAAATTTATGTTTTTCACATAAATTAGTTGCAGCAGCAGCATCGAAACACTTTTTTTCTAGACTGAGGTGGCTTTATTTTAAATAAATTCCCTCGCTTTCAGTCCCTATCTACAAACCCTGAGGGGAACTGTTTACCTGGTCAGAGAAGCAAAGGCCAGCTCTTAAACAGGAGACATTGACCTCCTTCCGCCCAAGTCCCCTGAATTTGTGACAGATTCATGGTGTATGGAGCCCCTTGGGAAAATGCAAATGTCAGCAAATCACCTCTTTTAACATGGGGCGGGCAGGCTTAAG
Source organism: Pseudotriccus pelzelni (assembly GCA_035584735.1). Classification (NCBI taxonomy): domain Eukaryota; kingdom Metazoa; phylum Chordata; class Aves; order Passeriformes; family Tyrannidae; genus Pseudotriccus; species Pseudotriccus pelzelni. Next base: position 14,903,045 of record JAWMRA010000113.1, read on the forward strand.
TCAAATGTCACACCTACCCTGTGATGCTCAGAAAGGTGTGTGTGTGTGTGTGTTGGGCACCCTTTTTCACTACAGAACGAGAGGTAAAAACTCAAGACAAAAATAAAAAGGGAGGGGAAAAAAGAGGAAAAAAGAAATAATTCTGGATATCTACAAGTTGGCCGACGTGACCCTGTGCCACCTACCAGTGTGCTGGCGTGATACTCCAACAAGCTGAAAGAGGATGGCTGTCTCCTTTTTCTTTTGACCTGCCGAGACAGCTGCCTGGCAGGGACCAAATAGCGGCCAAGAAGATATCTGCCTCGCACCTGCTTTCTCCAAACTGCCTGCCACAGTGCCACCGTCCCCACCTGGCTCCCCTGGGAGGCAATCCCATCCCTGGCCCCCTCTCCATGGAATACCAGGACAGGATAGTTAAGGTAGTTTTCTCTTCTTCAGAACATCATTAGGATTGAAAAAAAAATGAATCTCTTGCTTGCACATTTTGCATAAATACGTGGTAAGTTATCAATTGATGTTCAAATAGCTTAATTGAGTTTGAGGGGGGAAAGGTCGTTTAATTGGTCTATTGAAATGTTAACAGAAACAGATATGGCAAGGGATAGACTTTAATGGCTGCAGTGTGGCACTGATGTCTGCATTCACTTGCAAAATTGTTAATTAGGGCACTTTGGTAGTTCATTTGCTTTTGTATTGATGTGCTTAGTCCAACGAGAGAAATTGGGTTTGTATATGGTATTTACATGGGGCAGCGTAGGCTTACCATACAGTCGGGAATATGGAAAATACAGTGTAAATCAGAATTGGTTTATGATTTGTGTCAATGTCTTCATTAACATCCTACTGGTAATGCAAGTCATTTTGTAGTGGCTGGTGTGTTTTTGTGTGTGATTAGGTTCGATATATTTGGGTTCATTTTTTAAACATGTAGTTATGGACTTGAATAATGTTATAATAATGATTTATTTAAAAAGTTATGTATACAAAGCTTTTAAAGCTAGATTGAAAAAAAAAGTACTGCAAAACAAGGAATTAGGTATCTGTGTTTGGTGAGCCCTGGAAGAAGGTGTTATCTCCTTAAATGCATACCAAAAGAGCATATTCAGTTGTAATTCCTGGCCCACAGTCATCAGTGCCAGTGAAATTAGAAAACCACTCCTTAGTTGTTCTTCAGGTCCATCGAGCCTCCCTTGCAGAACACAAACCTTTAAGGTATTGGCATTTTGTGTGTGGGAATGGCAAAATTGCGTGGAGCGTCTACTAACATTTTTTTGAGGGCCATAATTGCGGGGATTAATCCTGGTGCTGTTTCCTAATAGACTTGCTGGATGCAAAGCTTTATATTCGACTGGGCTGTATTGAGTACAATTTATAATAATACATTATACCCTAGTACTCTTTATAAGCAGATGCAGCAAGAGAAAAAAAAAAAAGGAAATCCAAGTAGCTATGAATCATCACTTTTACACTAGGGATTGTGTTGTCCTAGCAGAACTGGTTAGGAGAGAAGAGGACATTGTGCAGCAAATGGTGTGCTGATCTTTACAGCTCCCAAGTGAAAAAGGACTTTTTGCTCATTTTCTGTACATTGTAATTTCGCAGTTTGGGTGCTGTGTCTGCTGCTTGCTTCAGCATTTGGGACTTTGGTCTGTAGTTTGCAGTGGAGCACTTCTTTTAAACTCCAGGCATTCCTGTAGCCAGAGTGGACATCGGCTTCATTCACTCATATGTGTTTGGGAAAGTGCTTACATGAAGATCACAAATATGCGCAGTGCAGCTATCTAGTTCTGCAAGTTTAATCCGAGCCCCAGAAAGTTTCATTGTGGCCCTATGCAAATGTATTTACATAGGAATGGGTCTTGGGTCCTTTAAAGAAGGCAACAAAGTTGGAAGACTGAGGCCAACAAATAAATGAAAGTTTCTCTAAATCCATTGGATAATAGAGGCAGTGTTAAGGCTAACCACAGTGTTGAACTAAACAGAGGGATTACTCCTGGGTTTTGCATCAGTTGTTTTCTGCCGGGTGGCCTCACTTGTCAAAAAAAAAAAAAAAAGAAGAAAAAAGTTTAACGGGCAAACATTCACATGGCACATTGAGAAAAGAAGTATGCTTAATTCCATCAAAGCTCAGAAATCAGTCATTAATTTATTCTAACCTCCAATTGTTGGTCATTTGTGAAACATCTGGCCTTTAAGTCATAAGAACCTAAACATAAATACAATGTGAGTTTTCCTGAGGATGGAAGCTGGGCGTAAGGGGGGTGCCGTGTCAGTGTATGTACGTGAGTGTGAGCGCACGTATGTCTGTGTATTGCAGAGGCTGCGACTGTCACTTAATTTTGGAGACTTTGAAACACATTAAAACGAATCCTTCAGTTAATTTACTCTCAAAATTAGATTATTGTTCATTTGCATCTTGGAAAAGTTCTGCCATTCAAAAGAGTCTCTTTCTTCATGGTGGGTTAACAGTTAGATATTTAGCAATCTTGCAGCTTGCTAGTCAGAAATAGTTTCTAATGAAGTTGAAATTTGAGATAGAAAATATATAAAAGCTTTCAGGAAAGACATACCCTATTTTCCATATGGCTAAGTAATTGTTATGATATTTGTTTTAAAGCTGGACTTAGACACTCCTGACTGCCCTCTAATTTGATATGGCTGGTCCCGGCGATTCTTCTGGAGGAAACTTTCGTAGTAGAATGCAGTGAAGGAGATAAATAATTTTGCAGCTATAAGCACATGGCAAAGTATAGAAAAATAATTCGGTCGCCCTTACTGTCGTGCAGATAACAGTCTCCAGGTTATTTGCCTCTGCTGGGAGTTGGAACCCGAGTGAAAAGGACCTGAGTGTTTAAAAGGAGATTTGAAATAAAGGTGGCATCTCAGAGCTGACAAAATTCTGCCTTTTGTTAAGCTTAGAATAATGTCTGCTATTTAATTCTCAGGGTTAGGGTGTTGCTCTTAGCTGGGGAGGGAATATAGTTCTTCATGTATAGCTCAAATGTGGCAGCATCTTTTATTTCACATGAGTGAAATGAGAGGAGGCACAAAGTGAATTTAGATTATAAGTATGATGGAAAAATTTAGATCTGTTAATCCACATGGCTGTGGGGTTACCTGAGAGCTTTCTGTTTTCAGGCACTTACCTTCCTGTACTTTTTTTTGTTTGTTTTTTAAAGACCTCTTTGGCCTGACCATTTGCTTTTCTTGCTCAGGAGAGGCTGGCTGCAGCTCTCAGTCTGTTTTGACAGTAAAGATAATGATGCCATCCAAATGCATAGCAAAAAGAAAGAATTTTGAAGGTTTTGTATAAAGCAGCTGTTTCTCTTAAGATTTGCTTATCCTTTCCCACTTGCTAGGTAAAGAAATCTTGAATCTGCACTCCATTGTGAAATTTACTGTGTTCACCATAATCTAGACCATTGTAACCCCTTTCAAGCTGGGTTTTATCCTTTCCTACTAAAAGGGTATCTATGATTTTGGCAGCCTGACACACGTTATATTAGAAGAAAACAAACCAACGAGCAAATTAGGGGTGACTTAATATAGCTTGATTCTTGGTATTTCCTCATCCCTGTGTGATGAGGAATAGTGTGTCTGGAATTTGGTAAAGTGAATGGGAAGCCTGTTTTGTCACTCACATGTTGCGTGGTGCACGTACGAGCGTGCGTGTACGCCCAACCCACCAACATGATACGTAAAAAGTCACGTTTCAACTTTGTTAAAGCACTCGTTTCCGAGGCAGCGTTGTCCAAAGTATTGGTAGGATAGTGGAGATGAGAGGAAGGGGGGAGGTGGGGGGAATCTCTTTTAAACAGCTTGTGAAATGTAATGTTTGAAATGGTTCTTTGAGAACGTGCAGATTATGGCTTGTGTAGTGACTCTTCCCAGCTCTCTGGGAAATGAGCTGTTGACATTCTTTTGGGTCATCATCCAAGATAGGAGGGCAACCACAAGGATTTAGCAGATAAATTCATCCAAAAAGACCTTTATCTATTTCACTGCAACTTGGAAACGTTCATGTCGAATAGCAGCATTAATGTAGCCCTTTTAGCCCTTCAAAGTGAGCCTTATGTTTAAAAAAAAAAAAAAAAAAAAACTAAAAAAAAAATCAAATGACCAGAGTAATAACTTCTATAGGTCTTCTAAGAGGTAATTCATTATTTACATAATTCTGGAGCATAAACCCGTCTTTCCTTCAAGAGACTCTGAAATAGAACTGGGGATCTTATACAGCAAAAGAGTCTCTTTTGAATTCTAATCAAGCGGATCTGCCTCAAATTCATTTCTAGTTTATTGTAAACAGTGGAATTTAAATTAATTTCTTCTTATCTTGTCTTTTGAAGGAAACTAGCAACACGTTTAAAAGGTTTTATTTCTAAATACAGCTCAGAGTTTATTTTATTTTTAGGGGTTGGTTTTTGTTTTTTTTTTTTAACTTTATAAACCAGGTGTCGGGCAGGATGGGCTGTGACAGCCAGATGACAGTTACGCATTAGCATAGGTGGTTATGAAATAAATAGGAGGAAAAATTACTTTCTTTTTTTCTTTCGCTTGAACTCGAATGATACTATATAGGCTGAATGTGCAGGCAAGGTTCCCACAATGCACTGTGAAAACCTAGGCTAACAACCACCCCGCTGCGTTGAAAACCCCAAAAAAAGACAAAAGCACAATGAAATAGAAAGCTTACCACCGGTAGCTTTCAAAACGACAAACTAGGCAAACTATACATCTCCACCACTCCAATTTTGTCAGAATGCTAATGAGCTTGCTCTGATCTTTACTCGGCTTCCCGTGTTTTCTACATCTTCAAGGACCACATGGCGCTAGCAAAATAAAGACAACTAAATGAGAATTTCGAATGCTTTTTGTGTTGGGACCTGGTGCCTTTCAGTTGACGCACTCGTTGAATATTCTCAACTTAAAAGCGTACAACAGGGGGCTGGGTATGAACTTTTTAGCAGGGGGAAATTTGTACAAAAGTAAATGAGTGTGATGAGGAAAATATGAGAAAAATTTCTGATTAATTTCCGCTCTATAATATCAATGACACCTTCAGCCCCTCTCATACTCCTCTAACAAGAGATGCTGATAAAAGATGAATGATTCTGTGTTGTTCACAGTGAATGTTTAGTGGTTTTTTAATAGCGGCATTCTACATAAAAGGCACCAGGAAGTACTCCGCATTAGCAGTTGAGATCACTAGTTAATAGGATGATGTCTTTTAGCTTTTGTCACAAGATTATTAGAAAGGATGGGTTTCTGTTCTCATCCCGACATACTTTAGAGTGCTTATTGAGTACAAGTGCTAAAATACAGGTTTCTCAGTATTGTTTCGCATGCAAAGTAAAAGCCCTTTTAATGCAACACCTTTTACTTTTTTTTTTTTCTTTTTTTTAACCAGGTGATTTTTGTCATTGATCTCTTATCTGCCCCCTTTAGCTGTATTAATCACTTGGAGTGGTCTGCTTCTCAGTGGGAGCTTGATGATGTATATGTGTATAGATTCACTATCAAAAATAAATCCCTTATATGCTCTGCACCTTCACAACCCTGATTATCGAGCTGTATTTACCAGGCTGTATTATACCATCTTGAATGCTCCTTACTGGAGTCGTCCAGTCTGCAACAGAAATCCACGCTAGAGGAGGGAGGGGTGAGCTAGGAGGAGGCATCCTATTCCCTAAGCCAAATTTCATCTTTTAAAAACAATTGAATTCACAATTCTCTTTGGAATTCCCAAAAGTAAATGCAGATTTGTATTCACCAGTGTCAGGGCTCAGGGAGGAAAATGATGAATGTTTAGTTTTTGCCTGAGAGAGATGAATTTAAAAATCGGTTTTGTTACCTCTTCAAGCTCGCAAAGCAGGCAGTATGAATAGTATCTATGCATGTACATAAGGAGGAAAAAAAAAAAAGTCACGGTCTTTTCATGTTCTCCTATCTTGCCTAAATGAGAAAGAATGAATTAATACCACCATAAGTTTTATAGCAGTTTGTCAGCCTTGCTCTCCTGTCCTGCACTGTTGTTTTGCTTAGCTCAGCATGATTAATCTCAGGTGAACCAAAAACTTGCCAAACCACGAGATGGTAGTGAGTTGTCCAACCATGTTGTGAAAAACAAAGATGCACGTGCCAAAGCAGAGCAAGAGGAAGGACAGTATAACAACAGCCTTTCTGGCAAGATAGAAAATTGTAACATCTTTGCCACTTTTAGCTTTTTACGTTTAGCATAAGAAGTGAGCATTTAAAAAAATTCTGGATATGTGAATGATACATATATGACACGGGCTTGGGTTTCTGCTGGTGGTAGTTTGTGGACATTCCCTATGGAAATACCTAGCGATTAGGAGGCTGGAAGGGTGTTGCTGATAGCAATTTGTGTGGGGCAGAAGGAAATGTTTTTGACGTGAGCAAAAAGTGTTAGTGATTTTTCCTGCAATGTGATAACAGTTCACAAAATTATGCATTGTTGGTTACTGCTGGTTTTGGAAGCAAAGCAATATTATAAAGCGTTTGATAAGATGCTTCTCTCTCCAGTGTGCAGGAACATTAACTTGCTGCCAGGGTTGCGGTAATGGGAGTTCTGACAACCACTGAGACTCTGGGTGAAAAAAGTGCGGTAACACTATGAGCAAGGTCTCATTTATGGTATGGTAACTGTGCTTCCCTATTGCACCCAAGTGTGACTTGACTGACCTGAAGCCCACAGAGCTCCGGAAAGATGCCTGCTTGGACATGCATTGCAAAGCCGTTCATGAAAATTTGTTTAATGCAAATAAACTGGCACGCTGGTAAGCTGAGTTTCTGACATGAGTCTTCAGGGTCCAGGTCACAAACACGTACACAAATTTCTGCCCAAGTATGCATTTTGTGGTTGCCAGAATCACACATTTTGTGAGCCTCTCTTCTGTTTCTCTTATTGGCAAACTATTTCCTATCTCCATCTCTTCCCATTAACACTTCCTGCAAAGCAGTCTTGATTTGCTTTTGGTAAAGGAAGACCGGCTGGAAGTATTTATCCAAATACACAGCATTTCTACATCTGAAAAGCTTCCACAAAACAAGGTTCATGGCTGTGACCCTTAAATTCACCACGTCTCTTCAGTGTTAGGTCTGTATGTTGTAGGCAAAAGTTCACAGGAAATGACCTTTCCAAGACCAAACATGGGCAGGGTGCGTGTTCAGCCTTCCCAGGCCAAGTTCATTAAATCATTAAAGCAGCTCAGCAGCAGCAATGACTGTACTTACTTTTTTTTCTCAAAGTAACCCAGAATTGCCATTGGCTGCAAGGACTGAGCGATAAGTCAGCCTCCTCTCCATGCACTTCCCTGGCTTTTGTAGCCTCATCATTGCCCTGAAAGAACCTGTCAACAGGTTGAAGCCAGCTTGAGGAAGAGAGCCCAAGCACAGCACTGCCCGCATAGCAGGAGACTACTCTGGGAGAGCCCTAGGCACTATGAATAGACTTGCAAGCCTTCCAAAAGCCTTACAAGACCCAACAGACACTTGCTTCTTTTAACTGATTTCCATCTTTCTTTGTGGTATTGCAGTATAAATGCTCTTTCATGTGGTAGGCATAGTCTTTGGCTTTATGCCTGGAAGTTGGCTTTCTCTACAATCAGTGTCTGCCTGTAAAGAGAAGGCGAGGAGAAAGGCGCTTTGGTCACCCCGAGGCTCCTGGCCCACGATGCCACTGCAGTCTGCAGAGAGCACTGTTATTTTTTCTTGGTTTTCTCCCATTTACCACCAAAAACACCTTTTCTGTCAAAACTGGAAATTCTAGGGCCCTGGGCCACCTCAGTCTAGCTGCGCTCACCCAGTCAGCCTTGGATCCCAGAATTACAAACCTGCCAACTATCAGGAAGAGCAGACATTTTCATTAAGAGAGATACAAGGTCATGTTTGTTGCCACCCATCATCTCCCTTCAGGCAGTTGCTTGGGTTAAATTCAGGCCTGTCCATTAAAGAAGTGATTTTATAATGTCCACTACCCTTTTCCAGCTCCCGGTGAATGTGTTTTAAAGGAAGGTAAAAACGGAAATAATACACTGCCTAGTAGAGCGCACTCCAACAACTCTTAGGTAAACAGCCTCTCGCTTCAGAATCTTACCCACCCATCACTTATCAAGTAAACAGGTAATAAACTCATCTAAGGAGTTGTTAGAGAATTTACTGTCACTCGTAACATAGCATCCTACAACTCTCCTTGTCAACCCGCAGATGAAATGATTGATCTGCCCAGACCATCATCCCTTTCTTCGTGGATTTCCAAGCATGATCTACCATTTTTTCCATAGTTTCAAAAGCTTGAGTGTATCAGTTAATGATGCGTGTTTTCCTGTGCTGCAAGCAAAGGCCTCATGTATATTTTTCCCAAGCCCTTGCATCTTCTGAAGTTGTGCTGTGAGAAAATCTGGGTACAAAGAATACCAGAGGGTGATAAAGGACAAGCATTGGTTTTGCTCGGTGCTAAGATCCCTGCAAGGCGCTGTCCATGAGGCATCACTTTCGTATAGGAATCTCTCCAGATATTTCAGTTGAATCTCACTTCTTGGCTGAATTTTGGGGCACAAAGTTTCTTGGGCTGGATTGGTGGTACCACATTTAAAATATATTTGTAATCTTTATCCAGCCAGGCATTTTGTTCTGTTTGATTTTCTGTTATTTTCTAGTGGCTGCTGTGTTGACCCATCATGGAGAGAAAATCAGCAGTTTTTCAGGCAATTCGTCTTTTGTGGAAGTTTCAGTCCTGTGATAATTTTAGGCTGCCCAGACTGCAGGCCACAAATGTTTTGTCTTCCTTTGAGTCAGTCCCACTGCAGGTAGAATGAATGCTCGCACGCACCGAGGTGTGGTCAGAACCCTGACCTTTTGTTTACACAGCTCTCAAAATTTTAATGTTGCAGGAACCAAAGAAATTACGAGTTTCCTGCTTAATATTAAACTAATTTGATGTATGCTTTTGGTAAAGGCATTCCTTTGGCGGCGGCTCCGTTTCATTAGGGGTACAGTGCTTTTGGGGGCTGAAATAGAGTCAGACAATACACTGCAATGTAACTCTGCCTGGCAGATTCTTGGCAGTCGTTAGGTACCTTTTTGAGACTCCATTGTGTGGACATCAATGTCTCCTTCTCAGCTGCTCTCAGACAGCAAGTTAGTGGCCATGAATTTGCCTTTCTAATGTTCCTTAGGTGTTTTCCCATCCAGTTTGGACTCAAAAACTTGTGCTAGGATTTCATCTCCTAGCTAGCACTTCTGCAGTGTCATCTAAACAACAGTCCTATCTGCTTATCTCTTGGTGGCTATTCTAGTTTGCTTTCAGTGGCTTTTAGTAATTGAGGAGGTCATCATGCACTGAAAGGAGGAAGTATTCTGGAGGAAAGCTGGGCATGGTAATCTGACATGCGAGGCTTGAGGCTCAAGGCAGAGCAGCCCATCCATTCATGCTGTGGAGTGTCTGTTGTCAGTTCTGTTTTTACACTTGGTACTTGTAAAAACTATTTTATCCAAAATTCTGAGGTTTCCACTGAAAGTAGCCCTATAAAAGCAGAGAAGGGTGATTTTTTCGAAAAATTGGTCTCTTTTAGGGTGCATCAGTTTCACTTAATGAAAAATTGTGGATCACTAGTCATTTAAAAACCTTCAGCATAGTTTTCAGTTGTGTTGGAGGCGTTTTGCAGTAATACCCACGTAGCTCTCCTTTACAAACAATAGCTGATGTGAATATAGGCTCTTCTGCTTACGTATTTGTTAAATTCAGCAACTCACATTAAAAACAAGAGCTTATCTGTGCGTAAGCTGTTCACAGTGAGCAAGATGAGAAGACTATTAAAATCAGTGGGAAGTCCGCCGCTGACTTGGAAGCGTTTGAGACCTTCCACCAGCCTTTGTTAGCAACGTGAGGTTGGTCAGCTAAAACACCCAGCGTTGTTTCTCGTCTCTTCCCATGTTTCCTTTCAGTAAAACTGCAGTTGCCGCAGTGGATCAGCCCCACGGTCTGGTCCACAACACTCTAGTGGGACAGGTGTGGGTTGAGCCCAGGCAGGGGCAAGAAACACTGCAGAGGCCGGTTACTGCCTAACCTGGCCCCAGGGAGCATTTAATTTAACCTCTAAAAATTAAAGGTTAGCTCGTGTCCTAAAGCAGGAGGATCAAGTTCCTACGTCCTGTGGTTTTTTGTTTGTTTATTTGAATATTTATTGCTACAGCTTTGCCTTTCCATATTCAACATTCAACCTGGTTTTAATTCTTGCTGAGCTCTTAGTTTCAACATTGCCTCGTGGCAACGAGTTCTACTAGTAAATGATGAGGCTTTGAGGAACGATCATTCTTTTTATCAGTTTTAAACATACCACCTTCAATTTCAGTGAATTTCCCCAGGTTCTTATAAGACAAGATGAGACACATCCTGGAACTATTCTTTATTTGCTATTCATGTTCTCCTTCAGGTAAACAAGCCAATCTGTCCACTTGCTCCTTACACAGAAACTTGTAAAAACTCGTCCCTATGATTGGGTGAATGCAACTTTTTTTTTTTTTTTTTAAGCAGGCAAATAAAGACAGTGGGGTATGTTTTTAGAAGAGTTTCTTGTTAAATTTGTGGAATTCACTGGCATTTGAACAGCTCTCAGTAGTCACCAAGCTTCTGTCAACTACAAAATAGCCCAGAAAGAGGAGCAGAGCAAAATTGGCCAGTTTTTGTTGTTATTTGCCCTGCTCTAGTTCCCATGCACTGGCATTCTCCTGCTGGCCTCTTCACCCAAGTGTGTTGAGTGAAGAAAGCTTCTTCTATTCTATTTTAGAACTGTGTGTAAACATCAGCAAATGGATGAAGAATGGGCTCTGTCTTAAGTAGGTTGTTTTTCATGTAATTCTGTTGAGGTAAATGGGGAGACATGGGAAGGTTTCTGTGTTTAACCATGACACCATGGCACACACACTACACACAGTGCAAATAAAATTTAAAAACAATTACTGCTCAAGACGGCACACAGAGTGATTTCTCTAAACCTGTTATTTCTTACCAGACTGAATGGGCTGGTTTTGGATGCTGATGTAAACCCTTTATTATTTGTCTTCCATAGGTTGTAATTCATTTTTGCACAACAGCTAAATACATTTACAGTTAAGGATTTTTTTAAAAAAAATATTAATCCATTGTCTTATCTTGACAGATTTACAACGTTATAAAGTGTAGAGGAGTTACCGTGTTCATCCATTTACACTGTAAACTACTCTTGTCCCTGCATGTTGTTGCTTTTTTTTTCCTTTTAAGTGGTATTCTCAGTGTTTTGTAGCACTTTCTTCTGTGTTTTCTTAGCAATGTACAGGTTTACTATGTTAATCCATAGTGGGTTTATCTGATGTCTAGCTGCCCAAACGGCTTAAAAATAATGGGTCTAATGGTACATTCATATTGTGGTAGCTGGCTGAGTTTGAAAGAATTTTCAGCAGGAAAGGAAAAAAAATTGTTCCTTCAAATTGATTCAGAAGAGACATTTGTCAAGATGCTTCTTATTTAAATATTTAACAAATAATTAGCTTACAGTGTAAACAAAAATCCGTTTGTAAATCCCAAAGAATATGAAGGAAAATCTACTTGTAAAAGACTGCTGGGAAGCTGTACAGCATTAAAATAATCTAGTTGCTTATATTGTTCTCAAAAAATGGTAATGTATTTGTTACCATGCTTCTAACTCCTGAGTATTGTCGAAGAAAAATCGACTCGAGTTGGTTTCAAATAACGATCCTGAGTATGTGGGATGAACCGCAGGAGAAAGGAAAGGGGCTGGGGGGTTGTGGCTTGGGTTTTGTTTTTTTGGCTATCATTAAGATTCTTGCTATCATTATTTTGACTATCACTAGAATTTGTTCCAGTAAGGGACAAAACTGCCAAACTTGACACTGCAGCCTCTGTTGAATCCTGGGCAGGGGTTATTGCAGCTCGGAATCGCAACTCAGAAGCCAGTAGTAGTTTCTCGTATCTGAGGGCAGAATTTAGTGTCTTGTGCTGTTTGAGGCTTGGTGTTGGGCTCGTTCCTAATCGCTGAGGAGGGTTCTGGTAGATGTCAAGTGAAGAGAAGAATAGAGCACGCATCCTTCACCACTCAAGCCGGACAATGAAATTAGAAAATGGCACTGGGAGTTGATGTGAGAGAATTCCCTTGGATTCCTAGAGGAAGAATAAAACAAGAATGAATTAATTAAAAGAAAAGAAAAAAAGGGAAGAGAAAAGAAGAGGGGGGGGGAGCCGACAGGAGTGGGGGTGAAAGAAAATAAATTAGAGGAACCCTGCCAGAACCCTCCTCAGGTTAAAGTCTGACATTAAAAACTGTATTGACTTTTCACATAAAGGCGCGTGTACTCACTGTTTCATCTGAGTTTCTGGTTCTGCATTTTTCAAATCTCTCACCGAGCAGTTTGCATGCATATGATGTTTGCAGCACTACCCGCTCTTACTTGAAGACTGTTTTCAGAAGTCATTATTGAACTATAGGATAAAAAGGTATAAGCATAATTACATGTTAAAGAGAATAAATATGTTCTGCTAGATAGTTAACCAGATGAGGTTAAACAAGATAAGATGAATTCTGGTCTTTTTAGAAAACTGGCAGTCTTCATTTTAAGCTACAATGTAAAGTGCTTTATCCTGAGATTAGGTATTGTGGCAGAAGCTAAAACTGCCTTTTTCCCCTAACCGTGCCAGAATACAACCTCCTTTTCTTTCTGCGCTAACAAGACTGCTTTACCACCACAGCCCACTCTAAGTAATTAAATCAATCCTTTGTACTTACCGTATTCTCCTCTAGTGACGGTACTAGATCTGATTATATGCTTCATGCATATTCAAAGTACAGCACTGACAGCTCTTTAATGAGCTCTTACTTAATCAGTACGAACAATGTTCATCTTGTTCTTTTTTTCCTCATACATTAGAGCTAGGAACAGTTGGGGAAAAAATGAAACATCCAGCATTCATTTGAAAAATATATTGTACTTTGAAAAGTGTCTAAGCTGGAGAAGTTGCATTCTGCCCTTTAAAAGTCTGATGGACAAATTGGATTACTAGTATTGGATTAAATAACAAATGGTTAGAGGAGAAATGAGAAAAGCTCGCTGTGATCACAGGCTTTAATATTTTTTGTTACTTATAAAGCTGAAGGGGTCTTTAACCAGTTATTAAAGTCAGGATTAATTTGTAATGGTCCAACTTACTAGCTTTAAAAGGGTTTTGTTGTTGTTGTTTATCAAAAACAATAGTGTAATGCATGTATTATGGAAAAAATTTAAGTTTAAGATCTGTGGGCTATTTATAGATTTTCAGCATCTTGTACTGGCTTAGATAAGGGGTTTGCATGTGTGGGATCGATTTGTTCTCAAGCGTGGGTTTTTTGCTTCATTTAAATAATCTGTACAGCTTGTTGTGGTTTTTTTCCCCAAGAACAACACAGACATTTTCCCAATTTGAATTTTCAAGTATTTGTTGCAAGTCAATTAAATACTTGTTTTACACTTGGAAAGTGAAAACAGCCACCACCCCAGTAGCAGCAGGGTTTTACAGAGTGAAACTGTGTTGAAGAAAGGGGTTTTCTAAATTTTTTATTTAGAAGTTGTAATTGTGAGTTTAGCTTGCAGTATCGCTGCAGTAAGAACGCTCAGTTTTTCTTTGTTGAAAGTGTTTCATGTGCATCCTCTCACCAAGGAAAAAAAAAATGAAGTAATGCTCTAATGCTAGTGTGTTTGCTGAAGAGTTATTTAAATTTCTTATACATGAGAGTTCAGAGTTCATCTTTATTTTGCTTGCTTGGGAAGAATCTGTTTCAGGTCCGTGCACAAGAATTTAAAAGCTGATGGTCGACAAATAAAATATCAGCATTGACTACTATTAATATTGCACACATGTGTCATTTCACTGATCAAAAAGGCCTTCACCAGGGTAAAATTGGCCTTTTTCCAAATTGCAAGCTTTTTCTCAGCTTTTTCTTTTTTGCTCTTTCTTCTTTTGTTGCTGCCCGGGGATTTGTGCCTATCGCAGCCGATATCACATGACTGGTGTCAGGGCATCACATGGGTCCAAAGCGAATACAAAAACAGATTTAAAATTCTGTAAAAACAATCAGGACTTTGTTAATTCACTTTTAAACCAGCCTATTCTATGGATATTGCCTGTGCTTTGGTGTCAGCATGGATATATTAAAACAGACACCTGTGCAGATCTGACTCGACAGCTCTAAGCTTTACCTAGATCTTTTCTCATTATATGTTGCAACTAACTTTATTTAGGAGGAGTGCATTAGTAGAAAGAAGATTATATCTTAGGTTTCTGTGTTAACCTGAAATCGCATGGCACGAAAGTCAAGTTCAGATCCACGGTTGAGTCAAACACCTTGGAAACATTTGTCTCTCATGTTTCTTTTTCAAGGCTTGCAAAATTAACTGCAGTAAGAGCTTGTATTTATAATCTTCTAGCCAGAGGTCCCAGACCACCCCAAAACTAAGTAATTGATTGAAATGTTACTGTAGCCGTGGATGTCTGGTTGTGAGAGCTTTGCCACACTGCTGCTGAAAAAAAAATCTCATCTCGTGCATTACGGAATAGACTGGTCATTTTGCAAAGATAAAAAAAAAAAAAAAGAATCTATCCCCTTCTTCTTGCCCTCTCTCCTAAATGAATTCCAACTACTTGGTGCGTTTCAACAAAAGGTTGCTAATGCTGATTATCATCTACTTCTAAAAGCAGACCCTGTTAGATGGACCAATACAGCAGCAAGGCCCTTGATGTGTAACTTAACAGCAAAGTGTGCTGAACTGCTGTAAATTTACTGTTGTAAATGCTGTGGTGTGATATTTTCTGCACAAAACCAGAAGTGGAGATCTTGGGGGAGAGCATTTCTACATCTCAGATTTCTTCTTTCATTGCTCCGTTGTCCAGGAGCTGGACCCTGCTGCTTTTGCTTGGAAAAGGGCTGCAGGGCCATCCCCATTTTGGGATGCTCTGCCCTTTTGGTCTCACTGCTAGCAAATCTTGACCCTAAAAGCACCCTTTCAGGAAGCTTCATCGACCAGGCACTTCCCAGGGTGATAAATGGGTATGGGTGGATGTCTTGCATCAGAAAGAAGATGCTGTAACTTTTTCTTACTGTGTGGGTCCACCAGTTTCACCCTAAGCTGACCCTCTTCCCCGTTCATCTTCTTGAGACCTTCCCTTGCAGACAGCAGGGTCATACCCTGGTGATGATGTGATTGTGTAGATTTGGGCTTGGGCACTTCACTGGGGTGCAAGCGCCTCCATGCAGGCGTTTTAAACACTCCCATCCAGAAACTGAAAGCTTTTTTTTTTTTTTTTTTTTTTTTAGAGCAAACCACTATCTTTTCTGGTGTCTTTCCAGCTTCAGGTGCTAGAAATCGCTTCTTTGCAACTAGGGATCCTATGGTTCAAGTTAATAAGATGGCATCCCAAAGTGTGCAGCCCTTTGCATCAGAGATTTCAGAACCCTTTACAAACACCAAAGAATTAACTTCTAGCACCCTTGCAGGATCAGTACAGGTGATTATTCCTGTATTGCATGAGGCCCTTAAACTCAGAGGTCTACCCACAGTCTCCCAGTGAAGCAGTACCAAAGCTGGGAAGCATACAGAAGACCTAGCTCATGCTGCTTTGCCACTATTCCAGGATTATTCCCGAGATTAATTTTGACCCTCTGAAATGTGTGAGTTTCATAATTCACTGAGGACCATATAGTCTTTGCTCTTCAGCTCAACTTGAGAGATGAGAATGGCAGGTTCCCACAGAAGCACAGCCTCTAGAAAGGACTTTCTCCTAGTCCCCAAGCTCAGGGAGATGGGATTTGGTTCAGCAGCCCTGCTACATGGAAAGCACAGCCAGGAGCCTTCAGGATGCTCATCTGCCTTTCCTCCCCCTTGATGGTGCAGGGGTGGTGATATAGTGTGTTTAGAACCTGGTAGAGCATAGCACTGCCTGCAGGTGGGCCATGGAGAGTCCTGGTCCTCGTCCTGCCTGGGATGAATGTGGGCTGGGGAAATACCTACATGCACACATGGGGATCCTTAGGCACCTGGATCCCAAGGTTACTTGTACTTGTGCAGATGCTCCCTTTGACTGCAAGCTGAGGAGAGGAGCAGCTCTTTCCAGCTTATCATCTGGAAGAGTGGCCATAAACACAGAAGCTGAGCAAGTGCCCACACCTTGGCCGAGGGTTCAGCATTGTCATCTCCTCTGCAGCTACTTTGATCCCTTACCACATCATCCTGACTGCGCTGGGTTTGCAAGGGTGGAGTGGGTCTTGCCCACAGGGATTGTTTTTGTGACTGTTTGGTGATGACCAGACATCTTTTATCAGTAAGGGTTTTTTTCAATTGGGAGCATTGCAACAATGTAGTTGATTTTGTAAGAATTTAAAAGATACAGTCCTTTTTAAAAGGTGTTAATTTAGGTCAGGGTGACAGCATGATAGAGAACACTAAAAATGTATGCCGAAGAATGGCTGCTTTCAAGGATTTATTTATGAAGAAGGCAGGACTTGTAGTTCTGTATTTTTACTATTTGTGAATTCGCCTTGTCATGCTCAGTGATATTGGAGACCGATACTCCATAACCTGAAATGAAATATGGAGCTCAGTTTGTGAAATGCCGCAATAAGTGATGATGTTCTTTCGATTGCAGGAAGAAACACAGAAGAAGAAGAAGCTATGATGCAGGAATGGTTCATGCTGGTTAATAAGAAGAATGCCTTAATAAGACGAATGAATCAGCTTTCTCTTCTGTAAGTACAGATGAACATATGTATTTACAAAAGGACGATCTACCAGAATATTTGCCCCTCAGATAGGCGCAAAAATTTTTTTACTCTCTTCCCATTAGGCTTTAAATATAACCCCTGAAAAGAGAGTAGTGTGGATGTGTTACACATCGAGTAACTTTTTTTTCTCATATTTCAGACTTGAAAATGAGAAGCATGCAATGACACAAGATTAGCCAGAGCTGTGAAAATGAAATTAAAGAAATATTAAGCACTGTTACGTTTTCGAAGACCCAACAGTAGAATAAAATTACATTTTAGAAATGCACAAATACATTTGGATTGTGCCTCAGATGAGATGGGTGAAGTCTGTTGAGAGAGAGAGTAAATTTGAGTCGCTACCTGCTTTGTAGAAATCCTCAATCCCGTTGCTAGTTCAGGAGCACCGGGCTGCTGAAGGGGATATTAGTAAATCAGTCACAGTGCCGTGATAGCACCACTACTGCAAAGTAAGGACTGATGAACTTTTTTCAGTGGCCCCATTGAGGAAGGGAGAATGTGCTGCTCATTTTCAGAGGCATTCTGTGCCCCGAGTGCTTCTTTCAGTATGATGATATTTCTTTCCGTAATGCCACCTAGTGTAGATGCCTGCATACTTCCCTGGGAAGAGCCTCTGCTCACCTATTTCGTGCTGGGTCTGAACTTGACGGAGGATTCTACCTTCAAAATATTAAGCTTTCTAATCCCTTGTCTAATTTTTATTGTTCATTAGGGCAGAATGTATATACGGTAATGCTTCCAGTGTTGTATTATCTCGGGGAATAGGTTGATGCTGGAATTTGTTCCTTAGATCCAGGGGAATATTTTTTACTTGGGACATTCCACAGCAGCCGCTCTGAAGGTGAATATGAAATAACTGCATCCTGTAGCACAGTGGAGTTAAACTGACAGAATCAAAGCCGACATTACATAAAAAGAAAAGACCCTGTTATTGAATAGGCCACCTGAGCCTGGTTTTAAGTTTGTGTATCATTTGTTTGGAGTAGCTTAAAGTTAAAGAGAAAAGTCAGTTGCGAGTCCTAAAATCAATGTAAGTTAAAGGTGCTTTTAAGTGTTTAATGATTTAGTAATTAACATATTGATGAACATTTGCAACTTGCCTAGGGAAAAAGAACATGACCTAGAAAGGCGCTACGAGCTGCTGAACCGGGAGCTAAGAGCAATGCTTGCCATCGAAGGTAAGAGCAGTCCTGGGTACTGAGGGGGGGAAATGCTCACTGCTGAAGGTGGCTGGCTGCCTGAAAGTACCAAGTGTGGAGGCTTCTCTGAAGCCCATTAATAATGCTCATATTTACATCGCTTCGAGCACACAGCAAATATGCCGAGTCTGCAATCCCGTTCTTGAGTTATATTGGGGAGGAAAGAAAAATGAAAGTCCAAGATACGGGACAAAGAAGTGTGGTCTCGTTGGAATAAACTTTGGAAACAAGGTAGTGAAGAGGTATAGAGTATGTGCCCAGGGTTTACTAATTTTTTGTTGTAGTAATGCTCTCTTGGCTCTTTTATGGCTTTGCGCTGCTTTTGGTGCCACAGGAAAAAGGAAAGGGTGACCCACAGAAGGGACCCTCCTTCCTTTTAACGTTTCAGCCCTGTTTTACAACAGTATCTCACTGGGGGGGGGAAAAAAAAAGTCTTATTGGTTTTGGTTGTAAAACACTATGTTTGTCAAGTAAATATTTCATCGCAAGCACCACCAGGATTAGTGCAATCCTTTGCACAAATTTTCTCCCTTCTCTGCAACTCTCCACAGTTTAGTCACCTTACCTGAATGAAGGTAACACTCAGGGGAAGATTGACACGGGATAAATGAAACAATTGCGTCCTTTCCATAGGGCTTTCCAGTGAATTGTACAATAATCCTGGGGATGATTCATAATAAAAAATAAACATCCAGATAGCTTAAACCATTGCTTGCATTATTTTCTTATTTAAATAACTTAAGTGTTTTCTAATGCTGCCCCGCTTATACCTCTCAGTCACAAATGCTGGCCTTATAGTTCAAAGATGTTTGCTTTAAAGTTAATCCTTTGGGCTCTGTAAAATGGACCTTTTGTCTAATCAATGCAAATTGATTTTGCTATTCCGTATTGACCTCTCAACCCTTTGACTGTCCATGGTAATTTCTTTCTTCACCTGATAAGGTACCTGATCCATAATAAATCAATTCTAATTAGTTTGGAGACTTCACTGGGAGCATAAGTTTGTTGGAAAAAAGCAGCAGGTTTCAGGTGGCTTTTTCATATCTTTCCATCTGTGGTTATATTTTTTGCATAAGATTGTGTTCACTGTATTCTTGGGTAATCTAGAGTCATAAATATATACACTGCTTTCTGCAGAGACAACCCAGATTAATTTGGAATCATACTGGTGAAATGTTTAAAACATAAAATAATCTAAAACTAGAGAGGAGCTAAGAGATACTGTGTTTAAATACAAAATTTCAATGTTTAATTGCCTCATAAATGTATACTTCCTTGAAATGTTCTAGCAGCAGCCTTTGAATGTCTAGGAGTCTGTGCCATCCACATGTTGTCCTGAACAAAAATCTGTCTTTTTTTAGTTTCTTTTTGTAAGTTCAGAGAGGGACGCCTAAACTCCAAAAAGTCATCTTTTTTTCCTCTCTCTGTTTTTCCTTTTTTTTTTTTTTTTCTAGTTACTACTGGTGATACAGTGAACAGAGCTTTAGGAAGCAAACATAAGTGATAGAGAATTTTAGCTATTTTTTAAATTTTTTTTTAGATATGCAACGAAGTCCTCATTTAGCATTTTAGCGCTCAGTAAGGTTATTAGTCTTCTAGAACTTTTAACACCTACCTAAAAAAAACACACTAAAGGAGAAACTCTTCCAAGAAAATGCCTGTGAAAACTCAAAACACACATTTGTGACATCTTGCCTCTCGACGTGTGTGCATCAGTGCTGTATTGCTTTCTGTGTTCAAAAGATGCAAAGATGCACTTTTTGGGAAGCATTGGTAAAACCACACCATTTATAATATGATTTCCCCGAAGAAGCACGGGCTGCCTGAACAGCCCAGCACTGTCAGCCCCGGGGCCATTTAGCCGATTGCTAATGAGTGCTTGGGTTCCCCGAAAGAGTTGAAAAGACAGATCTCACTTCTGCCAGCACCAATTCCAAACCTGAAGGTGTAGGCAGGAAGAGAAATAAATACACACGTGTATATATATATATGTGTGTATATATCTAACAGGACGGGATCAGTTTGTTTGTCTAAAAGAAAGGCAGATCGCACCAACCCAAACTGGAACTTAAAAAAAGTCTTTGGAAGGTGGTAATCACTGTTTTGGTAAATTGCTCTAACTCTTGCACGCGTGACTATACTGTTTAAAAATCCATTGAGCGATTTACTTAGCTAGCTGATGACAGGGTGGGGTGGGGGGGAAAAAAAAAAAGAGAGAGCCTTGCGGAAGGTAGGAGCCTGCTGCTGGCAGATAAAGGCGGTTCTTGCCGTGCCTGCATGGGCAGCGTGCGGCCAGCGCTGGCGGCCGGAGGTGCTGCCCGTCAGGATGTTCAGTGATGTGGAGAGAGTGTCCCCTTCTCCAGCTGCTAACATGGAGGCGCAGGCAGCTGAACAGCCTTTTTGGAGGGTTGCGGCACCTCGCGAGGAACGCATCAATGACCGAGCGTGGTTAAAAAAAAAAAAAAAAAAAAAAGGCAAACCAACGAAACAAAGCCCGAAAACCAAAGCAAAACAGCAAACAGAACAAACACAGAGGCAAATATTTCACTTTACAGCATGCAGGAGCTGTGCAGCATTAAAGTTCACAGACATTCAAAGGTAAAATGATAGTGATTTTGTTCATGTTAAATGCTGCAGCAAAGGAAAAAAAAAATCTTTCTTCATGAAAGAATTTAATTAAAAAGTGTCTTACCCACCCTTTTCCAGAGAGTGACAACCTCCATTCAGTTGCTTCCTTTGTGTTTGGACTAATTATATGCAGAGCTAAAAAAGACCCCTCTGTGCTACAAATTCAGTCCCTTTCAATGTTGTGCAAGGCTGGCAAGCTCACAATGTCTCACTTCGCTTCTGCTCAACGAGCGAAAGGCTTGTCCAGCTAGCTTTTGAGCTGCCTCCTAGGACCTGCAAGTTTCAGAACTATGTACATGAGCTTGATCTTCTCCTTCTCCCTCTGTCTTTTCCTCTGCAGTTAACACTGTGGCGTGAAAAAAACTCCAAACTCTTTACTAACGACTCCACAGGATTTGTCAATCTGTTTAATGTCCGTCATTTGCAACGACCATTGACCGGCACAACCTTTACTCCAGAGAGAGGTTACCATTCATTCACTGACCGGCTAAGGGTCGCTTTATTTCCCATTCTTTGTTCGCTTTGCTTGTTAGGTGATGCTTAGAGCAGAGAGAGACAGCAAGAATCCCTTCCCTTCAGCTGAGCAGTATGTTGCTAGAGCATGCAGAGGCACCCAGTGTTCACTGAGTGTCGTAAGCTGCTCATGATTGTACGCCTGCACTGTGCATCTCAGACATGGGCAGATTGAAAAGGGGTGGGCATAAAACCAACATCGGGAGCGAACCAGGAAAGTAATATATGCTCTCTGATGAAATGGAAAATACTTTAAGCCTATCTCGCCATTTCTCAAACAGGCACGCACACACAGCCGCACAAATCATCAAAAGCGAGGCAGTGCTAAGTAGGAAGCTTGAGAATTAGGATTTTTTTTTTTTTTTTTGATGGTGCTTTTGTTTAAAGTCTGAATTTATAAGCTATTAGCCGGGAGAGGGAGAGACTCGATTTCTTGGTTTGGGAAGGAATATGTAAACCGGTGTCTTTGGATTGCTTTTTCTCTCTGAGTTCCGATGATGAGATTTGCCTTTTGGAGTCTTGGGGTGGGGGATTGAGGGGTGTGGAGGTTGGGGAGGTGGGGGGGAATGTGTTTTTCTTCTAACATTGTCTAAATAGAGCATGATTTGAAATCCTGTGCATTCTTTCTCATGGAAATTGCAGCCAGAGCTCTGCAAATAGGAATGTCTCATGTCATATAAGCTTTAATTACATTTGGTCTTTTTCCATCCTGCATATTTTGTGTGTTCAGCCCATGCCTTTCCTAAAGGCTTTTTCCTTTTCCTTTGCTGTGTGTGCTACGGCACACAGAACTAGAATCCTTGCAGCCTAAAGATCACACTGTGCTTTTGCAATAAGATCAATGTATAGGTTGCTGTGACCGTGTCGGCAGCATGCGAAGAAGGGGTTTCAAACCCCGGCAGATCATAAGTTTTGCAGATTGTGTTGGGCTTTGTGCTGTGTACCAAAGTAAAAAAAAAAAAAAAAAAAAAAAAGGAAAGAAAAACAAACAAAAAAAGAATCTTTGCCTGATAATCTGCAGTCCTCATTCCGTATGGGAAACGCGTCAACAATGAGCTCTGTAATTTTTACTGACTGAAAAATGTGTGGCACTTCTGTCAGGGAAGCGCTGGCCATCTTTTCCTGTTATGAAATAGGGTCTCCAGCCCGTGTGCCGGTGAATGCGATCGGAGCTGACAGCTCCCGATTCTGCATCAATTCTCACTGAAGAAGTTTCACGTGGAAATATAAGTATTGCAGAAGAACGTGCTGATTTTAAGTCGACATCGGGTGCAAACTGCTGGAGGGACAGGGCAAAAGCGTTGTATTTGCTTTCTTTTTCGCCACTGTGTTAATTTTTTGAGAGGATCATTCATTGGAAGTGCCTGTGAGAGAGCTGATGGTTGTGTTTGAGTGTGGCTGGCTGCTGGGAGTGTGTGCTCGGGGAGATCAAGGAATGCAGTAATTTGATGCAGTAAAAGTTGCTTTACAGAGGTCCTGGCAAACTTAAAGCTTTCGTGCGTAAAAATGTGTGAAGGGGATGCATTACTAATGTATTTGCCAAAAACAGTCTTAAATAAATTACAAATATAAACCACTTTAACTGCGGTTTCAGAACCTGGGAATCAATGTGCTTTTATGCTCCCTGTTCTGTTTATTTACATTTTTTTTCTGCTCTTCACAGCATTTCAGTGGCCTCAAAGCAAAAAATACGATGCTTTGATAGTATATGAACCTCATCTATGTTTTAGCATTTGGGCAGGAAAGGTGGAGGTAGTTTTCCTCTCCCAAAATTGTACTGTTTTATTCAAAGCAGGCTGTTTATGCAAGCGTCCACTGGTTGCAGTACACCTTAATTCTGCTTCTGAGTACACAAAAGCAGGAAGGGAAGCAATGACAGAACCGACAGAAAGAGCATTGAAGCAGGAGAGACTGAAAAAAAGACCTTGTCCAAGAATATATTCCGGATTGCCTTGATGAATATTTTGAGGCAATTAGCAGGGGAAAAAGAATAAATTAAAAAGTGGCTTGAACTTTACAGATACTGAAAAAAGCTTCAAAGCAATGAGGTTGTGTCCCTTAAAAACCTGCAGCCCTACAAGTCTTCGTGGGGGAAGTCTTAATGCCTTCTCCCATATAAAGATTTGGGGAGAGATCTGCAACAGTAGCCCTGAACATTTCAGTTATATCTTCAAGGAAAGCTGCCATTTTCTGCAGATCAGATGATGATAGTGATCACTTAGTTACCATTTAAATGCTATGTATAAAGTGAAGAATTCCTCTAGTAGAGATGAAACTCCTTGATGCTTCACTGAAGAGCTGAATTTTTTTTTTTTAGCACTGCTGCTTCTTACTATCACCTGGGATACAGCCTGGATCCTGCCCAGAGTGCCTATTCCCACACTGGCATATAATCCATTATCATTTGGTTTTCAAAGGTAGAAATTAGAGCAGACAGTAGCAAACCTATATAGCGTCAGCTGGAAGACTGACAACTAGAATTAGGAACCCAGAATTAATGGCCCTAAGCACTCTGTCTCAAAGCTCTGACAGAGGTCTGTTGGATGAGAAAACCCGGCTTTTACTTATACGAAATTTGGTTGTAGAAAAGATTCCAGGTAGTCTTTAAGACGAGAGACCTCAGTGTGTGTTTGGGGCTGTGCTGTTGAGGCACAGTAGTGACCAAATTCAAGAACTGGGGCAGTTGGATCTGAAAAGCCAAACTTGGGTGTACGTCTTGGCCTGAACTATCTTTTGTAAATTGGTTTTCTGTTATATTTCTGCAATGGGCTTTTTTTTTTCTTTGCAAGAAAAGTAGGAATCCACTTTGAACATGACTGTAATGCAGAGGGCTTAATTTCCACTGTCTGAGCTGTTATCACAGCCAAACTGTTAAGTTTACACATTTTGTGGAGTTTCAAAGCCTCTGGCAAGTCTCTATAAAATTAACGGGTTTAAATTAGTTTTATTAAATGTGCTATTATAAAATATCTTAAGAATGGCAAACTCAGTTGATATGTGTTTAAGGGAGCTTGATTGAATCAATGCAAAGTAGGTTGCAGAAGAACAACATGAACAAAGTTTTAGAAAGTTTAAGTGGGAAGCTGCTTCTTGTAGTCATGACAAGTGTAATCCACAGGCAACACCCTGCAGTGATTGTCAGAATTGTTCAGGCTGAGAAAGGAAAGCATCCTTCAATGTATTTGGTACACATATTTTTAATATTGAGTTCAGATTAAACATCGAATTGTAGAATCAGTAACATTGGAAAAGACCTCTAAGATCATCCAACTGTTAAATGTCCCATGGGATTTAACTGGCCTCAGAATAATTTCATTTCACTAATTCCTTGTATATTCCATTACTGTTTGTGCCTAGATATTTACCTTGACTTACTTGCAATCCAGGACAGAGTGATTGAGATCAGAATCTGGCCACTGATGTCTAACTCTGCATATATACATCTTTTAATAAATTCACCCACAATATAATAAGTCAGAACAGTGTATTAAATACTGAGCATCGTTCTTCCTTCTGGTATTTTCTGAGTGGTTTATATCAGAGTAATAAAAAGCGGGACTTTTAGTGGTGATTTTAATTTCCTTTCATGAATGGAAGGTCTCAAACCTCGATCTTTGGTAGTCTT
The DNA here is from genome assembly GCA_035584735.1 of Pseudotriccus pelzelni. Classification (NCBI taxonomy): domain Eukaryota; kingdom Metazoa; phylum Chordata; class Aves; order Passeriformes; family Tyrannidae; genus Pseudotriccus; species Pseudotriccus pelzelni. The sequence goes on from JAWMRA010000113.1 coordinate 14,927,836, forward strand.
TAATTTTCAAGGGTGCTGAACCATGGCATTTTGTATAAAGGAAACATTTAAAAACAGAAAAGGGAAGAAAAAGACGTGACTCAAAGTAAAGCAATCTGTTATTTCTCTGGTGTTTCTGTCTTGGTCAACCTGGACATTTTATTGGGTGCCCCTTCTGTATAGAATTTAGGATTTCAGCTGATAAGAAATCCAGCTCCTGTACAACATGTCTCTTTTAGTAGATACAAAGACATGTCATCTTTTGCAGGACTTTGACCAAAATACTTTTGGTGACTCTATACATCCTTTAATTCTCATAGTGCCTAACAGACACATTGGATTTGTTACCACCTTCAAATAACGGATATTCCTCTGTAAATGCCATTATGGTTTGTGACAAGATGCTTTTAAACACTTTCCTGTCTCACTGCAGTTGTTCCGTCCTCAGCATCCACATTCAGGCCCGGCTGGTTGTGCCTGACTCTATAGAGTCACTCAGACAAGATACCTACATGCAGAATTGTCAGTGCAGTGCAGAAATGTCAGTTTTTAGGAAAATATACCAGTAATAAGATGAAGTTTCTGTCTCCTCTGTTCATTACTTGTAGACTGCTTGAATAATCTAAAGAGTTACTGACTCTCTGAAGTATCTGTGAACTTGCCCATGGGTTTCTGGGTGTGCTGTCAAAGCTCTGGACAGTGTTATTGGTTCTGAATGTCCAGGTGTAATGGAAAAAAAGCCAACAAATAAAACTGTCCTTTTGTGATTAATCAACACGTTGGTGAAGATCGTGCAACATCAGAGCTAAGCAAAGACTGGTGTGTCACCATCAAATGACCAGGTTGGTGGAACTGTTGGTTTACAGGCAAAGTGAAAATGTAAACCTTGTGTTTTGATCAACTCATGCTAATTTATGTCTCTAAAGATGTCTTGGGAGGTCTTGGAGAAAGCACACTTGGAGTGCAACAATTAGCAGTTGTATAGGTTTTAGTTAGTCATATTTAATTGGAAATCAATTCATTCCACCTTCAGAAGTGCTAAGCAAGACACTCCAGAAAGGTTTGTCTCAAGCCCTTCCCAAGCATTTCTGGAGGTGCTAGTGAATGAACTGTCTTTAATTTCCAATTAGCTTAAGAGCAAAGAGGGTCACAGCTCATCCACACACTTGAAAACATCTACCTTACCCTCTACTACTGTTGCTGGTTCATCTGTAAGGACTATTTTCTTATATAAACTCTAGTGCTAAATGGTCTATTATTTGTGCTTCAAGACTTGTTTCCACTGAAAGGGTTCTGTTCTTACATGGAGGTACCTACTCCAAGGTGGTTGTTGACACCATTGCATCTCAGGTTGGCTGGTGGTTTTATCTTGATGTATTTACTCCAAAATGATGAATCTGAGAGAGATTGGGTGACGGTTCAACTGTGAATGCACCACAAAGTGACGGAATTGCAGGGTTGATTAGGACTGTGCAAAATCTTCCCTGTAGCTAAGCTGGTTGTGTTCCTAAACTCATCACACGCCCAGAATTTTGACTTGCCAGAATTTTGTGTCCTTCTCCAGAATAACTTGTGTTGCTCGGGCTTGTCTTGTGCTGGGACAGCCCTTCTGAAGCAAAACTGTTCACTCTTCTTAAGCAATGACGAAACTTTAGGGGCAGTAAACATTTTTTAGGTTCCCAAGGTTCGGGAAGTAAAGAAAATTTAGAGGAAGTTATGAAATCAATTATTGAAAGCTATGATGAACAAGTTAAAAGCTGTTCCTGGCACTCTTCTCTAAAGTCTTTTTACAAATGGATGAGCTGCTCTTGCAAGATTTTCTCAGAGCAGAAAATCTGTTCTCCTCAGCATTAGGCAATCAGTTGTTCTTAATCCTTTTTTTTTTTTGCTCCATTCCAAATGTATTTTAAAACACGATCAGAAAAGACAAAAAACCTTTTTACTGGCCTTTGTGGATACATTATTTCAAGAAATATGAGTTGGTGATAAAGTCAGTGCTAGTATTTTGAAATAGAATAAAGGCTTTTATTGAGTCCTCGTCCATCACACAGGATGCCATTTAAATTGACTCCAGAGAAAAACAGAATCATGAAGCCACAGAATGGTTTGGGTTGGAAGGGACCTTAAAGACCATCTCATTGCCACCCCTGCCATGGGCAGGGACACCTTCCACCATCCAGATTGCTCCAAGCCCCGTCCAACCTGGCCTTGGACACTTCCAGGGATGGGACATCTACAGCTTCTCTGGGCAACCTGTGCCAGGGCCTCACCACCCTCACAGGGAAGAATTTATTCTTAATGCCTGATCTAAACCTCCTTTCAGTTTGAACCCATTCCCCCTTGTCCTATCACTACACGTAAAGGGGTTGCTTTACAGAGAAGCTCTGCCTTTGGAAAATGTTACCTGTAAATAATATAATCTGGAATGTTCTTAGATCTGACTCCTGGATTCACTCGAGGATCTGACCAATATCCGTTGTCCTGTAGTCATGGAAATGGATGTCAGATTGTAGCAGAGCACCTACAGCGAGCAGGCAATCTCATCTTTGGCAGGCTGTATTAGTCTCAGTTATGTTGCTTCTTGGTGAATTTTGGCAGATAGAGAAGGCAGGATTTTTATGTTTTCATCCTTCTGTTCTGATGATATCCGTAATCTGAAGGGAAAACTCAGGATGAAATGTGCTGAACTCCTGGTTCCATGTGTATTGCATGGGACTCTGGATCATTAGCTCATACACAGAATTAATAAAGCAGAAACCAGGCTGAAGACTCATATTTCAGATAGAAGTCCCTGTGATTTTTGCAAGCTTAAAGGCGGCAGTTTGTTGACTACCTGAAATATTTATGGTTTCATTACGTTTTATTTGCAACTGATGTAATGTCTAAGAGAAATAATCACGGGTCAGGAGTCTCAGAAGGACACACTTAAAGGCACAACAAAAGATAGTCATGCATTCTAAAAAAAAAAAAAAAAAGGAAAAAAAGAAAGAAAGACAATAACCTAACCTGCTTTTTTTAAACCAACTTAAAAATACTGGAGCATTACTGAACTGTTTCATGTGGTGGAGGAGGTTTGTGTGTGGTTATATGTAATCTTAGAAACCCAGCTTTGCTCAACAGCTAATTTAATGTTGTGAGGTCCAATGGCAGCCTTTGAAGTGATCATTCCTGGCTCTTCTTTGCTTTTCTTCCAATGTATTTTAAAGACTTTTTATGTCTTATGAGGAAGAAACACACAAAGCAATCAAAAGTTTGTGTTGCTCCATTACTCTTAATAGACATAAAGAAAGGTATTGCAACTTTTTATAACATATCCAAAGATCCTGAATTTACCTGCAAAGTTTTGGAATGAATATGCCAACTGCCTTCTCATCATTCATACAATAGTATGAGTCATAGTTACCCTCACATTAGATGTGTTTTTAAAGGTGAAACAGCAGATTGGAGGGGCAAATAGTAACAAAGCTTTGGGATTTACTTCAGCTGTGTTTTAGAATCCTGCTTCCTCTCCTACTGCTGTAATTTTGAATCTTTAATATTCCTGTAAAATGAAGAGCTTATTGCTTCTTGAGACTCAATTTATATTTTAAATGAGTGGAAAGATGCATAATCAACTTGAAAAGACAGGAAAATATCATCCTCTTTTTCGAGATATAGGACATTTTACTGAGTGTTTTGAATCCTGGAGACCATTTTTAAAGAATGCTTGCCTTACTTCTGCTCTTTTTTTTTTTGTAGTGCAAATTAATTATAATTTGACAAGAGTGTGTTTGATTTTCTTCTTCAGATTTGGTGTAGAGCCAAGCTTTTTTAGTTAGAGCCTCTAAATCAAACCCGAAGGTCAGCATCTGTGAAATGCCTGTGGCTGAAGATATGTTGTAGTTCTTCCTCCATTATTCAGGGATTTTTGTCTATGAAAAGGTGTTTATGTGTTTAAGTGAATGCTGTGTGGCACACACGTGGCTGGGGTGGAATAACCATTTTTCGTGATTACATCAGTGATGTTCCTGGCAGCGATCCTAGTAATTAGGGGAACCACTGGAGTGAAACTCCTGAGCTGCCCACCTCCTTGGTGCGGCCTTTGAACGCTGGCTGAGGGTCTGTGTCCCTCAGTGTGTTATAAACCCATTGAGTTCCCTTCCCCCCCAGTCCTGTGGATGTTGGGCAGAGAAGCTGCTCCCAAGTCTGCCCCAACATCCTCCTTCAGTCCCCGGAATCTTTACTGCTGTTGCCACGTGTACACTGCTCAACGGGGGCCCTTGGCAGGCAGGGGACAAAAGATGATAAGCAATTTAAAGTAACGATTGCCAAACATGCAAGAAGTCAATCCTGGAAGCAGTACTAGGCTCCACATCCTCACTTTGCTTCTTCTAATTGTATCTCATTTGTTTTGCTTGCTTTGTGCCCTTGTTCTTCCTACTTCTAGGGTTGCTTTTTGAGGTGGTAGGGTTGTCTGTTTCTGGTTTTTTGGGTTTTTTTTTGGTTTGGTTTGTTTTGTTTTTCTTTTTTGGTTTGGTTTTGTTTTTCTGTTTCCAGCTCCTAATCTGAGGGATTGTCTGTTCCTCTGTCCCTGCTTTGTGCCCATCCTGGACTGTCTTTTGCTATGTACTAATTGGGAGCCCCTGGTGGCCTAGTGGTTAGGTTGCAGGACCTTCACTGCCGAGGCCAAGGGTTCGATCCCTGCCAGGGATACTCCCCGGGCAGGTGGAGCTCGTTAGCCCTGTAAGGCAATCCACCTACGTTCTAAGGACCTCGCTGC
>JAWMRA010000113.1:14937669-15138701 GCA_035584735.1 Pseudotriccus pelzelni
GTGGGGGGGGGGCCGGGGGGGGGTTGGGGGGGGGGGGGGGGGGGGGTCCCCGCCGAGCCGCCGCGGTCCCCACGGAAAGTTTGTTCCAAGTCCGCGGGCGCCGTGGCCGTGGGGGAGCTCGGAGGCGAGCGAGGCCGGCGCCCATCCCGCACAGCCCCTCACCGCGCCTCCCGCCGCCTCTTTCCGCAGGGCCGAGGAAGAGGACGAGCATTTGGAGAGGACCCTCGAGCAAAACAAAGGCAAAATGGCCAAGAAGGAAGAGAAATGCGTTCTCCAGTGAGCGGCCTTCCCGCGGCGGCGGCGAAATCGCAGCGCGTCTTTCTTACGTTTTTAACATGCCGACATGAGACTGGGGAAAAAAAAGAAAAGGATGTTTTGAAAAAAAATAAAATTAAACTTTTTTCCATTTTCTTAGGCCAGATCTAGGCTGTGCCGGGCCCCACTCCGTTGTTTTTTGTTTTCCATTCGAGCGAACTCGCGTTGTCCCATGATTTCCGTGTGGGCTCAGCTCTCCTGCCGAAAGCGTTGGAAATGGAATCGCCGAGACCCCTGGCGTGCGGGCGATGCCGGAGATAGGCGGAAGGAGGAGAAGAAATAGTCTGTCCTGGTTTTTGTAGCTGGAGGAGGGCTGAGTTTTGAAATAAAAATGTTTTTGTCGTAATAGGATTAGAGAGGGGGATATAGGAAAAAAAAATCATTGGGAATGGTATCATCTAGTCCTGCCATATGTAATACTTAATAAGCTACCTACATTTTATAGTTAGGTCAGATCCACCCCAGTTATTATTAAAAATGTGCTGTATTTACCAGTGGTTTATATCATCAGTTTTACATCTCCCCGGGAGTAGCGTCGAGCTGCTCTGGTTTACTCGGGGGGCTTATTCCCCAGAGCTGGCACAAAACCCTGGGAGCGGCTGCAAGCGGAGCGGGGCAGCCCGGGGGCAGAGACCGGACCGGCCCTGCTCGGGGCAGCGCGACACTTCGCACCCGCGTCCCCCCGCGGGCCGAACCGCGCCGCCCGCTCCGCGTTATTTATTGCGCCCGGCCGCGTCCCCCACCCCGCCCCGTCCGTGTGCCCCCAAGCGTGTCCCGCGCTCGCATCGTCCCTTCGTGGAGCTCGTCTCTTTTATTTATTACAACACCGAATCATATATAAAGTTTTCAATAAAACCCGAATCTTTCTTACCGTAACTGCCGCTTTCCTCTTTACCTGGGAAACGTCATCCCTCTCGCCCGCAGTGGGCCGGGGAGGGGGCGCGGGAAGGGACCGATCCCGGGGGTGGGATGGCAGCGGGGCTCCGCATCCCGGGCCCCCTCGGCCGCCGGCTCTTCCCCAGCGCAACGAAACCCACCGGATGGAAAAGTTTTTCGTTTGATTTTAATAAAACGAAACTCGGGGAGGGGGCGGTAAAAGTTTTCCTCGCGGGGCCGATGCCTACCGCCGGCGGCGTGGGGGGTGCGGGGCCAAAGCCCTGCTGCGGCTCCGGGCGCGTATCCGCGGATCCTGCGCATCCGCGGGGAGCAGAGCGGGCGGAGGGGAGCCCGAACCCCGCGGGGTCGCGGCTGCCGTCCCGGGAGCGACCCCAACATCATCGGCGGTCCCAGGTACAACTGCGAACCGCGGCCCGCTCACCGCTGCGCCCTCCCTCTCCCACCAAAAAAATTTCCCCGTGGAGGAGGGAAGAGCCCGGTTTTGCGCGAGCAGCCGCCGGTGCCGCGGGCTCTGTGCCGGCCCGGGGGACTGGGGGCTGCCCTGGGGCCCTCCGGTGGGTTTGGTCCCGTGCGAAGTTTGGGAAGATGCGCGGAGCACCCCGGCGCCGAGGTTGCTGGGGCAGCGGGCTCCGCCGTGCTCCTCTGCCACCCCCCCCCTCCCCCCCGTAGAAATACAGGAGCTGGGAACGGGAGGAAACACGCTGCGAGAACTGCGCTGCTGCGGAGCTCAGCGGAGGCTCGGGAGGGGAGAGAGCGGCAGAGCCCGCGGCGCTCCCTGCCCGGCCGGGCACCGGGAGCTGCTGAGCCCCAAAGCAGGGCGCTGCCCCCGGGGGCGAGGGGGCCGCGGGCGGGCGTCCTCCCCTCCTTGGGGGGGCCGGTGCTTGCCTGGCTTTTGCTGCGAAAAAAGTAACTCAGCCGCTGGGTTGAGGGCAAAATAAGTGTGTGTGTTTCCCCCGTCTTTCGACCCCAGCCCGGCAAACCGGTCGCAGAAGACCCCCCCGCCCTGCAGCCGGCCCGAGCTGCCCTTGCCCTTCTCCGCCGCCGGGGCCGAGGGTCGCGCAGCCCAGCCCAGCCCAGTCCAGCCCCCTGCCCACCCGCAGCTCCCGCCCCGCCGCCGACCTTACCTGGGCGCACCGGGAAGGGTGCCGGCTCCGTCCGGCGGAACGAAGCGGGGGGGGGGTCGGAGCCGCCGGGACCGTCACCTCGGGGGGGCGGCGAGCCCCAGGAGCCCGCCCTTCCCGCAGCCCCCGGCTGAGCCTGCGGGGAGGCGTCCGCAATTGGGGATTGGGCAACCGCGGGAGTTGCGGGGGGCTTTGTGGGGAGCATAGATACCCCCTGGTGCGCGTGTGGGGGAAGCGGGGGGCAGCCTCGGGGGGTGCCTGCTGTCGGTCGGGACAGGAACTGCCCCGGCGGGGCGAAGGGATGGTAAGGCGGCGGGGGCGGGGGGGGAGCGCAGCCCGGGCCGGGAACTGCCCCAGCAGGACCGGGGCAAAACGGGGAAGAGGGGCTGGAAGGGGCAGATCTGCCCCCACAAAGTCTTCCTCCTCCCTCCTCCTCCCTTTGATTTTTTGTGAATGGGCCGCGGCGCCTTTGTTGCGGGGAGAAGTGCCCGTGTCGCTGACTTTTGCGGGCGAGCGGAGGAGATTGCTAACCTCCTTCTCTCTACTCATCGGCTCATCGACTCCCTCCCGCCCGACTTAGACGGTTCCCTCCTCGCACAGGAAAAAGATTTGAAAAGAAGGGGAAAAAACCCCAACGACAACAAAATAAAATGGGGTGGAGGGAAGTCTTCCCCCCGGGAGACCGCGCTCCGGTCGGGGCCGGCGGGCAGCGCCTTTGAACATTAGCTCGCTTTCAGCTCCACTGCAATTAGAGGGAGTTGATTTGGGGAGACCAACAAAAGCCGTGCACCGAAGCCTCCTTAGAGGTCCGGGTCCGCTCCGCCGCCTGCGCGGCCGCCGCGCCCCGACCCTGCCGGCCCGAGCAGCGAGTGGGACCCCGCGGAGCGGCGCGGAGGGCCCCGTGTCACCTCGACCCTCTTCTCCGCCGCTCCCGTGCGGGCCCGCCCGCGCCCTCCCCCCTCTCCCGCCCCCCCGCGCGGTGCGTAGCAACCTCTAAATTCGGGACACGCGGGGAAAGGTGCGGTCGTTGTTGTTTTATTGGGATTTTAAAACACAAAGTTCGTGAGAGCCTCCGGGCGTTGGGGTGGGGGGGCCCCGACACCGCCTCCCCTTCCCCAGGAGTGCCCTCCGAGCCGGCGAAGGCAGCGGCCGAAACTTTTTCTGCGGTCTTCTCCGGCGGCAGGGGCGCGCAGGGCAGCGCGGAGCTGGGCGAGGAGCGGCGCGGGGGGGCTTCCCGAGGGAGGGGACAGCGCTGCGCGGGCGCGGAGCGGACCCCTCTAACCCCCCCCCCCCGCACTTCTCTAACAATTCCCACCGCCCGCCCTCCCCGCGGAAGTTGTGCGGGGCACTGCGCGCCCGCACCCCGCAGCCCTGGCCCCGCCGGCCGGCTCTCCGCGGCGCCGGGGTCGGTGCGCGGGGGAGCGCGGAGCGGCGCGGGGCGGTGCGGAGGAGCCGTCGCCCCGCGCTGCCATTGCCCGGGCGGCTGTCAGTCAGGCGGGGAGCGGCCGGGGATTGGCGCCAGGCTGGTTACGCAGTTGCTTTGCGCGCACATACAAGGGTAGGGCCGGGGGTAGGTGATCAATCCTCATCAGGGCCGCGGCTCCATCGCCCCGACAGCGCGGGCCGCCGGGCAAGGTAAACGCGGGGCGCCCCGACAAGTCGGGGGTGCGCGGCTCGGCTTCGGGCAGCGCCCCCCCCGGCCCCCCTCCCCATCCCGCCTCTCACCTGCCTGCCCCCCCCTCCCCGCTCCTTCCTCCCCCCGCCCGGCCCCCTCCGCGCCCCCCGCCCGCTCCGCCCCGCGCTGCCCCGCGCAGCCCCCGCCAGGCGGTCGCTCAGTCGCTCCGCAGGTGGCCGCGCAGGTGAGGCGGGCGGGGGGCGGCGGGCACCGCGCTCGCCGACGGGGCGGGCGGCGGGACGGAGCGTAGCGGGCCCGCGGCACCGCGAGCGGGGGTGGTGAGCGCGGCTGGGCCGGGGCTGCCTCGGGATTTTCCTCTCTCCTCTCTTGCTCTTTTCCACTTTTATTTTCGCCTTTTGCCCCCCGCTGCTCTCCAGCCGGGACGGGCCGGCTCCGCCGCGTCCCCGGCAAAGTTATGCAACGCCGGGGCACGGCGTTGCCACCCGACCTGCGCCCGGCCCCGGCCTACCGGGGGGTGGCCACGAACCCCCACTCAGAATTTACCCGGGGTGCCCGCCATACCCCCGGCTGGGAGGACAGTTGGCTCAGCCTCGGCAGTGGGGGCCACCCCCCTGGCTCGACGGCACCGCCCGGGGTCTCTCCGCTCCTTCCTCCCCTTCGCGTTTGTCTGCGGCGTTTTGCCACCGAGCCCGGCCGCTGCCTCCCGAGCCGGGTCCCCTGTGTGTCTGTCCGTCCCCCCCGCCGGCCCTGCCGGAGACCCCCGGTCGGGCCCCGCCGCCGTCCCGTCCCGGCTGCCGGCGCTGTCGCCCGCTCGGCTGCCGGCGCGCTCCCTTTTCCTTTTCCCCTTTTTAACTCTTATCCATTTCTAATTAAAACGTCCCCGTGTGCTCGCTCTTAAATTAATTATACTTCCCTCCTCTGATACCTCCTTTTGATTCCTAATCCAATTATCTTTTTAAATAATTGCTTTATCTCTCTCGATCGCCGGGCACTGTTGCCTCTCGGCACTTGCACGCAACTCGCTTTCGTTTAAAATAAAATAATAATAAAATTAACAATCGGAAGCCGCCCGCCCGGTGTACCCGCGCCGGGTGGGCGCAGACCTGCGGGAGCTCCGGGCGCCCCCCGGCAGGACTCGGGGCGGCCGGAGCCTCACCCGCTTCTCTCCGCTCTCTGGCCAGGCGCTCCGGCCTCGCCTCTGTGCGGGGAAGAAATCCGCCCGTTTCCCGATCCTCGTTGCTATTTTAGATTTTTTTTTCTCCTTAATTTTTATTTTTCCCTCACTTCACCTGCGATCACTCGAGGACCTCGCGGCGGTGACGGCGGGACGGAACGAAAAAAAGTCCTTTCACGCTGATTTTCTGCTTCGTTTTTAAATTATCGTTGGCTTTTAAATTTTTTAAATTTTTTTGCCTCTCGTTTGGGTTTTTTCCGGGGCTACTTTTTGTCGGCTTTTTTTTTTTTTTTTCCTTCTTTTTCCCCCTTCCCACCCCAGACATTTGATTTGATTTTGAATTTTTTTTTTTTTTTCTGCGGGACTTTGGAAAAAACTGCCCGGCTTTTAGCATGATGTCTTACCTCAAACAGCCCCCTTACGGCATGAATGGGCTGGGGCTGACGGGTCCTGCCATGGACCTGCTGCATCCCTCCGTGGGATATCCGGGTGAGTACCACGGGCCGCGCCTTCCCCCTCCTCCCCCTCCCAATTCCACTATCCTCCATCAAGCGGAGGGGGAAAAGTTCTGTCCTGGGCTGTTTTGGAGGACCCGATGGGGCCATACGGTTTGGGGTGGGCTGTGGGGTGGGTCCCCCCGTTTGCCTGCACCCCTGGCTAGGGAGAGTGGGGTCTAGCTTAATTTGTCCCCTGTTCCGGCGGGTTCTTCGTTCTTGCGGTGATTTTTAAGGATACAAAAGTTTTAAATAATTAAAAAAAAAAAAAGGTAGATTTATTTCCGCACAACGAACGCTCCCCGTAGCTCCCTCTGGAGCCAGGCCCGACCCTTGCCCAACCCTCTGCCCCCTGTCCTGCCCTTATCGAGATGGGGTCCAGCAGCCGTGGGGGTGTGGGGGCACTGCTGCAGTTTGGGGTCAGCAGCAGGGGTTTATCTCAAGCCGCTGCACCAGGGATCCCGGGGCTCCCGCCGTGCCACGGAATGTGCGGGAGGTGCGTGGGGATCCTGCGTGACCAGTGTGGCCGTGCTCATCCCCCAGCCACCCCACGGAAGCAGCGGCGGGAACGCACCACCTTCACCCGCTCGCAGTTGGACGTGCTGGAGGCTCTCTTTGCCAAGACCCGCTACCCCGACATCTTCATGCGGGAGGAAGTCGCCCTGAAGATCAACCTGCCCGAATCCCGAGTCCAGGTACCGGACCCGCGTGGGGGAATCCTGCACGGCTGTGGGCTGGGGAGATGCAGGGACACCCCAGCTCAGCTGGCACCGCTCAGACTGAATGTTCTGTCCACACTCATCCCTGTTTCCTTGGGACAGGGCTGCTGTGTGGTCTCCAGTCCACTTGTTTGTCCTACTCAGCCAAAGAGGGGGCATTTATTTTTGTTATCCTCTTGTGATAACTTTATTAATATTTTTCTGTCACACTCCACCTGCCCCAGAGCACAGCAGCCGCACTACCCGAGTGCTTCCTAGAATTACTTCCTCCGGGCACTGCTCCCAGATACCCAAAGGGTTGGAATGTGCAGGCAGCACCCAACACAGGATCTGTCCCCCAAAACCATATTTTGTCACCGTGACAGGGATATGCGCGAGCTGGGACACCTCAGCCGTTGCCCCTGGTCATCCTTGCTTTTGGCAGGATGTGGTGTGGCCTGGGTGTTCAGACAGGGGTGGGTTTTTTATTTTGGGGTGCGGGGGATGTGCAGTGCTGATGGCTGGGTGTGGGTGCTCGGAGAACTGGTGTCAGGGTGAGGTTGGTTGGGTGCTCGCAGGGTGAAGAGCCCCTTCTGGGGCTCTCTGGGCCCCCCGCTCACCCCACCACCCCTCCTTGCTGCCCTGCACCCCGTTTTCTCCCCCCAGGTCTGGTTCAAGAACCGCCGTGCCAAGTGCCGGCAGCAGCAGCAAAGCGGCGGCGGGGCCAAGAGCCGCCCGGCCAAGAAGAAATCCTCGCCAGCCCGGGAGAGCTCGGGCTCCGAGAGCAGCGGGCAGTTCACGCCGCCGGCAGCGGCCTCCAGCTCGGCCTCCTCTTCCTCCTCCAGCTCGGCCTCCTCGGCCCCGGTGGGCGCCCCGGCATCTCTCAGCACCCCGGCGTCGTCCATCTGGAGCCCGGCTTCCATCTCCCCCGGCGCGGCGCCGTCGGGGGTGACGGTGCCCGAGCCGCTGCCCCCGGCCGCCGCGTCCTGCATGCAGCGGGCCGGCCCCGCCGCCACCGCCGCCTCCGCCAGCTACCCCGTGTCCTACAGCCAAGGCGGGGGGTACGGACAGGGGTACCCCGCGCCGCCCTCCTCGTCCTACTTCGGGGGCGTGGATTGCAGCTCCTACCTGGCGCCTATGCACTCCCACCACCACCCGCACCAGCTCAGCCCCATGGGGCCCTCCTCGGTGCCAGGCCACCACCACCACCACCCGCTGAGCCAGAGCTCGGGCCACCACCACCACCATCACCACCACCACCACCACCAGGGTTACGGCGGCACGGGGCTGCCCTTCAACTCCTCCGACTGCCTGGACTACAAGGAGCCCGCCGCTGCCGCTGCCGCCTCCTGGAAGCTCAACTTTAACTCCCCCGACTGCCTCGACTACAAGGACCAGGCGTCCTGGCGCTTCCAGGTCTTGTGAGGGGCCGATCACCATCCCCCTCAAGCTGCCACTGGCCCCCCCAACCCGGGGTCCCCCCACCGCCTCCTGGGCAGGACTCTGGCTCTTCCTCCTCCTCCCTCTTGGTTAGCAGTGGCGATGCCCCGGGGAGGTCCCGCCACCCCCATCTCTACTGACTGATATTTATTTTGCTTCCTGCACCACTCCACCAGGTTTATTATAATTATTATTTTTTTAAACGCAACAGAAGAGGAGTTTAAAAAAATAAATAAATTAATTAAAAAAGCCTAGCGTCTCCCCTGCTGCCCCCCGGGCAGAGGCGCAGGCTGGCTCCTGCCCTGCCGGTGCCTCCCCACCCCCAGCTTTGTGCGGGGACCCTCAGCCCCTCCGGGCATGGAAGCCTCGGTTTGCCGGTCCTGTACAGCCTCTTGCCGCGGGGAGCGGCGGGAACGATGTAAATACTAGGTCCGTTCCAGTGACCACGATTATTTTTAGTTGATGCTGTTGGGTTGGCATTTATCTAGAGTCTAACATGGAACAGAAAGTTTAAAAAAAAAAAAAAAGCCAAACAAAAAAAAAAACCAAAACCAAACAAAAAAAAATCTTTTTTAAATTTTAATTTTCTTCCCCAAAAATGAATCTTTCCCGGTCTCATGTCCTCCGTCCATCCTCGAGGGCTCTGCACAAGCTTGGCTGTGCCGTCCTGGGGCTGGGGGCAGGGGTGTGTAGCAGCCATGGGGGAGGCAAAGGGCGAGGGAGAGGCTGCCCATCTGATCCGCAATCTGCAAACCAAAAAACCCAAAACTTTTGGAAAAAAAAAATAAAAAGGAAAGAAAAAAAAGCTGTAAAAAAAGTTTTGGTTTATTTTTTGGGGGGAGGGTTGCAAGGGCAAGCAGCTCTGCTTTGGGGCTGGGGGAGGGGCGCACGGCTTTTCGGAGTGTGTTTTTTGGTTCGGTTTTCGTTCTGGTTTTCTTGAGCCCCTTCTGTCGGTCGGTGCGGGCTGCCGGGTCGGTGCCGCAGCCCTGCGTTGCCCGCCTGCCTCGCCCGCCTGGGCTGGGGCTTTTCAGCAGCTTTGCCCCGCAGGGAGGAGAGGGGCGGTGTGTGATTTTTTTGATGCCGTAACCCCACGCTTACCCCTTCGACTGTAAGGGACCCCTTTCTTTCTTCACCCCAACCCCAATAAAATCTAAACTAATAAACCCAGTGGTGTCCTGTGCTCCTTCTTCCCTCCCGCCTCCTCTTCCTCGTGAAACTTCCCCGGGAAGAGTGAGGCGCTGAGAAATAGTTCCTGTGGGGTCCCAGCAGGAGGGGGATGTGTGTGATGAGTTCGTGAGTGCTCTGGAGGGGGACCCACCGCCATTTCTGCAGGTGTGGGCTGGGGACCCACTCTTTCGTTAACTGACGCTTAATTGGTTACTGATTGATTGCTGCGCCGTGGTGTCGATGGGACTCACGGGACGGGCAAACACTGGCCGAAACAGCAATCCCCCCGCAGCTGTTGGGGCAGTCTCCCAAACTCGGGACCCACGGGCACGCCTGAGTGGTGGTGGTGGTGTGCGAGGGCCACTCGGACACCCAGCCACGCAGCCAGACCTCTGCCTACTGTGCGGGGAGGGGTGTTCGGCACTCGGGCTCCCAGCCCTGGCTCCCGGCCGTTCCATCCTCATTCGCTGCCGGCTGAGATCCAGCCGGGGAAGACAGGGGGATGAATTATTTTTCGTGACAATCCCTCCCCCCGCTTTTTTTTTGAAATTCTCCTTTCCCCAGACCTTCCCCGCAGTTGTTGGAAGCTGTCAGCTGGTGCCGGGGCTGTTCCTACTCGCACAGGACCGGAGCCGAGGGCACCAGCGGGGCCACTGCTACCCTGCTTGGGTCATTGACGCAGTGCTCGGGGAGCATTCCCAAATTCCCATGCCCCTCCCTGTGCTCTCGCATTAGCGCCCGCTGCATCTGGAAGCTCGTGGGCTGTGCCGTGTGCCCCCATCCTTGGTGTCCCCAGGTACTCCTGGGCCAGTGGGGACCGCGGTGGGGTGAGAGGCGTCAGGGCGTTGGTGTTCTCCGTGCGGCCGCTTTGGGGAGGGTTTCACAACGCCCCCCTCCCGTCCCAGCTCCCCCCGCCTCAGCATCGTGGTGGATGCGAACGGGGCTGGCAGTGCTGCTGCTGCGGCTGCTGCGGCTGCGGTGGGAAAACCAACGGGGGTCAGCCCCAGGTGCCACCCGTGCATCCTTCCAGGGTCGTGGCCACGGCATAGCCCCGAGGCGGGGGGGGTGGCCTCCCGCACCCCACGGTGCAGCGGGAAGAGATGGGAGGGGACGAGCGCAGCTGAGTCAGTCTTAGGGGATTTTTCTTTAAGTGGTTCTTTTCCTTGTTGTCGCCGTCTGTGCGTATGTATAGGTAACAGACATTTGAGTATTTCTTTTTTTAAAAATATGTCTTCACCTATAAAATAATTGTTCTCTTCTGCAAGCACAGGTCAGACGCTCATCACACCGAAGTGTGGCTGTACAAGCCGTTTAAGGTAGGGCCACGTGTGCTGCGTCCAGTGCAGCAGCCCATGCATCCCCAAGCCCTTCTTTTAAAGAGGCAAAAATTAACACAGCCTGAAAAAAAAACCCAAACACCAAAATCTGTGCTGGGCACGAAATGAATCCGAGTTGCCCTCCCAGATTTAAGCAGCATCCGGGAGACAAGAGCCAGCAGGTGTATAACCCACACTTCTCATCTTCTTTAGGCAAGAATTATGCACACTTCATTGTCCTTACAAACTGTGTTCCATTATGACTCAGTAAATCAGTGAGGCTGAGACACAGCCAAGAGGGGAGCCTGAATTTTGGTTTTGGTGATGTGATCTTAAAACACTTCATCCAGTGCCCCACAGTGGGGTTGGGCCGAGGGTCTGTTTTGGGGTTTAGGACTCCAAGGGATGCTCGTGTCCCCCGCCCAGCTGTGCCTTGTGCCACTAGCCAGTGGCTTGTCCAGTAACTCCCACACTGGAATTTGGGCATTTTCCCACTCACACAGGTCCGGAGCACGATGTTGAAACCGATTGCTGAGCCCAGCTGGCAGAAGAGGCACAGAGGTGACTTGGTCCAGATCGCATCAAATCATGGCTTTGCCTTCAATGCTCGGCTTCACTTTTTAAAAATTTCTTTTTCAGTCAGTGCCAGTAGGGTGGGCAAGACGCGACTTGTGCCTGTTGGTGGGCGAGCGTGGGCTGGGAAGGGTCATATCCGGCTTTGGGGGGGCCGCAGTGCCCTCTGTGTTTTGCCAGCTTGAGGAGCGGAGAAACCTGTCCCAGTGCGGGCTTCCTCGAGGCTTGAGCAGGCACAGCCACCCCGAGCGTGAGTCACGGCAGGTAAGGTGGCACGGTGCCGCGGCACTCGCTGCCTGGTGCCCGGCTCCAGGGGCAGGCGCTGGCAGGATTGCCAAGCTTTTTAGGGCAACCCGGTTCTGAGACAGCTGCCGGGGTGGCTCGTGCCTCGCCTCTCAGGCAAGAAGGCTGCTGCAGGGTGCACGGCTACCGCTTTATTATTATTTTTCTTTTTATTAAAAGGGCCTTTGCTGCTGGAGCACGGAGCTGCCAGTAGCCCAGGGGTGCAGGCACAGTGCCCGAGACGCGCCGGGTTCAGCCGGCACAGGCTGCGAAGCTCCTGCCCCTTCCCTGAGTGCCGGCAGCTGCCTGGGCTACCGAGCGCCTGCTCCAAAGGCACGTGGAGCTTTCCCGCCTGTAAGTGGAGGGTCAGGATTTGGGCGGGGGCGAGGGGGGGGAGGTTGGAAGAGGGAAAGAGGGGAGAACATTCCCCAGCTCGGGCTGTCGTTACCTTTTGTGCCCGGTGGAATAACTGATGACCAATTTGCTGTTATCAGAGTATTTGCTGTTATCAGAGTATTTGCTCCGACTTGAGTCCCTGCTCGGGAGGCTTTGCTGTTAAACCCCGCACGTGTGGCAGGGAGCTGTGACAGGCGATGGTGCGAACACCCTTAGTGGTACCAGGCTGTGCAGAGGTGAGCAGAGGCCGGGGAGGGTTGCTGCTGGCTGGGGTGACCAACCCCTCTTTTGCGTGCAGGATGTGCTTTGGGAATGCAAATTGTTATGGCTGGGCATGATTTAAATTATTAAAAAATTATAACTATAAATTGCGCGGCACGTTTCAGAAGTCGTACCCACTAACATGACTTATTACAGTTCTTTTGTAGACAGCCCTTCTGGCAGGGCACAGAGAAAACAGGTGATTACAGCTAAATAAGGAGCCATCCGTTTGTGGTTTTCCCTGTGCTGACCTCTGTGTTAGCCAGTTGCTGCTAATTCATGCACTTTGAGTAGCAATTAATGCACGTAAAATCCCATGCTGGTTCCAAACCTGTTTTGATTTTGTCAGTAAAAGTCTGCAGGTGTACCTCCCAGCTGAGGCAGCTGCTGTACTGGAGAGCTCTTCTTTCATGTCGTACAGTCAAGCACAAAATACTGTGGGGAAGGAGGAGGGTGAAAATGGTCACAGGTCTGAAACCTAAAGGAAGACATATGCCTATTTCCAGTTAAACCCCTATTCAACACTTCTTTTTTTTCCAGGACATACAGGACTTTTCCAAGAAAGCCATAAAAGGATTTTTTTTCCTTTTTTTTAAATGAAAAACTGCAATTTTAGGAAACAGCATTCTGGACCTTATGTACATTTCTAGTATCACTTCCTGTATATTTTTAAGCTGAAATCCTCTTAGCATGCAAAGTAAATAGATTATGATATACTGAAGGATTAAGAATCACTGTCTGGTGTCAGATTAATCCCTCATATAGACCATCACTTGTACTGACAGAAATATGGCTGCAATTCAGCAAAATAGCTGCATGGCAAGGCAATGTGTCGTAGCCTCTTACGCAGAACAAGCCCCCCGTCATTTTGGTCCATGGCTGAGCCCTGTGTCCTTCAGAAATTAAATTTATGGGACATTAAAAGCACCTTCTTCTACAAGTGCTGAGCAAAGCACGGCCGTTGCCGTCATGGCTCCGTGTGGGGAGGTGATGCAGCACCCTGCTCTGTTTCAAAGCTCTCCTTATTTATTTGTCACCGTTGGGCGTGCAGAACCCTATGGATTGCAGCCCCTTTGCTCCCTTCAAACCACAAAACAAAATGTTTGAATCTTTTGAATACTCTCATGGAGAGGTGCTGACTGGAATGAAGCGCTGAAAGGGTGCAACCAAAATCATCCATCAGGCAGCAGAATTTTGACCCACAGGGGGAAATGGCTGGTGACAGCAAGTCCAAGCATTTTATTTGGGTAAATACAACTTTTTGTTAATAAAATATTTCTAATGGTTGTGGATATAGTTTTTTTCACATTTTGCTTTTATTTTCAGTCCATCATACAGATTTGTTCACCATATAAAACCAATCTGAAGAAGCCCACTGCCTCTAGGTTGCAACCACCCAATGCTCCCCAAAAAGCTCAGTCTTAATCCACACATGTGCCGGTGGTTGAGTACAAAAAAATCTGTGTCTGTACACTCTGCGCTCGATCAAATGGTGGGAAGACAGACCCGCGATGATGCTCGTCCCTCTCTTCGCCGCCAGGAAAAAATAGAGGGCTGGAACAGGTTACGTTACCTTCTCAGTGCATTTTTTCTTTGTGGTTAGAGGAGGCAGATTAAAATCTGGACTCCAATGGAATGATGTTTAAGAGGCTCCGCATCTTTTTTTCAAGGCAAAATAATGGTTATTCAACTAAGATGATATATCTAGATATGAAAATGGAGAGCATTCTTTGAAAAATGCTGCCGACTGTGAAAGGCTGCTCTTTCACAGAGGTATCCTGAGTGAAGATCTTATCTTCTGGTATCTCAATAGGACGGTTTTCAGAGCCTTAAGTGGAAATTCAAATCTGCTTCCAAGTGAAGATTTTAAAAACATATAATGCATAGAGAATTACAGACTTCCTCCTGAAAAGCTTATGGATTCATCCAAGAAAGCCCTCCCTCCAAATTTTTCAGCATTAAGTCCGTACAGTAAATGGGCATCTGCAATTACTCCCTTTTTTGATGTCTTTGAACGGCATGATGAAAATGTCACCAAGCTGCCCTCCACAAGCACACACAAGGCACTTTGTGCACGGACACGTTCATGTAAACTTAGAAATAATTTGGAGGTCTAAGGGCAGGATATTTTCTAAGCCTGTTGTCTTGTCATCTGCTAGTGGTCAGAGCCAGGGCTGGCTGGAAGTTCGCTGAAGGACTTCCCGTGAACTTCCCCCACCTCAGTGACATTTCCTCTTCTTTGCTTTGGGAGCTCAGTCACACCAGACCAAAGTGCACGATTTGGAGAGACCCGCTGTCTCTGGTCTCCTGTGGGGGAAATACAGGCAGGATCAGGCAGGCTGCAGGGACAGGCAACAAGGGACAGAAGCACAGGTATTGGAAATACCATCCCAACCCAGGGAGACGAGACAGTTGCAGACACTGTCCCATTTTAGCCTGGGAACAAAGGATGCAGACCTAAAGCTCCAGACCCTGCCTTGTGGTTCAAGTTAAGGCACCCCTCACATTTTTTTAAGCCCCTTCACAACCCCCCACCCCTGATGTTCCTGGAAACAAACAGGCGCTGCACCTCCAGCGACTGCTCATGGTGTCTCCTGGGATGTGAGAGGCTGGGAGCTGAGGCTCCACCTGCCTTTGAGACCCCTTACCTGGCGCCTGGAAGCTTATTGGCGAAAGTGAAACTTTAGATTTTTGTTACCTTTTAATTAAAATACACTGCAAACAGCACAAGGCTGGGCTAATGCCAGTGGGTAGCCAGCCAGGTTTTCAAAGTTATGTGGGGATGGCATTTTGCATTCCTCATACAATGCAAATATGTGATTTAAGCACAAATCCCTATGCTGCACTCAGGATGGAAACCCCAGCCCTCCGGTTTTGCGAAGGACACGATGATGGGGAGGAACGTGTGCCACAAATAGAGGTTATTTCATAACCCAGGCTAGTGTGCCTGCGAAATGCATGAAATACTTTGCCTTGGAAAGCGATGCAGTCTAGTGAGTCATTGCTTTCTTTTGAATTACAGATGAGTAGCCAGCCCTTCATGATGCAAAGAAGAAAACTAGGTGTGGAGCTGGAAACAAAGGGAAACGTGTGTTTGTCCTGTCTTGGAGGGCAAAACATGCCGGTTGGCGTGGGAAGAGCGGGTGGGCTTGGCCCCGGGAGGTGGCTGTCAGGGCTGTGTCAGGCTGCACAGGTGAGGGCAGACAGGACTCATGGGAGCGATTCCCCGGCTTCTTGGCTCCAGGGAAGATGGAAAAAAAAAAAAATTCCCTTAACTCTTGAAGCTTCATAAGGAACCTTTACCAGAGCAGCAGCTCCATCTCATGGCATGTGCATTTCACCACAGAGATAGAGATCTCCCTCCGAAACAGCATTGCCTGGTACAACTTCCCTACCTCAGCATGCAGGGAGCAGTAAAAGTGCAATGGCTCCAAATAAGCACTGCGTGGACACTGAGTTTCCAGTCCACTGCTTGGCTCTTCCCTCGCACGGAGATGGTGAGATGTGGCCCGGCCGCAACACAACCCCTTGGTAATTCTCCGAGGTAATTTGAAGATGAAAAGAAAGTGTTCCCAATGTCTCATCCAAATCAGTGCTTGCATCCCAGAGCCCAAAAGGTTATTCCAATGTGGAAACTTGAAGCACTGCTTCACCACTGAGGCTTCTTAGCTCTCTTCAAGGAAGCTGCAAGGTGCCTTATTTGGTAGCAGTCTTCTTCCCCCCAGTCCTGGGGCTGTGTGTATGTGCCTTGGGTTTTGGGTGGCTTCAAGCTTTCTGTGCGCTCTCCTGGCTCTCAGAATGACACTTGTTGGAGGCTTCAAAAAAACATGATTTATTTTTTTCTTTTTTTTTTCAGTAAAGCTCTGAGGAACATCAGTGACTGAACGTGAGGAAGGGGTGGCTCTTTTGGCCCTAGAGCTGTGTCAGGGCCTGAAGCAGAGAGGTTTCTGCTGCTGGTTGCACTGGGCACCAAGAGAATAGGAGGGAAGGTGAACATGGGCTAGGAAAAATCCCCACATCCTGTTTGACCATATGGAGTTCAAGGCTGTTTGGATAGGTCACTGTAGTTCAAGCCTCAGGGTCCTGAGTGCATCTGTGATTTGTGCCTCTGTCTGGGGAGAGGTGAACAAGAACCCAGCTCTGCAGACCTACCTGCTTGCTTTTTTTTAAAAAAAAAAGCTTTTCAAAAAATCCTGTCTGCAAACCATTCTGGTCACGGGAAAGAA
The DNA here is from genome assembly GCA_035584735.1 of Pseudotriccus pelzelni. NCBI lineage: Eukaryota > Metazoa > Chordata > Aves > Passeriformes > Tyrannidae > Pseudotriccus > Pseudotriccus pelzelni. The sequence continues at coordinate 14,953,666 of JAWMRA010000113.1, forward strand.
GACTTGGCGATGCCGTGTGGGAAGTCTGTGATGTGGCATCAAGCTTGTAAAGGTATTTAACGTTAATCAAAGGCTGAAGAGCGTAATGACTGGAAGCCTCTTCTGATATCTGCATCTCTTCTCATGCAGCACCCCAGCAATAAAAGACGCCGTAATAATTTAATGAGAGTTGCTTTTCATAGTGCAGGAAGATGGGTGTCCAGGAGCAGGGGAAGCCAGCACTGCAGTCCTGCTCCCTATGGTGATGAGCCGCTAGTCATCTAGAGAAGGAAAACGTGAATATCCTGACAGGAGAGCACCTACTTGTGCCCTGGAGAGTTCAGATCGCGGGGCTTTGCATGGTAATGATGTGGTCCTGCTCCGGCAGGCGAAGCGAGGAGTGGTAGGGGAAGGCACACCCTGTAATTGAAAAGCCACTAAGTCATCTCAGACCTGCAGGGATAGCAGGATGGAGGCTGTGGTTTGCTCTGTCTCCACAGGTCTGAGGCAGAATGGAGGATCCCTTTACTCTTCTGTAGTGGGAAATACAGAGAAACCTCTTCCCCGCGCTGCTATATTGCTCCCAGGAGGCTATGCTTTTTCTCCTGGGGATTATTTGCAAGGGCACGATGAAAGTGGGAAAGGACAAGAGTGGGAAAGAGAGGAATAAATGAAGGAGCCATTGGAAATTATTTTAAACACCTGTCCTTTTCAGGCTACCCGATTCCAGGCTGCAGGAATGACTGTATGGAAGGACATGAGTGATGCTAGGAACCATAGGTACTACTTTTCACTGGAAATGCCTTGTTTCCCTCAAATAGCATCACATTAAACCATTTTGGCTGATATTCATCTGAGTGGTAATATATTAAAACAACCATTTGGTAGTCATAAGGCACCATTGACTTCAGCATCTTAAATTGCCATATATGAAGATCAGTCTCTGGTCCAGAAACAAGAGAGCAGTTGAGATAAATGTTTTCCAAAGGGTCTTGTTTTTACCAAGGAGGGTGACCAGGGTGTTTGGAGCCTTGGTCTTCCTTACCTGAGTGCTGCTAAATGGACACTCTTTGAACTAACCTACACAGCTTGCTCAAGATGATCAAATCCAAGAACAACACAGACGAGGAGGGGCCTCTGTGATCAGCCTGCTCAGAGCAGCAAGACTAGGCTGGGTCTCAAGCAGGATGGTCCTCCAGGCTACCCTAATCTCATCTCCAGCCTTTCCTGGAAGACAGGGATGAACATGAACATCAAATCCTGACCACTCCAGATACTGTGGATGAGATGCTCACTTCTCATTTGCTTCAAGCCCCGAGGAGCTGTACCCAAGCAAGCCATGCTCAGGGCTAGAAAAGCTGCAGCTCATCCTCACTCCTCTGACACCTACGCTGTCCCACCTTCATCCTCAGTGACGGGATCCTCTGGCCAGCGCTGGTCCCAAACCAGTGTGGCAAAGCTGGTTTGCATTCATCCTCCCCGCGATCTGAGACTGCCACAGCAGCTCTCACCCACCATCACCCTCACACCAGGGGCTGCAGGCAGGACACGTGTCACCTGTGCCCGTGCAAAGCCACCGGCACTGCTGGAGGGACACGGGTGGCCCCCGTGGCAACACGGTCTTGCCTCTGAGCCACTTCTCTCATGCTATAGGGCTAATGCTTTCCTCCAGAAGCAAATCTCGTTCAACAGCTTGAGCACGGCTTGGCTGTGTGACAGCCAGCTGCTCTGGCAGGTCACTGGGAACAGTTTGTTGCACGATCCTTAGAGTTTCAGGGAGGAGAAGCTTCCTCATAGCTGAGAGAGCAGCGAGTGAGGAAGACACGTGCTATGGTGTGGTTGCAAAGGATAGGGCTCATATCAGATACATCCCCACTGAGGCCTCTGTGGCCATTTTCACTGGCAATGGGTCACTTCTGGCCCCAGACTTTCACCAACAAACTGGCAAAGGAAGGCAAAGCAAATCCTCCGTCTCGCAGCTGCAGGGATCTTCCTGCAGAGTTGCCTGTGCAAGAAGGGCCAGGTTTTGGGTGTGCTCCCCTTGGGTGGCACCAAGCCCAGTATTGTGCGAGCTCCCTCTGAAGCAACATGAGGGAAGTGGTGGCGGGGGGCTGGCAGCCCGGGGAAGCAGGAGGGTGAAAGTGGGACCTTGGGAACAGGCTGTCCATCAATGTGCTGATGCAGCAGGCTGGTGATGGTGTCCAGGTGAAGGGCTGCTGCCTTCCCTTGGTCCAAAGCAGCTCAGAAGGAAGTGCCCCATTCCCCTGTGCCCAAGCAGCTCTGCGATGTGTGCTGAAATCAAGACAATTCCACCCGGGTCACAGAGGTCACGCTTTGACCACACCAGCTTTTAGTAATGGTGACCACTCAACTGCAGCAACTTTTTGGAACCAAAGAATGCTTTAACCACTCCCTTGGAGAAATCCTTAATGATGTGATGGCAAAGCTTTCTTCTGTGTATCACCCTTGTTATACAGCCTCTACATTTGGGCTCGTGGATTTTATTGTTAGAGTCCAGAGCTTTCAAGTTAACTTCTCAGTTTATTAATTCAACTCCTGACATGAGGGCAAGGAGCATCTTCCACACAGGAAGCAGTTAACTGCTGGTTAAACCCAGCTGCAAATCCAGGGATCCCACCAATGCCTCCAGACCATCACTGCTGCTTTATTTCACTTTACTCTGTATCCTGAGGCCACCGAAATCACCCCAAGGCCAACAGGGACATACTTTGAGTATGAGGATTTCCCACTGGTGTGACTCCAATGTGGTGAACTCTGGCACCTGGTCCCCAGCCTTTTCCCATCCTCCACCCAGTGAAAATGCGCAAGGGCCCGCAGGAGGCTGCAGAGGTGGGGCCGGTGTGTGTTCTTCTTCAGTGCTCCAGGACTGGTAGAACAGCTCTTAGAACACAATTTTACTTGGCACAGGCTGGTTTTGTAATGAAAGAAATAAATAAGTGCCATCCTGCTCTGCTGGGAGGTTGAAGTGCTTCCTTTTTTTTTTTTTTAATGATCTGTTTGCACTGAGGCCAAACACTGAATACTTGGGCCTCAAAAATAGAAGTTTAAACAGGAACTGTAATTGGGAGGAAGCTAAAACACAGGCAATCTTGTGCCTCCATCCACAGTGTCGTGACATTTATTTTATTATATTTTATTTCATAATTTTATTTTTCCCCTTGAAGTAGAACTGAAGGAGTGTGTTGGTGCTGCTGACTCGTCAGCTCTGGAGACAGGCTCTCTCTATATATGTGCTCTATATGCACCCACACCAACACCCAACCTCCTGGGATACCAAACCAGGCCAGGAGGGAATGTCCCCACAGGAGACAACTGTAACAGAAGGATCTGGGGGACATGGTAGGGTCTCCCTTCCCGCATGGAAGTCTCCTCCTCTTCTGCCCCACCGAGCTTCTAGCAGGCTGGGAGGATGTGAGCCAGTGCAGGAGAGGGAGGAGGACACAGGACTGGAGGCTGGCAGTGGGGGAAGGGATGGACCACCTATGTTGGCAGCAGCCTGCAGTGAAATCAGTTCAAAGTTATCATGAAACCACAGGGCAGTATTTCACTCCTCCTTACTAAAGTCTTGAAAGTGCCAATACGAGCACCAGCTAGTTCATGTAAGATAAACATGGATGGAGGACAAGACTTTTATGTTCTGTACTCAATACAAAGCAGCGGGTGAAGCCCTGCTCTAGCAGAGCAGTATAGGCACATTTCTACCGATTTCAGTGAGAGCCCTGCAGGCAGACAGCTTGCAGGGACAGGCTTGGGGAGTTTCAGGAAGCTTCAAAATAGAGTAAATAATAATAGGCAGAAATAAAAAAATAAATGAGAAATGGGTCACCTGCTCCGAAGGAATGGCTCTCATATTTCCTTGAAAAAAAAAACCAAGAAAACACACTGTGTTATTTACATTCCACTTCACTCACTGAAAAACCGAAACAAAGGTATGATATTAAGTAACTTTCGCTTTTTCAATAAAACAAAGCTATTTTATATCATGTTATTCAATGGATGAATTAAAATATTTAATATATTGCTTATACAAGCCTATACACGTAGGATACGTATATTCCCTCAAACACTACAACAAGTTAAAGCAACCATGATTTTTGTGGATAAGGCAGCGTGGAGACGCCAGGCAAGCAATGGACTGGGGATCCCACATCGTCCCAAGTCGGTGGAGAGCTGTTGCAGGACTGGGATGCACACACTGGGACAGTCGTGGCTGCAGCACACCTGCCTGCCTGCTCTGGGGCAGCTCTGGGGTGGCGGGGAATGGGCTGCCCGCCTGAGTGCTCGCCTTCTGTCTCGGGAGGGTTTTTCAGTCTCTGCGCTGCCAGGTTGCTGCAGGAGGTGCTTGAGGATGAGGCTTCATGTTACAGCTTGAGCCGAATTAACAGCTGCCAACATCAAAAAGAAGTCCTGCTGCAGGCAATGTCCTTCTGCCCTTCGCTTGGTGCTGTCTGTGGTGTCTTCTAATCCCCACGCAAGGCAGTTCGGCTCATGGGATGGACAGAAGCCCACGGGAAAGAAAACAAGCAATTTTTTTCAGGTTGGGTTGCTATGCTGGCAGCTCCCACAAACGCGAGTGGAAGAAGGTGGTGAGGGGGCAGCAGGACCTTCCCATTCCGATGGTGGCAAGCTGCTGGTTCAGCTTCACTGTAAGGTGGAAGCACATCCATAGCTGGCTTGTTTGAAGTGATCTGTTTCACTTGTGGCGATAGGAACTGCAGTTACGCCTCGACTGACTCTGTCAGCGTGCCTGGAGAATGGCTCTGTTCCTACACACCTGCCAGCAGAGTGATGGGACACCCGGACAAGGCAGAGGATAAAAATCCTCGTCTCACCCCTTGTGCAAACACTCTCACCTATCCCTGCACGGCTGACTTCACAGGACAACTCTAACCATGACTTTCTCATGCTGGGCTGCTCCTCTACTGCACTGCTGCCCTACCTTGACTCTGCTACGATGGAGACACCAGAGGCTGAAGCAAGGCAGCCACCTTCCCTTACTCCAGAAGCCCTGCAGGAGCAGTGCATGCTGCTGCTTCACAAGCCATGCAAGCAGTGAGGCTCTGCTGCTGCTATTGCACACCCAGTAAGAGAGCAGTAATGGCTGAAAGTAATAAACCCGGCCTGTTTTTATTAAACCATGAATAACTGTTGCAAGATAAGGAGACTAGTGATCGATTGACTTATGAGCCGGTAGCTGAATCCTCATGCCCCTCCCTACTAGGAGCACACAAATCAAGCTCACTCTGCAATGCCAGTCACTTATTTTTTCTCTGAGATCCAAATAAATTTTCAAGGTATTAATCACCATTATTTTCAGCTTCATACCCTTGTGCATATTTGAAAGAGACTTGTTCACTTACCCTCCTGGCTGCTGGGAAAGGGTTTTGTGTTCAGGGAGGTGGTGTGGCCATCCGCTCCATGCTCAGTGTCCTCTGGCTGTCTGTGGCTGGTGGGTCTTTGAAACAAAACAGAAGCGACAGAAGGGAACAGAGCAATGACTGCAGAGTTGGGGAGATACTGCATAGCAGAGCAAAGCTGTTTTGTTTGTTTTCTATCTTTTTAAGTACACAGCAGCCCGTGTAATTTCCTGGCTACAAACTGTAGCCCTTTCTATCAGATGCCAGGTTAGTTGCCCAGGTTTGTTGACTGAGCATCACTATGATCACTCATTTGGCCGTGCAGTCACTCCAGCACTGTCCTGTCATTCAGAGGTGAGGTGTAAAGGTGGTGTTTTTTGGAGCAATTATAGTTTTGTTAAACAAGACAGGCTGGGGATGTTCATTGCACATAGCAGGCACCAGGCACTGTTGGCAGCCCTGCCTGGAGGAAGTTGGGTGAATGCCAGGGTGGGAGGATGTCAGACCAAAATGGCAACACTGATTTTCTGCAGTTTTTACAGTTAAACCCTGTCCCCTCACCACTCCATCACTGAAATCCAAATTGTGAAGGAGCTGCAGGGAAGAAAGCACCAACTACTTGTGCTATGGAAAATGCAGATGGATTTTTTTTATTTTTTATTTTGGTTTTGCTAGTCTTAGTTTCTTCACTCATCATTAATCTCTGCTTACATAGGCACGTGGAAAGGCAATCCATTCCCAATGCAGTGTAACTGGAAATTTGGAGGCCATATTGTGTCACTTTGGCTGGCTGGCTCGCTGCTTGTCCTGCCATACGCAAACTGCCAAGTGCTCAGTGAAGTCCAAGGGAGCACTGCCTTCACCAAGAATGAGTGGAATAGAGAAAATAAACTAAACATCCAATGCAGGCCATTTGGGAACTCCTTTGGGAGGATTCTCCTCATTTGGGTTTTCCTCCTCTGTGGATGTAGTCATGTTTGACTCAAGTAGTGTTTTACCCAAGAGTGGCTTTCAGATATGACAGCAGTGTAGGTGTGAGAATCAAAATGTGAACGCTTTTGTGCAGCACCCAATTTCTTAACTGCCACAGTGTGAAATCTGGCTCAGCTTTGATAATACAAATAGTGCATTCCAGGCATAAAAAGCCCTTTATTACTGATGAGAGCATAAATAATTAAAGGAAAAGCTCAGATTTTCCCCGTGCCTTTGTCGTCACACTACCAGTCGGGCATCAGCTATGAGAGCAGCTGGGCACACGTAAAGCAACTAAAAGCAACTCTCCTCATCAGCTTTCTCGAGACATTTTTAAGCTGCAGTAATGCAACTCTCCCATCACACTAAGCTTTATTGGTTCGGTAAAAGAAACGAAGAAACTTCATTGGAGACCAGATTATGCTGCTTGCAAAAGCAGGGGGGTTCTTCTGCTCTTCGACCCCATTATCTCCTCCGTAGTGTCTTGATCAGCTTTCTTACACACGGCCTGGGATTCTGCCGAGACCCGCAAATTGCTTTTTTGGCTGCCAAATTGCCATAACCCTTCTATTTTTATATTTTAGAAGAGCTTAAACCCCTCCATCCTCTTTGGACGTGTCTTTAAAACTGACCAGTACTGGGAGGATTTCATGTATATCCGAAGGCTTAGAAGAAGATGTTACCTCTACCGAGCTTCTAGTTTTACAGTCAACAGACATGAAAAGCCCAGCGGGGATAAAAGGAACTTAACCAGTTCTGTCTAATGCATATAAATCTACCTAAGAGCTCAAGGCACTGGAAGTACTCAATGCACTACATTTATCTGAGTCTAAGATAGAGAAATGGGTCTTCAGCCCACATGCCACATGTCCCATTTTGATGCCAAGTTAATATGAATTAATAGACTGAGATGAATAAACAAGGTCAGTCTGGGCTGGGCCAAGTTGAATCAATGCAAAATAATTGTCAGTATTTTCTGTCAGCAACGCTGGTTTATCTTGGCTCGGGATCCTCGGTGCTATAGATTATAAAATGTTTTCAGTGGAACAGTTGGCAGACATTTTATTGATTTTTCTTTGTTTTGTGAATGCTGGAAAAATTTCCATTAAGTATACACGCCATTCATGTGATGAAGCCAAATTGCTTTTTCAAACTTTTCTTTCTTCAAGTGTGCTAATGCGTTAATACATTAGCAATCTAATTTAATCAAGAGGACCTTTGTCTGGAATCAAGAGGGCCCAGAGCACACCTCGATGCATCTCGAGTACATGTGGGCTAAGAAGAGTTAATTTTGCACTTTCAAGGTGCTGTATGCACACTGGCTAATTAATCTGCCCCTCTGAATTTGGTAACGTATTATCTCAGTTTTACAGATGTAGAAATTGAGAATGCAACTTCGCACAAAACCATATATATCTGCCTGCTGCTGTGTTCTCGATGCACATGGAGCTCCTGGGCTGAGCAGTGGCAGAGAATGAAAAGGAAGGCTGCAGCAACTGGGCAGGAATAGCACTGCTGAGCTGCTGAATGCCACTTCTGACATGACTTGCCTACACCACATCCCTGCATCGTGCCTCTTAACAGAGTTACTTTGGAATTGAAAATTGTCAGGGCAGACAGGGCAGCTTGTAGGATTACACCTGGACCTGGCAGACTGTATTTCTCAGCCTACATTCCTGCTATTTTAAGAACTAGGTTTGCTTCCTGGTCAAAGAGGCTTTTGAAAAAGATAATTGATGGTGGAAGAACAAACAGAAATGCCATAGCTGTGATGAATGCTTATTTTAATTTCATGAAACATTGAAGTAAGAGCAAGAAATCCATTTAGCGTCATTTTTTATGTGACACACAAAAGGGGATGTTGTGGGATAACTCTAATTCTCTCTCTTCATGGTGATTTTATAACCAACATATGTGGATATGAAAAACGCTCTTAACACTTCCTGAGGTTCTATCAGTGATGCTACAGAGTCAAAATATACAAACATGCTTCTGAGCTTAAATAAAAACCTTACAGAGAAGTAGAAATAAGTATATTTTTAAGTACATAAGCCACAAGGAAGTTTTACGATGAAAATCACTGTGATGATATACACTTTTACCTTTTATCCCAATCACTTGTACTAAAATAATAGATAGCCTAATTAAAATAGTTCTGGTCTGGGGAATGGGGACAAGGTAGATGGATATTAAGCTGAAAAACCTTCCAACACATCTTCACACACATCCTGACACTGCCAACATCTGCAAGGTATTTAAACCAATTTAAAACCAATTTAAAACAATGCATTATGGTAAGGCAAGAGAATGACACACTGACGGGGTGGAAACCCACACTGCAGCTGCCAAGGCCAACAGCAGAGGAGTGAGTGCAGCCATAGCTCTGTGCTGACTCTTACGTGCCAAACTCTGGCATGGTCACAGGCACTCACTAGTTGACTCATCCAAAAACAAGCTGTTCCACGGGCAGTGGATCAGTTCCATTTTGCTGCTGAAAGAATCAGCATGCTACCTTGGTCTGCTGAACAGCAGCATACAAAATATTTTCCTCTGTGACAGGCTTTTGCTGCAGGGTTATGATGATCAAAATGTTTTCATAAATAAATAACAAGAATAATGGGAGGGCAAGAGCTGCTGGGTTGTAGCATAGCTGACACTTGGAAGGAGAAAATGGCAATGGCCAATGGCAAATGTAAGACAAAGGTGAGATCTTTGTCTTGTAAAATTATTCACTGGATTGTGCATTGTTGGTGGTATTTAACTGTCCTGTTTATGTGAGAGTGACAGAAATCACATAGCAAATGAAATGCTGCTCTCTGGAGTGTTGTCCTGAAATCTTTCGTGCTCATAACTTTGTATGTGTGTGTATGGTTCAAAAAGTTGACTACACCTCTCCACTAGCAGGAACAGTATTGCTACTTTCATAAAATACCATGGAAATAAATCAAGAACAAGTTCTCAAATAAATAAACCCTTGAGATTGTTTTATGAATGATTATTTTGTTTCCAGCCTTTTCCATCCCTCTTCTGTCCCTGTCTCCATCCCAGACCATGGTTTTCCTGGTTAGGCCAAGGCGATGATGATGTGAAGAGTTAATTGAAGTGATTTTTCAACCATGCAGCCTGAAAACTGGGCTCCAGTTGCACATTTGTAGATGTCAGGCTCCCTGAAGGGCATCAATAACCAGGTTTATTAAGCAAGTGGAACATAAATGTCTTCTGCTTGTCTTCACACGGCCTTTGCCCAGGACTTCTGCCTAGGTGTAAGTCATATCTCCCAGCTCTCCCAAAACAAAGGTTCTGTTAAAGCTGACATGAAAGAAAGAAGTCTGAGTATGTGCTGGAGATGAGCTTCCAGAAACTGGAGTGAAATGCAGATTTGGGACAGTACCTGGGTCTGACAGGAGTGGTAGTGTTAGAAATGCAGTAATGTAGTAACTCCATAGGTTTGGTGTGATTAGCTGGTACAAAGATGTAAAGCCAAAGCAGATAACAAAAGATTATGAGGGAAGAAAGAGCAGTGATTGAGTACTCTTGCTGAAAAACTGCGAAGTCCTGTTGTGATGTCTTACAGGAATTTGGGGAACCACTGCTGCCCAGAGGCAGCCCCTTAGAAAACTGGAAATCTCTAGTAATGCTGGAGTATCTTGGACAGAGACAAAACACTGCAACGACTGCAGAACTGAGAACGGGCCTATTTATGCAGGCTCCTAACACTGAAAACTTCCTTTCTTCATAGAGATTTCTTCACATGAAGAAGTCTGATGCAGACTTGGCAGCAGACACATTATAGAAAACAAACTCTGTGAAACTGGAGGCAAACCAAGCCACAGTGCTTGTAACCATCTGTGGCTTTTCTTAAGCACAGGGAAGAAGTTGCTGGAGTTACCCATGCCTCAGCAGATGACCTTCCCAGCTGGCTGGTGTTGTCACAGGGAGTGCCTTTAAAACCTAAATTCGTGTTGGCAGGCGTCAGGCAGCTGTGGCCAGCCGGAGGAACTGTGAGAAATTTTCTTCCACAGCTCTGCAAGCGGCCACCAAGAACTCTGGCCTCTCCCCGGGGAGGTCAGCTGCACCACCAGGCACCCACAGGCATGGCGGCATGGGCGGGAGCCTCCTTCATCCTCTCCGACCCGGCAAGAGGCAACCGAAAGCCTTGGGAAACCCCAGCAGTTTGTGCAGCTCCGGTGATTGCAGGGAACCACTCACGAGGCTCAGCAGCTTACGGTGACCCACGCGGGTAGGTGCAGGCCAGCGCGGTCAAGCCGGGGAGCCCAGGAGTGGGAGTAAAGCTGAACTCGGCAATCTCTCTCCCAGGATGCCTGACGAAGGCAGATGTGGGACTGCCAGAGACGTGTGAGTCACAGCAACCTCCGAGAGGGAAAAGGTGAGCTGAAGCAAGGCTGGCGTGTTTGTGCCTTGGGATCACAGGCGTGTTGGGATTAGTCTCTGCTCTAGCGCGCTGTTAAAGGAGCTCCTTTATTGGAGCGCTTGGAAAGTCCTCCACAGTCAATGTAGCCTCCATCACGGGGACTGTCTTTATTATTTGCCCATATCAATATGGTGCAGTGTTCATCCCAAAAGTTAAGATGGAATAACTGTGCACTGTATTTTTAAAGGCAGGCTCAATCTCCAAAACCATGAGATAGCTCTGAAAGCTTTAGACAGCGTCCTGTATCTCAAAAGTTGTAGGTTATGTACAAAATAAATACTTCACTAGTGGTAAGCAGCTGGTAAAATGGGTATAACAATTTAATACTGAAAAAGCTCAATCTCCTCACGTGTGTCCCCATGACAGAAGACAAGGTAACACACAGATTTCCAGGAAGAGAATGAAATGTGTGTTTTGCCCACATGAAGTTATGTACAAATGGTTAGGATGAATTCAGTGTTGAAGTTCAATCTTGTTCTCACACTAGATTTACTAAAAACATTCCTACATAAAATAAACATAGAAAATAAAAATTAGTCTATATACTATACATCTATATAATCGCTGGGAAAAAAGTTGTTTTTTCTTCTTTGTCAAGAATGCATGAAGAAAAAGAAGAGAAATAAATGCTTTTTGAATCTTTGCAGAAGAGCTATTTCATTCTAATTTCTCATCCCTTGCAAGGGGGTGTACAGGTTCACTAGCAACAGAAACATTGGAAAAAACTCCCAGTAATCAGAACTGTTGTTTCTCTCATAATAGGTAAATTCAAGGTTTTAATCAACTTCAGAAGAAGAGCATTCTCAAAAGATCATCCCAGGGATTTTGATCACAGGCTAGTGATATGCTTACAGAAATCTGTAAAGACCATGTCAGGTTTTTAAAAGTTCTGTTTACCACCTGTAACCATTAATTTGCTGCATTTCCATTGTTGTATTTCTCTTTACTCCACATTCAACAAGGAAGGCTGCTTTTGCCCAAATGATTTACTTTGAAAACGCTTGTGCTAGTACGTGTTAAATGTTGTCTGTGTTTCTGGAGATTTCTTTGTGTCCATGTCGCGTCCTTTGGGCTTCCAGGTTTTTCTTAAGTTACTGGTTACTGTCTTGATGTTTCATTGTGTTTACAGTCATGGTGCTGACGACAACTGCACTTGTCAGGAAATCTCAGAGTATCAAATATACATTTCAAAACAATTTTAGCTGATTGTTTCCCTCCCCCAGCCCCCCACCCTTCCATTTTCTGTTGTGGAAATGCAGGATTTTCCTTGGCCTTATGAAATATCTTTGATGTTGCCCATGTGCCCTTCCCTGCACCACTCACCTGTGGGAACAGCTCTGCGCTGGTGGTCTGACGGCAGGGACCGGAGCAGGTGGCTTGGACCCTCCTCCCTGCTCTGATGATTGATCAAAACCTTCACAAGACGGGTCTTCTTCATCTGACTGCCCCAGCAGTTCTGTTAAGATGAACCAAGATACGGTGTCACACTTCAGTTAAAAGTATCAACCAAGTTGCCTTAGATGTCAATAAGGACAAGGGTGTCCTCTCTCGTAAAGGATCAAATTGAATGGAAAACCATATGCTTACACAGCTCTCACCATTGACTTTTCCCCTTGAAAAGGAGGCTGGGTAGCTAATTACCATCAACAATAACATATCTGAGAGTTTTTGAAAGGCAGGCAGTGAGTGTGTATTGGCTCTAGTCAGCAAGGAGGAAATGCTTTCTCTAAATTGTCAACTGCAGAAGGTGCAGTTGGTTGCCAAAGGCTGCTGCATGTGAGTATTTCCTTGTTGCCATATGGATCAAAATCTTATCAACTGGACTGGTCCTCCAAAGGGTATGTGTAACTCCTTCCTTTAGAAATAAAGAGGTCCCTCAGCCTTGTTTTAAAATATTTTGGTTAACAATCAAGACCTGAAGCCTAGTAGGTGAATCAGGGGCCTCTAATTCAAAAGTTACAGTGTAAGCCCTTTGGGGAAGAGAATTGTTTGAAAATACTTGAACCACTTAAAAATATAGAGGAGGAATTGCATATTCTTGCTGTGAGACTTAAAATAAATAAATAAATTAAAAAAAAAAATCAAATGGCAGGCTAGCAGAGTTCGGATAAAGGAAAAAAATCCTGTTACAGGTAAAGACTTTAAAAGATTTTTCTCAAAATCATAAGACCCTTTTGCATTTTCCCCCTCTTCTAATCCTGTTTTTCTCCCCTTGTTCTCTGCCTTCTTGGATCCTGTATAAGCTTATCTGCATGATACGCATGGCAATACCATGGGCAGGGGGAAGAATATAACACTCTTGTGAGTGTTGCCATGCTGCTGGTCTACATTTTGTCTGGAGACCCAGAAAAATCACTGGCTTAGGAGAGCAAATCTACTTGTAAGCGTTTCTGAATCTCACAGTCCTAAGTATCCAATGGTGTAAGATTGCTGTGGACTATTTCTACTCTTCATGATACCTAAATGCTACAATAAATAAAGGTGCTAGACTGGCCTAGTGGAATTTGTCCTCCATCTCGAATAAAAAAATCCAAAGAGGAAAAAAAGGAGAGGAGAAAAACAGCTGTATGGGCAATGCTTTATGTCTAAGAAACTCAGCTATGGGGCAAGTAAAGGAGGTTTCTCTGGAGACCCCTTCTTGTGGAGAGGGCAAGGGAAGGAGGGAAACAATATGCACAACTTAAAAAGGTTCAGGAGAAACTTTCCCTAGGGAAGGGCTTAAACAAAAATCCTGTTGATAGGGGGAAAAAAAAATTAGGCAAAATCCAGTGCAGCTCTTGTGGGACAAGCTTTGACAGCCTCTGCTTGGGAACACAGTTCTCACTGCCCTGCTTCCACCTGGAACTAAGTCTCTGGTCCTGAAGAGCCTCCCTCTTCAGTCGGCCTTAGGTTTTTAAGGAGCAATATGTTAAACCTTTTAATTTTCTAAATACCAAAGCTCAGATGAACAGTTTGAGTCAAAGTGGTATAATTACTTTTTCTTTTCTCTTTTTGTTTTTTTTCCTTTTTCCAACTACTCAGTAACATCTAAGGCCTACATAACTTATCCCCTTAACATTACAAACTTCCATCAATTTATGATGTCCTCGACTTCTCCCAAGCCATCACTCCTGAGGCTGACCTAATTCCAAGGAGTGGCGGAATTTCAGAACATAAACCCTTGAGAAATGCTGATAGAGTGTATTGATAAAAGACACAAATTAGAATTGGGTCAAGTTCGTCTGGATCGCTTTCCATCATACTATTAATTTGTATTTTCTTGTACCTGTTGAGAACCAGAGCTGAGTAAATCACAGCCCTCTCACACCAATCACTTCAGTGTAATTCATACATATGCTCCAGGTGGTACCTAGCAGTTTTTTCACACCAAGTGGGCTACAATTTGGATGTGTACAGTCCTTACGTGGCATATTTCTAATATATGAATGCTATGAGCAATTAATTACACCATGGCCAGTGGCTTGGATATTTTGCACTGTGGATGTAGCACAGCTACATCATGTTAAATAATGCTACCGGATCCATAGGAACCTCATGAAAAACAGAGCAGTCTGTCATATGCAAGCACACTTGTAGCCAAAGCTGGAGGAAGAGGGAGGTTCTCACCCACAGGAGTGCGAAGAAATTTCTTTTCACTTTTCGTATCTAAAATAAATATCTGATCCTCAAGTTATGAGCATTGAACCTATTCTAGTCTGGGTATGCAGCTGCAGTGGTGAACATTAGATAGGATCAGGTGCCAGGAGTGGTGCAAAGCCACAAAACCACCAGATAGATATGAGCTCTAGAGTAAAGAAATAAATATTTTTGTTGTGGGACATGGAGTCTGTTCCCTGTGAGAAATGCTAAAGCAGGAAAAACAAATACGCAAGGAACACTGTTTAAACAACACAGCCCTTCCCAAACTAGAGGCAAGATATCCCACATTTAATTAAAAAGTGAAGGATTTTGGCAACAATGCCATAGAGCCAGGAGAGGGTGGTGGTCCTCATATCTAGATGAGGGCTCTGACTATGGTTTGGTGCTTAGCAGAGGCTTGACTTCGAGCTAGCACTGGAGGGATCACAAATTTCACATAAGATTTTGTATTCAGGCATTCTGGGACCTTCCTTTAGTTTACTGCACTCTTAAAACAACTCTTGTTGTTTTAAATTCTAACAGCATTTGCTTAACATGTTAGGATCTGGGGCCGTGAATTTGAATGTGGTTGTTTCATCATTAAATTAATTTACTGGATGCAATAAGATGAATCTTTTTGTGCTAAAAATCTTCACCAAAATCCTCTTTGTCGTGATCAACATTAGGATAATATTCTGTACACACAGCCACACAATGCACATTCTGCATTTCCCAAATTTGCCGGTAATTGCTGTTGCTACATCTGACGTCTGTCTGAGAGAGCCAAATTATGTTTCTTTACAAGCCCACTAAAAGTTTTCCTAAGCTTTAATGAGCAGGGTGCTCTCCAAGCAACATACACAGGTGATGAGATATCACACCTTCCCTGCTCATACATCTGTCATTATTTAGCTGTACCTATTCTCTTTTGAATCTGTGACTGCAAATCGGAAGCTGCTTCCATTTTCCAGAATCCTTCACTGGACTTTCAGGGATAAAAACGCACTTTAAAACGTGCAAATCCGCGGTAAAATGAAAATCTTCTTTTAATACTGTTGGCAAAATTGACAGCTCTACTTAACAGAAGCCATTAAATTATTTACAAAGTAGCAGCTGCTCCTGTAGCAGCCTTTTTTTGGGCATGAAAAATAAACTAGTTGATAAGTGAGAGATAAGCCATTTGACTTCTTCTTTGTGTGCCTGGCATGGTACGCAGAGCCAATTCTGTGCAATCTGATGTTTACAGAGCAATCCTCATGTACGACCTCCTTAGGCAACAGGGACACAAGAAGCCTTTAAAACGCTGAAGCAAGCATTTAATCAGAACTCTTCATGCTGATCTTTGAAAAATTCAATAAGTTCAAAAAATGTGACTCCTTCTGAAGATAAAATACCAGTTTTTTTTTGCTTCAGGAGTTGCAAATATATCCCAATGAACTCCCAGTGAACCACACAGACTTCAGACACACTGCTGTTTTACCAAAAATGAAGAGGTAAACAGTGGCATTTTTCTGAGAGAAACAAATCAATGGTTCGGAGAAATGCAAATAGTTAAGTAAAATGAGTGTTGTAAAACAGTAGAGTTTAGTAACAATCACACTTTTTTTTTTTGTTGTTTTAGGAATTTGAATAAATCGATTATTTACTTGAATAGCTAATTCTATGGGAATAAGTACATATCTCCTATTATGCATTAACTTTTTTTTTTTTTAATTTAAGTGTTTATTTTTACCTGTTGAAAGTAAGCTCCCATGATTTTGTGAGGGTTTGGGGATTTTTTTAAGGCAAGTAACTGCTGCAAGAGGCATGAGACCAAGCCTGATTTCACACATTATCAAGTTATTCTACCTTAACTCTATCCCAGGTTTCCTCAAACTGCATGAAGCTACTTCTAAAGCCACTGGGTAAAATCCTTTTGGTACCAAAATCACTGGAAACTTCCATTACTGACTTGAGTGTGGTCAGGTCTTTTTTTCCGGCTACAATTGTTCTCCTGAAAACCTCTTTCTAAACAAACATATTCTAATAAAATTCTTTATTTTCAGCAAATTCTTTAGTTTCAACAGATTTCTGCAGGGAAACCACAGAGCTTTGTTTGTGAGTGCGGAAACATGTAACTCCACACTTCTTTGCGTCTTCTGGGCTAGTTTTCCATGGATTCTTATTTTTTGATTAGTTTTGTGTTGTTTTGTTAATTCCCAAGGCTGACATGTTTGCATTTGACACACACAAATTGCAGAAATATTGTTTTATGGTACTTTTAAAACTCATTGAGAACAGCTGTTAGTGCTTAGAGAGCTGGAAGAGGTGCATTAAAATTGAATATTTCCCATTTCTGTTGTAATTTAACAATTTGATATCAGAGAAGACAAGGCACTTTCATCACTACTAATAGAATCAACACTTAATAGTAGCATACCATGTCATTATTTTGCTAGTTGGATGTTAGGGGTTTATCAGAGGGAAGTATTAGCAGCAGCAAAACTGTTTCGGTGGATGTTCCAGGAAATGTGAGAATTAATATAAAAGTTATGCGCTAAAACTAAAGAAGTACCTAACATTTATAAACAACTCCTTTTTGTTTTGTAGTGCAGACAGTTGCACTTCACTTAGCAGTTTTCTGCAGCTTGCATGAAAACTGGCTTTAAAACTTTCTGCAAATGCAAATGCTAAGTCTATACTAGCTCTGACTGAGATTTCAATCTTTACTACTCATTTGCTCAGCTAGAATCATACACAAAATTAAGCTAACCACTATACAGTTCATTTTGTATCTCCCTGGAGCCTAAGTAATCAGGTTCCTTAGGAACTCCCCTAGCAGTGCCAATATTAATTAACTAAAAAAAACAAAAAAAAGAGGTGTGTCTTACAGGGTGATCCAGATGTAGCAGTACCAAGCCATGGTGAGTCGCCAGCTGAAAGAGGCTGAATAACCAAGGATTTGCTTCAATTCCAGGCTCTCTCACTTCAAAGGCTTGACTAGTGTCTCAGCAATAGAGATCCTGCGCCTCTAGATTTTATCGGGTTTCCCGACCCGTGTGAAGTTTGCCTGGCAATCCTGGCAGTGGGCAAGTGGTTCTCCCTCTCCCTGTGGATGCACGTTACCCAGCTGGAGTGCCAAGATGAGCAACCTAAGGCTGCTATTACTCAGTAATTACAGCAGGCACAGGAGGGAGGGCATTCCTGGTGACTAGGCAATTTCTTTGTTTGGTAAGTGGTGCCTTAGACTAGGTCTTCATTTTCCTTTTTTTTTTTTTCCCC
The DNA here is from genome assembly GCA_035584735.1 of Pseudotriccus pelzelni. Classification (NCBI taxonomy): domain Eukaryota; kingdom Metazoa; phylum Chordata; class Aves; order Passeriformes; family Tyrannidae; genus Pseudotriccus; species Pseudotriccus pelzelni. The sequence goes on from JAWMRA010000113.1 coordinate 14,971,306, forward strand.
TTCTTTTTTTTTCATGTTAAGTGACTATCTAGAAATAGCTGTTCCAAAGGAAAGCTGGGCAAAAGCTGCAGAGGCATTCCCAATGTCCGGGGCGGGGGGGGAAAGCTGCAGCGTAGAAATGTGGGAGCGTGCTCCAGAGCATCTTGGCGAAAGCATTCGGGGAAGATCTCATTATTCACAAGGGATGCTCTAGAGACTCCACATAGGCAAAAAGCGCCTCTGGCGTTGCAAGCCCCAACCCACAATGGGCAAAGCAGGCGCTGCCGAACTTGCGTGTTCCTTCAGCTGCTCTCTGTGATGCCTGTGTACGGGGCACACCCTCTGCTTGGCACTTCCAGCTCAAGGACCCAGCTCCTCCACTCCTGGCTCCTGCCCCTCAGGCATCCAGAGCAGGGGGAAGTGCTGGCCAGACCAGAGGCAGGCAGGCTCGGGGGAGAAGAAAAACCATTTCAAGGGGTTAATTGAAAGAGAAATGCATCTGCGAACACAGGATGCAGAATGGAAGCCTGCAAGTGAATGCTGCCAGCTGGAAGCTGGCCAAACTGATAAAGCAGAAAAGAAATTGAGGGTTAAATGTTTTGGATGCTGAAGGCTTGGAGTTCAAAGAGGAGCTCAAGGAAACTCCCAGCCACCAAGTCCATACAAAGAGGCTCTAGGCAAACACAAGCCTTCTGCAGGACAGCTTTATCCCAAACAGAGTTTCCAAAAGGCAGTCGTTCAAATGAATAGTTAAGGGATACCTTTTAGCATCTGGGAGCTCTTTTACAAGGAAAAATGATGCCCACAGGTGAGCTATGGCTGAGGGGCAGAAGGAGTTGCTTTCCACAGGGAAGTGGATGAGAAGTGCATCTGCCCACGTTGGGTTGGAAGAACAATGTCTAACTGTGGATGTATTTTCACTGCTTGCTAGAAAAGGCAGAAAGGAGCTGGTCCTCCAGGCCAGGACGTGAAGAAAACCAGGGCAAGGCTGGTGGTCATCACCTTCCTCAGAGCACCAGCTCCTGTCCACATCAGGAGTGGAATACTGTACCTGATGGAAACCCATTTTTCACCAGGTATATAAGGACTGAAGGACTGAAACTAGAAATTGAAACTAGAAAACACCTTGTATTTTTTCCCCCCTTTTCCAGAGAAAATCTCTGTTTAGGGTCTGCATGGGCTACCATTTTCTACGTGGTGGATTGAGAGCAGGAAAGCTGCCTTCTTTCACTGGACTGGGAAGCTGGACCCCAAACAGAGGATGGGACAACTGGTGACATGTGTTTCAGATATAACACTCTCTTGCCAGACCCTTCTATGGTGGTTTTGGGACAAGGATCTTGCGTTTCCAGCACTGTCCCTCCACTATGTAACAAGACCACCTTGTTCTTCAGTCAACCTTTTTTTTTTGATCAGCTCCTAGAGCAGAAATCTTACTTGGAGGTGGGAAAGCCTTTAGTCATATTATCCACACTTTTTGAGCAGGTGCATAACTTCACCATAGCACTGGAGCAAGGCTAGAGTTCAAGAGTTAGGTAATTGTATCTCTCTCAAAAAGGAATTGCCTCAGACCAGTTAATTTGTCAAGATAACGAATTGCAGCAATTCTCCTAATTTGGAGCTGGGCCACTAACACTGATCTGAACTGTATTTAAACTCTTGATGACAGAGACTGAAAAAGATATTGCAATACTGGAGGTACAGGTTCCTAAAGCAAAACTGCATGTACAGCTGGAGTTGAGAGGCAGCAAGGGCATGCGAGTACACATCCTGCATATCCCTTAGATATGAAGAAATTCCCCGGGGCACCGACTCTGGTGCCTGGGCAGGCAGAGTTCATCTTGTATCTTTGGGAGTGATAGAGGTCCAAAAAGGATAATGTAGTACCCATCAAGTCTCAGTTTCTGCAAGATGAGATAATATGAACAGAATTTTTACCTCCCCCCTTCCAAATAAAGAAACGTACTCCAAAAGTACTGATTTGAAGTTACTGAAAGTTTTCCGGTAGCTGCAATAAAAACCCCTCTGTGGGCGTGATGCTGGGATTCCCGTGGCTTTGTATTCTCCCAGGCTACAGGTTGCTGCCACATTTTTCTTTTCTGAGCATCAGCAGACATGAACAAGTTTGTAGGAGAGGAAAAGCATAAGAAAGCTTCACTGAAAATGCAGGCTTCGCCCGATGACTGTCCCCTGTTTCTGATGAAAGTTAAGTAGACAGCATCAGGTAAAATGAAATGGTGTATGTTCTTGTGCCAGACCTTCTCCTCTGGCTGCCAGGCATTCCCTCCTTCACAGGAGAGACATGGACCACAATAAATCCTGTGCATTGACTCAGGGGAACTGAAAAGAATCTCTGACTCTTGCCTTGCACTGGCACACCCTCTCCAGGAAAACAATGGACTGAAAACAAAGTTGGTTTTTGTTGACTGTGAGACTGTCAGTGCCTTAAAAAGTGCTAACACAAGAAATTAGATTATTTCAGAATATTTCTTCTGAATGGTCTACTTAGGAATGAAATTGTTTTCTTTCTTATGTTATTCAGAATAGTCATTCTCCATCTTTAAATCCACTTAATTTAGAAAAGCAAAGTGGCTTTTATTTTGGAACAAGTGCATCCACAGGCAGAGTTCTTTCCAAACAGCTAATCTGGTCATTGCCAAATGTAAACAATTTATGTAAACATAAATTGATGAGGATGGTAAAGAACTCATGAAGGTATGGCCTGGGACTTACTCAATTTGCAAGCACTTACTTAGACCTATCTTCCTCAGGGCTAATATGGTGATCAACAGAGCTTACAGAGAGCTAGGTTCAATTTAAACAACGTGTTTGAAAAAGAAATGAGCTTTTGAAAACTGTCTCCTCTTGCTGCCCCATCAAGTTCCAAAGTCTATTTTGCTTGGGTTGATCCTCGCTTTTAAATACCAGTCAAGTGGTAATCTAGAATTCAGTAGATCTCAGAACAGTTGATTGCCCATGAGGTCGGGTCTAAGGCTGGGTAAGGGCTGGAGATGAAGTGCGTGCAGCCTCTTCTAGAGCAAGTGAGTGACTAGTAAAGAGTAACTTTACACTGCCTGCAGCTTGGCTTTGGCTAAAGTAAAAATGAAAGATGTAAATGTTAAGGGAGAAAACTACAGAAAGAACAGATCTTTGCATGATGGGTTGTCATCTTGTTCAACATGCTGGGTGCTTATCTCTTTTTCTCTTCTGCTGCTGGAGTGCTCCTGGGAAAGAAAGGGCCACCTCAGACTGTAAATCTGGGCTGAGGTTGCTCTGACTGTGTTTGCACTGGCTTAGTGTGTGTGTCCACACAGTGTGGCAGCAGCAAGAGCTGTGTGGGAGATGCAGAGTGACCTAGATCAGCACTCCTAATTCCTGCAGCTGTGCTAGTTGCTTCGTCCTGTGCAAGAGTGATGTGAACCAAATACCAGTGGCGTTAGAGACTGACCTTGTTTTCTTGGAGAAACCTGTGTAAAAATGGATATAACAACACTCTTGACACTTACCTCACAGGATGTTGTGAAGCTTAATTAAATGTGTGCAAAAGCATTTTGAGATCCTTAGATGAAAGAAGTTTTTATAAATGCAAATTATAATAATTACGGCTAGTAACCACCATCAACTACTGAAACAATTAATTCAGGTTGCCACAGGCCATCACAGCAACGTGTGCAAAGAGGAATCAGCCATTTAATGACATATATGTTGCGTGAGAACTCAAAGCCTTAAAAATACTGTAAACAAAGAGGAAAAAAATAGACACTCAGGGCTTTGCCTCTGAGGGTGCCGTTGGTAGAAGTTTCCTCGATTGCTTCCATCACCTCCATGTTTGCATTGTGACTTGTCCCCAAGGAGGAGAGCCTGCCTTAGAGATTGCACCACTGGGATCATTTTATATCCCTACGCTTTTTATATTTAACATCACAAGAAAACCGAAAATGACCGCAAACAGCCGGGCTCACAAAACTTTGGAAATACAAGAATATAACTCTGTTTTTTGGTTAATTCTCCCTTCACCCACTCCCCTCACACCCACTTCTCCCTGCTCAGGCATCCCCAGCCCAGCCCACTTACAGCATCCCAGAATAGACTTTTGCTACAGGGTATTATCCAGCTGACTTTCCAAGGGTGAAAACAAAAGAGAAGCAATCAAGATGTGTCTGGCCAAATACTTAAAGGCCCAGTGCACACATTTAGTTGACAACTGACTGAAATCTGAACCATTTTGCTCAGCCTTTCTTGTTGCTTCAAAACTGATTTGACCTTAAATAGCTAAAACCTACAGGTGTTTAAATGCTCTCCCTTGTCAGCAGAAGAGCCTCATCAGACATGGTCTGAGGATGCAGTCAGACTGGAAGAGATATCCAAAGACCCCACAGGTGAATCCCAAAGAGCAGGCTAGCCCACCTGTGACCCTCAGGCTTATTTTGCTCACCTTTAAAGATGAAAATTCAGAAGAGTAGTAGTTATGAAGCACCCAACTTACCAAAGCAATTAGGCTAAATGCACTGCAGCTAGAAATTTAAGCAATGCACTGAATTTAATTTGAGAATTCACGGTCATAAGACTGAAACCTTTAACATTTAACCTAGCAGCAAATTAAATCAGCTTTCTGACCAAGTGAAAAATTTTATGCTATTGAAGTTTGAAAAGTGTGAAGCACACACATATTAAAAGGAGGGTTTTTCCTTTTTCTTTTTATGAAGAAAAACTTGGGACTACTTAGTTGCCTAATCCAAATAATGGAAAAATAAAGCCCAAATTACAAACCAGCATTTTTTCCTAGCCTCTGCCAGACTAATGTGCTTGCAGTCAGTGGGTTTCATGGAAAAAAGATGTTATTCATGCTGGAAGGTTGTACAGACTAAACTCACTCTTATATCAATGAGCTTAATACTTACAGAGTTTACCAGGAGCAAGCTTTCCATCTACAAAAACTGAAAATGCTTACATGTTTTTTTTCAGTCACTTCAAAAATACTGACTTTCTGTAGAGCCTTCTATGCTTTAAGAATGAGGATACTAAGCTGGTAATGTCCTGGGTAAGTTTTCATAAAATGAGGGCCAAGTTTCTATGGGGTCTACGTGTGTGTGTGTGTGTCTGCATAGAAAATTAGCAACACTGATGCAAAGTACAGAAAACATGCTACACAGTTGGTACCAACGCATTATTTTAAACCCACAAACCCTGAAACTTTATTGTGGGGTGAATATATGCAGTCTGTGTGCTTGCACAGATATATATACACACACATACGTACACACACACACTTTTGCATATCCTGTTGCTAAGCTCTCCTAATGACACACGGTGCTCTGCTCAGCGTCTCTTGGCTAAATCTTACAATATCAGACAAAACTTGGATGCTTTTTCTAAATGCACCTCAAGGCATTAGGACATAAAAGGAGTTGGGGTATGAGCACACCTAGTTTTAACCATCTCCAGAGCACCCTGACCGACATTTTACAATTTACCAGAAAGGTGTGGCTAAAAAGGCACTAAAGCAGATATAGGGGCAGGTCCTCCCTGATAGATATTTGCATCCTGTCACTCACCTGCTCCAGAGCTTTGCTGCACAGACTTGCTGATAACCACCAGCGCATTCTGTGGTTTGGGTGCCCAAAGGCTTTAAAAGCTGATGTGACCCTATCGGCACCTGAAAACCCCGACTGATGGGTTGACACTTTCCTTCCCACCCCCTTCCACTGGAAGAGACTGATTTAGAGGGAAAACATACAGCTTTAGGGAGGGGACACACCATGCTTTGTATGCTCTGTTGGGAGGGGAACTGCAACCTCAGAGAAACAGTGGGTTTTTCATTCCCAGGCTGTTCCTTCCACTCCCTGGGAAGATCTTCATCTGACTGATATCCCTCAATTACAGACTGGCATGAATACCAGAGTGTTTTTTTCTTTTTAAAACATCACAGAGCTAGTTTACACTATACACTGCCTTCTGCAAACACAAATACTTTCTCCCTGCCTATTTAAATAAACTATGTCAGCTGGAGTGGCAGCTGTGGATACCACTTGGAAAGCTCAAACCCCTGGGGGGGAGCTGTGGGCAGTTCCTGGCATTGCTTCTGCTTCTGAAGGTAACCAGGAGGAAAGTCCACGGGAAGAGATGCAAAGAGCTGACGCCTGATGCCAAGGACAAAAATTCACCATGGTTCCTGCTGGTGTCTCCTCACCACCCCATTTCATTCCCTTTCCTGCTCCTCACTGAAGTAGACAACAGGAGTTTGGAGATAAGATTCTGTCTCAGACAGATGCTCACCTCTTCAGAAAAAAAAAAATTAAAATTTTTTAAGAGAAGATAATTAACCTACATTGCATTCTCTGATATCTGTTTAATACAGCATTGCTTGTCAGTCACTCCTTTCATCACTTAAAGTGCATTTTGTATCCATGGAAAGCAATTAATGTTCAATAGGTAAAATTTGCCCTTACAAAGGCATCTTTTCACACTCCTGCATTGCTGTACTGATCCTTTTCCTTCCTTACATGCCACCACCAGTCCTTCTCACACAGAAGTGCATCACCCAGAGATGTTTAATGTCTGTCTGGCTATTACTGTGCCCTTGCAGTCCTTCCTTACAGCCTGATTGCTACTCTGCTCCCTCTGCCTCTTCACTGACTTCAGGTGGAAACTCTTCCATACATTTTGTGGCACATTTTTGGACTGGTTTAGGCCGCAGTCGGAAACGCAGCCCATTGCATTGGACTACCTCTGTGAGGTTTTAAAAAGAAAAAACACTCTGGTATTCATGCCAGTCTGTAATTGAGGGATATCTGTCAGATGAATCCTGACACTAGGCTCCTTTCTGATCTGCAAAGAGCTGCTTGAAGCAATACTGTCTCTGTAAGAAGAGTGCTCAGTTTAAAGCAGGCTTACAGCTCTTTGCCGCTTTCAGGTCTATTCGACTAATGATTTTGCTTCAAAATCAACAAAATTACCTTTGGGTTCAACTAACTGTGGCAGACAGTGCCACGTGAGCAGCTTGTGCCTGGCCCTGGAGCCTCTTCTTACGCCTAACCTGGGGCCCCAATGGATCAGGAGGGGTACAACCAACCACAGTGACCACTGCTGTTTTTTTTAAAAAACTGCTAACCTGGGTGGCTTTTCATCTGCTCCCCTTGTACCACAAACAAGAAGAAGAAGAAGAAGAAGAAGAAGAACCTGATCTGAAACCACATGTAAAAATAAGGAGCTCTTCAGTTTATATTTCTGAAGTCAAAACTGACGTGTGGGACAGCAGGAACTTTCAAGCCCCCCAACATAAAGATTTAATCACTTTTATTTAAAATAGTACAAAGCAAAAGTGAGTTAGGATGCCAGCAAACTAAAGTAGAGGAGATAGCTTTCTAGGCAAGCTGAGTGACATAAGGAGTGGGAGAACATCAGCAGGGCAACTCTTAATATGAAAATGGTCAAGGATTACTTCATAATCTTGCAACAGCAGATGGCTGGAGCCATTTAATCAGGCATCTTTTCTATTCCTAAAGCCTATAATTATCTATTATATAGACAACGTCAAATTGGCACGTGACATTTTTCATTTCCCATCCCCAAACTGAAGGGGGGCAGGGCTAACAAAACTTTGGGAGGCTGTGCCCTGTTGAAGAGAACTGCAACTACCCAACCTGGGGAATTGTAGCAGAGATGGTACCTGAGGGTTCTTGTCCTGGGCTGTGCAGTGCGTGCTCAGGACTAACCACTTCTGTGTCACGCAAGTACTAGAAAACTGGAAGTAGGTAAAATAAAAAACCAGCTCGCTCAGATGCTTATCACAGTTACTTGAGATTTAATCTATCAATATAAAGGAAAAAACCAACACCAAATTTAAGTGATGCTCACAATCTGCTCCCTTTCAAAGCAGAAAAGATGAAGGCAAAGCTGAATCCCAATCTTCTTGCACAACAGATTCACTGATCCTGGTGAAGGCCAAGCTGATTTAGCCATTATGTTGACCTGATCAAAATCTGATTAAAGTTAATAGTGAAAACACTTACAGTTCCAAACATAAGGCAAAAGAATGCTATCCTTGAGCTATTCTTAATACTAGAGGCAAGCGGAGAATAATTTTAAAATTAATTTTTTTCTTAAAATACTTTTCCCCCCAAAACCCTGACTTTTATTTTAAAACTTTTATAAACTTAGAGTAACTTTTAAAACTCCCACATAACCAAAAACTCTTTGCTACATTTTGGGACGTGTTTGAAATTTTGTTTAAAAACAATTTCAAACACCTCAATATATGTAATGTATTTTACCATTTCATCATGCATGCCACTGATATACCAAAAAAAAAAAAGAAAAAAAAGACTACTGCTGACATAAAAGCTGTTTTTAGTTGTGATTTCTAATACAGGATTTTAAATAACTCGTGAAGGACCCATCTACAAGCATCAAATTGGCAGGCATCAACTCACGTGAGTAATTTAACATCTGCATTGGGCAAAGCAGTCTACCTCCTGCAGACTGCAAATTACTGATAGTATTGACTGGTTCTTTTTCCCCAAAATAGGGTTAGGTCAGTGTGTGCAGAAACTCTTGTCCCGGTTTTGTAAATATCCCCCTTTGACAACTGCAGCGGCGGGAACCTGAGACGCACTGAATGAAACGCAAACAGACTTATCTGTTAGTAAATAATTTCAATCAGGTGGTGGAAAAAAAAAAACAACCCTGAAATAAAATGTTTATTGCTTTCTTCAGCCTCTTCCTTCCTCTCAGCTGCACACTGTATTTTCCCTGAGTCGACAACAAGAAGTTTAGGATGGGGTAGTGTCCCCGCACACCCCGGCGTAGCCTTTGTGTATCATGGTTGTTGTCACACTGACACCTAATGGCAGACACGAACTAGAGTACTACGGCTGGTTTCCCAGGGCTGTGGTTTCGCCCTGCGTTGTGAAAATCGCAGAAAACAAGCGAGCTTAGAAAGCGGACTTCACCTGACCGTGTGCTGAGCCTCTGGGAGGGCAAGGCTGAGAAGGTGACAGAGATGGGCTTGTGGCATGGGATGTGCGCGGGCAGCCTGTCACAGAGAGCTCACACAGTGCCCACAGGAGAACAAAAGCACTGAAGGCCAAAAGGAGCCGGGCCAGAGTCATCCAGTAGGTTGGGGATGGTTGTAAAGGTCTAATTTCATCCAGTTCTTAACCCGCTGCCTTGTTTCTAATCCCAACCAGTGGACAGCGCAACTCACAAACACGCAAGGAATTAGGCTGGGGAAGTGAAGTTGATAATAATATATGAAAATAAGGCACTGACTAAAGCTTGTGCTTCCTTCGTGAATTTTTGAAGAAATCAGGATTTTTTCCACAATGTTTTCCTGTTAAAATTCTGTTTATTACAGTGACCAGTGTGAAGTGCTGTGGTACTAACTCTTCCCTTACATAAGAGGCAACAGCAGCATAGTCCACAGGATGATCTGGGCTTACACGGCAGCAGAGTGTGCCCACACAGGCTTCATATTCGTGTTTGTGAATTAAACATTTGGTCCTTTTGTGGCTAAAAGCAAGGGCTTAAGGTAAGCACTTTGTGGCTGTTTTCTTTGGTCAAAATGCATCCTATGTAGTAAAATAAATAATTAATCGAAGCCATCATCTTTCATCTGGTTAATAAAGGCTTGTGCTATTTAAGCAGAGGTGTGGTGCAATTTAGCAGGGAACTTCAAATGATGATTTAGAAGTTTAGACCAGGTTCCAAATCCTTCAGTCAGAGGGTGAGCTCATGTAAGGTTCCTGATGGTTCACCAGCACCTACCAAGTGATGTAAAAGCATGTCCTGGGGTTATTCTACAAGATCTCTGGGATGGCCCCAGAATCTGCTCTTCATCTGGTGTATTGGGATATTTCCAGAGAGGTGCTTTAACAGCAAGAACATTAGCAAGGAAAATGACTAAATTCAGCAGAGGTAGATGAATAACCATAGTAAGATGTAGCAGAAGGTTTCATCAAGCAAAAAATATAAGCTAGTAGTTGTTATGAAACAGTGGGGGTTTTTGAAAAAATGAGAAGTCATACTATATTTTTGAAAAAATGAAAAGGCATAGGTCTTGGACACAAATCCACAGGAAAGAACATTGGCTTCCGTGCTCCTTTACAGTGAAAATTTTTAAACTATTTAAACGTTGTTAATCCATGGGATCTAATTTATGTGGGAACTACACACAAACTTTTTACTGATGTGGTGTGCAAGGACTGAGCTGGGTGTCCCTGGGCTGGGAGGGCAGGAGGCAGAAATCAAGTGGCTGTTGCATCTTTGATTACCATAAAGATGAAAAGGTGGGACACTGGCAGTGTACCTGCAGAAAGTAACTAATTAAAATGATCACCATACATGCTTATAAGCTATTATTAATGATATCTTTTCATCGTATTAAAATATTTTGCCATTTCATAATATCAGCATTGCAGAGATAACCAACACTGCCTCACAATCTGTTTTGAAGACTGAATTTTACAGTTTGAAATCTAGCACAGTTCAGGACTTTTGGTATCTTGAATGCTGTGGAAAATATTATTGAAGGGCATGAGTTGAATTTTGGCAGTCTCATGTCACTGACATTTAAGGTAAAAAGAACTCTCAGTGCAGACTAACCAACAGAAAGGATATCTAGGGGAGAGATACTTCAAATAGCTGTAATTAAATATAGAGTGTATGTTGAGGAAAGAAAAAAAGTCACTAATTTTGCATGTACTTACTGCTTTGTGTTAGGCACTGCTGATCAGTTCTTCACCAATGTTTTTTCTTAAACACCTCATTTCATCTTGTGGCCAAGTTTGACACTTTAGAAGGTGCACGACTGAGAACAGCAATGGGTGCAAAGCTCACCTTGGGACCCACTGAGCTCTTCCCTAAGGCTTTTACCAGCCATGTCCTGATTAGAATGTCCCAGCTCTGAGACGGGATTTTAACAGGGAACTTGGTTTTGTTAGGCTGAAAGCATTCAACAAGAACTAACACCTTCACTTCTGTTGTGGGAATTTTTCAGGGGTGAAGTGTCAAGCAGTCTCTTGTGTAGGTGTCTTTGGAGGAAAACAGCCTCAACCTCCTAATTTGCCGTGGGCAATTCCACAGTTTTCCCACTCAAGGACCTGTGGTGTGGCTGGGTGGGTTAACGAGTGCAGTGAAAGAGGAGGAAATAAATAAATAGTCCTGCAACGTGTTTGTTTGTTTGATCTAGCACCAGATGTGCAAAGGTTCTCATGTTTACAAGAGCCGTTCCTTTAGAGCACAGGGATCTACAGCCTTCTCCTGATGTTGACTATGCCATGCCTGATCACTCCTCCTAAATCTCACCTGAGCGGGGAATACCAGGAGATAATTCTTTGGTAGGTCATTATAAGAAGCCTTAATGTTGAAATACTACAATTGAACATTAAATTGACACCTCGCATCAGCCCACCATTACACCTCTTTTCCAATTCCCCTGCTGTCATGCAACTGATGTGATGAATTACAGCCTGTCACATCACGTTACGTTACGCAGAACAAACAGGACAAAACACATACCAACTGCCATGCAAATATGTGTTTGCCAACCCTTTTCAGTGCGTAGAAATGCAATTGGCGAATTCCCTATCGGAAAGCGGGAGGCTGAGGGACAGCTCTAGGGTGTGTGAGACAAACATGCCTCTGACACACCGCTGAGCACACGGATCTGCAGCTCCCAGTGGTTATGAAAGCACCTCCTGCTGTGGTTATTTCTTGTTCTCTCAGAAAAAGAAAAAAAAAAAAGAAGCAGCAGTGGATTCTGTGACTGCTGATGTCACAAAGCAGAATATAAATACGTAATAATTCCCCTGGCGCTTCTGTGTTCGGATTTGGAGCTATTTTTGTGACTGGCCAGATTTTGGCTGTGCATGTGTAAATATAACACCCACTTAATGTACACACACACACGTGCATGCTATGAGATGTATGAATATATATTATGTGGCTTTTAAGTGCAGTCTTTTAGCCTACATGTGGGCCTTTTGAAGCTAATGGGAGATTTACCAGGGGCTTTTTCACAGAGCTGTAGGCAAGAGTGGAATCCAGAACATATGAATATTATACTATGGTGTAAATAATCTAGTTTGACCTACAGTGAATTAGAGGCTATTAAATTTCATCCAGGTATCCTCCACCAAGCCAGAAAAACATGTGTTTGACTAATGCATAAATTGTATTTGGCTAAAACCTATTTCCCAGAAAGGTATTCATTCAGTCTCCATGCAAAGACACTTTCCATGCATCAATTTCTTTGCTAGTTTGTTTCAACAGTTATTTTAACTATGTGTGCTTTTTATTTAAATTTACCACAGTCTATGAAGTCAGTGATGATAAGTCAAAATTCCTGCTTAAATTCCTAGGCATAATGTCAACAACTTGAGTACTGACTTTCTTCTCTTCACTTCAACGCTATGCCATGGGCATCCCTTCGAGATCTCTTATGCTGAGCTGTTTTTTATCATGTTACATCCTTCCCCAAGGAATAGCTCTGTGAATTGTTTTCACTTTGTTAACTTCTTGATACGTGTCCACAGCAAATACGTTGTTTACTTGGTAATTAGTGTCACCCATTCACTGTTGTCTGTGTGCATCAACTTGGCTGGGGGTTATATGGATGAGATGTCTGATATGTGTGACCTCACATACCTTGCAATACCCTAATTGTTAGCAGAATAAAAGCAGATCTGATGCAAACAACTCCTTTCGATTTCCAGAATTTGGAAATGCTGTAATTTTTTTGTTTATAAACCAGTCACAGTATGTGGCTGTAGATACAAAACATTTAAGTCCCTAAAGCTGACTCTCCCAGTTACTGATTTTTTTCTTTTTTTCTACTCAACACATAATTTAAAATGAAGGCAAAAAATAGGTACTCTATGACTTCTGGTAAGACTTTTCCATATTAAATAGGGTATAGTTTTACTGCTGGCAGATATTACAAAATATGAGGATCATTAAAATTAAAATTAAAATATTAAGGAGAATAGTGTCTTCATTTCAGGCATATAGTGGTGCTTTATAAACCAGGTTCTGTAGCAGGCAAGAATATGTCACAGTAAAGAAGGGAAAAAATGGAATGCCATGATTATTCTAATCTTGACACAAAACTATAAATCTCTTTCAAGTGAAGATACACAGATCTTTGTGTAGACCTCTGCAGCTAAGCAAACCAACTAGCCTTTGATGTACTTATAATTATTAGGGGCTGAGGATTATGTCTTTAGGCAAAGCTGTCTAGCAGTGGGAAGGTATAGATCAAAACTGACACCATGACACAAGCAAGCAGAGAGGTGAGATGAGGTGGAGCTGAAAATAGCTTGGCATTACTATAGACCTTAAGTAAAACAAATAACTCCACTTCTTGAAAAGAACACAAGGAGGGGAACAACTAATTAGCACCCGTAACCCCTCAATACCAGTTGGAAATTTAGACATGTAATTAACAAAAAGCTAATTGTCAGAATACAGAAGAAAATTCAGCAGATCCACTTGTATGGGAACATATTGTTACACTGTCATGGAGGCAGCTTTGCCAGGCCATGAATTCAATAGGATGCCACGTGCCATGAGTGCTGGCTGCTGCTTACTCCTCTTGAAACCAGTCTACATCAAGTAGAGCATCCTTCCAGACCAGGCTCTTTGCAGACGGCAGCAGTCTTGGTAATGCCAGGCCTACACATGAGCTCATTACTTGCTAAAATCTCCATCCAAAGCCTGCTGAAGATGGTGGAAATATTTTTATTGCGTTGAGCAGGCTCTGTAACAAGTGCTGTGTGTGGCTTGATGTGCTCAAGAGAATGTATACATGAACACAGTTAAATAATTTTAAATTACTACAGATCTTCAAAGACACTCACCTTGGGTGGCACAAAATTAAAAAAGTGCTTGTGGAAACTAATTTCTTGCCATAGGTGAACTGCCAATCATACTTAGAAGACATTTTTCATTAAAAATGTTTTTCTGGCTCTCTGGTAAAAAAGACATATTATTAGAAAAATAAAAGCGAAGGATTTGAATCCAGAGGTTTTGAATGACTTAAACTGAAAATCTAAATAAATAGATAGGAGATCTAACACCTACACTAAAGGGAGCAGAGCTCCAAAAAACATAAAGAGGTGTAGCATAAACAAGTGTCCCCCAAGTCTTTCTAGATCACAGTTCACCCGTGCATGGGATAATACCTTTGAAGCATGCCATAACATGTTACAGAGTGAAATAAAAATCATGACATGAAATAAAGGCTAAGATTCTCAGTTAACTTGAAACTCAGTAGATGACAAGAGAAGGATGTGTGTGCCAAGCAAGAGCAGGAAATGAAGAAGGTTTTGCCATCAGTGTCAGAGAGGGTATGTGAGGATAAGGAAGAAGTCTCTTGCTCGAGAGACGGAAGGAGTCTTCATGGAGCAGAAGAAGAAGAAATGTTACCGACTAGGCTAATGCAGGGCCAGAGAAGGTTACAGGAGGACAATTCAAAACGTGGTCTTGAAATGCAAGCAGGCTCCCCAGGATTGTCAGAAACAGGGGAAGATCTGAGTAAATCACAAGTGATTTGGAGGTAGCAGACTGTGTGCAAGTCCAGACTGGTATCTCTGATACACCGTATGGAAGACAAAACACCATAGCATGTGTCATTATTAATTATCACAAAGACCACGCAAGCCATTCAATATAAAACACTACCACAGGACTAAGAGGAAATCAGTAAATTCTCCACTTAAGGTTCAAACTGATGATGTTCCTTGCCAATAATGTGAAGCATGTCAGGTTCCTACATTTTGAATGTCATTTTACAAACAGTGTGGGAAATTGGACTTCAGTCTCTGTGAGAACTGATAAGATTTCCTATCTCACTTGCAAACATTATGGAATATTTCCAGAAATATTTTTAAATTCTTTTTTAAATGGGAAAACTTCAAGCACTTTCATGAGACACTAGTGAACCACCAAAATGTTAGCCAGTCCCATCTAGCATTTCAGAACAATAAAATTATCTGAACATCACCGTGTTTTTGTTCAGATACCTCTGTTAGAAATGTTGCCTAAACATTACTGTTACTAATATTCTGAATTTTCTAAGTAGAAAGACAAGGTTCCCCAATTTGCCTTTCAACTATGCAGCAGTTATCTGTCTTGTCACAACATGAATCCCTTTTGGGTGAAAGCTGTTGATTTGAAGGTGAAAATCATCTTGCTAGGCCCTAATGTAATTTGTTGGAAGTTGGCCTTGGGAAACTTTCTGACACTGCCTACATATGCTCTTCGTTGGATATTCATTGAGCAATGATGTCTGAAGGGCTGAGTTCTTCACCTCCATGATCATTATTAGTTATGGCATTTCTAAACAGGCTGTGCCATGTCAGTTCTTTGCAACTCAGGTTTTACATTAGCAACCTCCAGTTTACAGCACCGAACAGACACACTCTACCACCACAAACAATACTGTTCCAGGAGAGTGTATGCCAGGTTACACCCACAAACAGAATTTATTAGTAGCCTACACGTATTGTCAATATTGAATAAATATTTATTCTCCCTTTTAATCAAGTGAAATGAGGTGCACAGCATACATTTTAGGCAAGGCTAAATGAGAACTCCCTGACCTCGTTAAGGGACTCATGGGTCTACTACAGAAATAATTCAAGAGAAAATCTTTGGCAGAAGAAACCACAGTATCTGTGGCCAGCCATTTGCTGATCAAATAGGAGCGGGGAAAGAGGAGACAGCTAATGCTGTTTCTGAGATGTACGGGACCATTACTTCAATCTTCTCATCCCTCAAGATGCATTTTCACAGGCTGTCAAACATAAATCTTATGAGAATAATTTTCTTTAGAAGATTTTAATCCAGAGGTGAACAAAATATCTGATTCTGCCAAAACCATAGTTCACTTGACACTTCATCTTGCTCAGCAATATTCTCACCAAACTACCGTGCTCTGGAGGTCTACAGGTGTTTTTACCACAGGCCCACAAACATCCTTAGCTTTGAGGGTGGCTCCTTCAAAACGGTGTCTATCAAACCACAATCGTGTGGTGGACTGAGAAAAGCCAAAATTCAGAAATTTTTAAAATAACCAATCTATTTTTAGTTTTATCTTGACACAAATTTTTGATATAATATATGCGAGGAACCTACCAGTGGTTACAGACCTCTGGATGACATCTATACTTTTCAGATGAAATTATACTGTCCTTCTGCATTATTTGTAGGAGTTTGAAACTTTTCCTAGAGTCTGAATTTGAAATATATTATGCTTGAAGTGAGCCCTGTACACAGAAGTATTTTGACAAATTAAATATATCTGGGGCAAGATGGAGCACTTTCAAAGGCTTGGGAATCAGCCAGGAGCAATGACTCATTTTCAAGTAGTGCTGAGCTGAGTTTTGGGGATGGGCTAACTCAGGAAATTTCATCAGATACATGAGAATGGTTTGGTTTTGTACTATTTAGGATCAAACATTATACTGTAATATATATATATATATATATATATTTGAAATATGCTGTAGAGAGGTGTCCAGTATAACCTCAGTAGCACTGATTGCACTTTGTTGCCTCTGTTTGCTTTGGTTACTGTCTTCTTGCCTGAAGTGGGTGTTGAGGAAGTTTGGGGGTTGATCTGGGGAGTGACCATTGGTGAACTGAGTGGCTGAAGGCTCCAGAGAGCAGGGACTAGACAAGGAGGACTGGGCTTGGGAAATGGTTAGGGGATAGAGACTTGTTTGAAACTGCATTTTAAAACTTCTGGCTCTGGCATGAGTTTTTCTCTCCCCTCGCAAAATATTAGAAAAATGTAGCAAGACACACATAAAGCACTTCTTATCTTTTGTTTTCATTGGGTCCACAAAGCTCATACCTCATGTCATCTTTTTTGACAACAACAGTTTATGAAATAATAATATCATAAAGAATAAACTATAATGAAACAAAACCTGTGGCTGAGATTTCACATGTTCAAGGTGAGATCCAATCTGCAGTGAAACAAACTCATGGGAGATTCCTGATTATTTTCATACAAAATGAATTGGATGCAAATTCATTACTGTTTAGAGACTGAATCTCAGTGACAGTTTGTCCCTGGGGGCATTGAAAACTATTTTAAATCATTCTGATAGTTAATTATTCAGCAAAACACTTTATCATATAAAATGACTTTAATAATTTATGCTAATGGGGCATTGCAGAGGTAACTGTAGGACTGGTCTGGAGGAGGGGAAGACTGTGTGCCTGCACACTTATAATGAACTACAGTAACACGTGTATTACATTTGATATGCAAGTAAAAAGTTTGTGATCACTTCAGTTTTTTTCCTTGTCCCTCTCCCTGCACATACGTCTACAATACTATAAAAGGCTCTTAGTAAACTTAAAAACAGCCCAACTTCAGGAGTCCAGTAATAATGATAGTTTGAAAGGAATTAAGACACCCATTAGAGTTTAGATCTTCTGGATTGAGTGTCAGAGAATAGATAATGATCAGATGCAAGCCCTAGGTATCTCAGGTATATTTGGTGCAGTGGACAAATACCTAAGCAGTAAGAGACGAGAAAGCAAAGGAGATGTAACTGTACACTTTAAAGAGTGCCCTGTAAAGAAAGAACTTAACAAGTGTTCTTTTTTTGAATTCTAGTGGTAAAAGGGATTGACCAGAGGCCCAGTTGTGATGGAAAAAATGCTTGAAGTGACTTGAGCATGAAAATTAAACACCCTGAAAAAAAGAGTTCAGGACACGCACTGCTTCATCCCTAGTCTGCTGGAGAGGGAAGATGATCCTGTATTGCATAGCCTTGAAAGTCACGGATTTATGCAATCTATAGAAATAGCCACATAAATGCATATAATGCCTCTCTGCATTTGTATGTATTGTAGTGGCATTTGTTTGTATGCTCTGGGTGAACATGGAGGTGTACATTTCTAAAAGAATCCTGTGTTACCCAAGATCTCAAAGGTTTTGTGACTCTGACTCACAAAAAACACTTCTGAGTTTTAAACTCATTCAAACTCATATTTTACCTCTTGGCATGGAACAAGAACAAAAGCTCAGTGATTTCCTCCAATATTCAAAGATGCAGAAGAATAAGCAACACAGAACTATGCATATTTTACACAAACTTTTTGTGGTTTTGCTTTTTTTTTAAATCTTTTGTCTACTTTCTCTCCGATGGAGATCAACTCCCTAGACATAGACACCTTCTGCTTGGCTCATGCTATAGAGCATGAAATCAGAATGGTCTGAAGTGTTTGCATATATCTCTTCATGTCAGTTCAGAAGAAATAGAAGGAGGAAGTGAATGAGTTATGAGTTCCCCTGCCTGAAAAGTTGTCTGTGATTTAGCAGTTAATCTAAAGCTGCAACTTTTGCATCAGTATTCCTTATGGAACAGCAAGAATCCCACTGCAAGCAAAGCTGTTGCTTTAAAGCCAGGATCTGAGGCTGTGTTGACACCAGTAAAGGTTCCATCCGAATGCTGCCAATAATGATGGATGTGACTCCCGTTATTCATATAGTGGGCACCAGCAAATATTTGCAGGTGAATGAGATTGCCATACATGGTCTTTAATGCTGATACGAACAACAGTTTTCAGATCCAATCCCTTACCTCTCACACTCAGTTAAGTCTGTACAGCCTGAACTTTTCTATATAGCCACAGTACAAAGCTTTTTTGCTTCATAGCTATCCTCGCACG
This sequence comes from Pseudotriccus pelzelni, assembly GCA_035584735.1. Lineage (NCBI taxonomy): Eukaryota > Metazoa > Chordata > Aves > Passeriformes > Tyrannidae > Pseudotriccus > Pseudotriccus pelzelni. The sequence continues at coordinate 14,989,972 of JAWMRA010000113.1, forward strand.
GGTACTGAAAGGCAAAGTTTGGGAGCTGATGGTTATTTTGATAAGCCTCTTTCTTTAGTTCTGAATAAAAATCCAGCTCTTTAGTCACAAATAAAAATACAGTCTCACTTTCAAAGAAAACAGTGCAATCAAAACAATAACCCCCCTACAAATATAACACCATGTTCTACAGGACAAGTATTGATTAAAACAAAAAGGGCTTTTTAAACACCATTAATTCTTACCAATTCCAGTAGTTATTGATTCTGCATCAATGTCATTAGCCTTTCTCTTTGCCACTTCAGCTAGTGCCAATTCACCCTTATCTAGTGCAAGGTAATGGATGTCCTTTGGAAATAAAGCAGAAAAAAAGAGATTAATCTAAAATGAATCTCAATAGGAACAACAAAGGGGATTTTGAAAGAAAGAGGTTCTTTTATTACTTAGATCACAAACACAGATGGAACTGATGAACTTACCATTACATTTTAATTCTCTCCCAGTGCAAATTTATTATCTTACTTGTGCTGTTGAATACAGCAATGAATAAAACACTGACCAATCAGGCACTAATAAAAGTGAAGCTATTGACTCAGTGTATGAAAGAAAGCAATCTACTTTTGAAGTAAGGTCTGTTAATGCAACATGAATTAAAAGAGGGTTGATAGGAGGTGGCTCTGTGTAAACCAGACCTGAAGTATTGGAATTTTTCTGGCTGACAGCCCATATTTGAAACGTGTTAAAAGTAGGTGTGGTGCTTAGAGACAATCGTGGACCTGTCACTAATGGGTTAACAGTTGGACTTGATGATCTTAGGGGTCTTTTCCAATCTTAATGATTCTATGATTTGGAGGTTTCCACCTGGTCTGTGAGTTTTGGGGTGAAGATCAGTAGGCATTAATGTTTGCTTGAAGGCTCTCATGTTCACTCACTGTTCTTTGAGTAAGGTGGTGGTGGTAGTCCTCCTTGTGCTGAGGAAATAAGAGCAACAGTAACTGCTCAATGGTTTTAACATCCACCCAGATGACCTGATCCCTGAGTCACTCCTGGACAACAAGGGGTTTTCCAAAAATGTTGCTGTCTAGCATGAATAGCTGTTAATACTCTGGATCTAGTCCTTCATTTAGGGTCAAAAATCAGAGGGCTGCAGCAGGGGTGTATCGTTACATATAATTATAGAATGGTTTGGATTGGAAGGGGCCTTAAAAATCATCTTGTTCCAATCCCCTGCCATAGGCAGGGTCACCTTCCACTAGACCAGGTTGCTCCAAGCCCTGTCCAGTGGGGCCTTGAACACTTCCAGGGATGGGGCTTCCCTGCACAACCTGTGCCAGTGCCTCACCACCCTTTCAGGGAAGAATTTCTTCCTAATATCTTACCTAAACCTGCCCTCTTACAGTTTAAAGCCATTCCCCCTCGTGCTATCCCTACATGACCTTGTCAAAAGTCAAGGTTTTTTTATTTTGTGTTAATATTTGAGGTGAAAACCACCAGTACTACACAGAGCACTATTTGTGGAAGAATACATTCCTGCTGACAAATTACAGTCTCACTGCCCTTGTTTTTGGCCATTGAAGTAAAGTTTTATCCTTGACCATTAATAAAGAGACAATTAATCCCCTTCTCATTTGGCATCATGCTGCTCTGTGCATGAACTGTGACACAGAAAGTGAGGGTAATCCAAGAACAGTTGGCAATTTTTTTTTTCCTGCACTTCAGTGCTGAAGATGCCATTTGGTATCCAGAGATTTGAGTAATTCCTTTGTTCTGCAATTCATCTGCATGTAGGAATTTAAAGGGAAAAGGAGTATTTGCTGTAAATATTGACCTCTGCATACCATAAAAGCAACTATATTCTCAGTAATGCAGAAGATTTCTGGTGAAACTGCCCTTCTTGGTGTGAATTTACTGTCATCTTCATCAATATGACAGAAACTCAAACAGAAAAAGCGACTTTAGTCTACAGAGAGAAGTTATATGAAAAAAAGTGAGAGCAATAGTGCTAGCAGAAAGATGTGCTGCCCTTATTAACCCCTCATTTAATAATAGCAATTAAAAAATTAAACAAAACAAAACAAAAACCCTCCAAACTGAGCATGTTAGGGAAACTGAGATTGATTATGCAAGAAAAGCCTGGAACTGCCTTTCAGCATCCCCACAGTCTGCAGGAGACAGAAGCCTCTTCTCATCACAAACACAGGTGTGATTTAAAAAATGTGCAAGTGTCTTGGAGCAAAGTAATGAGACACGAACTTGTGGCGAACTCTGTGTTTCCTCTCTTTGTAGGTCTAACACGGTTGTCGGGAGAAAAGGGCCTGAGTAGCAAGGAATGACTTCTATGAAGATTAAACAGCAGATATTGTCAGCTTATTTAGATAACAATAGAAAACCCAAGGGCTCTTGGACAAGTCTGAACTTACAGAGATTTGAATGTACAGGCAGACATTTAAAATACATTCTGACAATGCTTAATGACTGTCTTTTTGTAGTTCAAACTATGAGAAGCATTGCACACCTCCATGCGATCTTAAATAATAAACTTGGGGAAGGGATGGCGACAGCTGCAGAAAACGAAGAAGTTCTGTCAGCAAAAAGTTTTGCCTTTTGTGTGTGTCAAAGCAGCTCTTACTTCAGACCTTGGTCTTGCCTGTTTTCTGTTTTGGGTAAAGAAATGTGAAGATGCCACATATCCATCATTGACTAACAGGGGCCTTGTAAGAAATAAAGGTTAGTGGTAGGTTGGTAAGTGGCTTGCTTTGTTATCCCTCAAGTTGCTGTCATGAAGAAGAATTTTAAAAAAGTAGCTTTTGTTTCCTCTCTAAACAAGCTTTAGAAAGAAAAGATTACCAAAATAAAATCTCCTAATTAAATCGTTTCAGATCAAATTTAAGTGTTTCTCATTCAAATAAACAAGCAAAATTGGATTTTTCTATGAATTTATAACTCTGTGAGTAGAATTAAACTAGAAAATTATAAAAAAGAGAAAAAGAAGGAACACCAGATTACAAGGCGCTTTAAAGAATGACAGAAAAAAGAGAATTAAATTACGTGAACATTCATGACAGAATTTTTTTTTTCACACAGTTACCTAAGAATTTATCAGTCCAAAGATCACATCCTTCTCAAAAACAATGGTGACAATAAAAACAATTTCCAGCTACTTATTGGGAACTTGCTGAAAGGGCTATATTTTATCATTTAACAGTTCGCTTACTTTTTGGACTACTTCCTTTTTTACCCTCACCTTTGTGACTCACAGAGCTGGCCGTTGGTGAGCAGAAGTCATTTGAAACACTGATGTGCATTTGTCTATAGGATATTTCTGGGCAACACTCCAACATTTCTTCGAAGCATGCACTTTCCTCATCAGTGTATCACCCAAGATCTGACAGTTTTATTAAAGTTTCTTTTCCTTGCTTTTTTTTTTTTTTTTTTTTTTTTTGCTACCTTTGGTACGGGAGATGGCCTTTTGAATTTTCAGCAGCTGAGAGCTGGAACCTACTATAAAAGGATTTCAAGCTAACAACCCTTCCACTGCTTGATCTTTTCTGTCACAGATTGGATCAGTCACTGTCCAATAAATGGAGCTGTTGTTCATGATATTATGCCCCTTTCAGTTTTACTTTTTTATTGAACTTTGTAGGAGATGATATTAATTGATGGACTTAGATGTGACGTGAGGGTAAAGCTTCTGGAGAGACACAGCAGTGTATGTGTGTCTTGTTATGGCATCATACCAGTGATGCTACAGCCACAGGACTAACTTCTAAGCCTTCTTTTTTTTTTTCTTTTTCATTTCTACAAATAAAATTAGTCCTCAGCATTTCCTCAAACTTCTTCACAATAATTTCAAAAAACAAATAATGGGAATGCTGCAGAGACCTGTTTGGTGAAAGAGATGCTCAGAATAAATTCTCCAAGATATAGGACATTTTCTTGGATGATGGCTATTCAGTGTTTGCATTCTCTTCAGCCTAAGTTTTATCTGCTCTTCTCTATCCTTTCTTTTTTTGTTCCTTCTCTGTTGTCCTTTAATAAACAGATTTTTTTCTTTCTCATTTTGCCTATGTCATCAGATACCTTTATTTAGACTACTATTTCTTCTTGAAATCCCATTAATTAACTGGAATAAGGTGATGTGACCCCTAGAGCCATGTGAGGTTTTAAAAATGGATAAAAAGGCTTTACACATATGTAAAGCCAAGTTGTATATTATTAATTGCATTTTGATTTATATAAACAATATACAGGAATCATTCAGCATTAAGCAGAAGTGAGGGATGCATAAACTTTGCTTAGCAGTAGTATTGTTATATTAATACTTAGAAGGACTGTAAGGTTTCAAGGAACAGGCTATCTCATTTTCACAGTATTAAGCACAAGGAAACCAAATTCCCTAGAAATTACCATGGCACAAATAAATACTCTTAATGACCTATGCATGCTTAAAACTTCTTGAGTCCTGTACTTAGTGGTCTTGCAGTAGTGCCACTGTTAGCTTATTGTAAAGTTTGTTCATTATAACTTACTTAGACAATGAATTAGCAAAAACACATTTCCCCAGAGGAGGCAGGTATGTGAGCTGCTTGTTGCATAATTTAGGAGAAACTATGAGGAATCTCAAAGGTAATGCAAGCAGAACAAGGACATTAAAGAACTGGTTTTGATCTCACAGTAACATAAGCCAGGAGGAACTCTTTGGAAATATATATTTATGATGAAGGGCATTGGTAGGATGGGAAATGAAGAGTAGGTGTTGAGAGGGGAAAGGAAAAAGAAAGAGTAGGAAAGGATAGAGTTAATTTCTCAGTGAACACTGAACCTCCTCTTGAAGAAAGTTGGAGGACCTTTTTGTTGAGAGTAGAACATGCTATTCCCTGTGGAGCTAGATACTGACAGTCCCTCCCTCTTGTTAGCAGCTGTACACCCATGTCATGACCCAGCAGCACTGGTGTTACCCCCTCACCCCAGGACAGAGGTCCTCCCTCAATCCTGCTGCCAGCAGAGGGAAGGAAAGAGAAAAAGATCATGTAGGAAATGCTCTCAGTCATATGAAAGAGGGCCCTTCAGATGGCAGGCCAAATGCAGGGTCATTTATTCTACCAGAATGGCTGAAATTAGGGAGAATTTATTATCTGTACAGTGGGAGAGCCCCCAACAAAAAGCTGCTCCAGACATCCTACAGTCTGAATCTTATATGTAGCTGTGGCAGTGCTTAGCCTGATCAGGTTTAAAATTTGTACTGACGAGGTTGTGTTCAATAAAAAGAGAATAGGAAAAAGACAATCTAAAAAGAGGAAAAATTGAGGAGAGTAAACACAGAACATGTAATGAATTTCCTAAAAGTCTGACATTTCCATCACATTCTTTTGATGCATACTTAGGAAAGTTTATCGCAGTATTCACATCTTTCTAATTAGATGGAACAAGCCAGATGATTAGAGCTGTGAAAAAAACATCAAAAGGTTCACACAACTTTTTATATAATTAGAAGGGAATTTTCATAACCCCTAAAAGCAGGATTTAATTGTGTAATTTAACATACAATTTAAATATCAAGATCAAACTAGCAGGGCAAGTGACTTAATGGGATAAATGATATTAACATCTAGTGTCAAAGCTTAATTTAAACAACAGAATGTCTTCATTATGCAAAAGAGTCAAGCAAATGAATCGTTCAAAGGGCTTTTTTTTTCAACAAGCCCTTTCCTATTGTTTCTTTGAAAACAATGAAATCAGCTGTGGAGCAGCAACATGCTGAGAGACTAGGAGAGCACGATTGGCTTTGTCCATCTGACCTCACTGTGACATTGTGGTGCACGATCTTATAAAACAAGAACCTCCTGCAGAGCTCACACAGAGGACCTTTTAAGAGCTGGTTAATTTTACTTTTGTAGCTAATTAAATGGGAGGGGGCAGAGAGCGCATAAAATGTTAAAACCCTTGTGTTGATGCTGCTGAGCTTTGTTGTTTTAAAAAGTACCAGCAGAGGCGTTCATAATTTGTCACTTTTCACAAAACCCTGAGACAAACTAAGAGCATTCAGGATCCCCAGGATACGGACAGCTCTTGTGTCCAGGACTCAGCAGTTGGACTTAAAGGAACACATTAGAAATGTATAAGCTTATTAGAGTGAAAGATGACATTCACTCACGTCAGGTCAGACGAAGAAGGTGAAAGTTAAAAAACATATACAACAATTCCTGAAAAATAAAGGATAGCCTGTAGGCCATACTGGGTAAAATGTCAATTACTCTAAAGATGCTTAATCCCTACTGATGAGTTCCGTGATGGCAAAGGGCAAAGCAGGTAGAACAGTTCTGTGTCCAAGACTGCAAATGACATGGAACCATTTTAACACCCTGACAACAGCCTCTGTCTCCCCAGACGACTCACCATAAACAGGTCCCGAGCCCCTATGTCGACAGCAAGCAGAAACGCCTTTTCAAACCTTTGATACCTGAAAGAAAAAGGAAACATGTCACTCGCTGAGGTTAATTTAAGAGCTGCATCAAATATCGCTAATGGACAGATGAAGTCCTGCAATCCTCATAAAACGCGATGATAAAGCTTTTTTTAGGGAAACTTGACAGGCTCATATTCAGATTGCATAACTGTGAGGTAGGACAGTGGCTACCCCTTAGCCTTCTTCATTGTTTAAAACATTCAGGAAGTGTTATGCTCAGTGTTGAGTCCCATCAGATCTAGCTGAGTCTGAAGGGAGCCAAACCGTAGATCATAACAAATCAATCCTTTACAAAGATACCAGCCACAACATAGATAAACAGTATCCCCAACAATGCTGGTAGGAGCCTCAAAATCCTCTACAGAAAGTACTAATCCCAAATCTCACATGACTTCGGAGGTCCCTGTAGAAATTTGTATTGAGTTTTGGCCTTCCCTCAGTACAGCTTTCAGTCATCCTAAAGAGTCACAAATCCTTAGGGACTGAAAAGGTAGGGGGTGACACTGTTTTGTCTCATAACTACCTTAGCCCAGTACTGGCACAGACTCCTGAGAGTTTTCTGAGGTTCTGCGGTGAGGAAGATTGTGTCAATGAGGTAAAATTAGGGGGAAAAGAGCAAAAATCACGAGCAAAAATGACTCCTAGATGTGCTCTAGAAGGCACCACCTCAGTATCACACAGAGATGCTGTGGAGTAGGAAGGAGCAGTGGGGATGTGGAACTTCACCTTTATAGTTAAGCCAGGAGGGCTGTTCCATGGCACACTGAGACCACTCCTTTGGTGTGTTGAGGGTTTGCTGAACAACAGCTCTTTCCGCTTGTGGTGACAGACTGACACCCTCTTCCAACCCAGACACCACACACGATCTCCTGGGAGTTACAGCAAATACCCACATGGGGTGGACATACTGTGCAAGGCTGTATATATCCCGTTGCTTGCAATCCTTTGGAATTCCACAGAAGTGGGAGGAAACAAGCCATCCATCAGAAGCTTTCTGAGGATACATATGCGCAACATGGCACTGGCAAACGCCAATCCCAACGGGAAATTCTGCACTGGGCTAATGCCTCTCTTATACTGGATGTAGGTAACTATTATGTGACAATACTAGGAGAAAGTGATTCTATTTGTACACATTTTCTTCTATTGCACATTTTTAACTGGTTAAAATTACATAGGAAAACAGATTTGGGGATTATTTTTAGAAATGCAACACAACAAAATACCCCAGTTTTATTTCATTTGGGAGGTAAAAGATTGATTCCATGTAAAATGATTTCTGTATTTTTCCCATTACTGGTAGATTTTCCCCCTTTTCACGTGTTATATTTCAACAATGTATCAGTTGTAGATACTTGAAGTTTAGGAAGGTGATGACTGGGGCAAAAAGCAGCACTGCAATTTCTCGGGGTCTGTGTTTGCCAAATGAATACTGTCAGGCAGCATCACATGGATACCAGAATTTACACAGTTCTGTGCCTTGGTGGAATCTCAGGAATCAGTGGGCAATGAAGTAGCTCCTCCTCAGGACGGTGTGAAGAAGAGGAAAGATGGGAATCCTCCTTCCCCTTGGTGAGTAAAGGAGTCCCATAAGAGGCACCATACTGGGATTCCTGTTTCTGGCAAAAGCCTCAGCGGTTTTCTGCCTCCCTCTCGTTACAGCCTTATCGCTCCCTTCCACCGCGCATTTGGAGTGATTCAGCAGATTGCAAGATAGAACCAGAGAGGACTTTTCCTTCAAGGAATAACATTCGTGACAAGGAGGCATAATATGTTAGCTTAAGTAGAAAAGGAAATGCACTCTCCAGGTGAGGTTCCTAAGAGCTGGAGTGGGGAGTCCTTTCCTCCCTAAAGCTAATCTCCCTGCTGTGTCTTCCAAGTACTAATTTGCAGCCCTCCTCACAGAACCAGTTTAAGGGAGGGGAGGAGATGAATTAAATTAACCTCTTGATCACTGGGGAACAGGCAGTGCACCCCCATTTTTATCATTGGTGTTTGAAGCTTTTCAACATCATTCCTATGAAGGTTTTTCCATTAACATCTGTTGTGTTATAATGCTGCTTCTGAAGCTCTGCTTTAATTAAGACAAATAAGTACATGTTAAAATATGTTTATCTTGAACAGCTATCATTTTTTTTCTGGCACATTTTTTTTTTCTCATTACAGATTAAATACACATTCTTCGTACTTGGAGGGGAAATTGGAAACCAAACAGAAACCAGCTATACGACTAGCTAAAAAGAATGTCTATCAGTATTTTGTTTTCCCCAAGTTATCGCTGCACAGGCTATTTGAATGACATTTGATTTAGCCAAGGCAAAAACGTCTGCAACCAAAAAATGTAAAGTAAGTTTTTCATTTGATTTTACAGCAGAACAGCCTTAGCTGCCACTTCTTTGTAGTTTCACAAAGATTTCAATCTTTTTCCCTTTAATCAGCATACAGACTTCAGTCCTATTATGGCCCCTATTCATAAAACTGTGAAGTTAGCTCATTATTTTCAGATCTGCACCAAGGAAAACAAAAAGGGGAATAAAGAGTATCTGAGAAATGCTCTTCACAAACCAAGAACACTGGAAATAACAGTCCCAGTTACTTCATAATTTATTATCAATGGAATTACTTTAAAATAAGGTGAAGGTTTCAAAGATGAGTGACAAGTTTGCATTACTAAGGCAAACAGTATTAAATCAGTCAAGAATGTCCAGAGTTTTTTAACCTAGCTTTACTAGAAGATAATGGTTATTTTGAAGCTATTTGGTATGAAAGTTGTGTTGGTTTTCACCTGCAGGAACCATTAGAGAAAGGTCTATACAGCATGAGACCAACCTCAAGCCAATAATGAGTTTTATAAAGCCTGTTTTTTCACGAGAGGACCTCTTGCTGTTGTTAGCACACTCACTTATAGTTTATCAGCTCCTCAAACAAAGAAAAAACCCCAAGCAAAACACTCTCCCCTTTGTTCTTGTGCCACAATCACAAGGCACAATATTTGCTTTCTAAAATGGAATCCGCAGGGCCCTGGTGTCTTCCCATCCCTTCCTCCACCTTGCAACTTCTTGTTTCACAATAACAAGCAAGACTTACATGTCTCTTGAAAAAGTGAGATAAGGAAATCCACCTACAAACCATGAAGTTCAGCCACTTGTTTGGTCAAAGTGACAAGCAACAGAAATATGACCTTTAAGATTAAAACTCTCAAACTGCAATTAACTATGTAGAGGACATACAGGAAAACATCTCCCTGCAAGCCATGTAGTATATACAGTACTTTTGACTTCCAATTCTCATATAATAAAATGATGCTGTTATTATATTCATGTATGCAATGTTTCTCTGTATTCTACAAAAATACAAAAAGTGGCTATGAGTGTGGACAAGGAAATCATGGGGAAATGTGAGTGATATGGCAAAGGTCATGCACGTCAAAAATGGTCAAGGCAGAGAAGAATCCAAACCTGCCTTCCTTGGTGAAGTGGCAGACCTGATGGCTGCCTGTAGTTTGAGATGTGACTTAACTGACAGGATGCCAGGAAAGCTTTCTATTTTTAAATAAAATATATAAGTAGTAAAAAAATATGTTATCTGTAACTTCCAAGAGGCTATCCTGTTCACTGGCATAAATAAAAAGAGAATCAAATGGTCAGTGTTTCCTCCTGCTGGCTGTCCAGAAATAAACTAATTTCAAATACTGTTGGTCAAAACAATGTGCATGGATTGCAGCCTGCAGAGAAGGGAAAAGAAATGTCTTCGGTTTTTATGAGAGGTTCTACAAATATATCAAAATGTGAAATTTTGTCATGTGTATTCCACAACAGCTAAATTGGATGCAGTAACTTAGAGATACATTTTTCATGCTGAAAACGGTCAACTTCAAAACACTCGCAATATTTAGCCATAAAATTAAAATGCCTCGTAAGACCTCCAGGAACCAGGAAAAAAAAAAATCATTTGGAGGGAGGAGGAAGGGAAGGGAGAGGGAGCTCATGCAAGCAAGAAATATAGTGCAGAAAAGATGGAAACATTTCTTTAGGGACTAGTTACAACCAACAAGCCTTCTTAGACATGCTCATCGACCATGTAAGCATATTCCTTGTGCTGGGCTGATAAAGGAGGGCTGCAGCAGTTTTTTTCCTTGTCTTCAATAAGAGTACACAACATTTAGAAAATAATCTGCAGGGGAAGAGCTGTGGCACAAATAATATTTATAAGGCAATCCTTTTTAATGGAAGAAATTTCAGAGTCCTCCTCATCTCACAGTCCAATCAAGAGTGATACGCATTCAAAAGGTGGATATTAAATATACACTGAGCAAACGGAACAGGAAAAAATGAATATTGATATAATTTACATGTAATCAAACTACACTGAAATTAAGTTTTAATTGTTCAGTATTCCATGATGCATATGCAGATTTTAAAGTATTCAGAATATCAATCAAGTGTTTACTTACATCAAGCAATTGTATTTAAGCATACAAAACAGATGATGAAAATATGTTCAATCAGCTACAGCTCCCAACACTTACTGCTGGGTTTACATGATCACTTTTAATTCAGTTATTTCATTTAATATTTCAATTTAATAGCTCATTCTTTCATTCAATTTCTAGGCATCTTGCCCATTTCTTAAACACAATAATAATAATTATTCATAAAAGGAGCTGTTTCCCCACAAATTCTCATATCAGCAATTTTTGGAACAGAAACTGTTTTCATTCTTTTTTTTCCCCCCCTCAAAATATGTTGTTATTATCTGAATTATTTTGCTTTTAAATTAGTCAATATTAAAATGAAGAACGACATCCGTAAAATTACTCCGAACCCCATTTCACTGGAATTCTGAGCCGGAATAATTAGAGATTATCAAGTTAAAGAACGTAAAAAGTGTGTGGCTAGGTTGCTAAGTGGTTGATTTCAATGGGGACAGATTGGTTTTCAACGAACTGTTGAACATAATACCACTGTTTTAGGCATGTAGCTGTAGATCAGAATGCAGCTCCAGAGCCCATTTACAAAACCAGGGCTTAAAGACTCAACACATTTCACACAAAAAAACCCGATGTGTTATGAAGGCACGTACAGATGATGTAACTTCAGAGCATCCTTACAATGGCAATACTGAAATATTATTGAACTTCAATGAAATATTTTAAAGTAAAGTTTCAGAAAGTTCTGATGACTTAGATTGCTATGTAATCTGATGTAAAAAGTATAGTATATACTTATAGTCAAAGACTTACATTCTGCACTTTATAGTGAATGCTGAAAAACTGCTACTTAATGTTCCTGGAGAGCAGTAAAATACATTAAGATCTCACATTTCATAAGAAAAGAAACCAAACCAAAACACTTTAAGCAAAAGTCAACCAAAACCTGATATGATTTCACCCTAATGAATTCAGTAGGATACCCTATTTTAAATAAGATAGTTGCAGAAAACTGAATTCTGTCTGAAGACCAGGAACTCTCCAACAAACCTATCTTATTCTTCCTCCTACACAGCCTCAGCACAGCAACTGTTCTTGTTCCCGAGGTACCCTGCCAAAATACACTCCGGACAATACACTATCCTTCTCCCAGCAAGGTATCCTCACCTCCCTCCCACCAATGGTTGGAGCAAGAGGCAACGGGGACAGTGTTTGGTGTTAAGCAGTGCATGTCTTGATTGCCAGAACATCTATCTGCTCAACTGTCACTGCAGCTTTTTTGGGACAGAGATAACCTCTTGCACTCTATTTAACCCTAACTGGTTGCTGATTTTCACAAAACTTGCAGGCATTTGCTTATTTCTGAGACTTCTACCCGCTGTTAAATTGGTTGGGATTCACCAACGATTCTGTAAGTTAGCAGGGAAGTGGCAGAAGGATCAGTGGATGCATAGGAACCTCTGAGATGCTTGGCAGTATTATTTTGCCAAGCTCCTGCTATTATGCTACTGCGATTTTACGTTATAAGCTCTTTTGAATAGGACACACAAACCTTTGTACCCTCTAAGATACACTCAAGCTGACCAAAAGAAAGTGCTGCAGTGCACCAAAGGCTAATGGAGAAACAGCCACCGGGTCTATATGTATGTGAGTCAAGGGGATAATCTCCTAAATTGTATTTTAGATGCAGGAGCTCTTAAGGTTGTCCAGGTATAATCTATACATCCCTTCAGGCCCAGATTTAGCAAAGCATTAATATATGAGTTTATGACCTATAATTTTCTATAGGCCCTAAATATGGGCATGTTAAGTGAAGTGCTGGATTTGGGGCCTGAGCGACTTGTTTAAAAAGAAATCCCTTATGGAACCTTTCAAAGGTCATACACAAATTGGTCTCAGGTAAGAGTTAGTGAATAACCATGAGAAAATACAATATACAAATACAAAAACACAGCTATCTCAAGGCACCCAAAATTTCTCTTCCTTGAAGGATACTGCCAAACTACATATCTCTGACCTAAAGGAAATCCACCTATAACTTAATAGATTTTTGGGCATAGAACCGAATGCCCTTCACATCAAAGAGTACCCTCTGGTATGAAGCAAGAAAACAAACAAGCAAACCAAATTAAAAAAATAGCAGGAAAGAGAAAGCTAATAAGGGGAGCCAGACAGTGTGACTCTCTGACCATAGAAAGCCCTTGAGGGCTGTAACTGGCTGTGAATCTTGAACATAAAGAAGAAGTTAATAATCTTACCCTGTGATTCTTATCTTCCAGGGTGATATTCTGCTCTAGGAAACCCGTATGTGTTTTTGTGTGAAACAGTTCAGGAGACTCTCTTAAACACACATGTTTCTTCTGAGGACAGAGAAGCTGTCTATGTTTTGAGTCAGATATTCGAGTGAACCAAGTTAGTTTTTGAATGAAGTAGTCTAATAATAAGGGATCTTTTAAACCCTTAAAATACATCTGTAGCAAGAAATAGTCTAGATATATGAAATATTCTAGAAAAAGTAGTGAGTGTAGGTACAAAGAAAGATATGTTGTTTATTTGTTGAACTTTGCTCAAATTAACTATAAACCAGCACTGGTTTAACACTCTAGAACTGCCTCATACCTGTACCAAATAAATACTAGTTTAAAAATCCTGATTTTATGAACATTTATGTCACACACTTTCTATGTGATGTTGGCCAATCACTTTAGCCTGGGTTCTTGTAGAACAGACAACTGAAGATTAGGACTGTTGGAAGCAACAGCAACATTTTCCTACTGTGAATCAGAACTCTTCCATATCAGAACTCTTTCATAGCTGTCAAGTCCTCTGAGATTTTCCACAGTAGATGCTATAAAGGTCTGGATAACAGAAATTTATTACCATAATAAAATATTATTATATAAATTGAAACTATTAACATTTATTTCTTTTTAAACTAGATCCCGTCTTTTCTTGTAATCTATGCTTCCTTTGAATTTCCTACACTCCTTTTTTTCCTTTTTCATGCTCATTTTCCTTGAAGAGAATATATTTTGTTGCCATAGCAGTATTTCCCTACCTTGCAATTTTATTATAGTGGCTTTCCTTCAGGTTTCTCTAAGCTGCAACTGACACCCATCCAGCAAACACAGTCTCCCCCCACCCCCAAACCTCTTCATTCCTCCAACCTCTCACTACTTAGGAACTCCTCAACAGTCTATCTTTATCTTTAAATACAGACACACTCCAACATACTCGTCCAAAGTACTCTGGGCTAAAAACAGGTGTTAATTAAAAATGCTGATAAGAGTCAGTGACACCTGTTGTTTCACATTTATTTTACTCAACCCTGTCTGTTAAATCCTAGCCTTTATTGCGTTAATTCGCTTCTGCTTTTTTTCTTTTCCAGCTTTATCCCTCTCACTCTGGTGATCATGTAAACTTAACAGTATGTCTTGAAAGCTGGGTTTTATTGAGCAAACGTATCAGCATGTCTACACACTAAAGACAGCTATATAACAGAGGCCCAGTATCATCACTGTGGTTAAGGATGAGTTGCTGCCTCTATAATAAATCCCTATTGTATACGGGTGATATCTCTGCAATTTCCAACTGCAGCAGATGGAAATTTGGTATTAAAGTTACGATGAACAGGCCCTTTTCCTCCTCGACTTTCCATGAGGTACAAGGCCAATTCTCCCTCATGCCTGACATTGGATAAGATGTGTTTTTTTTAGTGCTAAGACTTCTCGGAGAAAATATATTACCTCGATATTTTCTAAAGCTGGTTGCCTAAAGATAAATATCTATTCACCAAATCATGGTGCAGGGCCAAATTCTGAACCATTTGCTGAGTTAGAGATCCATTAGAGTATATTTACTTTTTCTACTGAGGTTTGTCCATAGCCAAATTATTTCTCTGTAATAAAATAATGCGGCAGTAATGCTCATGAAATTCCCACACATAACGACTCTATTGCAGCAAATACAGCCACAGGAGAGACAGACAAGCAATTCTCTGAAACTCTGTATAAATTTTGGCACATTTTTGAGGGAGCAAATGGAAAACTATTGAGGATGACACGCTTTTTCTGCACAGCATCATATCCAAGAACACAGAATGTAAAAGAGCCATTTTGCTCAGACCAAAGGTACACCTGATCTAATCCCTTGCCATCAGCTGGGCGCCAAGGAGGGAATATAAAAACAGGGCAAACATATGGTGATACTTCCCTAAGTAGTCTCCTAGTCTCCAACAATTTGTGGTTCAGGGATTTGCAGAGCCAGAGGTGGTTTCTAGGCTGGTGTTCCTCAGTGAATTTCTCTTCTCTGAACCTTGCCTTTGAACTCACATACAATTTTATCATCCACAACATCCTGTGGTAAGGAGGCTCATATTTTAATTACATGTTATGTGAAAAATCACTGTATTTTGAAACTGCCACGTGTTAGCTTTGCTTGATGACCTCTAGTTTTTGTATTAGAAGAAGCAATGAGCAGTCTGAGCTCCTCTCTCCCTAACACTCACAGTTTAATAGATCTCTATCTCAGCTGCCTCTTCTTCAGGTTGAGGAGTTCTAGTCTATTTAGTCATTCCTTTCACTAAAGCTGTTTCATGCCTTTAATCATCCCGGCTGCCCTCCCTAAACCTTTCTGAGTTCTACTATATCCTTTTACAGATTATGGGACTCCAAAACTACACACAAAATTCAGGTGAACTGAAGTTCACTGATTTGTTGTCTAGTCCTTTTCTAAGAATTCCTAGCAGGCAATTCGCTTTTTGTACTTCTGCTGAGCACTGAACTGAGTATTTTATAGTTGTAGAGTTCTAAGACCAAAATTCTTCTTCCAGAATAATATTGAGCTCAGACTGTATCATTTTATACATGAAGTTCGGAGTCACACACACACTGTGCTTCACTTTGAATTTATTTATATTTAATTTTATCTTCAATTTTGACACTATGTCACTGAATCCTGTGAAGTCCTTTTGCTGTTCTTCACAGCAGGTTGTATCTTCACCAGTGTTAATAATTCAGTATCATTAGCAAATGCTGGCAGCTCGCTATTTGCTCCTTTGTCAGGCTACTTGTAAGTATAGATCTGCTATGCTTATAATTTCCATTGGTGACCTCCATGACGACTGACCATTTACTTTACTCTGTTTCTTACCTTTTAATGAATTACTTATCTATGAAAGGGAAGCTTTCCTCTTATCCTGTGGCAGCTCAGCTTCTTTAAGACATTTTGGTGGGAGACCTTCCAAAAAAAAGGTCTTCAGTGGTCAAACTTTCATCAGTAGCAGCTGGATATATCTATTACTGACATGACTGCCGACATCAAAGAATTCGGACTTTTGAGACATGACTTGCCTTTACATAAATCCTGCTGACTCTCCCCCAATACAACGTTATTTGTCTGTATGTTCACGTTATTTTAAAAATATAGTTCCTACTAATTTCACTGGTACAGAGGCTGGACTTACAGGGCTCTAGTTCTTCAAGGTCTCTCCAGACTGTTTTGAAAACTGACTTAATATTTTCCATGTTCCCGTCCTCAGCTGCTAAGGTCATTCTAAATAAGAGGTTATACATCACAGTGTGTATTTCAGATGTTTTATGCTTGACTACCTCTAGAAATTTTGAATTAATTTTACTTAGTGGTGGTCACGTATTACTGTTTATCTGTCTCTAGTATAATCTCTCTTACTGATACTTCAGCACTTACCAGTATAAACTAAGAAACATCTGCATTATCTCCAATCTTGGCCAGTTGGTCAAAAGGAGATTTTTTTAAGAGATTGACATGCCTATCTGCTTTTTGTAAAGCCTTCGTTATATATTTTTGCTTGTCTTTGTGCCTCTCTCCTTCCATTACAGAAACCACCTGAGCATCTGAGATCTTTCTGTTAACTGGCCAGTAATAATGTGATACAGGAGCTAGACATTTACAGTGCAAATCATTCCATTTATCTTCAAACAGCTTACCTTTACATGGCTAATTTAAGCTAATTAGGGAGGCTTCTTTTATAGTTAATTGATAGGGATAGGCACTGACATTTGATTCTTCGTGCTTATCTTAGACATCTCCCTTCGATGGGATTACTCAGCCTTTGGGTGCCCATGTCTTTATACTAACTACAGAGCAAGCCCAGATGAGCATGTGGGACATATAAATTCTACATTATTAAGTCATGAGAGCTGAAGCATACTCCCAAGACACTATATCCAGTTATTGGATATATGACTATTGCTGATTTTTGTTCTAAATTTTCCTTACGGTGATCTTTCCTTGGCAGGCTCTTTGGTTCTGAAGAACCATAAAAGGCAGACCTGCATTTGAAGACAGAAAGCCTAGGGCTGCCTGACTGTTCAGTTAGATCTTCCTGGAGGGCACTGGATGGAAGTGGGAGAAAAGTCAGAAAAAAAAGTCTGAGAGACTGGGAGAAAAGTCTGACCTGATGAGCTGAGTTCAAAACAGAATGTTGCCAGATGGTCTGTGTACAGTAAAGGGAAGGCTCAGGGTGGGGCTCAGGAGGACTCTGAAGATGAATGGAGAAGTATCTTGGTAAAGAGATGTGACATGAAACAGTTTGGAAAGACTTCAAGGAAAAGGAAATCTCAAATTCAGTTCTTGGTCAGGACCTCAAATTAAAGATTTTTGAATGTCATTCCAAAAGGAGATACTATTAGCGACTAGGTGGAGTTGATGAGGAGAGAGTGAGTGACTGATAACCTGCAAAGGCTGAGGCTAATTTACAGCAGTTCCTCAAGGGTGGAGATGTGCTGTTATGAACTAATTCTTGATTTTTTTGGTCCATGAATATGGTATATTTGCATTGTTTCTGCACTCAGTGTACGTCCAAGGCCTGTAAGATTTCAGGGAAACTGCACAGCTGGTCCAGCAGGAAAAAGCCACCTTATGAGGGCAGATTATCAGTTACACAACACAACACAACTGCGGTCTCGATGTGGGCTCAGCTTCTGAAAGTGGCAATATCAAAGTCAGATTAACCAGCACGTGGGAATAGATTTGGCACAAACTACATCAGCCCAGCGCAGCTACTCCGTGTTCCTTTTTTCTAGCGCAGTCCCATGGGTGGGGACGGAGCAGAGAACTGGAGGACTTATGGCACTCTGGGCCACTGAACAGCATCTGCTGGTGGCTGTGAAAAATGAGTCCATATTATAGCAGCTCTGGGACTGCTCCGAGTGTGGGGAAGGGATCATTATTCCCATGCTTCCAGCAGTGTCTCTCATTAGGTTGAGGAGCAAATCTCTGACAGATATTTCTTCTGGTTTATCTTCACGGAATTTTGTTCTCAAGCAATTATGTCATATCATTTGTTATCCCCCCACCCCAATATTTTTCTCAATATTTCTTACACTGTAATCATCACTAGAGAATTAAATCCTAGAGCTATTCCTGTAGCATAGAAGTGTCTGCCTGAAATTGAAAACTGTGTTGGAGCTGGTTTAAGGAAAAAAAATCATTAACTACATAGGACATTCTAAACTTCTACTGAGATATTTAACCTCTTTAACTGCAAAAATAACCTAGTTGCATTAAATAGGTGCCTTTATTTCTTATTTCTAAAACAGGTCAAGAAGCATGACCAGGGGAATCTTTTCATGTGTAGTTCCATCACAGCAATATAAATTCTCATTTATCAGTGCCATGGTAATATGAAAACCTTTGGTTTTGATCGTTTTCAAAAGATGACAAAAAATGACTCTTTAAAGTCCTCTCCAGAAGGTGCTACTTCAGTCAAAATGCTGCTACTGAACTTACTCCCATAGAGATGAATTCTGTTCATGTGGCCACCATAGAGAACCTGACTGCCATCAGTGGTCATTTTATCTGAAGGCATAATTTAATGCCTAATAGGTTACCTTATGAATATAAAAGACATTCTTAGTCCTCAATCATGTCATCATTAATGTTTATACATATTTCGTGACACACTGTGTACCAATATAATTATAGATTCTACTTCTAGGGTGCTCTTAAAAAGGATCATAAAAGCTCTTTGCTCACTCTGTCTCTCAGTTCCATACTGTTGGCAGCAGATGGGATTGGGAACTACTCCTATGGAGCTGAGGCAGCTTTTTCACCTTTGATTTAGGGTCTTATTTAGGATGGATATACTCACAGTGAATGTCTGCTTTGCAGATTGCAGTGCAATGATACGGGAACCTGCTTACCAAGGGATAGTTAGTACTGCATTAGTGATGCACCTGCAGGGCAAAAGAGCTTTATTTTAAGTTTTCAAAGGCTGTCTTGGACTTAAGTGATAACTGACTGTGTGAAGGCATCATGTCTTGTAGTATAGCAATGCACTTTATAACTCTGGAATAGTCAAGTGATTGATAAAAATCAGTGCTGGTTGGAAGCAGGTCTTCCCTGATGCTCATGAACACCTACTTTCTCATCTCCTTCAAGAGTGTTTATTTACAAAGAAGCTCCACCGAGTCCTGTATGTAAAGTCGTATCACTTTATGAATGTTCTGCACAACATGTAGCTTATTTTTTGCATTTAACCACTAGCATCTAACACTGAACACCGGGAAGAGTACAACACGTCTGAGAAGACTTGTGAAGGTGGAGAAACAGTAACAGTAAAAACCTGGTGGAGGTTCTCATTTTTGGACCCACACAAAGGAGAATCTTTCATGAATCCATCCAAAATTCTACCAGCGAATGTGATCAGAGCTGCACTTTGCTCCTGAAATATGCAAAAGCACTATGTGACTATTTACAACAGAGCTTTGGTTTGCAGACAAATATATTTGTACTACGGGAAAAAAACCAAATCACACTTATGGTAATGAAATTATCAGATGGAAAGGTCCAACTGGTTTTGACTCCTAGTATTTCTCTATGCAGGAAAAAAAAAACAACAAACCAATTCTTAACCTGGGTATTCACAAACATAAAAACAGAATTACAGAGTAGAAAAGGGCACAGCAGAACCATGGAGCTGTGGCTGCATCTTAATTCTGCAACTCCCGCGCTGCAGACTTTACTTTCTAGCCCTGATTTCTCACTCAAAAAAATGGAACAAAACAGAGCAGGCATGTGTTTGCACCTCTGTGTGTGTGTCAAACAAACAAGATAATTTCATGCATTAGAAAATACGACAAGTACAATTTACGAATGCTTGATCAGGGTGAAGCAAAGCCACGAGTCAGCGATGCCACAATTAACGAGTGAAAAATTATTCCATTCCATGTTTCGTACATGGAGAGATGGGGCTGTTAGACAGAGGCAGAAGGTTGTGCAGCCACTCCCCTATCACACAAATACACGTAGCAAAAGGGTGGAGGCCAGGAGGTTACAGCTCCCCAAGGCTTCCCAATAAATCCACC
The DNA here is from genome assembly GCA_035584735.1 of Pseudotriccus pelzelni. NCBI lineage: Eukaryota > Metazoa > Chordata > Aves > Passeriformes > Tyrannidae > Pseudotriccus > Pseudotriccus pelzelni. The sequence goes on from JAWMRA010000113.1 coordinate 15,010,193, forward strand.
TCTGCTCAACATTTTACATAATGATATAACGCCTTATATTATTATAAGCAGTGACATCATAATAAAATACCAGAGTGCTACTGAAGTGGCAAGGAACACCTAAGATACATTTCTGTACTTGTAATTCAGTTCCCGTATTTTTTAATTATAGATAAGAATTTAGACTGAAAATAATTATCCATTCCATAAATACTGTTGTAATGGATCCCCAGCATATAATTAGGAGGCCTTTAATTTTAATTTTGTATCCTGAACGCCTGTTTTTGGAGGTATTCCATATTCGACATTCAGGGCCTATACCTGCAAAGCTATAAGCTTCTATTTTTGGGGAAGCTGAAGATGCTGCATGGTTTGCAAATTTAAGAACTTAGCTTTTATAACGATGCATTCAAATAACATGGCCGTGTCAAATATATGGCAAAGCATTTTCCTTCCTCCTAATTGTGATCTGTTTCAGTTGTGCTGTCGGTGCTTTGCCCATCGCAGGCTGGATGGAGCACCTTCTTTCTAAAGTGCCTGATACCTAAAGAGGGAACCTACCATTGCTGCATCCAGCATTTTCTAGAAACTGATCTCACTGATGGCAGGAAAATAGGTTGCCTATAATCTCAATGATAATGTCAAAATGCACAACTGGATGTACAACCTTTCAGCCTACAGTAATGATTAAAATCACTGGCACATGGCTAGGTGAGGATAGCCTTTCTGAAAAGGTAACTGTATTTCTCAATTCTAGTAAATACAGACACTCACATCTTTAAAAGTACAACAATAACTGGCACCTTTTTGGCAGACTCAGCAGGCAGGTCAAAGATTGTCTCAGCATGTAGGATGAACTAATATTTCTCTCTCCAGAGTGGGTCCTTCTAGAAAAGGCTTAAGGCAGATTGGTGGGGCATTCAAAGGAAAGCTGGAGAGGGGGGTGAAGACTTGTGTTTATATGAACATTTTTCAGATTTAGATCTAGAAACATTTAAGTGTTTTAATGTTTTAATTTTGTATGCAAGACTCCACCCTTCCCTGTCCATTCCTGATGTGTCTGGTCTTCTCTACAGCCCACCACACATATCCTAAGCTGTCTTCCCCCATTTTGCTCCATACTCCCACTCTGCCCTCTTTGCAGGACACTGTACATCCCCATGCCTGCCTTTAGGCCTTTATCCGCAATGCCTTCTTTTCTATTCATGCTCCGAACTCCAACTCCTTTCCTCACTCTTCCTACCAAACTTCTGAGCTTCTCTCCTTCGTTCCTTATCCACCAGATTTAACTTCTGTGCATCTGCTGCTTGCTTTCTCTGAAGCCCAAATGAACTGCAGAAGGCCCTACTCTATGCCAAGAAATACTTTTTGAATATCAGCCACAATTTTACTGCACACAATTTAGGAAGCACTGTGTGCCTTCTACTTCTTGCTGCAATAGGGTACAAAGTGATCACTTTGCTTTTGTCTCCTCATGCTCATAGGAGAGTAACAAAATGTTCCCTAGTGCTGCATCAAGTTGGCATTGGCAGTTTATAGGGCTTCGGCATTCAAGTCTTCTTGTTTGGTCATGCAAACACATCTGTTGTAACAAAAAAAATTCACTCTGAAGAGATTCATTAGCTATTTGTAACGAGCCTGAGAGCACTCAGTGCTAAATGAATAAGGGTAAAACAGTGAATAAATCAAATCATAGACCCATAGAATATCTTGAATTGGAAACACTGGAATCATCAAAGTCCAACTTCTGGTCCCGCACAGGACAGCCCCAAGAAGCATACCCTGTGCCTGAGAGTGTTGTCCAAATGCTTCCTGAACTCTGCCAGCCTTGATGCTGTGACCACTTCCCTGGAGAGCCTGTTCCAGTCCCCAACCACCCTCTGGGTGAAAAAACGTGTCCTAATATCCAACCTAAACTTCCCCTAACAAAACTTCAGGCCTTTCCTTTGTGTCCTGTCACTGGTCACCAGAGAGAAGAGATCAATGCCTGCCCCTCTGCTTCCCCTCACGAGGAGGTTGTAACTGCAATGAGGTCTCCCCTCACTCTTCTCCAGCCCAAACAGACCAAGTGACCTCAGACGCTCCTCATAAGGCTTCCTTCCCCTCAAGGCCCTTCACCATCTTTGTTGCCCTCCTTTGCGCACTCTCTAATAGTTTAACAGTTTTCTTAGATTGTGGTGACCGAAACTGCACACAATATCCGAGGTGAGGCCACACCAGTGCAGAGCAGAGCGGGACAATCCCCTCCCTTGAGGAATGTGAGAAATGGTATAAAAAGCTTTAAAGCTTTACTGAAATACAAAAAGGTTATATCAACTGTCTTCCCTGGATCAAGCAGGTGGGTTACTTTGTCTTAAAAGGAAATCAATTTGACAAGCAGGACTTTCCCCTCGTGAAGCTGTGCTGGCTGTGACTAACAGCTGTGTTGTCCTTCAGGTGTTTGTCAATACCTCCCAGAATAATCTTCTCCATAATTCCAGTCACTGAAATGAGACTGACAGGCCTGTAGTTTCCAGAGTCATTCTTCTTGCCCTTCGTGAAAACTGGGACAATGTTAGCCAGCTTCCAGTCAACTGGGACCTCTCCAGATTCCCAAGACAGTTCAAAAACTGAGAGAGAGGCCTTATAATGATATCAACCAGCTCTTTGAATATTCTCAGATGAATCCCACCAGGCCCCGTAGATTTGCTGGGAACCACCTCAACTAGCAGGCGCAACACAACTTCAGGGTCAACTTGGAGTTTATAATTCTCACTGGAATGGTCTTCCAGCTCAGGGCACTGGGACCTCCCTAGTTCATCATCACTGCTGAAGACAGAGACAAAGAATGCATTAAACAGCTCTGCCTTATCCCTGTTTGTGAGGTGACCATCCTCACCCTGTAACAGGCTGATGTTATTTCCGCACTGTCTTTTGCCACTAACGTATTTTTAAAAAATCTTTTAATTGTCCTCCCCAGTTCTGTCCAGCTTCAACTCCAACTGAGCTTTAGCCACACACATTTTCTCTCTGAAGTGGTGAGCAGCACCTCTGTATTTCTTTCATGTCACCTCTCCTTGCTTCCACTGGGCATACACCTTCCTTTTTTGCTTTATCTCCAAAAGAAGATCCCTGCTCAGTCAAGATGACCCTCTGCCTTGTCTCCTTGACTTCCAACATTTCGAAATGACAAGGATTGAGACAGAGAGCATATGACTGACTTAAAATGTAGGCTTCCTGACCCCCTGAAACAGCCACTGTTTCTGACAAACATGTAGTGGGAGGAACTCCTCATTTTCCGTGTCCTCACGGGCATAACATGCTGACCTGAAAGGGCAAGAGAATGAATCTCTGCTCACTTTTCTTCCTGTTCTGAACCTACAACTGTAAATGCAGTCTGGCAGAAGTGGTTTGTCTTGCTGGCCTCTCACTGACAGATGTAATAGCAGCAGCTGCAACTTCCACGTGCCTGAATTAGCAGTGAGCATCGTGCCTCCCTATGATCCTCCTAGACATTGCATCATGCCTGGATGGCGTTCACTCACCCAGAACCATGGTTTGCCATTCCCCAACAAATCTGTAGTTTTCTCTGCTTAGCCTACATTCAAATCATTCTAGTCACTTAAGAAAACGTCTAAAAGGAAATAAACACCAATTAAGGCACAGCCACTTTAATGCAATAATGATCAGCTCTGAACATCATTTCCTTGCTTTCTATCAGATAAATCTCCCGTATTTGAACATTTAATTTTGTACTTAGATTATGTCTTCTGAGATAAGCTTTAAGCATTACCATCTGTTATGCAGCAATCACATGATCCTATCACTTTGATTCAGCTGAATACAAATCCCTTTGACAATAGGAAAACAGCAAAATTGCCACAACTGTAGATTTTTCAAGCGCTGCTTTATGGCGGAGGTAAAACACTCTTCTGCACACCTCCTGCCTGTGCCCCACACTGTCCAGGCAGCATTCTGACACTGAAGGTTCTCGTTTTAGGAAGGTTGAGTCAGTGTTTCAGCTGCACTCAGCAGCCCCAAGGGCTGGCAGCTTAGCTGGGGCCCCATGCCTCTGCATGCCTGCTAGCACTTGGAAGCAAACCCTGAGTCAGAGGGAATACACCTTTCTCTTGCAGATGTAAGAGCACTATAGTTACACCTCTCAGCAATCTCCAAGGCATTCCTTCTGCATCTGTCCTCCGCAGGCAACTGGCCCACAGCCACCACAGGTTGGCCATTGCCGCAACAGATCTTCCCTGCTGGTTTCTAGGAGAAAGGCAACAGCAGAGTTTGTGCTCACTGTTGTGGCCACGTGTATTAGGAAAACTCCAGTGAAAGTCTGGTGCATGCTATGGAAATATTGGAGCATTCATCCACTTGGAATAATTTCCCCACTGGAATGGATCTGTTTACCAGTAAGATGATCCTCTTCAGACTCAAAGTGTAGAAGACAATGTAAAATATTTGTCTTTAAGATTTGGAAAAAAGCACAGTGTGCTATCAAAGTAACTTGCAGTTCCCGGCTTTGCCTATGCAGACAATGTACACAATCCGGATGAATCACTGAAAAAGGGTGCACTGTAAGTCTTTTCACTATGTCCATCTACACTCCTTCTCAACAAGGTGTTACAAACATCGTATCTTTCAGAAGGTAATTTATCCTTATTTTCATCCACTGGGAAATTCTCAGAGGGAATGTTTCAGCTATAGTTATTGTTGAACAAATGAACAGGTTAAACTGCTGCATATTGATATTTATAACTGATTGAAATTTAAGCTATTGATTTTTTTTGAAGGAAAAATGAAACAATAAACCAATCACTATAAATTCTAGCTGAATTTGGTATTATCTAAGGTAAGCGCAGCTCCCCTAAGAAGACAGGCTGAAAAAGTTGAGGCTATTCAGCTTGGAGAAGAGAAGGTTGTGTGGAGACCTTATAGCAATCTTCCAGTATCTGAAGGGTGTCTACAGGGAAGACAGCGAGGGACTTTCTGTCAGGAACTGCAGTGATAGGACAAGGAATAATGGGTACAACTTGAAAGAGGGGAAATTTAGGTTAGATATAAGAAAGGAATTCTTTACTGTGAGGTTGGTGAGGCACTTGGAACAGGTTGCCCAGAGAAGCTGTGGATGCCCTAACCTTGGCAGTGTTCAAGGCCAGGCTGGATGGGCCATTGAGCAGCCTGGTCTAGAGGAAGGTGTCCTGGCCCATGGTAGTTTGGGGGGTTGTTTCCAAACCCAAATCCCTGATTTTATATAACTTACAGAGAAATTCAACATTTCCTTTTCTCCTCTTACATGAATGCCATTGAAAATTCACTGAAAATTACTGGAACATGAATTTATATACGAGAATTTTAACGGTAAGAATAACAAAATGCTCAGATTTCAGTGGTGTGAAGATAGGAATGCCTTGGACCATGCAGCATTCTTTTGTGTTCTAGCAGGGTTTTCTCCAAGTCTGTAAGCTCTTTCAATAGCTAATCTAAAAGCAGTTGTTGAATATCCATCTCTCATAAGCATATTATCTTTTTTCTATCAAGCTAAAAGGGAAAGGGTGATTCATTTTAAGTGTACTGATGACAGAAGAGCTCTGAATAGCACTTTATCTGAAATACTCTATTTGAAAGGAACAAAGTGCAAGTTAAACAAACATTAACAATGAATGCATTTTTGTCAGGGGTGGTCCTCTTGGAAAATGTTAACCACATTAAAGCGGGCAGTTATTGAAATATGCAATTAATTTTAAGATGATAGAAGTTGAAACTGTCATTCACCTGAGCAGGTGGTGGAAGAACCTTCTCGCGTATCTGCTGATTGGGTCCCTGTACTCCAGCACAGTTGTATCCAAGAGGGGTCTTGTTGGTGAATAAAAGGTTCCAAGGCTTGCCTCAAGCTGTGCTGTGGAGTTCAAACACAGCAGCCATGAAGCAAGTGAATCAGTTTCAATTACAACAGGTTGCTCATGTTTGCAGTCAGTCAAATTCCTCAAACACTGATGAAATGTGATGTTGTTGTAGGACAGATGAAATTAAAATATGACAGATTGTACAGACACAAATGTTCATATAAACTTTCACTTTGAGGCAGAGCTGACAATGACTTTGAGCAATAAAAGCTATCAAAAGGATAATGAAGTCTATAACACATGAAGTTCTCATCAGCAGCCTACAACTAAAAGTGACTCATGAGAGTAATACAGTTTGAACAAGATTGTCCAGTAGAGATGAACTCTCAATTAGCTCAAACCGTCTTTGTCCTCTTAGGCAAACAACAAGGGAGTTCGGTTTTTCAGAGATTATTGTGTTAGGTCAGCAGGTAACAGAACCCTCTTTGTGATGGCCTTGAGGTCTAAGGAACCTCCTTCAGCCCACAGTTCTTTAAAAATTTTAAATAAAAGGGTCTAAAAACCCTAAGGGTTTGACAGCATGTAGTGGTGGGAAACAGGATAACCTCCCTTGTAATCAATAAAATAAAACCCTTTTGTTACACAAGTTCTCTCTGCTTTAAATATTTCCTGACTGATGTACTCCACAGCTCAAGCTCTTAGGCATTTTCCTACAATTTTTTAATACAAAATTATAAATAATACAAGAAAATACACAGTACACTTCTGTGTCCCACATGCTTAGCTGAAAGGAAATTTAATGATCAATAATATTTACGCTATGTGAATTTTGCTTGAGAATTAACAACATATTACAAGGCCTTGTAGGCAGAATAGGGAGAATTTACTATATATTTATTTGCTATATATTAACATTGCTTTAAAAGGAAAATATAACGTATTGTCTCATTAGACAAACAGAATCTCATTGATTTGCTGTTATTAATGTTTGAATTATGCAGTTCTGTATTTTGTGATAATGGTTCTTTTCTTCCAGGCATAGTTATATTTTATTTTATTAGCTTGACAGCACTAAATCAGCTAGTAGTACTGTGTTAGTAACACAGGCAAATTGTTAGTAAACTAGTTTTGTGTTATCTTAAATCTAGATAGTAAGATAAGTCAAACTTTAAAGGTATTTTCTTTCAAAGCAGCAGTCAATTTAGATTAAAATAGAAAAACAAGACATACTCTCTTGCCATTGCTGTTTTCTTGACAGCATGTTTTGTACTTCTGAAACATTTCAACCGACATGGAATATGAGTAACTACTAGCACAGTTATAGATTCATTAGATAGCCCAGCTTGATGTTGAAGGCAGGATAAAGATCTCAGAGATAACTGCCCCATCACTATAAATAAAAAGCCCCACTGGGTTTTGCTAATAAAAGAAAAAACAAATTACCATGCCAAATTTGTTAGTTTCAGATAGAATAACTCCTGGATGGAATACAATTCTTTCTGCTGTAAACAGCGTTAGGGAGCTGCATGGGGGGGGGAAACACACAGACATCTGTTTATAATGTGCATATTTTTAGAAGAGTTTCATGCTCAGCTCTTTTCACGGGTCCTTTTCAAAGCATGTTTTATTTAGAATCAACATGTCATGTTTGCAATGCAGAGATATTTTTTAATCAGATCCACAAAATGGGATAGCTGATGGCTTGGCAGCAATGTAGGACACCTTGGAGTTTTTCTATCATCAAACATGCCAGAATCCTAAGTATTCTTTCTTGCTACAAAAGATGCCTGGTGTCCAGCTGTCTGCCTGCTAGACTGGAGGATAACACCTTCACTAAATCAAGGCACATCAAATCTTGAAGTCTACTGAGTTTCAAGATCGACAGCAAATCAAGAGGAAGGCATCACAACAGGCCTCAGCAGAGATGGGGCTAAACCTAAAATTCATAATTTCTTGTGAGGGACCCCAGCTACTACTGCAGGGGGCCAGATTACAGTGAGGACAAGTGCTTTAATCCTAAAGGAGGCAGCAGAGGATAGAGCATTCAAAGACCTTGCATCTTGTAATGAAAGAATGACCCTTCAAAAGCACCTTAAAAAACATACTAAAATCTCCTGTCCCTGTAGCAGGAAAACATCCCTCCTTAAGTTGGTGCTGTCTCAGCATGTTTATATAACAAACATTTCAATCCTGTACTATTTCTCTGTAACATGAGCTAAATTTATAGAATGCAGTGAAGTTACAGCATATATATGCTAATGCCATATATTAAGTAATGCCTATAGCACACGTATATTAAAATATCCATTATTTTAGTATCCCTATTGATACAAACTAAAATGTAGTCGACACATTAGCCCAGATTTTATTGAAATGACTTGTCTACATACGATATGTGATTATGAAGCACCATAATCTGGATGTCTGGATACTCACTATTGTCTTCTTTATACAGTCAATAAATATATTGTCATAATCCACATATGAATTACCAAGAGACCACAAAAATACATTAGAAATATAAACAGTCTCTTACCTTCCCTGTCTGGTGTAAGCTTTTGTTTAAGAAGGTGATTGCAAATGGCACTCAAGCAGATATAGCACTGATGACCCATTGTGTTCCAGTTCATGGTGTTCAGGACATTAATTGCCTCATGTATCTCATCATAACGAATGTACTGGTGGATGATTTCCACAAGGCCCAGTTGTCCTCTTGTGATCACACCTTTAACAGGAAATATTCAAACCAAAGACAATGGGTTTATACTTTGATACAGAGTACGTAAAACAGTAGCTGACTACTTTTCAGCACAGTTAAAAATAATTGCCATTGTTTAAAATTAAGTTGATGGGTTTCAGTATTAAATTTTTACACAAGGTATCTCCTTCCTATCTTGTTATATTTAGGCTGAGTGTGCTTTGGACAGCAGAGAAAAATCATCAGTGAACTTCACACATGGAGGTTGAGCAAATGCACCCAAAACTCACTGGTGATAACATCATGTAATGAAGTTTGTTTTAGACATGGTAGGAAAGTTTATTCCCAGTTTATCACTATTGTATGGTAGGTAATGAATTAATTTTCACAGCATCTCCTTTCTGTAGGGAAATACCGCTGAAGAACACTAAAAACCAGCATTTGTGTCACACAAACTGTGTGACAAGTGTACCTGTGTATACAAGGGTACAGCAGCTCCAGCTTCAAAGCAACTGTTACTCAATCAATTTCCACACTGCAACGGCTCTGGAACCTACCTCAAGCTTGGTAATATTCTCTAAGTGAAGCATTTTTACTGGGAGGGGATATCGTGGAAGTTACCAACACCTAGAGACTTTTGAATTACGGTTGTACATGAAACCAAGAACAAGTTTGCCGTAAGAATGCTTCTTGACTTGTAGGTCTCAGCTTCTGAGCAGAAAAGGTGTCTGAAATGCTGCAGAAAGTAATGTTATTCATCGTCTCTGACTAGCCAGGTGATCATGTAACATAGGCCACACATGGCATTTTAGCAACTCTTGCTCACTGATAGAGTATTCTTTATCAGTATTCCTCCAAATATCAGAAAGAGACCAGAACAAATTTACTTCTTCTCTCTCTTTAAATGAAAACATAATGCTATTTTTTTACTTTCCCAATTTATATTCTGATCTTGCTTGTCAAAACTAATTTGAAGGAAAAAGTTCTGACGAGAAAGGGAACAAGCTGAATTTCAATACTGATATCAAAGCCATACGACTTGCTGGGAAAAAGCAAAGTCTGATAACAGAGGAAAGCAGTCCTGATATATATAAAACACACCTCACATACTTTCATAAATGTTTTTGTGAATACTGCTTGTGATGCAAAAAAAGAATTGAGGGGGGGAAAAGTGAAGAAAAACATCTGACTATAGCTTGAGAAGAAGTAACTTGCTAAGAACTTGCATATACAGATCTGATGCTTTGGGGAGCAAAAAACTTACGTATTTATATTTTGTAACAGAGAAATACTTAATTTTTTTAGCATCCTTAAAGAAAAGACATGGTTTTCTAACGTATTTGCATGTATTAAAGCCTGTGGACATTACAATGTGTAATAGCCATGTTCAACCTGTTAACACCTAATTGTTGTGGCAGACTTTATTCTTCCTAAATGTTTAGTTTTTTTACAGTATTACAGAAGCTGGGCAATCTTCACATTAGCAACTAGGTGAAGGTGAAAGCGCTTATTTTCACGTTAATTAAATATTATATTTAAAATGCCTTTTGAGGCCAGCAATGCTGAACCACTGGCATGAGTAGCACATTTGGCATTATCCAAGATCTAGGATCACTGACAAGAAGCCGCAGTGCTTTTGGAAATGAGTTTGGCATTAGACACCAAAGATATCTGCCATTAATGTTTGAGGGTATATTTAATACAAATCTTTTCCTGAAATAAATCTGGATAGACAGCACAATGGAGAATGCAGACAACTTGTCCAAATTCATAATATAGCTGGAAGTTAAAAACATATTCACTTATTCTCATTGGCATAGTTTCTTAACAGACTTCTGTGGGAAACCATTCCAAGCCATGTGTTAATTATGGATTTCATTTCAGTCCTGAATGCCTGTCTGGGTCTTGCTGTCATGGACCCCTATATTTTCTGTATAACTTATATTTGCATTACTTCTTAAATAGCAGAGACCTAAAACTGCTGAGGCTGTGAAGAAGGGCTCCCTAATCAACACAGTTACCTTGGGAGTGTGGCAAACTGAGCAGAAGAGATGTAAAGCTGAAAACCAGAATGAAATAGAGAACAGCATATTTTTGCACAGTGGACTACAAAGAGGGAGGGAGGAAAGGAGGGAGAGAGCTTTGCCTTTTTCCTAGAAGAGATTTTTACAGTAATTATACAGAATGAATTTTAAAACATGATAACTTTCAGCTGTAGAGGTCAACATCTTCCCATTTGGATGCTTGACTTCTCCTGGGTGGTGCGCTTCCAGGCAACCTGCTTGGGAAAAAGAGGTGACAGCCAACTCACTGCCTAATTGATTTAGGAACGGTGCCCAGGGAGACAGTCCAATTAAGTTTACAAGCTGGCAATTAGCAGGAAAGGCCTCTAAATCCCTGTACTGAGAGCCTGCTTGCCTTGGTAAGAACATAAATGTGCTAAAGATAGCAAGGGGAAAGCTGTGCTTTCTGGAAAGCTGTTGTGAGAAAACCTCACAAGGGAGGACTGAAGAAAAGCAAGGTAGAGGTGGGTAGAGTGCCTCCAGCTTGACTCCGTCCCAGCCGAAATCAGGACCCAGATAATTTAGAGGGTTTGTTTTTTTCAAATGGCCAACATGCACAAAACCATCAAATATCTGCTATAATTAGTGTTCTGGGGTACTCTGCAACTATTAAACCTGTCATTGAACTTAACACAGCTAATTATCTCAAAATAAATGATAACCTGCAAACAGGTTTTTTAATAATTTTTTTTTTTTTTTGGATAACAGCAATAATCTGGATCAGCTCTTTTAAAACTACACAACTAGAAGTCAATACAACATTTTTTTTCTTGCAAACATGTTATTATATTAATTTGCCTTTTTTCAGTGGCATGCTTGGTTAAGTTTTATTAATTCAGTCTTTCAAATTTTTAGGTCTGTGGCATTTTTAGTCAGGTTATCCCACACAAAACCACACGTGTGTCTCACTAAGGAAAGAAATAAAGTAGATTTTCAAATCTTACCGTCAACTAGGTTGCTGTTTTGGGGTTTTTGGGGGGGTTTGTTTGTTTTTCTTTAAAAAAGGCTTGTTTCTAATCTCAATAGCTTTATACAAAAGAATCATTAAAAACACCCATGAAGATCCAGAGAGGCAATCTTGTTTTCTTGGACAGTGGGCAAAATGCTAAATTTTTCCAGGATGGCTGTCTGCCCTGCTGAAACACTGGCTTGGGAGTCAGAGGGTTTAAGAATGATTGGGTTTTTTAGCCCTCACAGTGGATTTACACCACTATAACTTGCCTGACTTGAATGAAATTAATACAGTTCTCACTGATGAGCCACTGCAGGGGTTTTATTCTTAGTTCAGCCACTGACTCACTGTATAACTCCTGGAAAGCACTTTAGCTTTTCTTTTCTCCTTCTTGTTATTCTGCTTGTAAGAGGAAGACAGTTGTGGATTTACTCTCTCAGAGCCTCCTTACACCTAAAATGAGAAGTGCTATATAAATTCCAAAATTAGTATTATTAATTGTTTTATTCACAACTCCTTGCAAATTAGTTGAGAGACCAAAGTTCTCTGAAGGTTACAAAGAGCTTTCTTCTTCTGTGAAAAGTCTTCAAGGAAACAAAAGGTGCAACTTCACGTACTGAAGCCAGAAGAAGAGAGTACTGTGACAAATATACATCATACACACAAAAAAATAATTTGGGAAAGAAATAACATTACTATTCTATTATTAAATATGGATTATTTTACCTTGTTAAGGCTATTGCTACAGGATGAATACAATTCTTAAAGTTATGTACCACAGATTAAAAGAATTTTCCGTATGATAAATTGTTATGCTTTATTAGAGTAATGGGGAACGTGATGGGATGCTGACCTGACAACAGATTGGGATCCTATCCTGTCCAACTCCACATGAAAAGATACTAAGTCATTGTGAAACAGATAAAGAACTCCTCAGTTCATATCTTCAGAGACTATTGGAACAACTTGATTTTAAGGCTATGGTCCCGTATATCTAAAATTAGCGTGTTTCAAACTACAAAAACCTTGTGGGGTACAGATGTTTCCTTGAGAGCTCAAGGTTCACCATACGTGCTTAGGAACTTACCAAGTTTAAAGTGAAGTACTCCCAAGGGTCCTCTGTCAAATCTTACCAACAAAAGATCATGAATAGCAGTGCTGTCAGGGCTGACACACGCAACTGGAGGTGCAGCCCACTGGATCTGGATGAGGCTGCTAGGCACCTCAAAGTGTTTACTGCATTGCAAAGTTGCCTCAGGTGAATAGTCCTGTGCCAAGAGCTGAATTTTAACTGGGGACAGTGCTGTGTCAAAAAGTTGCAGCTCCCCTTGAGAGCTGCCGACCACGAATACGGCCCCAGCAGGGTGGTAGGTCATCACAGCGGGCAGCAGTTCTGCCTGGGCTAACAGAGTTACTTGGCTGTAGGCTTCATACAGAATTATTGAGGAGTCTTCACAGCCCAGGACTAGTTTGTCTTCCGTAACGTCCCTGCAGCAGCTGATGGCCCTGGACCGCAGCGGTATCCTGGTGATGGCTGCACACTGGATTTTGTTCCTGAGGCACTTGTAGACGCAGCTGTCAGCCATGGGCTCCCTGGCGGCCGACACCGAGTGCTCCACTGTGTGCACCTGGTAAGGCTGGTGAGCGCTGAAGCTGGCATGGAGGGGATCCCACTCCGTACGGACAAAACTCAGAACCTGAAAAAAAAAGAAAAATCCAAGAGGTTTTGGTCGTCATTTGTAGTAATTTATTCTTACTTCGATGATTTAAAAATAGGTGACTGCAAATACAGTTTCTTGTGGGTCAGTGAAACAAATATGCATTCTTTAGAATCTACTGTTTTAGCTTCTAAAAGGTTTACTGATTTCATTTAAAAAAACCCTGTAATATAGTTTGAGCTGTGTTTGTTTGTCCAGACCTATATAACAGGTTAGCAGAATAGAAGATAAAAGAGGGGACGGTCTTAACAATGTTGGTAAGAGGGGAAATGAGCAGAATATCAGAATAACTGATTATTCACAAGTGAGGGTGGGGGACAAATCCCAAAATTACTGAAAAAATCTATAATAGATTACTCTGAGCATCGTGTGTAGAGGATTCATTTGCTCTGGGCCATGGTAACAGAAAATACTACACTGTAGTGGTAGAAACAATGGCATGTTTAAACAACATCGACTGTATATTGCCAAATGAGTAGGTGGTAGATGTTCTTTGGTGCCACATAGCTTTAGATGCAGAATAGATGAATTTGTGATAGCAGAAAAGGGGGGATCATTATGGGGTACTTGAAAGTTGAATGAACTGGAAGAAGAACACAAAGACAGAATGCGATAAAAAGACAGCAGCTGGCAAAAAGCAAGAATCTGTAGTGTGGAAACATGGGAAGTACCATAAAGTGGGGAAGACAACACTGGAGACAGCGAAGATTCATGTCCTATGATACCTGGGTTTGAGCGAGAGGTGTTGTAGAGGATACGAGCAGGCAAACCGTGGGAGAAAAACCAGCTGTAAATAAGATGCAAATGAGCTTATGAAAAGCTATTTCTCTGAAAGAGAGAGAAAACCCATGTCTCTAGCATAATGAGAGTAGTGCAAGTCAGTCAGAAACTTGCTGGTGTTTGTTCATGCAGAAATAAAGAGTGAAAGGAAAATGTCAGCCTGAGCCATACCCCACCCTCAGGTATACCCACAGCAATCTTCACACTATAAATTAAAGCTGCTGACCTGCCACAGCTTTTGGAAACCCCTTAAGTTCAGGTAGTATGAACAGAAAGGGGTAAAAAATGTGATTAAAAGACAGAGAGAGGACGAGGAAGGAAAGCTGGAAATTTCAGGTTGAAAACAGAAATGCGCACATAATATTAGAACAATTTAAATTTGTTTTCCACAGATCACAAGACCAACTGAACACATAATTTAGCCTTTCATCCTGCAAAAGAGAATAAGAAATTCAGATTTTTTGGCATACCACCCATTACTTCAGAAGTAACTGATAAGTTTATAAACAAGCTATTTGGGATGTTGATCGGGCTGATTAGGATGTTTTGTTCTGACACTTTACTTATTTTGTCAGCAAAAGGGTTTCTCATTCAAAAGAAAGAAAAAAAAAAGGATTATTGCAGTTCTCTGGCAGGAAACCAGCTGACAGTTAACACAAAAGTCTTTGCTACTTTAAGACGAGCAGCATGCAGAGAACCACTTAATGCAAAAGCACCTAATGCAAAAGCCAATGCATCCAACCTGTGCAAACCTCACCAACCAATCTCAACAGAGTAGTGATCAATGAAAATACATACCAAAGAGGAAATAAAAGATTACATTATTTACATAGTCTGAAAAACATTTTCTCACCTCAATCCTTCCCTCACCAACGACTTAGCCTCTTCATCTAGACATTTTATGCCCACAAAATGTTGCAGTGGCTACTGTGCAGATGTTAGATCTGCTAAAGTGTGTTTATTAGGGTGTTAAATTGCTTAGCAAGGAAACTCCTAAAAGAGGTTATTGTGGACAAAGGATTACTGCGACCACAGAGTTCTCTAACCTCAAATAAAGACAAAGTGAAGTGGTATTGTTTGTTCTGCAGTTTTTCCTAAGAGTACGTACAGAGACCCAGGGAGCTCCCTTTCAAATGTGTGAAACAGAAGTCTTGCCCAAGCAAGTCTTCAAAGCTTCCATAAGTGAAATGAGCCTTGAGGGCCTCTGGGACTCAAATTTCTGTCTTCCTGTGGCAGGTTTCAATGCACTGCATTATTTAGCTACATATTTTGACCCCAAACCAGTGTTTTTCTCTGGACATCTCCTCACAAGCTACAAGAAAGTCATGAAGATCCACACAATAATCAAGCCTACGAGAGATGAAAGCCTGAAAGCACTATTCAGTTCTGAGGATAGGCTGACCTTGAAGGTTAAGACAATAGAGAAGAAAATATGTGAAACATGGATTTCACAACTCCATAGGAGTGACTAGTGAAAAAAAAGCAATGGAAACAGTCACAGGAAAATAAACATGGCCATGTAATTGTTTGAGAGCCAGCAAGTAAACTGCACCCAATTCATAATGTTGTTCTGCCTTCTTAGAGCAAAAGTAGGACAAAGTGATCACCACTACTTCGAATTCAAAAGAAAGCAAAATCTTGCATTTTGGAAGGCTAATCGAATGAGTCATGAGATGAGAAGCTTCCTAGCTTCACATAATTTTGAGAGCAAACCCTTGAAATGAAGTCTAGGGTAGGGCTGGTTGATGTATATAACACAATTCTAAACCAGGAAAAAGTTCCTGCAAGGGGAGAAAGACTATTTGCTGCCTTTCAAAACATAAGTTTTGGCATAATGTTTAAACACATAAGGCTTAAAGGAAACTTTTTTAGACAGTGCTGTTCATATTCTGGCTGAAAAAAAGAGAAACATTTCTCCTTAGATTGGATCTCATGCATCAGTGGCCTCATGTGCCTCTTGCAGGAAGAGTATCAAGCTGAGAGACCTCTTTGTTCTGGCTTCCAGTTTTACTGAATGTAACTGCCACTTGGCATTCTGAAGGAGAAAAAAATGGATGTTCTCTTTCATCTCAGAGGGAAGATTTGAGTTTCTCTGTCAGAAATTACTTTTATTATTCATTCCTCATGCCGCTAACTGGAAAAGTAAAGCAGAGAGACATACAGCTACAGAGACATGTTAATAAGGCTATGATAATGCTTTTGAAAGATAAGAAGTCTAATAATCAAAACTTTTTTTATTCCCCAAGAAGATGGTATTCTGCCAACTGTTCTTCTATCTGGTAAGTAGCCACTTGCTAGTAAATGTAGTGCTTTAGCAGTCCATTTAAAGGAATCCAGTGGGATTCCTTCCTGGTAAGCAGCAGTTCTCTGGAACTTCATTGAAAGAGTTAACAAATCATTTGCTTAGGGAATGGGGAAGAAAAAGCTGGAGGAGTTCCCTCAGAAATGGGTAGCACAACTGTCAGATATTTGGAGGAGGGGACATGGCAGTGGACCTGAGACACTGAGCTGTAAGATCACATGGCAGGGCGTATAGTTCTTTCAGTGTTAAGTACTTTCCATAAATCTTGGGCTAAGCACTTAACCTTGGATTTCCAGGAAATATTTCTGGAAGTACTTTGCATGAAATAAAACCAATTACTTTGTGGAAAATAAACACATAAATAATTAAAAAATGTAAAAGTCCTTTTTAGTTTTGTGACGTGACTGCTACAAAAATACAGTACGTGCATTTAAATGTTGTCCACATAATTTATACGTATTTCCCTTATAAATGTGGCAGCCATACACCACTACTGCACATTTATATTGTCTTCCCCTTGCAGTATCGGCCTGGGCTCTGCATCAGCTCATCAGTAGGATGAGGGATGCTACAATGCCAGGCTCTCAAATCCTAGAGTCAGGAATCATAAGAATCCAAGTAAAGGAATCTCTTAATCTTTATAAATAAGGGGCCTGAACTATGCTAGTTAAAACACTTTCCTTCATTTTACGTTTGAAAAAAATAATAGCACTAACTTGCGTGGGCAGTATCATTCTTCTCAATGCAAATCTTTGCATAGACTACTGGGAAAGGATAAAGTCCACATATCAAAACAAGTAAGAGTTTTAACCAGTAGTTCTTAAGCAGAAAATTGGCTTACCAGGCAGATGAAAAAAGAAAACAAAAGAATCAGAGAAATAAGCTTGCTGTGACTGAATTGTGTGCCTTTCAGATGAGAAGAAATGTTTGATTTATTTTATGGATGTTAAAAAAGTGCTTATTTAATTTCACGCAGTGAGGTTCCAAATAAAAACAAACATTTTAATTAGAAATGTGAAGTGGGAAGTGTGGTGCACACTAGAGTAAAATAGTTCTAAATACAGCACTGTGAAGATGAAAGGAAAAAACCCACCCCATTTCAAAACCTTTCTAAAATAAAAATGCAGGGCTCCTACTCTAGGTTACTACTTTGGCTGCATTGTGTCTCCAGTGCTACATGCAATCTTATTATTTAGATCTCCAGTCAACATTTATTCTTATTTTCTTTCAAAATTTATCATAATCATCATCTTTATCCCATATTATTCACTGAACTTTTAACCCAGTGTGACATGGAGGATTTTACATTCTTTGCTGTATGTGTGTGAGAGGTTTTTCAGCCATTCAGTCACACACGGTGGATGTTTTCCTGAGCACTACAGTAACTGTAAGACAGGGCACAAAGAAAAGATCTGCTGTCTTTATTTCACAGACCTGAGGTGCAATGTGGGCGCAAAACTTAAGTATTTTTTCTTGGGAGAAATAAAAATAACATTCTCTCTCAGGGGAACTAATTTTTCCACAAGATTGAAGTATAATTTCAGTCATTCACACCAGCACTAAATGAAGTGAAAATAAACATGGCGAAGACAAACACAAAGTACTACAGCCCTGGCATCAGCACCTCCTGTTAATTTCTGTTTGCAGAATAAAGTTCACATTGATTTTAACAGGACTTTCTCTCAAAGCATTTAATCCAAAGATGATTTCACATCAGATCCTTTTTATTCATAGCAAATTGTTTGAAATAATTTCTGGAGGATTCCTCTTCTGGTTTTGAAAACAAAACACCAGCGTTATCTCCACAGGGAGACAATTTAAATAACATCCTTGATCACTGATACTTTAACATAGAAAAAAACCCCAAACAAACACCAAATAATTAAATCAGAGAACTGATGAATTTACTGGAGAAAACCAATGCACAACAGGAAGGCAGACAAATACTCCCGCAGCAACATGGATGCATGCATCCAAATGTACATCCCACACCAAAGCAAAGGCAATGCTAAAGAGAAGAGCACTTTTATTTCTTCAAGGGACAATTCTTCACCAAATCTTAAAGCACTCAACACAGTAAACACTGATCTCAGAAAAAAATTTCAGTAAAATAAGTTGAGATTTGCAAGGAAGAAGTTATTTCTGTTTTTTAGAGGAATAGTGCTTACCTCTAGCCTTAATAGTAGTAAATGCTAAAAAAGCCACATAGTAGAATTCAAATCAAATTTACAGTGTATTTCAGAAGTAAAATGTATTTCTTTCACTAAGTTGAAAAGCTGCTGAAGTACACAATACCCCAAATACTCCATGGGCAATGTGAATCATCTCAACGCAGAACGTGTAGTTACAGGAGATGATCATGACAAGGGCTTGTCTCATCTCAGAGCTATTCCTGTCCTCATCCTAATACACACTCTTCTGGTGAGCAGCCAATAACACTCAGAAAATTCTTCCAGGCAGGAAGTAGTATCAAATAAGTGCCCTGTTTACCTTTGCTCTGCCCCAACAGGAGTGTCAGCTGCTGGAAGGTCGTTTTGTGGTTTCCAAAGGTGAACACTGAGGTGATGACTGTGGGTAGGTAGCACCCATTCATTTCCTGGGGCTTGGTTTCACAAACCCAATATGCCAAATAGCTCTTTATGGTCTTGATATTCAGCAATTTTTGTTTTTCGCTTAATTCTAGATAATAATGCTTCTTTATCCAACTGATACTATTATTTTCAAGTAAAATGGTGCTATTACTTGATTACACTCCTTTATGATAAATGCTCTAAACTGAATCAGCTCATGCTTCTTATTCTTCTACTGCTGACAATAATCATTTACTGGGAGAAAATTTATATTACTGGTCAAATATAATAAATATGAATTTACTTTCATGCATAACAATGGCACGTCCTGGTTTTATTTACCCAAGGAATACTACAAATGGTAAGGGAGTAGAGGCAAAGAGAGGAAAATAAGCATGCTTACAGAACCACTGTATTTTTGTGGTGTCTGACCTGGAGAGTAACCATTTAGAGCTCTCTAGAAAAGCTAACTACGTTTTTGTTCATGTTTAAACGATCAAGTGACCCTCAGAAGTTAAGGGTGTTAGGTTAATGTCCCCCTCCAAGACTCTGTAGGGGAAAAATGTACCTCAGTGAAATGCAGGCTGAGGGTTGACATTACTTCTAGAAACTGCTGGGTTGTGATATTCTCCCACCCATGCACAGGAATTTAACTCCTGCTCATCAGGAATGCTAGAGAAATTAAGTTAAAAACCTCAACCAAATAATATCATAGGTTATACTTATAGGCCATGTGTACAGGCAGAGTGTCTTGAGCCTTACTGAACATTCCAAGTACATGGAACAGCCTGACTGACAACCAGCAAGACAGTTTATTATTCATATATGTCTAAGTTTTCCCTAGCCCTGGCACAGTGCTTGTGTTTTACTGGTAAATACAGTAAAATAAATTCCACCTGAAGTTTTTGAATTGAAACAGACAAGTACAGACAAAGAATCAAAAAATGAAAGCAATTGAACAGTCAAATTTAGCAGTTCTGCTTTTAAAAAGAGTTTTCTTACATTTCTATTACTATATAAGCCGAATTAAAACGATTATGAGGCCTAAAGCCTCAGTGAATGTTAATTATCTTTATTGTTTAAAGCACCAACGATGTGCTCAGGACTATACCAGAGTCTAAACCAGAAAAGGATAAAACTAGGTGTACAGAAAGATGCTGAGGAAAGCTGCGATTTCGGAAATCTCCCCATAACACAAAAACTGAAACACCGAAAGCTTTGAACTGCCAGGGTGGTTTCTGTGAATTTCTTAGAAGAAAAGAGTCTCTAAACAACATCTCAGAAAACAGAGATTGCAAACTGCCATGTTAACATTAGGGAGCTTTCTGGAAGACGCTATCTGGAAGTTAAAAAAAAAGGCATGGGAATGTCGCTGTCAGAACCTGGACATACGGAAGTCATGGCAAGGAATAAGGTCTGAAATGTTAGTAGGATGAAGTTTCATAATACCAAACTGGCACAGGGACTAGGCTGGGAAACCTTACAAAGAACAGCCACATGTTTTAGCTCCCAGAGTAATTTTTCTATGTGATCTGGCATAGCTGCAGGGGGAATGGAGAACTGCAGGTGTAGATCAGGCAGAGGAGAGAGATGAGTCAAAGATGACCGCAAGTGGAGAGAGGTCAATTGAAAAGAAGTAAAGAAGGCAGAGCTGGAGGTAATTTAAACTTCAATTCTACAGTGACTAATGACAGAAATACGAAAGAAAAGCTGTCTCAACTACCTTTTCCCTTTGGCTTTCAATATATAGAAAGCCTCAAGGGAAAAAAGAAAATCTCACTCAAATACTAGTTATCACAGTAGTAGTTCCAAGACATTAAAACATTTACATCTTCCCTAATTAAAGAGAACAAGATGCTGTTTGTAAGAGTGGCTTATTTTAAAGTGTTACTTAGGGTTTTTCCCTATAGGGAATCCAGAACAGCTATTCCACAGCTGATCCTCAAGTTTGTGCTCTTCTCCCACAGTCAGTGCCTTTTCAGTCCATATTAGAAGTGACTTAAGATAAACTGACAATAAAATTCCAAATACAGGAGCATCTATACAAGATGTTAGTCCAGAAAAGCTTGAATGTTTTAAATTCAGGCTCCAGTCCTCTCAGAGTATGCCCAGATGTCTCTGTTTTTATTTTTCTACCTAACAAAACAAACTGGATTCGAAGACTCTTGAATAGATGAAATAAAAACTAAATAGGTGAAATGGAAACATCTGCCTAAAAAGGTAAGCTAAGAAGGTGTCAGGGAGACGCTCAGCTTGTAGCTTTGTCTTAACTTGTATCTTACATTCCCACCTGTAGATGGGAAGTTTCGACAAAAAAATCAATCCCTGATTTGATCAATACCCATAGCAACAATTTAAACATCATCTGGGCATTGATAGAATTTTATAACAAAACACTTGAAATAGATGTAAAATGCCTATCAGTTAACATAGCAGACAATGTAAAATAATTGCATCAGACATGCATGGAACAGTTACAATTCCTAACCCAGTTTTCTAGTGGAACTCTGACACTTTTATTTTCAGTTATAGCAACAACAAAGCTACTCCGTGATAAAGACATAACCTCCTTTCTACATTTCTCAGGTTTCCAGTTTCAATGTGAAAACAGTAAACACACTAAATAAGGTGCTTTTTTTATTAAATAACAAACCTTTGTTTTTAAGATTAGAATGACTGATCTTCCTTTCTTATGTTTTGACCGTATCTGTTCTCTGTATCTAGCTGAATATGCATTTAAGTTGAATCGTTCTTTCTTTAGCAAATCTGAAAAAATCATGCAACAAGAGAGTTCAGCACTTTACCTCCAATTTGCCATGTGCACAGCCTAATAGCAATAGGTTGGCTCTGTCCCTCTCACAGGAAATAGGAGCCCAAGGCCATGCTCCATCACTAGTTGCTGACCACCAGCAAATGACCATGTCTTGCATACAGTTTATTGCCAGGTGACGTTTCATCCTTCGACCTTCTGGTCCAAGTATATCAATATAAGAAATCTGATGGAAGAAAAAAAATGTAGGAAATATTTGAGGTGATAAAACAGCATAGTAGGAGCAAATGGGAGCACTTACTTTGTGTGTGTGAAAAAGAATGTATATATACACACAGAGTACTGCGTACATATATATCTTCATATAGGCTGTCTGTAAACGTGAAAAATATCTCCTCAGACAGAAAAAGACATGCTCACCCTTTTATCTGTGGGGAGGGGATTGGGATGGAAAGGAATATGAGTTAAGAAGGACTTTACTGCAATGACTCCAATCAATACCAAAATGTACAGTCATGGTTGCTTGACAGCATCGACCTCCACACAGGATTTAAGCTTAGCCATATTAAATGACAAGTTCTGCAAAGCTGACCACGGAGCTAAGGCTAGTGTTTAAGACATAATCAAATATTAAATATATTCTACAGCATTTGAGCAAACATATATCTTGCTTTTTCCTCCCTAAATTAAGGAATCCAAACACAAACATCTGCTTTGCAAAAGAATATATACTTTTCTGCATAATGTGGATGAGCTACAGCATCATGCGTAAAGTTTATGCAGCTCTTGAGAATTGTGCCTCTTCCTCAGGAAGGATTTGTGGAATTTATTATTCAAACTCTGTTATTTGGAGCATGGTTATTTGAAAACATGAGCAGTGCACCATCTGGGTGACACATGCCAAGGAAATATAGATTGCACCGCATTTCTGCTTAAGGAATTAATGGAAGGTTGATAGCTAGGGGAAAAAAAAACTATCTTGCCATTGCTGGTCAGCAATAATCGAACCACTTTCTGGGGATTAAGCGCATGGCTAAGCCTACTGGACCAGACACTAGCAAAGGGCAGGGGGTCTTCTTATCAGAGAAATGCTTCTGGAGCCAGTCTCACTACATGACAGATTGCTTTCATATTCCTGTCTGCAAGGCAACAAAGGCTGGCAGTAATGCGATAATGCCAGAGTGCAATGGGTGTTAAGAACCCGTTGCATTTATGTATTGTATTTAGTAAATAATCAGGCTCATCCAAATTGTGATCTCAGCTCTCAACCAAGGCCATTAAAATCAAGGTTAATGCTTTAATAATCCTTTGCTGTTTTTTATATGGTCAAAAAGAACCTTTTTCTATTTGCATGGTCATAATATTATTGACCTCTTCATCCCCTGAATACACATCAAAAGGAACTGAAATCAAAGTAATTACCAATGTTGTTCTCTCGCGGTAAACATTTAACTCCTTGTTCTGTCTCCTTCAGTAAATTGAAATGGATTAAAAAACCACAGACAGGGAAAACTTGCAAAAAGTCAATATTTTCAGAATATCCTCTGTTTTACTTGTCAAAATACTTAGATGTGTAAAGATAAAACATACACAAAAGTTAACAGGTAGCTGCTACTTGAATTAGAACTATACATAAATAGTTAATTGGGTGACAACACATTGATTAGGTTGGAAAGGCACAAATACTTCCACAGGTATTAATTAGTCCTGTATAGTAGCATTAACTGTTCATAACAATTCCACATGTAATAACAGCCACAAATCTTTTGTAAACCTTTATGTCTTGCAATAGACATGTCACTCTCAAACATGGACTCATGCCACTGAGTAAAGGCAAATATTAATAGCTGATATTCTATTTTGCTGGTCTTCAAGACTGTAGTGACTGAGACAGTCCAGCATTGCTGCCAATTTTGCCCACCGTGAGCCTGGACACCAAACAATGTGAAGTTGCTCATGCTTACAATGATAATATGACAGAAATTTAATTATATCATTGCAAACATTTTCCTCATTTTAGAAACAGGAATTTAAACTCAAATACTATGTACATTTCTCAAGGTTACACCTAAAGTCAGAGGCAGAAGCGAAGGCTACAATCAAATTTCCTGAATCTTGGCTCCAGATTTTAATCCTGTGGTAGTTCTATACCAGTGCAAGTTATCGTTTTGATTCAATTTCTCTTGGAAAAAAAATCAACTCTAAGGAATGGGGGGGATTTTTTCCCTACCCACCCCCCATTTGTTAATTGTACATATTGTTACAAGTTTGCACAGTTCCAACTGAGGACCATTTTGTTTCCATGGAGGGTGGCACTAGTGCTGACTGTGTAATTTTCAGCTTTTGGAAGGTTGACCAAAATCAGCCATGAAGAACTCTAAATCAACGTAGAAAGCTGACATAATATTATTGCAGCAGTGAATAATACTTCCTGCAGTCTCACACTGGTGCAATTCCGAAGATAATAAAAATTATATTTAGCTGCCTAACTAGCAAGCCTCACACAAAAGAACATTCAATTAAAAAATGCAAATGCCTTTTTTTTTTTGGCTGGCAGTGAAGTATTCCATAGTGATTCCCACTGATTTCAAGAGAAAGCAAAGTTAACATTGAACACGGAGGTGTTTTGAGAAGCTCAGCTGTGTCAGCAAAGAACTGAAAACTTAACAACCCTATTAAGGAGCGCAGCAGATATTTCTGTTTTTTCCAAACATTAAGTCAGGAGCTGTGGCCCTCACATGCCAATGACAAAGGCAGTTGTCAGTTCACCATGGCTTCCTCCTTAAACTTTAGCACCATTAAAAAAAAAAAAAAAAAAAAAGCCACACCACACACCACACTCACTTCCAAAGCACAGCCTTAACCAGGCACAAGGCACATCATTTTAAAGTAAAGCATGTATCAGCTCAGTTCCCAGTGAACAGTGAACTGTCTCAAATCCACGTTATGGAGGCTGGATCAATCTTGCAAACACAAGCCATTGCTGAAAAGAGGCCCTGAACTGAAACAGCCTGGAAAATGTATTAGATATTAATCCTAGCAGAAAGTATTTCTACCAAGCAAGTTAAAACACATTATGGCAAAACTTAAATTAAACATACCCTTAAAAAGCTTGCCTTGCAGATGCAAGCTCCCTTATATCAGCAAGCAAATTACTAAGGGGTTGTCAGGGGAAAATATTTGCTAGCACAAGATTGTTTTCCCTAACATTTACTTAGTCTGAAATAAATACAAACTCTCTCCTTTGCTCACAGCATCTTTCTACCTTTCTTGGGCAAAAGCTTGACCCTTTGTCATTCTTGCAGTGAATTGGATGCAGTCCCTTTCCTATTTCACCTGTTCAAAGTTAATTGCCTTGGCTGATTATTTTTTCATACTGCTGTAGCACCAAGCTCTTCCACCTAAGGTCAGCTGCTGCCTTGATGCCAAAGAGCTTATGGTTGAAATAAGTTATGTCGGCACAGCCCAATCCATCCAAGATACAGTGTAATTCAGCCTGAGATGAGCTGGTTTCCACTGACATACATACTGGATAGTTTAAAGCCAGCTCAGCTCTCTCCAGGCTACTTTCAGCTGCTGCTGCGACTGTGGTATAAACAAACCCACACATAAAGGGGTGGAAAAAAGGACTATTTTAATCTTCACTGTGTAACTAGTGAATTGACATACACTGGCCCCAAATCACTTGCCTAGGGTCACATATATAGTCGGCCAGTGGCGAGAAACTCAGCTTCTTTATCTTGAGTCCTAACTCAGTGGCTTCACTGTGAAAGCGACACTCCCAACAATTCCAATACTGTAACTAGAGGGGAAATTAAGATTTCTGCAAAGAGTTACAGCAGTCTTGGAGCTCAGACAGACGTCTGGCTGAAGTATCAGAGCTTCATGAGTTCTTGCGTATCAGCTGAGCCACAGTAATTGACCATGTGTGTGTGTTTCCAGCCCACAACAAACAAGAGGTAAAACACATTAACTTTAATCTTTTACACTGAGGTTTACCATTACAGATTTTGCTTCATGCTTGTTAGATGCCAAGAATGTGCGAAGGGTCAGGTGCTGCTACTCAATGGACACAAGGTAATCTGTCAAGCAGAGGTCACTCAAATGTGTGTCTGAGCCCAAACGTAAAAACAGTAGAAATTTGGATCCCTTTTGGCTCAGTATTTTAACACATTAACTCAGAATGTCATATAATTTTTTTTATTCTTTTTTACTTTTCTGTAACTGCCATTTTTGGAATTTGAGCAGCTTTGGTCAGTTATACGAAGGTTTGCAACTTACGCTGCTATACAGTATCAGTGATTCATAATGTAGAGTTCCTGCAGTATTTGCAGTCACTATTGACAGCTCTACCTTAAAGTCCAAACAAGAGAGTTTTTCCATTCTTTTGTTTACATCGGGAGAATCCATCTTCTTTGTAAACTGAATAAAGCAGAGTTGGTTATGGTCCTCAAAAGACAAAATGATGAAATTGTCCGTAAGAACAGCTGAAAAAAAAACCCAAATAAAAACTGTCAGTACTGTAATACCTGTTTCTAATAAAAAAAAAAGTACTGAACACGCCACTGAGACACTGCAAAAAGCAATTTTTTTCAAGACAGTGTCTTAAATATTGCACTGAAAGCCCTGTAATGTCCTAAAAGACATCAGTGTGTTGTCTTCCCAGGACCTTCTCAGAAACGAGAAAGAAAGCCTAGGGAGTACTCTGATTACACAAACGTGAATAAATTATCTCATATCAAATGGCCACTACATCCAAATACATGTTTTCTGCCCTTCCACACTAATTCTCATCTCGGTTCAGCCTTCAGTATTTTTTTTCCTTACAGTTACATCCACTAGTATTTCAGAAATGCACTTAATACAATATTAAAAAGTTTGTGCTAAGGGTGATAAATGCAAATTAGTACTTGAGGTGTATCTGGTATTTGACATCGTAAGGTTCCTGGTGCTGCTGCAGACACTGAGGAGGCTGTGACATACAGGATTACGCTTTAGAGGGGTTATGAATTTGATGAAAGCTTCACATGTGGGGGTACCCAAACAATACAAATAATCAAGATGGAACAGACTCCCTTGGAGTCTGGAAAAGCACAGTGGAATCCCTGCTGTTATCATAAGGGGGTGTTAGACCAAAATAGTTCAATACAAAAGTGATTAACTAATCCGTCAATGAAAATTACTTAGAAAATAGTATCTAGGATTTTCCCCAAGTGTTACTCAGTAATTCAAGCAGCACCCACATTTAAAGACATGTCTGAGTAAGAAGTGAGTCATCAGGTAACTACTACCAGATCACAGAGGAATAATTGATGAGAAACATGTTTAAAGTAAAGCTAGCAAGCTGTGTTCTGACTGCAAACTCAGAAACTTCTGTTAAAAAAAAAAAAGAAAAAAAGCCAAATAAAGTGGAACTGGATTTAAAAACAAACAAACAGAACCCTGTGGAACAATCCCTGAAAAACAAACTAAAAAAAGCATTTGTTACTAACATGCCAGATTCTTAAATCTAAATTTTACGTATCCTTAGTAGATTGACAGTTCAGTCTTACATAGAAGCGTGGAAAACTGGCTACTTAGCTTTGCTTTGATTTAGTTCTGATTTATAACCACTTGCATTTTCCAACAGCCAAGTCCTGGCACAACTCTGAAGTATCTGGTATGCAAATGCTAAAGGGTAGAGTTTAAAGCCAAATAATTGCCTTTGAAATGTAACATTAACACTAGCCTTTTTGGTGGGGATAAAAAAAAAGGTGATAAAGTATCTGACTATAACTGAGATCTATAACTTAGAGCCATAACTGAGATCCTGCACACACATGAAAATTGAAAACCACTGAGTGTGGTATCCTCAATATGTATGCACACAATTAAAATATTTTGATGCCCTCACAGACACAGTTTACATTAAAGATGAGCCACAGCACACCTCAGATGCTGACAAAATTTTGCCTACAAATAATCAGAATTAGGAGAACTTTATTAGATGCAGGAGTACTATAAAAGCAGTATTAATTCTGTATTTTGTGCACACAGTCTGACGTTTATTCCAAATGTTAAGAGGACATGCTACTCCAAATTAGAATTACAACATTTCTTAAGTCATTTTGGCAGATTGTAATCCTTATCCATTTCTACGAATACACAATTGCTAAAATAAGAAATATTATTTTTATACAGGGTTCCTGTACTAAATACAGAATTTCTTTTGGCCAACTTGATAATCACAACCCCAACTCCAAGTCAGATTCGGAAAGATTTGCAGTTTTTTTTAAATTAATTTCCTCTGGGACAACATTATGCTGTGGTTCCCAAATAGAAATAGTTCAGTATAAAAATTTGTATTTTGAACACTATTTATGTGGGTAACAAAAGTATCTTTTGTTCTTTATGAAAATAAAAACTGTATTGCAATGAGTTATTGTGTGGTTTGTTTTAACAGAACAGAGGTAGTTTTATTTCACCTTTGGACATAGGTATTAGTGAACATGAAGGTTTAAGAAAATCCTGAATAAGTGAAAATAAGGACCAACTATTAAATAATGTTGTTTACATAATAAATACTGTGGTCTAAATGTAGGAAAGCGTATTTGTTGCTTTATTATTTTTTTAGCTGTAAGCTTTTTTAGTTAGCGGCATTTTTTAGACAAATATTTGTATTTCTATGACATGTTAAGCCAAGGTAAGGCAAGATACACATAATTTAATTTTTCACTTTTCTTAAAGACAGAGTATTCCAAATAATTTCTACAAACAAATTCAATTTGGGTGTAACCTTAGCTTCCATGCTTTCCTGCTTTTTGTCACCTGAAAGTATGATATTCTCCCTCTGGAAATTGAGGGCAAAAAATTGGAAATGGAATCCAGTAACTTAAATGAAAAGTGGAAAAAAGGAGTCAAGAAAGTAAATGTGTTCTACGCTCTCTGTGTAATTAGCTCATAAAAAATGAGGTTAGGGTTAAATTTTTGTATAAATAAAGATTCTACTAGCATATTAATGTTAATTTTCATGACTAAACTACAATACATTGATAAGAAAAGATCAGAGGGACACAGTACTGTA
Organism: Pseudotriccus pelzelni; assembly: GCA_035584735.1. Lineage (NCBI taxonomy): Eukaryota > Metazoa > Chordata > Aves > Passeriformes > Tyrannidae > Pseudotriccus > Pseudotriccus pelzelni. The sequence goes on from JAWMRA010000113.1 coordinate 15,038,916, forward strand.
GGTTTCTTAAAGAATCAGGCCAACATTCAATAGATGCCTGGGTATGGAGGAAAATAAATCATTAAAGATCAAACCTGAATTAAGCACATAATCTTACTAGAAGGATATACTGTGGGTCTACTTTTAAAGAATTTGAAAGATAATTCACATGTAATAGGGCTCACATCACAATTTCATATTCTTGCTTGTGCAGAAGCCAAGATACCTGATTGATTTCTCAACGATACGATAGTCATGTTATAAAGGTATGGAAAACAGGTATGTTCTTGTAAGTTTTCTTCTGCATTAAATGAAAACTTTATTTTTAGCAGTCACTAGTTAATAACATTAGTGAGATTCTGGATTTTTAGAAACTAAATCAGAATACGTCCACATAACCAATCTTATCCAGGCTTTTTAAACAATAACTTTAATAATAACTATCCCACGTAATTAATCAATTGGCTATTTGATTCTGTCCCTTTTTCCTACTTAACACAATAAACATGACAAGTTCAAATGGCATGTTCACAGTGATTACAATGTGTAAGAAACTGAATTTTAGAAAGCCATGCAGCATTTGACAAGCCTGAAAACTTTGACGTTGAATATTATTCTTAAAGTGTTCTTAGTCCTGAGGGTTGTAACTATGGCATTACATGCAATTACTTGTTGCGTTTGCAAGTCCCCAGTGGCAATAATTAGTCTACCTGTTGACATACTATTTCTCTACTCTATTGTTAATGCAGGCAATTGATTTGCACATGGGTGTAATTACCATCACTGATGGTGTCGGAGATGAGCTTCCCCACCAGGGTTCTGTCAATCACCACTTTCTCCAGCTGCGGCCCAGAAAGGCTTAGGGACACCAAGACACCCGAGTGAAAGAGGAGCTAAATCCAAGGAGCGAGAAAACGGGACGGCAAAAATCATTAATAAAGTGAAACGTTTCAAGGTACATATTAGCCCCCGTCCATTAGGCAGTAACCCAATTTTCAAAATTACAAAAAACGAATTATCATTGACGTGAAGGTGTCTTGAATGACTCGGAATGCTTTTTCAGTGAAAGAGAGAGATGTAACACGACACTGAATTACACGGGTACGAGAGTTACAATTGCTGAACACTTGAAGAAGCAGCTTGCTAAGTCCCCAAATGTTACATAACATGTACTGAATTCGTTTGTTAAAAATGGAGATCAGAATTCTGCCCCGAGTGAGGGAAGGAATGACACTGACCGCTCTATCACCCATGGATCTGATCTTTGCTGTACAAAATAACTGCACAGCCTGCATGAAAAAATATAAAAAGTAGAGGTTAATGTAATTTTATGTTATTGTCACATATTTAAACCAGCACCTTTTTGCTATCCCGTTATTTCTGATCATTCATATACTGTTTAACTTAAATAATGATGCCCTACCACAGAGATAGCTGTTAGCTCCCAATAAATCCCATTCACTCCTCAACATAAGGTTATAGATGTCTCTCTTAGAAAGAAAGAATTTAAGTTCTTGGACAGAATAGTCAGAGGGTTATTTCAGAGCTAATTAAATCATTCTGCGTAATTAATTTAAATTAAATGATATATATAATCTTGAAGACTAAGTCACAGTACTTATCAGGTCCTTCTGATGCCTTATTTTGTATGAGAGAGAGAATTCTCAGTGGGTGGAGTTATGAAAAGCATTTATTTTTGCATAATAAAAACCATTAGTTATTTTCTGAATGCAACTACTACAGCAAAGGAAATCAGAAAATAAAACCCATAAAAGAAATCCTCAGTGGAAAGACTGTTGCAGATAAGTCCAGGGGGCTCACCAAAGGCCAGGAATCTTGGACTCCAGCTCTTTCTTCTACCTAATAGCAGATTTTTAAAGAAACCTCTGTGCTTTTTTCAAAAAAATTCAGCTGCTGGAGAAATACTTGTAGGAGAATTTGGCAGGAAAAAAAATCCCTTTTGGTTCTGTGCTGGAGATACGAGACAAACATATTTGCAATATAATTTTTAGAACTCTCTTGCAGTGAGATCCACTGGATTATATAATAAGCAGAAAAGTATGGGGGACAGGAATGTAGTTATCTAATTGAGCTTGCCCCTTGTGCAATGCCTTGTTCCTGATAATTAAGTTACGGAAATCCTCAGTTATGCATATTTTGCTATATTACTACAGCTCTGTGCTCTCCATAGCAAAGAACAGAACAAGTGTATTTAAATAAATTATCTTCTGGCCCTGACTAATATCTTTAACCAACGTTTTTTGAAAATAAACTCCAGTGATGTGTGAAATAGAAACAAAAAAATACCTGTGACGTGAAATGAATTTTTGAGAACGAAATGATCAGTCTCCATCCTGCCAAAATCTAATCATGCATTCACTTGATAAATATATATAGTCAATGTTTCAATATTCCCTGTCATGACAGATGTCCTTTAAGGTTTTGTCCTAGTAAAAATGTTAGACACGGTTACACTCATGCAGCTTTTATTACAATCTTTCAAAACTTCAATTTGTTCTTATGTTGAAGTTAGAGCAGATAAAATCACAATTTATTTCCAACATGGTAACGTGAAGTCCAGCAAGGTTTGACTACTGTTAGCTACAAATGTCCGAAAAACCCAGTTGAAAAAGTGAGTTGAAACCCAAAAGTTGCCAAACTGTGACGTAAGCAACGATCAACCAGAATTATGTACTCTAGAAAGCTCAGTTCTAAATAACTGAATGAATATCAGCCTGATAGAGAAGAGTAAAACACCCCAAATCCTTCAGTGTTATGTGCCAACAGAAGAGATGGTGCAATCATACAAATAAACTCTCCAATATGTTTCTTCCACAACACCTTTGCTTGGGAGCTACGTCCTTCCCTCAGAAAGTGTTACTGTAATGATAAGTTGTTCCCAGGCCTCCTTTTCTTGCAGGGAGCGAGGAAAACGAGCTGGAGTTAACCTGGGAGAAAAGCCACTGCGAATCACAACTCTGTTTGTAGCCTCCAGGTTTACCTGACAGAGTAGGGAAACACACCACCCATCCAGGTAATGAGGGGAGGCCAAACAGGAAAAAATGTGTTTTGATGGTTAAGGATCTTGACTGACTGCATTATGGAATGAGGCCACATGCTTGTCATTCTGCTGACACGTCCCTCCGCTATCCTGTGTACAGATGTGCTTCCAAACTCTTGGCCTGAGTGCAACAAGTAAGGTTAGGATTTTTAAACTCAGGGTGCAAATTCACTTTATCTGTATGTATTCACTTCCTGGTAAAGGCATGGATCACACCTGTTACAGAGCTAGAACAGAAATTAATGAAAACTGCTCCAGTGTTTGATGACAAGACATTTATATAAATACAAAATATTGTGGTAATGGGCGTGCTTTGCTTTACATCTATGAAACTAGTCATTAAATCAGTGCTATGGATTTTCAAATTCCATAGATCTCTGTACTATCAGTATGACATGACAGAATGACAGAAAGTAGGTAAAACCAGTATAATTTCCATGGCTTTTACTGTTTTTCCATTGTGTTCCGTCATTCTTTTCATTTTACAGTAAAACATTTTTTTCCATTATGCTCCTCAGAAGTTTGAGAAATCTGGGAAAAACTTAAATTTTACTTTAACAAATTTTTACTATATTAACTTGCCATGATTGGTAACATACCTTTTCTCCATAGGTTTAAGTTCATTCTTCTAGGAACTTTAGAGTCCAAATTTAAAAAGTAAATCAGAGCCTTTTCACCCTAGATAGCCATTTAGGTTAGTATTTAATCCATATTCCTTTAAAAATATTTCGGACTAGAATTGAGGATTTTAAAAAATCAGTTCTTGAAGTTTATCATGAAATAAAAGCAGGTACTTAAATAGAGCAGGGCAGGGGTGGAGTCACCACCTCTGGAAGTACTGAAGACATGTAGACGTGGCACTTAAGGACACGCTTTAGTCATGAACTTGGTGCTGTTAGGTTAACAATTGGACTCGATCTTAGTGGTCCTTTCCACCCTAAATGATTCTCTGATTCTACACTATCTGCTGTCAAAAAATATTCTGCAACAGAGAAAATTTTTATGTGCTCAGATTGAAACCACTATTTCAATTTGTTTCTCACGGTGTAGTCCATGCAAAGATGGTTACATGATAACAAGGGTTAGGTGCTGGTACACATACGCTTGCACAGTTCAGCTCACATTTTGGTGGATGGGAGCAATCCAATCATAAGTACAAATGAATATAAAGCAAATAGGGAAGATTGCAAGCTTGGCTTGAACACACATACAAAGTGATTCGACTCCAAAAAGTAGTGCTCAAGGGAACTGCCCATCATTTCTCAGGAATGAATGCGAATGTAAGAGGCTTTATTTATACCAGGCACTGAATCATTCCATCTAACAGATACTAAATTAGGGAAGGAAATTCACAATAATGAAACACATCATAAATTTTTCAGATTGAAGTACTGTGACGGGAAAAATAAAATCAGAAGAGTAATCTCTACAGCTTAAACAGTCTCCAGGTGTTCCTAAACAAAATATGAAAACATGACTTCATACCTACTGGAAGAATAGGCAGAGCCTTTGTGCTTGAATGCAGCCTGAGTGAAACGTTTGGGCATGTGGTCATTCTACATGCTGGGAAGGAAGGGCCGCTAAATTTCAGTGTTACCGAGGAGTTGAATGTGAAGACTCTGATAGAAGGGATTATGTACTTTATGTGCCAAAAGTTGTTCTCCAATGAGCAAGAAAGACATAAGAAGGAGTTGAGGATACTCAGGGGAAGACTTAGCCCTTCGCTTCCCCAATAACAGTGTGGTCTAATATATATTTGAGTTAGGTTTTTATTAAGCAGAGGACTTAAGTACTGGTTAATGACTTATGGATTTTAGTAGAACCTAAGCATGTACTTAAGTGGGTTCCTTTATCCTCAGAAACCTTAGCTCTTGCCTCCTCATTCATCCAGCTTAGCTGCTTATCAGCCCTTCTACCTAAAAAGATACCTGAGGAGCAAAGCTAGGATTTGCTTGTATCTGATTAAAATTGGAAGAGAAGGAAAACATGCCTGTAAAAAATATTGCTGCAAACTGTTTTCCCTTAGAGAGTCCAACTGACAAAGGAATATGCAAAAGGAGAAGAGAATTGCAAAGCATTTCTTGTTCAAGCAGGTTCCCAGGGTTTTTCCCCACCTCTTCATTCCAGATTGCTTTCTTAGCCACCCCACCATAATTACTGTCTTGCATGCCTTATTACAGATGAAGTTATTGTTGTTACACGTTACTGTTTCACAATAATCAATGCATTTGTACTTCTAGCTCCAAATATCTAAAACCACACAACACATTAATGGTTGTGATCAAAAGCAACCAAAAGAATTTAATATGAGGGCAGTGTTCCCCTCAGTAACTGGTGATGGGTGCTAGCTGCTCATGTGTTCTAGCCAGAATGTCTTGATTTTGATATCAAATGTGCTGCTCTATGTCACCACATAGCTTGCTAAATCACTTTGCTTATGGGCATTGTAGGTGATAGAACAGGCCATGTCAGAAAACACTGCTGCAGATCTCAATTCAGAATCCAGTTCTAAGTATGCCAATGATGGCAACAGAAAAACCATTTATATGCATATGTAAATTGCAACACAAGCACAATTAAATGAAATCAAAACAATTTAGCAAAGAATACATAAATCTTTTTCATTAGCAGGTAACAGATATGATTCATAGCTAGTGCTTGGCTCTGATACAATAAAATGTATAACAGTGTTGGCATGTGTTTAATTCAACACCGTAATGCAAATGTAAAACTAAAAAAAAAAAGCTGGAAATCAAATCTTTTGGCTAGACCTCATTAATTTTTACTGCCTTATATTGTAAAACCAAACTTAACCAATGGCATAATTTCACAGGAAGATTTCATGATTTTGTGGCAAAACTTAAAAGCATTCCAAAGAATTAGAGAAGGAGACCAAAAAGAAGGGAAGCAGTCAGAGCTGAGTTGAGTAAACTCAACAATACTGATAAAATTAATTCCTTAGGTTATTACTCCTCAGCAGGGAAAGCTGAGGAGCACAGTGGCATCTTATTGTAAAGACTTCTTGTCTTTTTCCCATCATCCTTCTTTTATGGTCTACTTATTTTCCTTTGACATCAGCTAACTGAAGATTATAGGATTATTTCAGCAACTCAACACAGGTCATCAAAGTTGGGGGTCAGAAGTACCATAGAGAAATGGTGTGGGTTTAGATCCTATTGGAAGGGAGCTAAAGAGAAGATCTTAGCCCTTTAGGACTCAACTAAGCTCTTTTAAATATGAGTGCAAGCTCCTTGACAAAAATCCCTGTACTGTCTAGGTTATGTTTACATGAACTGGCACATCATCTATTTCAGAAGCTCTAAGCAATACTACAATGTGTACTTAGCACTGGAAAAATAAAGGTCAATGGATTTTTTTTTGGCAATGGACAAGGAAGTAAACATGAAACTTCTAGTACACTGATTGTACAAAGAAAAAAGTAACGGGAGATTTTGATGCATAAAATGAATGGAAAAATAGAAAGCTGGGCCAGCATTATGGTCATTCTAGGCAAACTCCTACAGAAAAGCCAACTTTGAGAAATACATTAATGCAATAGACAAGATTTCTCATTGAGACATATGCATGAGGTCTAATTGGTCATTTGGTTAGCGTGACAGCACACTTACTTTTAGCACATGCATATGTAAAATTATAGCCCCCAATTTTTGCCTGTGGGCTAGTTTTATGATGGAAGTGCTGGAGGAAGCAGTGAGGGATTAGGAATACTGATGTTTAGGTTACAGAAGGCACATTAGCAGCAGTCCTATGTTTGTTTTTCACAAAATCTGAGAAAAATGCTACACTCTTTTAAAGGATAGCCTTGTTATCATTCTATCACCCTTCAGATTTCTTTCTATTTGTTCTGTCTTGCTCAAGGTTCCAGCAGTCCCTGACTTTTTGGATGGCACATTGTTATTACAATACAAAGAGCATTACTCCTGGTTCAGCTATAGATATGACAGATGCAAATACAAAGAATATTTATTGAAAAATATGATGGCTGTTGAGCTAAATATTTATATTTCTATATATAACTTCATTTGACAATGCATTGCTACAAAAACCAAAGAGCTAAAAAAAAAAAAAAAGATACTATAATTAAACCATATACTCAAATTTACCCCAAAACATCAAAATTATGACAATCAGGGTAATTCACTACATGCTCTTCATGCTGTTTGTCTAACACATTGCTTTCTATTACTCTTGAAAGTTAATGCAAGCTGGACTCTTCCCACGAGCTCTGGTATCCATACAAAAGAGGCTGTGAAGACAGTAGTGCTATGCCACAGACCCCACCATTACGTGGTAAGCACTTTCTGCTGAAACAGTTGATTAGTATTCTACATAGAGTTAAAAAATAAAGGTACAACACCTTTTCCAGAGGCTTCAGAATATTTGCATCAAAAAGGGACAGTCCAATTATTGCTGTAAAACGCTCAAAGACAGATGAGGAGCAGAGAAACAAACCATCTGACATCAAAATTGATAGAAGACAGCTTTTCTGTTCTAGACTCTTCCAAATGATTCATTTTTTTCTCTATTTTATTTTAATTTGTTGGAGGTCTTTTATTTTCAGGAAGACAGAAAGTGGAATAACACAATTGTTTTAGCAAAACATTCTAAGCCTTGTTGGAGATTTCAATAATCAGTCACTATTATGCAAAAAAATATTTTGTTTTGTAATTGAGAAATCAAAAGGAGAATTTAAGGACAGAGAAATGGCTGTGATTTTTATCTATAACTTTCACTCTGGCTCTGTTTTATAACCTATACCATCAGTTATACTCTGGCCATGAAAACCATCTACAGAAACCCCCCAAATCCTCAATTAATTAAACTACTCCTTTACATTATTCAACCCAATACAGAGCTAGACCTAACATACTAAGATGAAAGCACCCATCTCTTTTCTTTCCCATCTTGCACAAGAAATAAGTAAAATTGTATTTGTCTCATTTATGTTGATTTAAATTACTTAGAGGATGCTAAGTTAAAAAATAAAAAAAGAAGAGTTTTATACAGACTGACAGTCAGCCAAAGGTGTTCTATTATGAAGGCACAAGAAAGAAGTTGACTATTCCAAAGTATGTGTTGGTAAAGAATGAGGGTGAGTGCAAATAGATGGGAGGGGAAGGAAAATGATAAAGGAAGAATGGACAGGGAAAGCAAATGAAGAGACAGCAAACCGGGAAGAAAATGAATACACTCACAGCTAATTGACTTGGTATTTCTTAACCAAATTCCTTTCCTAATCAGAACAATAATAACAGGAAAAAATGAGTCCTCTAGATTAGCATACAATTAATATTTAAATAAGCTCTAGAAGATTAACATTCACAGATATATACTATGTAATCTGTACATGAATGATAGACATTAACTAGGGATAAGATCTGATAGGCAAATGTAGCTTAGACAATAATATTTTTATTATTGAGACGAAAAGACTACATGCCATTTGGCATACCAAGTATTTAAACATTTTGCTATTCTTAAAGACATTTCTGGAATTTTAGTTGTATAATGTTCAGATATCTAATATTCATTCTGTTGACCCACATTTGGAGCTATTTGAATGACAAGAAAAAAGTAGGAGACTGAAAAAGCATAAAAGTTAGAAGACAAAATTTCTTTTTAGAAACAGTAATATTGACAAGTATTCCCCATGCCAAAGCAGTTTCAAGTATGATGCAATTCCTCATGAAGGCTGTATAAACATATAAAATTCATGACACATGTTTTTCAGAAGCAGCACATGATTAAGGACCTAAAGCACATGTCACGTTCAGCTCTCCTACCTGTCCTGCTGCTCTGTTGTAATGAGGATGTGAAAAGGTTTTTCTTGTGTACAGTATGTGGAACCCATACAGCCAGAGAACATAGCTGTATGTGTGCCACATGTCATAATATCTCCTATTCCATAATTTGATTAATGATCTAGTTGGTTTAGAGTTACAGTTTCCCTCCCATATTACACAAGAATAAAGTAACAGTGACAGACATGAAAATAATTAAGACATAAAAATATAATATAACACAGATTTTATATGTCATATTCCACAGACCTGTCTATATATTTTAACTGGTCCCTCAGCCTGCTATTCTGAGGTACAGGATGTTCTCAGTTTCCCCAAACAATAAGAGTAACAATAACAACAACAGCAGCAGCAATAATCATCCTCATCATCTCTCACAATAAGGGTCCTTTAATGTAATTTTTTTTGTGTTGATAAACCCCAGATTTTTACTTCAAACATGTATTTCAGAGCAGAAATTTAAATAAACCCAATCTAGGTAATAAGAGTCCATATATTAAAAAAAGCCCAACGATTTTCGGTGTTAGTTAACATTTTAACACTACTGCTTCCATCACTGAAAGGCTGTTTAGCACCACTGGCTGAACACTGCATAACACAATACCTGACAGGTATGTTTGTTCTTCCATTTGCTCAGCACACATGGAGTGTTTTGCATTAAGTCCTAGAGGGCAACAGAAAACAGAGAGTGGAGTTGGCAGCACACACTGTCACTATCAGTTAACAGAGTTCTGATTCTCAAGTCCACAGATGAGGCATTCCACACAAAGATGCAGCTGTTTTAGAACAGCCCACCAGACAAAAGCACATTTATCATCACTGGGAGAGTTGGATCTTTATGAAAACTAAAGCTGTTGAAAGAGGTCTAAAAACCGGATTAGATGTCGCTGTACTTGAAACCTTCTGAAACGTACCTCCACCTCCTTGAGTGCATCTCGCAGTTTGTCTGGTCTCTTGGTTTTCAGGATCCAAGGATAATCTCGAGCTGTCAAATAAAAGTTTAAAAAAAAAATAGGCAGAAGGTAGAGAAATGTGTATATATAGGTTACTGTATATATATATGCGTGTGTGTGGGGAGGAACATGTACAGACATTTTTATGTATAATTTAAAAAGTTCTTCAAGTTGAGCTTCCTTTTCAGTGGAAACACAAAACTAAGATTCCTAGGAGTTACTTTAAACGCAAAACTTACCCACCATTGGAAGGAACTGGCTGTGGTTTCTATTGTCAAAGGATCTCCTTTTGGAAGGCTCAGTCATAGGAACAGTTGGCATTTTCTATCCACACTGACCATGACTTCCCCATGGCAATTATGTATAAAGCTCTCAGGATCTTACCCAGCTTGCAATGAAAAAGTATCTCCTGCTCAGTATGTTAACTCAGATTTAAGTCATCAAATCCTAAAGAGATTCTATTCTTCTGAACTAACATTTCATTGCCTAGTTTCATAAGCAGGCACTAACATGTCTGCAAAATATATATGCATGGATATAGGCATATATAGAAGTATTAAAAACAGGCAATTGTGAATGCCACAACTTACAGAGTGTAGTTATTTATAGGATTTGTTTTTGAAAATTTGGTCTGAAGAATCTGCCAAGTCAAGCAAAGAAGAAACTTCATGACTGCTGAAGTTCTTTAATAAATTTATTAATGCACAGCACACTGTTGTGAAAATTCTGCCCTAATACATTAATTCTAGTAACCAGGAGGAAAAGCTTCCTCTGCAGTTGCCAGTAATTGGCTTGTTTCATGGCTGAGAATCAGGCTCTAATAACTTGTGAAATTTCTTCATTTAAAAGTGAGCAGTTCTCTGTTCATAAGTGTACAATAAAAACCATGAGAAACTAGAACACATTGTTTAAAATCTGTTCCTATTTAAAGGAAACCTGATGAAAAGTTTTGAGCTCCAGGCTGTCAGTTTGTATGCCAACTTCCAGACTGAATGACTTAGCAGTTATGCTTAAACCTCCCTGCAAAAAGGAGCTTACAATGGAAGTGCTATAGAGTGAAAAAATGAAGGATTTCATATATCAACAAAAGAGGACACCAGCATACAACTTCTCTTTGTGTTTTATTGGACTGAAGCCAGTGTTGGTGTAACTGTTATGATAATATTAATTAGGCATGTAAGATCACATTTGCAGTGGTTGCCTTCATAAATACTGGAATATTTATCCACATATGCAAAATGGGAAATTGCCTGTGCAGATACCAAACTATCTGTACAAATCAACAGCTGTGAATAAAGTTCCCCAGTGCTCCTTTTTCCAAAATGTGCCATGCAGGCTTTGTGCCAAGAGCACCCCTGTATTCAGAGCAGTGAAGTGCAGCAGCTTGTGCTGCTTTTGCCTGTCACATGTAGAACACGTAACAGCCAGGGCTTGCGTGTAACGGGGTTTATCTGGGCCTGCTTCTCCTTTCAGACACACAGCGCCTGTAAGATAACGCTACGCTGAGCACAAGGGATGTAAACCTATGATGCTGCTCCCTGTGTGCAACTCTTCCTCACCTGCCCACCTTTTCAGAGCTGTACTGACTCCCACTGACACAAAACGCTCTGCCGTGGGTGTAGATCCACCACGCATGGCCGCGTGAACCTGAACACCCATCCCCAGCGGGGCTTCAGCCTGCTCCAAACACACCCAATGCTGCTGCAAAGAACTAATCCTCCCAGAACACATTTTGCCTTCAAATGCATGCACAATTCTGTGGAAATTTTCATTCTGGTAACAGCACAGACATTCCTTGGTGAAGTTGTCTAAAAAAAAAAATCAATTAGATTTTTCAGAGTTGTCATGTAGTAATGTCTGAACATTAATGAATGCTCTGAGCAATAGTAACCACGCAGGAGTTGTAAGACTTGAGCTACAGAGAAATTGTACTAAATATAAAAAATCTTTGCCACAGTACTGCTGTGTGGTAGTATGAACTGAAATTGCTTTGAACTAGCTAACAGTGTAAATATTTCCAAGCTAAAAGCATTCTATGAAGGCAGCTAATTATTAATCTGGAATTTGATTTTGGCTGAAAGTACTTTAGTTATAATTTTCAGTTTTAAGGCAGTTGGTATTGCAATTCAAGAGCTGATGGGGAAAATGTTTATTGCTCGTCTCCTAAGTAAAATTTCATAAGGAAAAATCTGGATTATTTTTGTGATCCTTCTCAACACTGGATTTGAGAAGCAATACAAGCTACCATGCTTAGTGACAGAAAAAAAAACAGATTGCAAATATACCAGGAAGGAATAACTACACATTTTGAATTGTTTTGTGCTGTGTAGTTCTGTGACTATCTGTCTTAGATGACATGTGCAGAAAGTTACATTAGAAGCAGTCTGAGGTTATTTTAATGCTTTTCCAGGGACACCACCAATCCAAATTAACAATTTGGCCTTCCTGTAACAAGAAACTCAGAAAATATCCTTACATTCTGCTAGCTTTTGCTTCTCTTCTAAGTAACTGTGCTTCATCTGTGATGCTAAAGGAAAGAGGATGAAAAGATGAATGATAATCCTTACAACTGCTGTCAGCAAATATTAATATTTGAGGACTAACACAGTTTGATAAAACACAGAAATTTACAAAAATAGTTAAGACAGCCCCGATGTTTTCACCTTGTAAGACAGATACCTTAAATTCGCAGTGAAAGAAAGGCTTACACAGCCCAGCAGGTGGGCTGGTGTTACTGAGCCCCCCAGTCTCATCAGATAGTGAAGGGAGCTGCAGCTGAGCCCAGGACTGGGCTGAGTCCGTCTGTCTATCAGCAGGGCCACGCAGACAGCGGAGTGAGGACCGTGGCATGACTGCGCCAGCCTGGGCCCAAAGAGGGGGTAATTCCAGCCCAACAGACCTTTGGGCCCGTGGTGAAACTTGTAGGATTAACAGGATTAATCAGATAAAGAAAATGGATCGTTCTCTCTGAAATGGCCATTTCAGATAGCAGGCAGGGCGCCGAGGCCGGGCTGGCACTGAGGCGTGTTTGAGATGCCCTCTGCTGGGGTCCCAGTGTGTGCTGGGCTGAACAGAACATAAAATATCTTAAAAAACATAAGAATTCAGAGTATAAATTCCCACTGAGGTTTCTAACGGCATAAAGTGAATATTTTTCCAAATTTTTTTTCTTCTCTGATTTTATTAAAAAGTTTTTAAACACTCTGACATAAATTGGGAGAGAGAATCTCTTTCTGTGCTTCCTTACCCCATAGAAATAAAAAGACATATATTAACAAAAAATTCAAAACTGCATTTTTGGTGTCAAACATTGAACGTTTTGAGGTTTTGTTTAGTTTCAGTTATGGTTATTTATATTTTACCTGGTTCTTTCTTGTCAGAGTACTGGTGGATCCCAATGTCTTCATCTATACAAATAAATGTTAATATTATTTCATTATGGGTGTGACACTAGAAACAGAACACAACTTAGCAAGCAAAGTTCAGCATCTCAATTTTTGCCAGGTGAAACACTGTTAGGTGTTAAAATACAAGCACCAGTAAAAAAAACCAGTATACAGTCTGAATACCATTAGGGCTCCCAAGAACCAGCAGGCAAGGCATGAAAAAGGATGTGACAAATTTATTTGGAGCTGTCATTTCCCTCACATACAATTTGATTCTCTTCCAGCTGCCAACGTGCAAAAGTATTTTTACCACTTTCCTAATCAGCATATTTTGTGTTCTTTCACAAGGAAAGGTAAGTATCACAGTGAAAAGTGTACCTTAGAATAACTTAAAATGTTTTCTGATGACTGACACAGCTGAGCTAGAGACAACAGGTATTTTTTAAGATTGATGAACTCATAAATTTGCTCTTTCAAAGGATCCAATATTCTTAATCTATAGGTAGTATCGTCTACCCGGTTCCAATGGCAAAGAAATTTGGATGTTTCAGCTACATCAGGACTACAACCACACCAGCCACTTCCGGATGTGGCTGACAGGCAAATAGTTGGGTGTGCCATGGCAAGCTCCACTAAGTAGACCTAAGGACAGTGTTACACTGCATCTGTTAAAAATAATTAGCTTGTCACTGCATCCATCTCCTTCTAAACTCAGACAGGGATATACCACGGGGAGAAATTCTGTACATGGAGGAAGAAGGTAGGAAGGCACTGAAATGGCAGGCAGGTTTTAAACCAGGACAGCACTCCTCCCTTCTGCCTCAGAATTTTTGGATGAGGTCTCTAGGCAACAAATAAATGGAAGCAAGAAGGTCAAAAGTGGAAAATAGGCACAGTAACACACTTCTTTAACTACAGTAAATCACAACTGTGATTCACTTTAACCATCAGACTTCTATGAAATACAGCTTTTGACTTTTTGATGTTATTTGTTGTTACAGAACACCTCTCGCACAAAGATGGGATGTCAAAGGCATATTGAGCCAATACTTGAATAATAGCATTCAACTGAATATTCACTGATTATTCAAAATAATATTTCAGCAACAGTATTGTACACTACAATGGCATGATGTGTTATAAATAATATTTTGATGTGGTCCACTTATAAACCAGTGGGGTTTTTTTCAGTATTATATTTTAGCAATAGCAAGGCAAGAAGAACAAAGGTAATTTCTACATGGCTGGTAATTAGTCATGTGTCTCCTGGAAATATCAGTTAATAAGATAAATATGTCCTTGCAAGTATAAAATTTCATGTAATTATGCAAAATACCCAGAACATGCAGTATTTTCTTTTTTTCCCACTGAGTACAAATCACAATGCCTCTGCAGGTCACTTGACCGTAGATCATTCACCCAAAGTAGTTGTTACACTGAAGCTTACAATCAAGTAGACTACAGCTTCCTGAGAAGAGAAGTGCATTCAATTAAATGTAATCTTAACATTTTTTACTTGAAAGGATGCTCCAGTTCTATGGCAAGATAAGCAAAGAAGCTGACCAAGTTCAAACACCATATTGCTGCCTAATTTTATTTCTCCTAAGTATAAAAAAAACCATTTCATTTGGGTAGTCAGAATTTTACATTAGTTTAATATTTACCAATGAGCTTTGATGTTTTGTTTTAGTGACAGGTAAGAGCTCACCTCTAATACGTAAGTTGGTCTTCAAAGACCACAGAAACATCTCAGTCAGGAAGAAGGACATCTGGTGACATATGGAGCCTTAGAGCTGGGAAAAGAAGGAAAGAAACCTCGTGAGCCAATTAATTCATTACCCTCTACCACCTATGAAACTGTAGGTATTTTGGAAACTAAGTGCTAGAAGAACCTAGTCATGATGATATTTTGTTGTATGTAAGCTGTAGCTTTTGATCACAATAAAATGAATAATGTGTGGGAAAGAATAGAATAAGAAATAGAATATGTCTATATGCATGTCGTGCACAGACACAAATCAGCATTTCTTTAAATAAGCTGCTCTTACTAAAGTAAATAATTTTGTGCTTGATGCTTCTCATACACACATTATAATCTATTTTTACTGTATGGTTATTACCTTGACATATGCAAAAGTGAAACCACTCTTTAAATATCCGGTTTAGACAGGAAAATTTGACTTTCAGGCCAAATTTTTTAAAGGCTGTACATTGGGAAGTGTCAATATAGTCAAGAAACAGCTTTGAGCACAACATCTGCAGATATTAGTTATAGTGCCAAAACCAACAAATGATGTCCTCTAAATAAAAAAACCAAACACTTAGAATAAATCAATTAGAACTGATAAAACAACAGATGTGAAGCATACAGAATATGAGTTGAAATATTATGTACACTGGCTACTTATTATAGGACCACTGTAAATGTGGCACTGTACTCGAACATTTTTCTTTTTTGAAGTAGACTCTTAATTTGCTTTCCTTGAGTGCCATTTAGACAGTGAATCAATTAGAAGATGATTGCAGAATTTCTATTGCATGGAGTACCAGACCTTTGCATCAAGAGTGCCATGATGAAAAACACGTGCCGGAATCTCAGGCGGCATCAAGGAAGCTATCGTGGTCCCAGCAGAGCTGGGAGACCTTGAGGTATTATCACTCAAGCTAATGTGTATGTTTTGAAGTACTGCCTAATCCACTGAAATAGCACCAACTGGAAATAGCATTTTCTTTTCACTGATCCCCAAACGTACAAAAAGTCTTGCTGACTTACTAAATCCCATAGTTCTATCAAAAAAAAAAAAAAGAACAAGCTCACAACACAGATCTAGTAAATATACCTTCATCCTGGGTGAGAATGAGGTTTGGAAAAAAAATGCAAGGAGATTAGTAGCATGGTGGTCTGTTGAACATGAGAACCATTTTTGGTATAAATATGGATGACAGCAGCCCATCTTTTTCCATGTGGACTAAAGTAAAAGAAGATTGTACATTATAATTTTATCTGTTTTCTCATTTTTTTCCTTACTTACAAGTGAAACAAAACTTGCATTCCCCAGGGCCCATAGATCCTAGATTAGAATCTCTCACTAATAGGAAGTCATCAAATTGAGTGACCTTCTCAAAATCCTATCATGGCTTGACTTAAAAAAACCCTCACACACCTCTGAGTGGCAGATGATCTGTTCAGCTGGAGAAGAAGGCACACTGCCCAGAAGCAAAGTGTGGTGGGGTGCCCTGAGTGGACTCCAGGTGCCCACCGAAGCCGCTCTCACTCCCCTGCTGAGGGGGACAGGGAAGAGAAAATACAATGAAAGGCCTGTGGGCCAAGAAAAGGATGGGGAGAGATCACTAACTGACATGGGCAAAACAGACTTGACTTGAAGAAATCAGTTTAATTTATTACCAAACAAAAGAGAGCGAGATAATGAGAAATAAAATCATATCTTAAGAACACCTTCTATCCACCTCTCTCTTCTTCTTGGGCTCAACTTCACTCTTGATTTCTGTACCTGTTCCCCCCATTTAATGGGCGCTGCAGTCAATTCATTACACTTTGCCTCTGCCACCCCTTCCTCCTTGAGAGGAGGAGGACTCATACTCCTCCCCTGCTCCAGCGTGGGTCCCTTGCACGGGGTGAAGTCCTTCAGGAGCAGACTGCTCCAGCATGGGCCCCTCATGGGAATATTCCTATTCCCCCATAAGGAATAGGCTGCTCTAGTGTGGGGTCACAAGTCCTGGCAGCAAACCTGCTTCAGCATGGGCTGCTCTCTCCAGGGGGCTACGGATCCTACCAGGAGCCTGTTCCAGCATGGACTTTCCATCAGGCCACAGCCTCCTTAAGGCATCCGCCTGCTCGAGTGTGGGGTCCTTCATGGACTGCAGATGGATCTCTGCCCCTCCATGGACCTCCATGGGCTGTAGGGGCACAGCTGCCTCGTCATGGTCTGCACCACAGGCTGCAGGGATATCTTGGCACCTGGAGCACCTCCTCCCCCTCCTTCTTCTCTGGCCTTGGTGTCCACAGGGTTGTTCCTCTCACATAATCTCGCTCCTCTCTCTGACTGCAATTTGCTCTCTCCCCCCTTCTTAAATATGTTATCCCAGAGGTGTTACTGCCATCACTGGTGGGCTCAGCCTTGGCCAGCGGCGGGTGCGTCCTGGAGCTGGCTGACATTGGCTCTGTTGGACAGGGGGAAGCTTCCAGCAGCTTCACACAGAAGCCACCTCTGTAGACCCCCACCCCTGCCAAAATATTACTGCACAAACCCAAAACACAAGGTAAGACTAGAAGACTTGGGCATGACAGATAATCTAACATAAATTCCCCGAATTATTCCAAAGCTCTTGCATGCAGGCTGCATGGGCACTTCCAGTTGTGTCCTTCCATTGAATACAAAGCCTTCCCATAATACTGCTGTATGCCTTCCCAACTGACAGAGACAACTTTCGAATCCTTATTTTTTTCCCTGTCAGACACATGGAGGGAACTTGCCAAAAAACCAGAAGTAAGTTTTCAAACGATCACTAAATACCCAGTGTCCAAGATGCGTACTTTTCAAAAATTTGTCCTCAAAAATGTGGAAAAAAAAAAAGAAAGTTTGTAAGAAAATGTCAAAATCCTAAAGACTTGTAAAGAATGGTCCTTCAGTTCCACATCGACAAAGCAAAATTCTCAATGTACCTAAAAATGGAGAAGAGATTTTATCAATTATCATAATCTTGAGTTTAGCTTTTTTCTGCTCCCTTTCCTTGAACTCCGAGCACTCACTAACCAGCTAATTATTGAAATGCTTGTTACTGTTGTGCCAGTCAGAATGGACATCTGCCCAAAAATACTGCTCCAGTCTAACAAATTCTAATCTCAAATACCTTCTGATTAGTTCTACTCTAAAGCCAAAAAAAAAAAAAGCGAAAATTTGCTTCTGTAACAAAATAGGGCATTATAAAGTCTGAATATTTTGTTCAGAGGAATTATTCTTTCTTGTTCCTTTTGAAGGAATACACACTAACTTTCAGAGTTATGCAACTCCATCTCACCATTTCCCACATCATTATATTCCAGCACAATGGGGATGAGGACGATGACTACAAAGTGACCTTTCTGTATTTGAAAAGTGCCTCTCAGAATTTACAATGTTCCTTCAGCTCCATGAGCTGGGCCCTGCTATTGCCAAGAGGTAGGTAAGAAAACATAAAAATTTCTCCCATTAAGTTTTAAGGACTCCATCCCTTCCTCTTTAAAACTGATTAGAATTGGGGGAAAGATGGAATGAAGTAACTCTACTGTTAAGGTAAAACTGCAATTGAATTTACCAGCTGTTCTTTTTCTGGCTCACACAATACTGTCTGCTTTCACAATATCACCACAAACAACAGGGATATTTTAGTGGTTGCAAAAGCTTACAGACAAATGGAGATGTTTTGCAATGGTCAGCTGTGCCAGTGTCTGTGTTGATTGTTTTGTTTAAGAAAAAATCTTCAGTTTAGTAAATCATCCAGAAAATAACTGCCTGGCCCCTTTGAAACCTCAACAAATGCTGAAATTGATATCAAGGGTCCTCTCTGACATCTCCAATATAGATGCTGTCGAGACAAATAATTATAAACTATGCACTGCCTGAGTGATTTGGGGCAGTGATACTGCATTTCTTCTCTTTCTATAGTTACCTGGGAGAGTGGGGTACTTGTGACAGGCAATACTCAGCTCCTGAGGTGAGTGAATCCCAAGAAGATGACCTCTGAAAACATACTAGGAGCAGCCTAGAACTAGAGAAAAGGAGATGCTGACTACAACAGACCATCTGAATTTTGTAGTTCATGTGCTAGAAGCATGGCTTGGCGTGACAATACCATCTGAAACGCCCCTCTAAGAGTAAACTGCAGGCTACGGGGCAGCATTTGATGACCTATTCCACTGAAGGCAGGCCAACATGCTCCCAGAAACACAGTCTTCCCAGCGAAAGAGCAATAAATAAGGGGAATCTCCTCCAAAATATTGCTGTAGTTTGCATTACGCTCCTAAGGAGTGGAAATAAGGTGAAATACAAAGCCAGTCAGAAATCAGGTCCCTCTATGCCATGGCAGTTACAAAGCTGCTGCAACGGCAAGTGTACATATGTTAGTAAAGGTGCTTCAGATGTGGATTTTGGCAGATGTTATAAGACAAAAGGCCCAAATAAAAGAAAATGCTGCAGAATCAATTTTCACTACTCACGTGGTATCGGGATCTCTTGGCAAATAATACAATACCAGGAATTATTTCATAAGAATTGTCAAAGAGCATCCTTCTGTGTTCTGCTATTTCATAAAATCACACAGTCATAGAATATCCTGAGTAGAAAGGGATCCACAAGGATCACTGAAGTCCAACTTCTGGCCCTGCTCAGGATCACTCCCAAGAATCACATCATTTGCCTGAGAGTTTTGTCTAAACACTCCTTGAACTCAGACAGGCTTGGTGATATGACCACTGCTCTGGGGAGCCTGTTCCGGTGCCCAACCATTCTCTGGGTGAAAAACCTTTTCCTAATATCCAATCCAAACTTTCCCTGACACAACTTCAGGTCATTCCCTTGGATCCTGTCACTGGTCACCACAGAGAAGAGATCAGTGCCTGCCCTTCCTCTTCCCCTCACGAGGAAGTTGTAACTGCAATGAGGTCTCCCCTCAGTCTCCTCTTCTCCAGGCTGAACAGACCAAGTGACCTCAAATGCTCCTCATAAGGCTTCCTCTCCAGGCCCTTCACCATCCTTGTGGCCCTCCTTTGGACAGGTGAGGCCACCCCAGTGCAGAGCAGAGCAGGACAATCCCCTCCCTTGACTGGCTGGTGATGCTTTGCCTGATGTCCCCCAGGACAGGGTTGGCCCTCCTGGCTGCCAGGGCACTGCTGACTCATAGTCAACTTGCCATCGACCAGGACCCCCCTGGTCCCTTTTTGCAGTGCTGTTCTCCAGCAGTCCCCCAGTTTGTACGTACATCCAGAGCCGCCCCGTACCAGATGCAGAATCCAGACTGCTTTTATTAAAATAAAGCTTAACCTTTCTGATAAGTAGAGGTTCTAATTGTCATCTTTCGCTTCGCAGTGACAAAGTCTGAGATCAGTAAAAGCTTTTTCGTGCTTTACAACAGCACCCAGTTCGGGGTCTCATTTATAGTGAGACTGTGATTAAGCACAAGAGTGAATTCTATTCTGTCATTCAAGATCAGATCAAAAATGCCATGGCTACACTAAGGAAAAGACTGACCTGATCAAATTTGAACCAAATGGGTTATTAATTCCTCTGTAATGGCAACTGCAAAGTTGGCTTTGGCAGTCCCCATTCTTTCCACCACGTTGGCTGCCTGATACCTCTGCTTCTGGATCACCACTGCAGTTTGGCACCTTCCCCCTTATAAGCAGGCTTGGACTCATCTTTCTCCTCCCTTTTCTTAGATGCTCGTCAAACTCAGACTCCTTCTCGCCTGCAGTTATTTCTTTCTGAGCCTGGGCCAGCCCCTCCTCACAACTACTGCGACTGAAACTCCCTGCCTGAGATCTTGGCTATCTTTAGTGGGCTTTATTCTTATATTCATTTACTTCTCCTTTAAATCCCTTTTCCACTGAGAAAAGAAGTGTAGATTTTGTAGTATAAATGAAAATCAGATCCCCTGTCACTAAGACCAACCTCTGACTTTAAGAAATAGAAATACAGGTATGCTTCTATAAATCTATTCAGTGCATAATAATTCATACTATAATATTGGTGTATTTCCAACTAACACAAATAAAAAGTCGATCAATTATCATAAATCTGAACCTCTAGGCAAATATTTACTGTTGCTACTTTTTGATGACTCAGAATATTTTTGCCAAACACATGAATGAGGCAAATTCTTTCAATTATTCCAACTTCCCCAATCTAAATAGAAAAACTATTTTGGAGACGGGTGAACAACACACAAGAGCTGTATCAAAATACACAGTGAAGCTTCTGTTGTAAGAAAGGCCTAAGTATGGCTTGCAGAATAATCATGGAAAGGAAATACATTATCTGATAACTCAAGATTTCCGGCATGAAAATTATACATTGTAAATTTATTCCCATATGCTGTGAAGTTGTATCAGGTTCTATTGAATTATTTTTTGTGAGGTTTGTTCTATTGTTTTGTGAGTCTGAAAATAATCCTCTGGTTTTTTTGCAATGACAATTGTATTTACTGAGTTTTCATACTTTAAGCTATTTACATATTTAATAATAAAATATAGATATAATTCCTTAAGAACATTAAGACTATTTGTCACATAGTAAGAACACTGAAAATCTGTAAATGCTGTAAAACAGAACAAACATTTTATCTCCAGTTGGTATCAATTAAGATTATTACTTGCACAATTAATTGGCAAAAAGGCCACAAGGGCCATTATTCAGAATGGGAATTGTTGGATGAGACAGCCGTCCAGTTCATCCTCTGAGCTCTGAACTAAAAACTCTGCCTACTAGATAGAGGGTGCTGAAGTTCAAGGACATGTGCAGAAATATCACAGAAAATCTATTTGGGGTTAACTTGTTTCCACCAAATTGCTTGTTCGGGTGTCAAAACCGAAGGCACGGTTTTTGCTGAGTTGTCACCCAAGTAGGTGATGACAGCATTGGAAACTGAATTCTCCTGCCACACTGGCGTTGTTCTTACCTTCAGAAACGCACTTCCAATAAACATTATTGGTGTTTCGAAAGACAGCTATTGATTAACTGAACAGATAATAAGATTAACAACGTTTAAGCAGAATTAATTTGAGGGAGGTAATGCCATTTGTCAAGAAGACACTTAAGTTTATGTAGCAGCCACACCTCTGACAACATTGATGAGGGTCCAACTGATACTGCAGGCAAGTATTACAATCTATAACACCTCTCAGACAGAGTGGGTGTGAAAAGTTAAGAAGGTCACAGAAAATAGATATAACTGACCTGGGTTTTTACTTCACAGAGTGAAAAGTTCATATACACATTTTGATAAAGACCCTGAAGGCCTTTATATAAACCAGATAGCAGATAAGTGATCCAAACTATAGATATCCAGTACTGACACATGACATAAGGCAATTACAGAAGTACTAAATGTCAAGCTGTTCTACGACATTCTTTTAGATAGTGATTTCCGTTGTAAATAAACCAATTTTTCAATACTAAAGGTCAGCAGGTCATAAAATTAAGGTCGTAACAGTTATTTCTTACTGTCAGCCAAAGGAGAAGGAAGGAAACAAAATCTCTTTTTCTAAGCTAAGCAGAAAAGGAGGTGGAAGGACCTGCAACTAATCCAAGCGTAGGAAAAGTCCTTGTTCTGCTGCCCTACCATTGTTGCGACTCCTGTTTGCAAGGAAGGAGGTTTATATCGGCAGGTCTTTAAACTCAGAACACCAGTTCACGTTGGAAGTTCATGATGTAAACGAGTGGGTTTACAGCAGTACTACTGACAGCAGATCTGAATTGTTTGTTTCTATTTATGCCTCTATGCATACGCATCTTAGTTCATCAGCTGTCTTGCAGCATGGGCTGCTACTATTAAATAAACAGTGACCAGAAAAACAGTAAAGTCCAAAGCAATGGGTTAACCACAATTCAATCTGAATTTTAACTGTACTTGCACCTAAACAAATAAGACTCTTCTACACTTTTATGCAGTGCTTCAGGTTTATCACACAACTAACCAGATCTGTATGTATGTCACTTAATTTAAAGAGCAGCACTAAAAATACAGCATGAACATCTATTTAGTTTTCCATTTGTTTATGTGCTGTACCAACAAATTTCTCACTGAACTGTACAGATCTTGCCTTAAATATTTTATGCACTTCATGTTCACTGAGAGTGTGTTTAAAGAATTTTCAAAAGAATGTTGGTAAACACACTGATTTAATTTACAAATCTTGCAAATTTGCAAGCTGCTTTTAAAAACAGAAATGTATTTCTGAGTATATGGTATGAGTAGAATAAATTTATTAGAACAAACAGATTATTTTTAGATCTACAATACCTTTAAATGTATTTTTGCATTCTTTTCTAGAATGTTTTGTTATCTAAAAAATTTTCACTAGCTATTTTATGTTGACCTAATTTGTTTAGATGCAGGCAATAAATTAGGCAAGCAATAAATTAAGCTTCACTAATATTTGAAAATCATCTTTGAATAGCCTTTTGCAAGGCTCATTGAGATTTCTGTTTGAGAGCATTTATTTTTAATTTTTTTTTCTGCTATACTTGAATTCTAGTTAATCCAGTGAGACTTGTATCTTGTTTTTTTCAATGTAATATTAAAAAAACTACAATGGCTGTATGTCAGACTTCCTTTTAAGAAAGATTTGATTGCAAACACAAACAAAAAGCTTTTCTTCTTTTGTACTCCTTTATGATCTTCAAACAAGTTTCTATGAAAAGGACTAATATTTTTTCAATTTTAAGCCATACTCACCTTTGCAGTTAGGAAAGACAAAAACCATGAAAATTTCATGTTACAATAATTAATTCCTGATTGCAATGTTACAGTATAGTTTATGTTGCATTCTAATTAATGCAGATACGCATTAGGGAAAACAACTTTGAAGGAAAAAAAAGCATTTGTTTAAACATTTTCATAATTACATTTGAAACCGTTGAGCAGTGGGGTCATATATAAACCAAAATACACATAGATTTTTATACTGAATTACAAATTCCTCTACTGTTCTTAAGAAAACCATGAGAGTGAAATACTTGTTCTATAAGTACAGCTGGTTTCAGAAATCTGCCTTATTAAAAACGCAAACAAAATAGGTCCAAAATTGTCAAAAGCTCAGATCAGCTTCATTCTACTCCTTACGTAAGCAGAGTAAGACCAGCTGTTGGTAAGATGCCTGCAATTGTCTTTGACCAGTATTTAAAACAGTTTTGGTCTCAAACCTGTCCTACAACAGAACAACAACAGATTTACTAACTTCCAGCACTGCTCCTACACACGTGAGTGTCCACAGTAAAGAGAAACTGAGTTTTAGGGTCTGCAAGAGATCACATAGATAATGGATAGCATCCAACATCTCTTAAAGAAAACTTTTCTCTTGCTAACAAGACTATCACCACCAGATAAACACTGCTAGGTGCCACTTTATGATTAACTTCATCTGCCTGAACAAGTGAAATATTACAGTATCTTTATTTGATATACTAGATATTGATACTAATGAAGAAGTAATTGCATCCACCAACCCCAGTTTCATGTATGCAAGTGCTCTAACTTCTGGGTGGCATGAATGAGGAGTCCTTCTTAGCTTCTGTAAAATAATGCAGTGGTAGAATTCCTATATATTATGTATTAAACGAAAACTGAAGTGAAAATGGACTTTTAGACAAGTCTTGATAATCAGAAACAACCAGTTTGCTTGCAAGCATCTTCCCAACATGTAGTCAAACTACGAAGAGAAATGTGAATTGGTTCTCCATAGACATGGCCATATTTTTTTTTTTTTTTTTAGATAATATTGGTGATATGTTCTCTGGCTTCAGGATTACTGTCTTACTTATCCAGCTGAATATTGACGGTGTTTTTCTAGGGGACAGATTTGAAAGAGCCAAGATTCACTCAATCAAAATATGTGTACCCTTACTATCTTTAGCCATCAGTTAGCATGTCCAGTATATTTGTTCATCTACCCTTTCTTTTCATTACAATGCTTATTAGCTCTACTTCCATCATTAAGTGATGGGTTTATGGTACTTATTGAAAAAAATAATAATACAAAGCAGCTTGTGCTAATATAAGAAATACTTACTGAAAGAATCAATCCTGTTAAAATTATAAAGAAGGTGTAATTAGCTTACTAAAGTACACGATTAGGTAGACCTCATTCTACTTTTATAACATCAGTCGTGAACTCAACCAATGATTTACAACAGCTACTCAAATATGTTACCAGCAGAAGAATCCATCTAGCTAAGTTTCTAAGAGTTTATAACTTAAAATTGGATCCTGTTATCATTCAGCTCAGAGGAAAAACTACTATTGGGTCAATTGGTCCAAGCTCTGAGAGAGCAGAGTGTGCACACCAATATTTTGCTCCAAATTACAATACTATTATGATAGGCACAAGACTAATGCCAAACACATTAATCAGATTAGGGTTAAAGTTTGCTGGGCAAACATTACAAACTGTTGCATTACTGATCTCCTTAGTACTTTGTTCTATTGTTTTCACAGGTCCGATCTAAAAATCTCCTGGAAAATCTATGAACTACTTTCAAAATGACACATGACATAACCTTCAATGCCTAATACCTTTATAGCACTCACATACTTCCAGTTATCTGTGTATTCATTCAGAAGGTCCAAATCTTACAGAGAAAGAGCAGGATATCCAGTATCCAATCATTCACAATATCCAATTATTCACTCCACACTACAGAAAGATGTTTTGCTTAGATTCTACTCTCGCATTAGAAAACAAATTACTTGAACTGAACCAAACAGTACAGGCACTAATGAAAAAGTGTATACCTTTTAACAGCTAAAAGAAACATAAATAAATGAGTACCATATAAAATCTTGGAAGAATTAGAATTAAGGCTTCACAAAGCACACCCACTAATGCTGAAATTTATACTACTTAAATATAGACGCAAATACTCAATGCCCAAGTGAATATGACATTAGGAAGACTCATTGATTTTAATTCCACGTGTTCTTGCAATGTAAGAACTGTCCTTTGAGAAGAAAGGTCCTCACAATCTCAGAAAAGATAATCCAAGTGCTATATATGTATAACTGGAGACACAATACCAGCAGCTCTTCATATAAATATACTACTATGAGCATTATCAACATACACTGGTGGAATAAAGATGTGGGCACTTACGCCTGAAGGGACATTTTGCAACCTTTTTTAAGGCTTAGGAGGCCATATAGCTTCTCAGGAAGCTCCTGAAGAAGACTTTGATCCCTTTCCTTTCTGAGCTCTGTGCCAGTTCCTCCAGCTGTCAACCAACACTTTACCAGAGAAGGTCTTTGGAAGTCTGGGCAGCTTTCAAAAGCAGTTGGATACAGAAATCCTTTAATCGAATCTGAAAATCAGTGCAAAGATGTATCAACTTCTCTGGATGGAGTATCTTCAGAACCACCATCTCCATGGGCTGGATTTAACAAAGACTTGCAGGTGGCAGATTTCTTTGCTGAGCGTTCATGATCATTCCTGGGCATAGAACTGAGATGTAGTGCTTTGTACTATGTTCCATTTGTGAAATTTAATGGCTTTTATTCAATCAGTCTTAGGAACTGATTCCATAACAGCAGAAATTTCTCTTAGAAATCTTTCTGTTTCCATTCTCCTTCGGTCACCTTGCACCAGTGTCCTGGATCAGAAGTGCTGGCTTTAAATTTGTATCCCTAGGACAAATGGCTACAAAACCTGTTCCCTGCACATCCTTACAGCAAAGACATGGCACTGTTAAGTTTGCTACTGAATGAAGAATCATGATTTTAGAGAAAAAAACCCCAACTTTATTGTACTTGGAGTTTTATTTTTAAATCTTTACTAGCAATGGCAGAAATTTGCAAACTGCATCTATTTTACTATTCTTGCTGCAAACACATGAACTGGGGTTATAATGAATGACTATTTCTAAACAAGACAGGAATATTGTAGCAAGTGCTATAAAGTACAGATGCTCATCTCTGTCATTAACTAGGTAAGAGACCAGCTCATTTTTCACTGGCATGGGGTCCATGTATATTTTCTTTTGGTTTTACAGTAACAATTATGAAGTGTAATAATTTTGCTGCTTTGAATCATTCCACCTTCTCTCAATCCTCTTTAGTTATCTGCATCTTAACCCTCTGAATTCCAAGAATAGTAGTTCACGAAGGAATGCAAATTAAAGAGGAAATTGGGAAATTCTAGGAAACATAAAATGATTCCTCGTTAAATATAGAAATACTTAGTGTTAAGTAAACTGGGTTTTGAGGAAAGAGAGCTCCTTGGTGCAGAAGCACCCTCTAATGGTTGGCTCCTGACTGCTCTGAATAACAATTGGAAAGGCAATTTAATAGCTCCCTTAAAAAGCATGGGAAACTGCGAAGATACAAAAAAAAGAAAAAAAAAGTGAATATACATATGCACACACACATATTCATATTTCACATACATTCTCTGTTGTATATCCCCAATGCAGAAAAGGAGCCCCATGAATCTGATAAACTTTTTTTAATTACAGCCTGTGTTTCCTTTAAAAACAATATTCTCAGTTTAGCAGATGAAATAGCTTTTTATGTTTTCCCAGGTTCCAACCATTCTTCAAAATGTCAAGATAAGAGAGAAAATTCAGTTTCTGTTTATCTCAATTAACTTTTACAAAAGAAAACTAGTCGAAAAAGGCTTTAAGAAAAATGCTATACTAAGTCCAAATCTTACAGTAATTTAGGCTGGAAGGAACGTGGAATTCACTGGGTCCCATCCCCTGCTTAAGTTGGCCAGTTCTGAAGTTACATCCCAATAGTAAAATATATTAGGAAAAATAAATTCCTTTTGGTGCCTAAGCTGTACTGGAAATGTAAACCATTTCCGCGTCAAAATATATGCCTTAATAGCTTTTTCCCCCTTCTATCCTACAGCTTTGCAGCTTTTTTTTTTTCTGAAAATATCCAAAATTTGCTCATATAACTGCATGATTTTACCTCCACATTAGAATGTGTACTTAGCATACAGTCCTTTATTATTAACTGTTAAGTATAATATCTCAGTGTTCATACAAAGCCAGTGGCAGATAGAGCAGTTAATAACATGAAAGTAATGAGGCTAACCGACCAACTTGCTTCTCAACATCACTTTTCAAATCTCTTTGGGCTAAATTTTCAGTGTGGGGAATTAGCCATAGAAATCCCATTAACATTAATGAATGTTCCATGGTTAACTCCCCATGCTCTGTGCTGAAGATTTACCCCTGTATCTCTAAAATAAATATGTGCAGATGCCAAAATTCTTTTTATAGACCCTGAAGAAATTAAGGACTCTATTCTCAAATAATTGACTTATGCACATATATCTTCTTCCCCCATGGATCATCTTCTACATATCAGAATGGGTGTAATGTCTGCATTATTCTCATTGAATAGATTATCCAAAGTGCATGTTTACTGCATAAAGGGATGAGTTTAGTTAATTGTATATTTAAAAAAATAATACATAGGTTGAGTTGGATTTTTCTCATCATTAAACAGGCAATGCACTCGTTCAAGAGTATTCAGTATAATTAAAAACGGCATGTATTTGTACTTGTACTTCTGAAAAAAATACAGTATTTAGGAAAGTCACTAGTATGAAAGCCCTACCAAAAGCCAAAATACAACTGGGGCAACAGAAGTCTCTGCAAGCAGTGGCTGAGGCACTGTGTAAAGGTGGTGGGGAATATTTGTTATATAGACTATGAAAATATTAAGGTGGGAAGCGCTTCTATGCACAAAACCAGCAGCTGCACTCTGTTTTTGAAAAGCAGCGGTGGGGGACATATTGTCATCATTTTTTCAACTCCTATTTGCAATTTTTACAATTTTAATTTGGAAGCCTACTTGACCAGTTGAGCTCATCATTTCAAGCTCCACAACAACTTAAAAGAAAAGCGCCCAAACAACTACACCAAAACTATGCTTTGCTTTGGCAAAGCACTACAATTCATATTTATAAACACTTGGCTTCACTGCTATTAAAGTACATGCATCAATGCTTTATTTACCTGAGAGCTACAACTGCCCATAAAGACAACGTGGTGTCGACCTTTTATTATACTGAGATTCTTTCAGGCCTCTGATGCACCTCAATCCATTAAGTCAACGAACTGCTTCAAATCATATTCACTTCCTAAAATCTGGGCAATAAATCTGCAGTGACACTCTTTTTACATATGAAGATTTGCCCTACCTTCCTTAAAATTACTCTTCTTGGAAATCAGACGGGAATACATCAGGTATAATACCTAATTGTATGCATCTTAAGCAGAAATTTAGTTTGTTGGGAACTCAAGTTTGTTGGATTCCCTAGTTTGTTGGTGTTAGCACCACAACCTCAAAGAGGACAGCCTACTTCCTCCTTGAATAGAGAACAAAAAAAAATTTACATGGAGCTTGTACAAAGTGTTTTATCTGAAAATAAAAGACCAGCTAAATGAAGATAGAAGAATCCCCCTGAAATTATCCAGTGAAACCATATTTGAGAAAATTCACTCAGAAAAAATACAATCGTTCTGGTTGCATTTGGAGCTGAAGATGGCACATTTAGATAGAAATTATTTTAGCTTATGAGTAGACTCTTAAAATCATTTCTAGATCAAAGATTAAATGTATAGTCCTCCTAAGAATATCGAACTATGTGACCATAAACCAATCCTCTTTCAATAGCAACACATTTAGACAGATTCCCTCTTTCCATTGAAAGGTCTTTCATACAAGTCTTTCACAGCCAAGATAAAAAACCAGAATTTTCCTGGTAGCATTCTTCACAAAAATGCTTTCAGCTAGAACTGGGAAATCTGGAATGAGGTAAGGTCAGACTGGTGGGGGTGGGGAGGAGAATCAGTCATGTAAACAGGTTTTATATGGCATTTATTACAAACTCCCCTTATTTTCAGTTGCTTCTTTGGAAATTAGCACAACCATGACTGGATTAATTCTCTGTGGGTTTCCCTCTGTACTATTATTGAGCAGTCATGGGAAAACTCAGCCAAATGAGTATGGCTCTAGTGGAGCCATACATCTATGAGGAAGGGCAACCACCAGAACACAGGGTTTGTCTAAAAAAAGACATTCAAACAGATAGGGCACTCAAGCTGACCTCCCCAAAGTGATGTCCTCATACTTTAATTGAGCTGACTTTTTCATGTCGTATGTCACCCTAAATGAAAAGGAATAATTTTATAGAGAATGTTTGTTGGTTTTTCTGGTTTTACAGACACATTCCTACCTATTCTTCAGGCAGCCTCACTGCACTTCAGCCACTCCCTGCACCGCTTCACATCTAAGCAGGTCTTGTATTCATAACGTACGCACCCTCCAAGACTGTGTAGCTGAAACCAGGAATGTCTCTTTTCAGTATGATGAGAAACACAGACATTACAGCAGCCATGTCTTTCTCATACCTCCAGATCATGAGAAAACAAAAGGCAAAGACTTTGGTGTGCCTACAGCCACGTCCAGCCTTTCTTTCCCAGTGGTTCACAGCTGGTGTTCCCTTTCCACTGCTGCATCCCCGGAGAGGGATGCCATCCTGGTAAACAGCAGCAGTGTTTTTTCTGGTTTTTTTTTTTGTCCAGAGATTTTCTGAACACAGTCTTCAACATCTCCCAGGGTTATGCCTCTAGACATACTCCAGCATCAAGACACCTTGCTGGGGTTTATTCACAATGACTAAATTGGTGACATCTGTTCTCCTCTGACCCACTCCCCCTGGCAGTATCAGCTGGAGGGCTTAAGTACATTCATCCATACTTCATGCTGTCCGCTTGTGACATACTATAAAATATTTTTTCCCATCAAAATTTTTGTTTGTATAGGATAATGGGGGAAAGGAAAAGAGGATAAGTACTTCTGCCTTCCCACTACTACTTAAATGTATTGAGCACTCTATTTATGAAATATCCCCACTGCTGCTGCATTTCCCAGCAGCCTCCTACCTAAAAGCATCAGAAATTTCCACAACAGTCCCAACACCTGTTTCTCAATATTCAACTAGTTTGCAACTGAGTGAGCTTTCAGATGGGAATGGCAAAATGCCTGTTGGCACTGCTAGGAACTCTCCTGTCTACCTCACTCACGGGAGTGAGTTCAGAGATGCTCAGTGGCCGAGGTTACACTGAATTTTTGCTTCCACCACTCGTCACCCCAGCTGTGCACCATTACACTGCTGCCCCACATATACCAGCAACCAGCTGATCTACCCCTAAAGCAGTGCTCCACCAAACAAAGAGGCTTCGGTCAAATGTCCCTGGGAAGGAACTGCTCTATTCATGTACCCCGTCCTCCTCCTTCAGTAGCTGTATGGCCACGACTTCAGAAATTCTATGAAATCATGGAGCCAAAACCATCCCTCTATGTGGCTACACGTGCACAATCTTATTTCCATTAATGGAATGGCAAAATTAATGGACGGGGGAGATGAACCATAAATTTTCCAGCTTCATTCCCAATACTAAAATCTCTGCAGGTATTCCAGGCATTGACACATGAAAAATTGCATAAACACACAAAAAAAGTGACTGATCCACAGCATGGAACTGAGCAACATAACATGGCACGATAGGTCCAACCTCCAGGATACCCCGTGGTTAAATTACAAAAGCAGGGAACACAGGATGCATTACTCCAGCACACTGAAGTTGTAGAGAGGCATTTCAGTTTGACAGAGTCAAGTTGCTCCACATGGAACAAACAAACTATTCCGGTTCCCCCAAGTGCTCTTCATATCTGACAACACCTTTCTATACAGATCCTTGAAGATCAGGAAGAGCCTGGGATACCGCAATTCCTGCATCAATACACACCTGAGGACTTTTAAAGGTAATTCATTGCCATGAAGTCTCACAGCTGTCCCGGCCCTTGTCCTTTCCAAGGATTTCTTCCTGAGATGTACGATATTTAGTAACTACATTCCTCATTTGTCAGCCTTCTTTCAGGATTGCAAAACACACACCTAAAAAATATTCCATTGCTCGATCACGCTAACACAAGTCATATTAATTAAGAATATGCTTGTGTAATTACATGGGAGAGGTGCTTTGCACAGCAGTTAAAGTATATGCAACATCTATAATAAGCAACCCTGTGTGTAAGATATTATTACAGAACAGGGTCTTGGTCTGAAAGAAAGAAGTAATTTGAAAATTGATGCCAAGTCTTTGGTGTTTTCTAGGTCACATAAATTGTTATTAGGACCTGATATATTTAAGTAACAAAGCACATTAAATTGTATTTTATCTGACTCAATAGGAACAATCATTCAGAAACATTATTCAGCATTTGCTGAATAAAGTCAAACACGTTTCTTAAAACAAGTTAATTAAAAATGTATCATTTACATAGAGCAACCAGATCTGAATGGCTATTGCCAAACTTTGATTTTCTTTTGACCACTTTACCTAAAAGAATAAACATTGATGCAATCAAATTTTTGCATCTTAAAGTTATAACGATTACTTTGGTTAGAGCTAATTCTTCTCACAGATGCAATAAGCATAGTTGCACACACTCTGTGATAAATATTTGCAGCCTAAAAAAACCTGTTAGCCGGACAGTCCCAGTGTCCTTAGGCAAGCCAGATCCCCAGTTACTGCCTAAACCAGGGAGCAATATATAGAAATAATGTGTATATGCTCAGCAAATCCATTTTTATGTTTTCTTTTTAATTTTAATATCAAAGTATTCCAAAGCTCAATTATGCTTCATTAGTGAAACTGTGACTATCCCACTTAATTATTTTAATATCTCAGGATTAGACAAGGAATGCAGAATTTTGGTAAAGCAGACAATGAAGGAAACACACTGACTGTTCCAAGAAAAAAAAGCTGTATTTCATGTTTTGAGCCAATCAACAATGAGCCACAGATATTGTATTACAGATGATTGCTTTAATCCTAAGGCATTTTAGGCTGTATTTGAAGTAACACAAGGGAAGCTTGTTTTGATATATTCACAATATAAAGCTGCTAGGAGATGGCTCCTAGATTCACACTGTGAGTTAAGTTCTCTCTCCCTTTGAAACCAAAAAAGGAAAATACTTGCAAGCAGACTTAAAGTCAAAATAAAACATCAATTTGTCACACAGCTCTTTGCTGAGAGATCCCTTTTCCTTCCGCACATCACAAAGCCAGAACTCCAGGCACACTCCCCTTCATCCTGTGCTAAAAATCTTTCATTTGCAACTGCTAACTTCTCTGTACACATTTCTCACAAGTTTTTCAACACCGTTTTCACCTTCACTGCCTTCAGAAACTCCATAGAAACACAACTTTACACAATGGCACCACCTTGTGTTTCAAATACCAAATTTCAATCCTGACGCTGAGCTCAACTCCTTGCCTTTCACTTACACTTGATGAAAACCAGAATTATTTAAATATAAACATATCAAATATTTAAATCTAGATTTATTCACTAAAACTTTGTTGTTTCATAACATATAAATATATAATAAAAATATTATTATTTCTTTCAAATGAGACTCATCCCCCTTTGTGCCAGTTTGCATTTTTGTCTTTCATATCCAAAATAACCTACAACACAACCTCTGTAAGCTTATTCTTCATTTAGTCCCTGGTTGTTTTTCATTTAAAAGAAATGCACGGGTCCCGATGGATAACATAATTTGGGGTCAAAGTCAATAAAACTGTCTCTAAAGCAGGATGTAACTGCTTGGTTAAGTGGAAATCAAGCTACACATATATGTAATTTAAACCATTATCTATTAAACGGATAATTCAAAAATATAAGCATTGTAAAAATGTTTACTTAAAAGATTAAAGGCAGACATTATAACATTATACGAAAGCATCAGCCAGTGCCCAAGCTTTTATTGTTATGGGCAGGGTGGCAGCCTTGCCATTTAGAAGTGTCAAACCACTTTAATAATTTTACAACTGTACTTAAAAATTGTGAATAACTTTGCAAAACTTCAACTGTGTGAGCTGAAAACCAAGTAAGTCTTCACCAGGTTGACTTTTCTGGAAGTGGCAAGTGAAGTAATTTTGCACCAAAAATGGTTCAGTTGCTTCTATTTTACAGGGTGAATCGTTATCTTTAAAACACATCCCCTACTATACCTAAGCTGGACCTTAAGAAAAATAAAAATCTCTGGCCTTTGGCAAGAAAAGCAACCATGTTGTTCACAACTACTCTGTAAAAAAAATCAGTTTTAGCAAATAAGGTCCATAAAAGTTCCATTCCTATTTAGGGTGCTGTTCCAGCCTCCCTGTTCTCTACGCTGATTAGGCAGTACCCGATCCTTTGAGTCCCCTCCTAAAGGTACTATACACCGTACTCTTGAGGCTCCTGCTTCTCAAATAAAAGCATCCTATTATTCGCACTGTCCCTCCACTGCAGGCACCCAGATGCTGATCCCAGATGCAGTTCTCATACACAGTGCTTTGGGTAACAGGTATATTTTGAAAAGCTTAGTGTTAATGAAAGAAAGTACGGATATGGTCTCGATCCCTGAATCTTAGTTTAATTCTGTGGGGGCTAGAGCAATCGGAGCCACATTAGAAAGACTCCTCCAACACCTCACATTCATATAGCATGGAAATTCTCTGCCCTTCTTGTAATACTGAAGGACTTGCACTGCAGAAATAGTCCCCACCCTCCCTATTTTTCCCAATCTAAACAGTTAATACTTCTCCATCTCATACGCTCCTCCTCACAAACCTAACCCTTACTTCAGGTGCAATCCTCTCTATTCTACTCTTTCACCTGTTATTTCCTTCTTTATCTTCACATAATTTATTTTTTTAAAAATCCCCAGATCTTTTAAATTATTGTCTATACTCAAGTTAATATAAAGGCAAAATCTATAAAGGCAATTTTTGTCCAAAAATACCTATATATTTCCTCAGATATTTATCAAGGATTCCACTCACAGTATTTGAGGCCCCTGATATAATGGTCACACGTCCCCTTGAGTCACCAGTGTCATGAAAACACCACTTTTCTAGAATCTTCTTGCGCAGACTTTTGCGTCCATTATAAATCTTT
Organism: Pseudotriccus pelzelni; assembly: GCA_035584735.1. Lineage (NCBI taxonomy): Eukaryota > Metazoa > Chordata > Aves > Passeriformes > Tyrannidae > Pseudotriccus > Pseudotriccus pelzelni. The sequence continues at coordinate 15,073,852 of JAWMRA010000113.1, forward strand.
TGCCAAAATTTTTTAGCATTACACCTTCAAAGGAGCTCCAGGAGTTTGAGCGTCCTGATAATGGACTTCTTTAAAAAAAGCCAAAGCTGTTGATCTCCCTTCAGCTGTGCTGGTACAACTGCTTATAAGGCCATACAAATTAAAATGTTCAATTTAAAACCAGTTAACTTCTGTGAACCAGCTCATCACGCAACTCTACAAATAGTTTGCCAGCGCAATTATGTTAGGGATGCAAGGACAAAACAAGAGCTGTGTCAGCTGGCAAGACTGCCAAAAACATGCCTCTTAAAACTGAATTCTCAAGAGAGATGTTATGTTAACCACTGATATCTGCAAGGTGTTTTCAGCTGGAGTCAGCTGGACACAACAGTTCCACAAGGAGAGAATACCTCAGAAGGTGCCTGCAATGGTCCTGTTTCTCTCCAGCATTGCAGCAGAAGTTGAGTGGACAGTGTGACCAAGCAAGTCTATATTCTATCAATTATTCATCCCAAGACATCTGTACTCATTCTTCTCCCCCACCATTCAACACCCTGCACTCCAGTACAACAGACATTGCATCGAAGTTGCTGAACAAACACAAGACTGGCATATTAAGAGCAACCAAAACCAGTCACAGTTTACAATAATCTGCCAGCCTATGATTCAACTTGTTTTTATACGCAGCAGAGGCTGGGACAAATAGAGGCATCTCACAGTGACACGTTCCTCACACACTGAGCTGTGCTTGCATGCTTTGTTCTCCTGTCCTGCCCGTTCTCTGTTCTCTGTATGATTGGAAGGAGACACAACCTCCTGAATGCCAGCTCCTCTGGGAGATCAAGACAGCAGCAGCACATCAGCAAGCCCCAAACATCTTGCACTGAGCTACAGGCAGGTAAACAGCAGCTTTTTCTGGTCTTTTTTTCATCTCTCTGAAGAAAAGGAGGCTGGAGACAGACCAATGGTTGTCAGTTCAGCTGCTGAAGGCAAGGGAGTGAACAAACTAAAGACTATGACAAATGTTTTGGTCCTTCCTGAATAAAATGGGATTATAGAGAATTTGAAAGTTCAAATCCACTGCACTGCTTGGTCACAGCCTAAAAAAATGAGGCATACTGCATCAGATGAAAATCGAAAGGCAAATGTAGGCACAAATGAACTCAAGACCACACGACAACTCCATCTCTGTGGACTGAAAAGCCATAAAGGTCACAAATTTCTAACAAAGTTGATGATGATGAAGAAAAAGAAGAAGAATGGTATTTTGACAAGCAGATATACTAAAAGCTGTTCAAGACTGGGCTTCTACAAGGAAACCTGGAAGCATCCCTGCCAGGATGAAGGCCTCTCACATTAGGCTACCACTACCCAATTCCTAAAGCAAATATGAAACAGCAGAAAAACTGGATACATATTCTTGATCAAATTATCATAACCAGAGAGAACTGATTGCACGTACACATCAGAGTCATGACTCCGGTTCGACACCAGCAAACTTATTAGATCTGAAGAAGTTCAAAAGTTTCTGAGAACTCAAAGCCTTTGTTTGGGTCCTTTAAAAGCAGAAAAATCCTGATTGCAAAAAACGCTGATTTCCATGCAGGTAGAGAAATCCTGTAAGTAAATTCTTTTAAAAATATCTTTGTTGTTGAAGAGCATATCTAAAAGGTGAACTGGACACCTCTGTGCAGCAAAGCATTGCAGTACTCAAGGCATCAAATCGTTTACTCTTTATCTACATGGCTTTGAATGCGGATACTGAAAGACTGAGGGAAACGCCAAAGGATACAACTGCTCTAGTTCAGTGTGCCAGTTCTTGAGCAGGGCAGATTATTACAGGACAATTGCAATAGCTCATACCAGTTGTACCCCTAATTCCCTTTTCCTTGGGGGATGAAGGGGTTCTCACCCTGTTGCAGGGTGGCTAAGCTACTTGTGAAATAGGGATTTCACAGTCCTGCACTGATGCAAGGTACGGCTCAGTGCCAATGGTGCACTAGCACCAGTTTCAGCTTTCCTTAATTTGCCAACCTGTACTTCGTGGACCTGCAACATAAGCAACTGAATTGTTCCCAAAGCAGAGGCAGCGCAATAACCACAACAACCATCCCAAGATAAATAAAGTCCTGGACTGTGCATCAGATCCCTGAGGCATCTCATGTCCCTGTGAGCCCAAATTTGGAAGCAGCAGCACTTTGGCACTCTTAACTGGTTGATGAACACATACACCCACCTTAGGGGGAGCCTGAAGATATTACAAATAGTTTGATGAGTCCATCATGCTGATTGCTTAATGCAGATGGTCACACAAGGTCTTTCCTTTCCAAGTAGATTTACATAGCAAATATGAAATAAATAGTAACAATTCCCTTGCATCTAGAAAAGGGGATTTGAGAAAACGAGTTTTCTCTTTAAAAAGCATGGTAAAATGTTGTGATGCCTTGCAGTAGCAATTCGTACCTGTGCTACAGAAGGAAGACACTAATGCTGTGTTCCACCACCCACTTTCACTCATGGTGAACTGAGATTTCTCTTTGCCAAGTTATGACAGAGATAGAAGTCCCAACAACACGAGGCCCAGCCTAATCCAAAGGACTCAGTGATAAAAAGTTTAAGATAGGAGAAACAAACAGCAGTGCTGAAGCATGTTATCTGCAACAATCGTCAAGGTACTCATGAAAGAATGATTGGCTTTGTTTTCAGGCTTTGTATGCTGATCAGCCAATGAAATATGACTCATTATCAGAGGAGGTTTGACTGTTGGGCACAAAAAAAGTGTCAGAGCAAAAGCTAAGGGAATGGGGAAGATACCCTGTGTAAGCTGTGGCAAAGACCTTTTTTCATGCTGGGAAAAAGTCCATAATCAGATAGGCTGTTGGTCTGTACTGTTACAAGCCATCAAGTTCTATTCAAGACGTCTGATTTTTCTTTTTTTGAGTTTCAGACTTCACTTCCCTCTCTTTGTAGCTCTCATCCCACCTGACAGAACAAGACAGACTTCCTGCTCTGCCTTACAGCCTTCTGCCATTCCAGTCCGGCTATTGATAGGATCAGTCAGGATCAGCCTACACGAAGGAAGTCCAACTATGTCTGCTGTACCACTCATCCACGTGTAGTTTGGTCAGTGGCCCAAAAATGAGACAAGTGCATTCAGTGAAGATGCAAGCTTTGGAATGCTAAATCTTGAAGGTCTCACAAGCCATAGGCAAACTCCAGTTTTTCAAAACCCATTTAAAATGCCTGCTCCAAAGAACAGAGATATCAGTGTCTTCAGGAAGGGGGGGGAGAAACCTTAAAAATATTAAAGAGAATGAAAACCCTCGGCAATTTTTCCTAGCTTCATCCTTGGGCAGACTGGCAAAACCTTTTTACTTTTTACAAAAACCAATAGCTGTAAACATAGCATACTTCAGTTACAGCAATTAAGGTCATAAGCAACTGAAAGTAAGTTTTTACAACGTGAATTAGGCGACCTTTCTGACCTCACCTACAGCAAATCATTCAGTCCACTGAACAATTTCATATGCAGTTACATATTTGGAAATGTCATTTGTTCTTTTTATGTGACTAAAAGGCTCTCAAATTTGTGTGGGCTTGGATATAGACGTTATGCTACACACAACAAATAAGCAAAGTGTACAATTGCCAGCAGGTAAAGTCCTTCCTAATACAGTATTTTTACTGAAGAGACTACATCAGTCTATTAAAAGTGGTATTTCAGTACTCCATAAAATTGTGTTTATTCTATATTCTTAAAAATGTTAAATGCACTGTTGATATCCTCCCGTAAACAGAATGCCAACAAAAAGTTAGAAATTTATGTTTAGGTTACCTCTCTCTTGAAACGACCCTACAATTAAGATTTTTTTATTCAAGCCTACTTCTTGTATTTAACATTATTGATAATAATTTTTAAATAGTATTTAAATGAGTTACCTGAGCTAGAAGGGGATCTCAATTCTGACTTAACTTGGGATAAATTATTCTTTGTTCCACAAAGAGAAAATGTTCATAATAAAATTATTGCCTCAAATCTTCCTTCCCTCCAAAATCAAGCCTAATATTTCATTACACTTCCTCCTTCTTCTGCAGCTTGAGGAATGTTAACTGTGCTTGCGTTCACAGGGACAAATAAGGATGACAATCAAGGAAGCAATTACAATAAATGTCTGATCTGCCTCCACTAAAAACATATGCTTCAGCTTCAAAACAATATGCCACTCAAATGGAGTAAACCCTACCTGACACTAAAATTATCAGTGTTTGTCATGTCTGAGCACATTTTTGGACTAAATTAAACAAGCAAGTCTTGCCTTTAGCAACTCTCCTAAAAGAAAAAGAACATTTAGTGGCTTGAAAAGTAAGGCCACGTAGTGTGTGTTTCTGTCACTTTATTTCTTAAAGAGAGAGTTCTAGGCACTTGTAAACTGTGAAAATTATTATTTTTTTTAAAATGGCATCTTGATTCTTGGTGGATTTCACTAGCACTTGTGTTTGCAGCTTTGAAGTCTCCTCCAGGTCTGTCATTTGGTAAGGCTGTTGATGGGTGCCTGGGGTGCTTTGTCCTCTGGGAGGCTATTTTCCTTTAATTCATCTCTGATTAGAAGCAATTTATGCATTTTCATCTGTTTTATGTAAAGATCAAAGGGATCATGGTTCCCAATGTCGACCCTATTATAGACAAAAGGGGCAGGCTGCACATTTTTGCTTGGTTGCAGTTTAAGCCTCAAAGCACTCGTTCATACTATGCAGTTCTTGATATATCTCTCATAAAGCAGCATTTTATATGGAGGCCAAGTCACACCTATTTGCTTGCCTATAAACACATGCATGCATTTACATCCGTACGAAACAAAATTGTGGGGCGAAATTCCCCGTTCTCAAATCTGCTACAATAATTATTTGCCCAATGAGAACAAAGAGAGAAAAAAATTAAATTCAATATTGATGTAACAATACTCTTCTTAATGGTCCCATTAGTAAACGTACGGCACTTCATCTAATCACAAACTGATGTAACTGTTCCCTACTTGAAAGTCTGTTCAAAGCTTTCTCAACATATTTTTTCTGTTTTCAAGTCATAATAATAACAACTGAATTCAATGCAACTTAAATAGAAATTATTCCCAACAAAAAGATAACTTAAACATTTATTCCAATACAATCAATATTCAGTAGCCCTGGAAATTAATGACATAGATATCAACATAGCTGTTGTCAAAACAAGAGCAAAAATACAGATGTCACCAAAACTTACCTTGAGGGAAAAGATCTGCATAAGGAAGCTTTATTTTATTACTATTTTTTAAAGCAAATTTGGTACATTTGCCAGCAAACACACAGAGGTGGGAAACTTCTAGGATATTGTCCCAAGCCAGTAAACACAAACTGTAAATTCAAATGCCGCTTCTTACTTCCAGTCAGTTCAACCTGATTCCCTCTCCATAAGGCTCAAATCTTCCTTTGCCTTACTAATCATGTGTAGAACAGGGAGAAAATATTGTGAAGGCAGACAGAAAGGGGGAAAGCCCACCAAAAAACCATTTCGTTGGAAAAGGCATAGAGCTATGTTTGGGAAGGCTTCTCACGTGGCAACATTAAGAGAACAAGGACTGCCACTGGTGGCTTGTGATTTTAAAGACAAAGAATTAGGATTGTACTTCATCAGCAACGTCCTGAAGTGGATGTTCCAAACGAGCGACTCACAATAAATGGTGGCTCTTACCTTGACAATAGTGGAGTCTACCCCTACCAACTTCAGAAACTTTGCTAAAACCCATCATGGTCATTCTCTCAACAAGAGTGACAGAATGAAGCAATACAGGTACAAGAAAACAGCATTGAAAAAAAAGATGACCAGGAACTGTACAGCTTGTTTGTTATCAAGATAATCCTAACAAGACAATATTTAGAATTTATTTGTTGAGAAACATAAGAAAATATCTATCACATTGCAATTTCGTCCTCCAGGCCTGTGTTTTTGCTCAACCTGAGTTACCACATGCCATTTAAAAAAGAAAAAAAAACCACCATCACTTCAGGGAACTTCTTACCATTCTACTTATGAAACTTGTGACACTTGCTATGGATTGAAAAGAAATAATTCTTAAAGGCATTGCAACGTTCCCATGTAGTTGAGTGCTTCCATAGCAGCCACTGTTGGGATTTTGCTAATTATTCCCAATCTCCCAGAGCAATGCACGTGGTAACTCAGGTTGAATGCAAACAGGGATCTGGAGGAGAAGATCACAATATCCGTTACGAGGTAATTGCTATTTTTAATACTTTACAACACTTTAAAAAAACCCTTAAAACCACTTAAAAAATTGTGAAAGCCACAGTTCCAAAACCAGACAAGCTGAATTCTCAGCTGGCATCACTAACACCATCACCACATTAAACTCAGGTCTTCAATAGTTTATATATATCAAACCCAAACAACATGCAAAAGAGGCACTAACACACACCCTTGACTTGCCAAAACACAGAAAACTCCAGCTTGTAGGACAATTTAAGAAACAATTATGGTAAAGAACCTCAGGCTGTCAATCCTACCCATAGTAAAAAAAGAAAATAATTGAGCTCTCTGAAAAAGTATCTGAATTCAAGACAAATTCTAAGACAAAAACACCCATAGGGCAAGAAACGCCACTGACAAAGAAAACTTAGCAGAAGTCTTTAAATTGCAACAGGCAAGGAAACTTACAAGATACTTACAGTTGAACATTCCAGAAGAACTGGAAAACACTACAAAAAGAAAAAATTAAATGCTGCTTTTAAAAGACAAAAATTACCTGGAGAAAATAGATTAACTTCCAAATTCATTTCTAGGGAGCAAGAACCCTTTTCCTTTTTCTGGTCTGACTTATCCCTTGCCTAGAGATCCCTTAAACTGCATTCAGAGACATGTAATCAAGTTTATATGGTAAAGGAATGGGAAAAAAGCTGCCCAAGGGCAAAAGGAAAGTCCTACTTGGGGAAAGGCAGTGGGGCAGGAGGAGAACAGGTGAAAGAATCATTACCTTCCCTCTCAGAAAATTGTTAAAAGGCCTTGTCTGGTTTTTGGTAGAATTCAGGGTCTTTCTTTTACTGCTTAACAGGATTCAAGAAGAAAAATTATCTGGGGGAATCTATTAAAATTTGAAAGGACAAAAATCAAAATTCTACATGTAACAAACATGACACAGGAAAAAAAGAAAACAGGAATAAAATGCCTCTAGCTTGTTGCTTGTTTGTTTGCCTTTTTAAATCACTTTATGATCCTTTGAAACCATGAAAAAGATTTCCTCAGAGCCCACAGACCGAGACATTTGACAAAAAGGGAAACAAGTGACTTGACTGGAAATGGTTTATTCTTTATGAGAAGCAAAATTTGTCTATTAAAAGTAGCCTAGTTCTCTTCGTGTGGAATTCAAGAATTCACCCCAAAAAAACTTGTGGAACCTCTTACGTAAAAGGCTTAGTTTCAGTAATGTTTCCAGCTCTAAACACTGGCACGTTGGAAGTGTTAGTTCTGGTTAGAACACCGAAGTGGAGCAGAGAGGCAAGAATTAACTGTTTCTATATACTGGAAATGGCAAACCAAACAGCATGCTGCCCACAAGTAGAAAAGAGTCGCTCACCTGATTCTGCTGAAAAAGTAAAACTGACAAATTTCTCCCACCTAGTCCGTAACTTCAGGTAACAAATTAATGAATAATTAGGTTGTGACTACAGAGAAGTTTTCAAAGTCTACTTTGTAATACAGTAGAAAACGAAATTCCTTTAAAAGCAAACTGAAGAACTCAACATGACAAAAGGTGTTAATTTTTTTACCTCATTAAACTATGTATTTTCAAATTCTCTGTTTTTCTGGTTTAGGCAAATAAAGCCAACAATAGGTTTTAGGATTATGATGATATATCTTCAGTTTTGTACAAAGTCAGGTGTCTCATAAATCACTAGAAAACCCCTTCAGCAATTAAAATTAGAAGGGCTTGTTCTAGAAAGTTACATGCAATTTTATGTAGCGGGCTTTCAGGAATAAAATCCAGTTTAAAAAAAAACCACTTTTGTTCTCAAGTGTTTGCATCTCAGATTAATTTTTAAAGTTTTCTGTAAATCTTCAACATTGTTCAGATATATAACAACCGTGAAACGTGGCAAAAGTCGACAAGTTAATTTATTGCACTCTGTAATCAACAATCTGTGCTGATCTTCAGAAAAGATAAACGAAAAAACAGTTGCTCATTCTGTAAAGGAGATAAAAGCAAATGGGAAACTCTGAAAGTGTTCCAGAAATGCAAATGCATACATCATTTGTGCTAAAGGCAACACCAACCTTCTCCCTCAAACGAAGCAATATATCAACATGTAAGAACAAGGAAGCATTCTTCTGTCAGCAGAAAACAAAGAAAACATTGCCCGTGATGAATAAGCGATCAAACTAAAAACGAAACGGCAACAAGAATTACACACTGGTTATAAATTTACTTTCAATGTTCTTGTGTGCTCACAACACATACAGGTTGTAATCCAAAGCACAGATAAAACAGTGAAGGGCCCTGTGACTTGTCTGATTTTCTATGCGCTTGGTTATCTACAAGCCCAACCCCATATCCCCAAACCTCCATGTTCAGGTTCCCCGCTTTTCTCTCAAGTTTCCCAAATTCCTTCTACATTACACTCAGCTTGTTGACTTCTTTGTAGCCATGCCCTTCAATTCCCTTTTCTTCCCTCTCCTCTGCCACTACATGCACCTCTGATGCCAGCCAAGCACAAGCAGCACGCCGTGGCTGCTCCAGAGCGATAAGCTTTCTCAGCCATCAGTACATATGTATTCAACGACTGATATCAAAGGCCAAATTGAAAAAAAAATCCTTGAGCTCAGGTCACAGTCTTTTCTTGAGGAGTCTGGGGAAGGGGAACACCAATTTGCATTTCCTTAAATTCTCAAAAAAACCCCACATTCACATTTGGAGCTTTTAAGATCCCTACCTTACCCACCAAGCCCATCAAATTAGCCAACAAGCTCCAAAAATGAACGCAGGAACTGAAAGGTAGACTGTGAGCTTGCCCCTTCATGTAATCAAAATAAAATGCCATTTCCTTACTCAGCAGATTTTACTTACATAAGTCAGGTGATAAAAAAAAAAAGGAAAAAGAAATAACAGTGTTCTGAATATAAATGTTGTCCATATGGAAATCAGGGCTGCTGCTTTGAGCTAAGTGTTTAGTTCATAATCTGAAGACAGGAAAACTCTCAGGTACATTTCTTGTTAAAATTCTAAGGTTGCAAACCCAAATTGATTCTAACATTTTCGTTCTGCAGATTAACTGATTTAAAGCAAAATCTCAGTAGAGACAAAGATGCAGTTCCCATGACCCACAGAATTAGTGTTTGCTCACTACAGAAGAGTAAATTTTTACAAACCCCAGCTTGAAATCTTTCAGTGCATTCCAAAGCTGTTCAGCTTTAACATTAACTAGCAAAACTGTGTAACTTTTTAAAATTACCCATAAAATTATACCACGTATTCATTAAAACACCCATGAAACATCCATAATTCACAGGGTAGTCGTGTAGGGTTAGTAACACACTGCTTGTTCCCTGCATCTCCCAAAGTACATTATCCCATTTCAACTGCCACTGCCTAAAATAAGTATGAAAATTCATATTGACATTTCACTTTTGAAAACTAGGGCACTTATAAATTGGCATTAGAACACTGAATTTAGACGCTTTGTGGTTATGACAAGACTCCACTGAACATTCAGTATGCTACTGGGCAATAAATGCCATTCCCTGATTCATTTTCAAACAATGTAACATCTTAATAATCAAAAGGAATGTTATCCAAGCTCTGAGGAAAGATGTATGGATGAGTGATAAGATAAAGTATCTTCAGAGAAAAAGAATGAAGGATAACTCATTATTCCCAGAAAGAAAAGGTAAAAATAGCAATGCACCCCTACCTGGTGAAAGCCATAAGTATTTCAGGATTTCTTTCTACACTTGTTCTAAGACACAGACAAAAAATGAGAAAAAAACGTGATTATTAATACAAAGCAGCTGTAATGGGGGTCACAAAACCTACATTTTGGTGTGCATGGAAATGCCTTTCCCCAGAGGGATAAAGTTCCTTATACCCCATTCCTGCCACATCCAACCACAAACCTGACTTTGCTGGGCAGATCCACTTTTTCATCACTTGTACTTCATAGCAAAAGTGTGCCCTGGAGCTACAATTCTAAAAGGCAAACAATAACTCGCTTCATACCTCTTGCTTAAGTGCAGAGAGTGAATTCTTATGTATTTCTCAGAATCAGAAAGAAGTGAGACATATGAAAATGTTTGTCAAGTAAAATCTGGGACAGGTCCAAGAACACTTGAAGGTGTCAACAGGACTTGGAGGGGCAAGAAACACTTAACTTTTCCTGCACAGAGAACAGGACAATTGTTGTCGTGCTGAGGAAACTGCCTCAGTTCTTGCCGAACTCATTTCTTCTCTCACGTTCCCAGGCACCAACTGCAGTTAAAGAAAAATAAAAAAAAAACCCCACAGCTTTTTTTTTTTCATACTGATTCATCAAGATAGTTGTATCTTTTTGCAGTATGATGAGTGCCTAATTACAATGATTCAAATCTCTTGTCACCTTCAGGCTAGACTACAGATAGCAATGGTTTTTAGCCAGGGCTGATAGGGAAAATGAACTTGACACAGCACGCAATGGTTTGTTAAGCATGATATAATATTAAAAACATCACTCCCCTTTTTAATCTGGCCAGGAGGAGGAAGAAAAATCACATGATTTTGAGTTCAAAGTTGCTAAATCCCTTCTCCAGCAGGGGAACATGCTTGTCTGATTACATTTTCAGGTTGAATGCATTTGTCACTCTATCACCTTTCTCCACATTCAGTCCTGTTTTGAGCCCTGTTGGCTTCAGACAGTTCTTTCTCCTCCTAATATTGCTGTAATTTCTCAGAGGTTCCTTCAGCTTACTACCCATTTTTCCTCTTGGGAAATGGTTATATGCAGCCTGGGCCCTCTAGTGCATCGTGATGTTAATGCACTACATTCCCAGTCTTTTTGGCTTTGTTTTCCCTCTACGAAGCAACTTTTATAAGAGCCTCTACTCTGCCCAGGTGACTTTTGCAAGGGAACCCCATTTATATTTGCATAACTTGCAAAGAAGGAGAAGTTGACTCAGTGACACCCACCCTGGTTGTACCGTGGCTTACTGCCAAAACTCCAACTCAATCACTCAGTCCCATAAATGGCAGCTTTCGCAAAAACAGCATCAAAAGCCCAGCAGGAAGCTCAGGAGAGGAGGACAGAGAAACAGTTTCCTCACCAGGGGCAGAAGTTCAGGAATTAAATCTGCTTAATACTTCCATACAGGTCCTTTATGAGGCCAGTGATCTGCACAGCCCCTTGAGATCAGCAGAATATGATCGGGTCTGTACCTGCACACAGATGAGGCCAAGAAGGGAAACAGCCCTCGTGGAATGTTCAGTTTTGGCTTAATCCAGAGACCAAACCCCTGAGGCTTTGATTCTCTCCGTCACTATGCTGCATGTCCTATACAAGCATATCAAAACCTTCAGCACTTAGAAAACCATCCTGATGCCCTTGCATCACATATTTTCATTCCTCAGGTTCTATTTCACGACCATTTAACATAATTATTCATATAATCTCAAACCATTTGCTTGTCTTTCACTTTTAGTTTCTTAAGATAAAAAAGACCTTGCTAACAGGCAAAACTGGAGATGATTAAAATGCTTTAAATAAAAAACCTTGCAATTATATCTAAACAGGTACTTTTACATCACTTAAAACATTTAGGTTTTTAAAGTAATGAGTGAATGTTTTTAAAAGAGGCAAGATTACGTACATAACCAAAATTTACACTGACAAAGCTTGCAATAGTCCAGGGGAAAAACATAACAAACCATAACATAATAAAGAAACTGGCAACAGTACAATTAGTGTGAACAATATCAGAATAATTTGCATCAATTCTCAGCACAACATATACAGCTTCACTATGTATGTATGACCTCCAAACTGATAAAATCACCAAAAATCAACAAACACAGATATGAATGTCCTCTCTATGAATGACTGCTCTTTACAGTCTTATGAAGCTTTTCAGCCAGAATAATTAACACAGAAAAAGGAAGTCTTAATTGAATAGTAACTCTATGGTACAGGCAAAGTTGCACATTCTGCTACAACTTTCCAGGTTACTGAAAATTCTTGGCTGCATCACACCCAGGCTGTGTTTTAAAAGGAATCGTTGAAAGAAACATGTGTTTTGCTTTGGTTTTCAAATAGATTTTAAAACAGCTTCTGACAGCAAAGACCTTCCCAGATTTGGAGGGGAAAATGTCATTATAGGCATCCTGTAAATGTCACAGAACATGAGGAAATAGCATACAAGTGACCAAGTTTGCTAACAGGCTTGGAGTTACCTGATGAAATCACTGCAAGGCAGAAGCATTTTGAAATTTGCTTTTCTTTCACCTCAAGATTAACTCAAAGCCTCCTTTTAAAACCCTTAAAAAGTGTTCATTCCCATTCAAGCTGACTTGTGACCAATGCGTGTGAGAAAACACAAACAAGTTTTTGAAAACCAAGAATGGGCTTACATTCAGCTGCTGTGGATCCATTTAAAATAAAGATGAAACCTGTCGTGACGGATTTTAAAATAAAACAGAGTTAAATTCATACCCCTGACATGAAGCTTAATGGAACGACAACTATTTATGGTTTCTCTGTGAATTCTGTTAGTAAAACTCTGGATGTGGTCACAGAAATTATAAATCCGCATTGTTATCTGGAAAACAAAACGATTATAATAATTTTCTGCTATTACAAGCAATTGTCTTTAATTACCCCAACATATTATTTCTTTGTCTAAAAAGACAGGATGTCAGCACGAATAGCATTGGTTTGGCAGCCCCAAATTACCAACAACCATTTAAATGGTGTATGTTCTCTCTACTCCCTTCCTAAAAAGATGATCCAAGCACTCACAGAAGCTTGACTACCTTGGTACCACATAAAATTAAAAAATTGAAATTATAAGATATCAGACAACTTCAAAAATTTCAAGTGGTGTGGAACTTTGCTCTTTGCATCATGCATATCTTTTAAATATCAATCACTTCACAGTTTGACCCCTTCTTTTTACCAACCCACTTGTCATGTGGCTCCAATTTACACATAAGGTAAATGGCAATGTAATGGAAATGGTGGTACTGAGCAAACAACCTACTCCTTGACAATTATTCTGCAGATGGACATGCAAGGAAGGATTCCTTGACAGCATCAATCACTGGCAAATAACTTGGTTATTTTACGTACTTTCACTGGGTTTTTAAAAAGTAAATGAAAAAATTAGAAAAAAGAGAAAAAATAATTTAAAAATATATAACAATTAGCCATTACCATTATTATTGTGTGTATCAGTCCCCATTCCCAACCCCCTGTGGCACTGGAGGAGAGGAGGGAGAGAAATCAGGACTGAAGTCGAGCCTGTGGAGAAGGGAGCGGTGGGGGTAGCTCTTTTAAGTTTTAGTTTTTATTTCTTCATTACCAAACTCTGATAGTTTGGTAATAAATTAAACTGATTTCACCAAGTCAAGCCTGCTTTGCCCATGATGGTAGTTGGGCAGTGATCTCTCCCTGTCTTTATCTTGACCCACAAACCCTTTATATTTTACCTCTCCACTGTCCCACTGAGCAGGGGAGTGAGAGCAGTTTTGGTGTCCAGCCAGGGTCAACCCACCACAACTCCATCCAGAATTTCTCGCTTACTAAGGACATTGTTTAAAAATGCATTAATTCCGAGGAATTTGGAAATACCTTCTCTCAAAGGAGAGCTGTGACCAACCATTCTAGTCAGCTGCAACATTTGGCTCTTACCATTTTCACAGATGTAAAAGATATGATTAAATTAACTTATTCACACAAGTGGCAGGGCAAAACAAAACCAGTAAATGGCTTCAGCTGGAGGAAGCAGAGTTAAGCAATTTCTGTATTTTACACAAGCCTTTATTTTACATAAGTCTTCTTAGGACTGATACAATATTAAGGTCCTTCTCACTTTGATCTGTGGATTTTTCTCCCCGAAATCTTTGTCCGAGTTGGGTTTGCTCAAATTAAAGTCACAGCTGCTGCTACATTTCTGTGTGATGCTTCCTTTTCATCCACGTTCATGTTAAAGGAATCAGCAATATTTTCACCATTATCATTATTCCTCTACTTTTAAACAGAAAGCCAACAGCATAATCTTCACACTAATCCATGAAACAGATGACAATTACACATATGTGAGAAAAGATGCAGAATTTTCATTTTTCTGCTTCCTTACCCTATTCAGCAAATACTGCAGCATTTCATGATGACAACATTTCTTTGATCCCAGCAAAGAGATTTTTGAAACTTCATTGTTAGAAATGCATGTAAAATAACTAAGTTACATGGCCTCAATTACAAAGTGGCATTTACTGCAGTTCCTCCACAATGAGGGAGTTTTAAAATTCACAGCATGCCATCCTTCTGAAAATCAAGCAGCAGCACTTCACAGGTATGTCACTCCCGGAGCTTTACACAAAGTCCACACTCACATGTCCTTGAATTCAGAGTGACTAAGGACCTTAGTAAGGCACACATTTTAAAAGAGCGCTCATGCCAAAGTTGGCGCTTATTCACTGACATTATGGGTGGCATATTTTACTGGCTGCCTTTTTAAGGAATGTTCAACTACCTGTACATTGTGTGTGATTTCAAGACCACTGCACTGAAGTTCAGCCACCCTCCGGAACTGAATGTGTTGCATAGCTTTGGTAATCAGATTCAGAAAACAAGCATGACTGCAGTGCAATTCATTAATTAATAGGGAAGCAACTTGATACATCACAAAGCAGAGAGGCAGAAAAAGCCATTTAAGGGGTTTCCTAATATCATATATAAAAATTCTATCCAGAAAACAAACCAAAAACCAAGAGGAGAAAGTTGGAAAAGTTAAATTTCACCACTGACAGATGCCAAAGAGGGTAGTCTAGCTAGGTCTTTATGGAATCTATATATGCAATTTGCCCTTTGATGAAACGTCAATTAATCAAGTTATTTTGGAACAGTCCCAAGGAGTAAGGTCTGCTTACTACCCAAGTATTTATTCAAATGAAACTGCCACCAATGCCACTGTTTCATAGCTGCCGGAATTTTGTATTTTAACACAAGCATGGCACTGTGTTACCAGTTTTCTAGCACGAGTTTTACCCTGAATTCCACACGAAGAGACCTCTGCATCCAGTTGAAGCAGTGATAAAGTTAACAGCATTCCTAAAAGAGAGGGGACTTTTCCAGCAGTGCTCCAGGAACCATCTTGGGCTTTCACATAAATTGGGTCCCAAGATGCACCTCGTTCACTGACATTACGTTACTAAGAATTTTGTTCCCATTTGAATGTATTAATTCCACTTACAAAGGACCTCTTCCAACATCTAAAAGACATCTGAACCTTTAAAAACCATGTCTGCTTCCTCCCATATAATGATGCATACAGACTGCCACAGCTTCACGTCCAAAAGAGATCAGTAACAAGTGGTGTGTCCGATCGGGCCAGTACTGCTCACTATCTTTATTAATGACATAGTGGGATTGAGTGCACTCTCACATCTGCAGATGACAGCAAGAGGGACCTGGACAGGCTTGAGACACAGGCCAACATAAACCTCATGAGGGTCAAGAAGGCCAAGTGTAAGATCGTGCACCTGGGCAAGAGCAATCAGCAGAATGAGTACAAACCGGAGGACGAATGTATTGAGAGCAGACCTGCAGCGAAGGACTTGGGGATATCAGAAGAGGAAAAGTAATGTATGAGCCAGAAATGTGTGTTCACAGCCCAGAAAGCCAACTGCATCCTGGGCTGCATAAAAAGCAGGATGGCCAGTAGGTCAAAAGAGGGAATTCTCCTCTTCCACACCACCCTGGTGAGATCCCAAATGGAGTGTTGTGTCCACCTCTGGAGCCCCCGGCAAAAGACATGGACCTGTTAGAGACGCATCCAGAGAAGAGCCACAAAAAAGACTGGAGGGATGGAATAGCTCCTCTTTTTAAAAAGGCTGAGAGATGTTAGTCTGGGGTTTAGCCTGGAGAAGAGATGGCTCTGGGGAGACTTTATTGTAGCCATTTAATACTTCAAAGGTGGCTTAGAAGAAAGAGGGAGAGAGACTTTTTAAATGAGGGTCTGTAGTGACAAGACAAAGCACAGTTGTTCTTTTCTGAAAGAGGGAAGATTTGGATCAGATATAAGGAAGAAATTGCTTACTATGAGGTTGCCCAGAGAAGCTGAGGATGCTCCAAGCCTGGCAGTGTTCAAGGCCAGGTTGGATAGGGTTTTGAGCAACCAGGTCTAGTGGAAGATGTCCCTACCCACACTGGGTTGGTCGAGATGATCTTCAAAGGTCCCTTTCAATCCAAACCATTCTGTGATAAAAGCACTTGGCAAATCGTTGCAATTCACTGCATCTGGTGAAGTTATCAGAACAAAAACTAGCTTCCCAATGGATTGGGAAGCATCTTCCTAATATACGACTCAGGTAAGAAAGACTGGAAAATAGCTTTGTACATTAGCACCATAAGCTTTACATTTGGTTCAGCTTTTCTTTATGCTACTATTGAAAGAAGAGTCACTTAATATAACCATTATTAAAGAAATTTAATTTTAAAAAAAAATGATAATAGAATTGGAAACAAAGCCATGTAATAAGACTGATTTTGCAGTCCATACAGACCTATTCTTTCAACATGTATTTCTAATGCATTTTACAAGCCTTCCGTTTCTCAAGGAAGACAGGCTCAACATTTACAAAACCACCTAAGTGTCATCCAAAAATGCAGACTATTCTTTAAAGGTGTATTTTTTAAGAGTTAGAAATTTTCTAAACCTTTTAGACACACTTTCATTCTTTCCCCCAAATCTTGTAACCTGGGGATTCATTTCCGAAATAGCTTTGCTATCAAATAAGGCATATATAGGTTATAAAAACACAAAGCTTTAATCAGCACTTTTTTGACCTAAATTCACTAATGGGTTTGCCAAATTAACCAGCCCAGAACTGTGTGACGTATTATTAAACCCCATTTTGAGGTTGCATATTACCTGTTTCTTAAGAGCGAATTAGTCCTCTCTTTGGTCTTTTATATACTTCCAAAGATACTCTAAAGTTTTGTCTTATTAAGAGAAAAATTCCATAGAATGAGAAAAACTTCTTCGGTAACTTACAGGTCTTACAACTTGTAAATTAGCAATGAAAGCACTGAGATAAGTCTTTGGCAACATATTTGAAGTCTTAATGAAAGGGTCAGATTACAAAAAGACATAGAGGGAGTATTATATGAGGAAGCTTTAAAGTTAGTTGCACTGTATTAAAAAACAACATTCAAATAAATTATTTTGCACTGCAGTATGCCAAGTTTTTGGAGATAGAATTAAAATTGGGCTTTCATTTTAGACCACGTAAAGCATAATATTAGACTATAATACTGCCTATACTAGTGAGATACAAATGCCCACGGTGTTGCAAGAGAACATTTTCCCTCAGGCATTTGAAATTTAATGCTTCTTTAATATTCTCTGTTGGATATTGTTAGAATGGAATTTCAAATATTTCCTGCAATTTGAGTTAAAGATTACTGCATAATGCTGAGCAGCAAAAAATTTTTGAAGCGTACATCTAAAGCTGGCATAGTAGCTTAATGTCCTGTTGTTTCTTGCTTTAGCAAAATTAATTTCTTCAGTCTTCAACCATGAATTCACACACCACCTGGAGATACAAACCCATAATTTAACTGTGGTATATTTCTAGCTCCCTTGCCTAATACACCGAGGCCAGACCCTGTATGACAGGCAAATATAAAAGGCCATTTCAGAGCAATACTTTCTGTTCTCCAAAGTCAGAGAGTGAGCAACTTGAAAAACTGCATTTGGCTCATTATTGTCAATAAATGGGATTACTGGTCACGAAGTAAATGCACATATATTAAATGTATATATTCTACTATATAGTCAAGGGGAACACCTTTCCAATCGGACTCAAAATATTCAAAAGGCGTTTATCCAATTAAGATCCAACTATTGCACCGTATATGGGTTAGTGCTTTACCACGGTTACTCAGTACAGGTAAGGGTAGATGACAAATGAAACAAAAAGGCATAGTTGTATATCATTCTAAAAAAAAAAAAAGAAAAAAACCAGAAAAAGACAAATTATAATCAGGATTCCGTTGGCTTGACTACTTCACAGAAAAGCCTCCTTCATTCAAAGATGCAGCTACTTACTTTTCCAACATTTGTGTCACAACATAAGTGGTCAATCTCCCAGTTTTCTTCTCTGCGGTTCCCTTATCGTTTATAGCGGGCACATGCAGACTCACTCCTTAGCTCTCTCTTACAGGCAGCCTGCCAATCCCCCTCAAAAAGGCTTGGAATGCTGTTCCAGACAGCAGGACTGCCATGAGTTCAAATGAAGTCAGTCCTCAACACCATCCCAGTCCAACAAGACAACTCTAAACTGCTTCATGACGCGACCAAAAGTTTTAAACATTGGTCCTCGGTCTCATGCTCTAAGAAAACCATCCTCGTGGGTTCCAGCACAATCCTTGTCAACATTCTGAACTGAAAAAACAACAAAAAATATATGGTTGCGTGTTTTTGAGCTACGGGAAACTCCGAGTTATGTAGCACTGGTACAGCCAGTAGAGTCCACACAGCTGGAATTATGTGCCTACACTTCTCTTCAGAGACGGGGACAGTTTAGCCCGAATGAATACAAGCATGTGCAAAAATTGAGTACTTGTGTTTATGTGAGCAGAATGAATAAATACAATTTCTTCTTTCTTTAATCAAATATCAGTAAAGACACTGAGTATGGTCACCACTATAAGCACATATGGTACTAAAGGCTCTGCTGCTGCATAAAAATCAGTTTGGATAAGGTTTCCAAAAGCAGGGCAGATACCAAAATGTATCTGTGAAGCAGAAGAAAAAGCTCCATACAGGACACAAAGCATCTAGTTGGCTCTAATGCTTATTAGTGATAAACTCATGTTTTAAAAGTTTCAAATATGAATAATGTCATTAAGATAAAAATGTATCAGTATTTTCCTTCTGCAAAGAATTATGTTTTATACAATTAATGTCAAAAAATCGACATAATAAGACATTACTCTCCTTACCAGGTATTTCTTAGGATATTTTCTTTGAAACACTATTCAGTGCTTGCAAAAAAAAGGAAGAAAATTGTCTGTGTAATGGTAGCTATCAACAGCTTAGCTCTGTGAAAATACAGAAACAAATTCAAAAGGGTGTTGTAAAACAACCCAAAATATTTTAATCAAACTATGTGACCACAATTCATAGAAATAAACCTAATGAGAAAAACTCTTGTCATTATGCAAGAGAATTGGCATGGAACAACATTCATCAGTCATTCTGACATGGAAAGGATGGATGAAGGAGGTAGATGGATTCACCCCCCTGCACTGAGTCTAGAAAATGGGAAGTCATCACGATGTAACTTCTTGTATCAAATTTATTACTTATCAGGTTATAACGAACAAGTGCAAGAGGAAGTCATACAACAGAAAAAGCAAATATGCGTTTTCAGCAGAAGCTGCTTTTCCACTTAACTGAATGCTTACCTCATTTAAAAAACTCAGAAGGACATAACTTAATTTAGTGGGGGGAAGGGGTGGTGGTGTTTGTTTTGTTATTTTTGTTTTTAAAATTCTTCAAATTAATTAAGAGTACAAGGTTTGACTTGGTAGAATTTGAATTGTTACACAGGTCATTTCTTGTTTAGAAGCCCAACCTGCCCCTTCTCCTCCACACTCTGCCATTAGTGAGTAGAAAATGTACACATGGCTGTCACAAAGTCTCTGTTCACCCAAGATAAAGACAGATTTGTATTAAGGTAAAAGAATCCAGTAAGGCTACTTCGCAGGCACCAGGAACACAACCCTTCTATTCTCTTTGTAGCAATTCAGAGATCAACTCTGCTGAATTTCCAGCTAATACACCAAAGCCTTTGTGCCATGTGCGTCTAAGCATTTTGGCTGTTTGTCTTATGGGTTGGTTTTGTTTGGTTTTGTTTTTAAGCAGGGACTCTCTATACCCCGGCCCTTGTAACAGCTGGCGAGAAGGAAATCTTCCAGAAATGGTGCATGGGTGATGGATGATGACAGATCTTCCAGGGTCTCTCAGCTTTGGGGGGGGGCACAATGGGGGTGCCATTACCAAACCTCTGGTCAGTGATGCAGCCCTGAACACCTGAGCTGCACTCCAGGAACCACAGACCACCCACCTCAGAGCTGAGCATGCACAGACAGCAAAGGGTTGTTACAGTGTTCTCTGTCAAACCTACAAATAGGTGCTTGTACTAAGGAAAAAAAAAAATAAAAAAGCACCTTATGTTCACAATTTTTATTAAGATTTGACTCATGATTAGTTCATAAAGATTACTAATACATGTTCACAGAATCACAGAATATGCTGAGTTGGAAGGGACCACATTACAAGCAAGCTACACATCATTTGTGTCTCTTTATAGGCGTATGAGAACAGAATGTCTCAAAAACATACCAAAGGTTGTATAAGTCAATTAATGATTAATTACTCACCTTTGATTAAAAAACCAACTAAACTATTAACATGTAAAAAATAAGCCATAGGATAAAATCAAACCAGTTCCATAGAAGGTAAAATTTCTCCTTTAGAAAGTTTTCTGAACCACAGTGAAAAGAAAAATCAGGATTATAAGCAGAATTCATAGACACATCAGCTTCCTCATATCATTTGATGTCCATGCAGTACCCCATGACTGAAGTTTAGAAATGAGCAGTGAAAAATAATGGTTTGAACATTAGTACTAGGAATAAAAAATAAAATAAATCCTGTATTGATTTTCTAAACTACAGTTTTAATTCTTCTTGCTTATATCTACATCTTTACCTTTTTTAAGCTCTATTATAGATTTCTCGCATACTTTAGAAAAGAGCTTTTGATCCTCTTAATTCTATTTCAGTATTTTTTTGCAATGCTTTTTCCTATTTCTGAAACATCTCTTATTATTATTTCTTTGGACAATAATCCAGAAGAAGTTTCCAAAACTGTTCTGATTCTAGTGTTTCTAGGATTGAACCTGGCCATTATATAGTTAACTTTTCTTACAGAGTCTTAAACATTTTGAATGTTAATCATATCACATAGACTTAGCTACAAGAGACATGATTTTGTAATAACAGTTGCAAGTAAACGTGTAAGATAAAAGAAAAACTGTGTCATACATAGAGAGGATAAAAAGAAAACTTCAAAAATTATGTGTAAAAACTTACCTAAAATATTCATCGGTTTCTACAGATGGCAGTGAAGTAAAAGAAAATCCCATCCAAAATACAGCTAAAGAACACAGCCAGCTGTTAACAGAGAATAATTCATTTTAAAATATATATAAAAAAATTAAGAGATAATTCTGGCAGACTACCCTTCAAAACCACTAGTTGCCTTGAAAAATAACACTTAATCCCCAGAAAATGGAGATTAAAACATCTTAATAGTTCAGTGTGTTGTTTAATTACCGATTTCCACGTATTTCAATATCTTTTGAGTGCAAAAATTTTAAAATGCATTTGAAGAATCAGTCAAGAGCCCAATTCACAGGTACACCAAAATTTCCATTACTTCATTTGCACGTAATGTTTCCATTTATGCAGCTTTTTGGCTTGAAGTGCTCCACAAGAGACTCATACTAATAAAACATGGGGAAGCATCAAAGAATACTAACAAAATTACATTTAAATTTTGCTTGGAAAACATTATGAGTTTAACAATTAGAAACAAAATGTAAGCCATTTAAGAAGGCTAGAATTGTTATGTTTTGCTACATTTAAAAAGTACACCACAAAACACTAAATTTTACAATATCTTTAGTTAAATCAGCACAGATGACAATTCAGTCTCTCTTGGACTAATTATACTGGAAACAGATTGAAAATAAACTGACAAACAAAAGCATTTACTCATGGCTTTGCATCACACTCATAACAAATCACTTTCAACACAACATAACAACAAGAATTCTTGTTATCTCCAACTGGAAATAATTCCAGGAGCACAAGCTTGGGCAAAAAAAAGAACAGGCAAGAACGAAAAGAAAGTCTTAGCTACAGAAAAAAGTTTGAAAGTTTCAACTTAAGCTCTTAACTGAAACCCACTAAATCAATACAATCTGCTAGGCTGACACAGACAAATCAATTTTACAGCATGCTAACAGTGATTTAGCTGGAAATTGATAAGGAATCAATTCAAACTGAACCAATTATGTTCGGTGGAAATTACCTTATGCGGGCCCACATCAGGTTTTGTGTACATTTGGATCTTAAATAGTGTTAATTAATTCCATACAATGCCCTGATGCAGAGAGCTTACAGTCACCTGGGTAAAGCATCTCAGGACACTCTGGAAAACTCTGACTAAAACAAGCTCCCTCCTACTTACCAAGCTTCTCTACACTTCACAGCAAGCCAGACCTCAGCTTTGCTTGCAGCTATTTGGCTTTCAAATTCATTCCCAGAAGGGAACTCGGGTACAATCTTCATTCTTATTAAAAAACATGCAGTCATTAACTGACATAAATCAGTACAGGTTGACATTTAAAATAAACTAAGTATGACTGTACCTTTTCCACTCTGACACTGCAGTTTTCTGTACTGCAGGAGCTGTCAGAGGTTCAGCTAAAGACTTGTCCAAGACATAGGACGTTCTGAATTGAGGCATGAACACAACTCACTAAAAGGAGAACATTTTGCAGGACAAGCATAAGTATTTACGTTTTACACCCACTGCCCTAAAGAAGTGACTTCTTATTTCCGTCACAGGACTGAAGAAGAAATTGCATAAGCGTACAGGCTGTTTCGACTGTTTTTAAAAAATACTATCTACTCTAAGGATTAGAGTGAGATTTAAAACTAATCCCAAAGAAAAATATTGGCACAAGTGAGACTTCACTAATGATTTCCCCGAATTACAGATTTTTTTGCAATAAGGAGTCCTGTCGAGATCTGAGGGAAAAGAAAAATCAGCTGTGCCACCCAGGACCCTCTTTTATAGCACAACCAGCACAGTTCATGAAGCTGGATTTTCCTGATGTATTTACACCAGTATCAGTCTCACTTTTAAGCCAGACCAAAAGGAATTGACTTCACCCAACAGTCCAAAATACAAGCAAGCGAGAAGCTTTATTTTTGTACAAGAGGTCGCTAGTTCTAGCAGCGGGCCAGCACAGGAAAGCTCTCGGCTTTCCCTAAAAATAATAAAGGGTTAAACACAAGCCGAGGGGGGTTCGTGAAGTGTGAAGCCCAACTCTGCACCATCTCCCGGAGGGCCGAAGGGAACGTGAGCGAGGAGGCGAGGGAAGACACAGGACAAAGGGCTGGGGCTGCAGGGACGCGCCGGCAACTCCCCAGAGCAGGCCGGGCAGGAGAAGCGCGGCGCGGGCAACGCGAGGGGACCGTGAGGGGACCGCTCCGCCCGCCCTCACCGGGGCTCCCGGGGACGCCACCCCCCCGGAAAGGGCAGGGTCAGGCCGCGCGTTCGCACCCACCGAGCGCTCCGAGGAGCCGGGCCGGGTGCGCGGGGGGCGCGGGAGCGGCACCACCGGTACCGGAGCCCGCCCCAGCTCCCCGTCCCGCCCTGCCGCCCGTTGCCCTCAGCAACACCCGCACGCCGCGCCCTGCGCATGCGCCGCCCGCCCCGTCCCGATCTAGCGCGCATGCGCAGCCCGGGGCGCCCGCGCTGCCGCAGCCCCCGCCCCCCTGCTTCCCACGCGCCGCTCTGCGCTTCAATGAATGGGGCGACGCGAGGGGCGGCAACCGCCAATGGAGCGCGGGGGCGCGGCTCCCGCTCCCCCGGGGCACGCCGGGAGTTGTAGTTCTTTGGGAGCGCCAAGCAGTGCACGCCCGCGGTGGCCGCGACTACAGCCCCCAGACGGCCGTGCGCGGCGGCGCGGCCCGCCCCCCCCCGCGGCTCCTGGGCGCAGCGCCGCCGCGGCCGCAGTCGCGCCGCAGAGGTGACCCCGAGCAGCCGGTCCCGCCGCTCCCGCCAACATGGTCGGTACCGCGCACCGGGCCCGCCGCGCCGGAGCCCGCACCGCGCCCTCCGCGACCCTCCGGGGCGGCGCGGGGGGCATCCGGCGGGCGGAGGTGGCCGCGAAATGGCGTCGCGCTGCTCGCGGGGTGCGGGGGACGGGGGTGACCTGGAGGCGGTTGGCGGTGGCGGCACCCGGAGGAGCCGGGCCTGGCGGCGGCCCCGAGGCTCACCGCAACCCCCGCGGAGGCCGCGCAGGGGTGACCTTCCAGCTGGGGACGTCCGGTCGGTGCCGGCCTGGCGGCGTCTGTGCCAGCCCGGCGTGAGGGGGAGGGCGGGATGTGGGAGCGGAGCGACCCCCCCCGGCCCCGGTGAGGGCCCTCCCGATGGGGAACGGCACCGCTGGGCCCGGCGGGTGGCGACGTTGTCTTCGAGAGGTCGGGAAAGCCTTCCCCTCAGTCCGCGAGAGCTTAAAGCTTTTGGAGCGGTTCTGCGTTAGCTCAAGGGGAAGTGCCTGTGAAACGTCTTTGTTGTTTAATGCCTGCATGCTGTCAGAAATCCCGCTATTTGTGCAGGTTGTCGTAGTTCTGCCCTGAGGTTATTACAGGTGTACTGCAGTGCTTTGCTTTTCTGCAGCGTATATACTTACATGTATGCCCACACAAACTTGCACAGAGACCTTCCTTTCCTTTGTAACCATAAAAACATCTCCAGGTTTTTCTCGACTCTCTACCCTGTTATTCAAACCTGTACTTCTAATGTTTTGCTGTAGCAAGGATGCTTGCATGCTCTGGGGCATGGCTTATTTCAGCTATACCCTCAAAAGGCTGTAAACTTTACTTATCCTACTTCTCTGCTCCTTTTATTTAAAATATGGATTCAGTGGAGTGACCACAAGACAACGGGGTTTAGTTTGTACCTGAGCTTTCAGATCATCGCCTGACATGGGTGTGCTAGTCTCACAGAGAACTGCTGGTTGTAATTTACTTTGGTGTCCAGACTTTTCAGAATGTCACTGTTTTTATCTTGCCTTTGCTGTTCTCATTATGCACGTGTTGGTGGGCAGAGGCTTTAAATTCTAGAAATAAAATTATCTGTCTATCGATGCAACCGCCATTAGATAAAGGAAGTGAAAAAAGTCTTTCAGGGCACCTGTGTCAAGGTCACTACTTAAGGAAAGAATGCCTTTGGAATTTGGTCTCTGAACAGCTTTGCTGGTGGCTTTCCTCAAGTGCACAGCTGATACTTTCTACTCCATTTCCAAACACGTTTATTGTCGCCATATCTCTGCTTTAAAGAAGGGAGAGCAAAGGGAAAGTTTCTTAGGCAGACTCTAGACTCTTGAGGAGATAAAGTTTATCTTGATGCTTAAATCACCTTTGTGAAGCAAGGTGGGATAGCTTAGCTGGCTTCACTATTCAGGAGTAACGTTAAGTTGATGATATTTTATAGACAATTAGGTTTATCAGCAGTAATGTTTATGGAGGTCTTTCATAACTGTAATTTGCAATGCAGAGTAGACAGAATGTTCTTGCCACAGCACTTGATAGGTTGTGAGTTACCTTTTACTTACCTTTATAACCTCCTGAATCAGTTTTGCAGTGTGGTGCTATTTGCCTTTGTAGTACTGACATTTTAGGTCTGCTGTTATCACCTGTAAATCACAGACATAACCGAGGCACTGAGTTCTTCAGCCAAAGTGTGTGGGGAGGGCGATAAGCCCTCAACAGCCTCATTTGATGTTGGAAGCTTCCCTTTCATCTGTCATAGTTGAGGAGGGGGAGAAATCCTACATGATTGCTGAACTAGACAAAGAAGGGTATCCAACAATGTTCAGTTGTTGGTTTTTTTTTTTATCTTGCTGTTTTTCTCACTACCTTTGTTACTCTTTTAGTTTCCTAAAGCTTTTTAACTGTACCTCAGCTGAATGTGGAGTGGGAAAGGCTTTGAAACAAAATAGTTGAGTTAGTTGTTGTTTAATTTGTCCTCTAGCTCTTCTATACCTGAGGGTGAGTAAAGGTCACCCCTGTAGCTACCACATGAAAGTAGTCTTGCAGGAGCCAAGTCACGGGTTGAAGTGCCTGGACATGAATGTTTGGAACCTACAACTTCCATTGGGGAGCTACTCATTTCTCTAAACATCCAACCTCTAAAAGTAGCCTCAGATACTCAATAAGACCAGTTTTGATATGTGATTTTTTTTTTTTTGGTGAGAGTTATCTACATTTTGTAAGAACCACAGCATTTTTGGCTTGTTAATCTAGGTTCTGGATTTGAGACAGCACAGAAGTTTCTTTGATACTAATTGCTCACAATTAGTGCAAGAGTATTGAATACAATGGACTGAAGGTTGGGAGAGAAAAAGCAAGTAGGCAGCACTCTTCACTTTATTTTAGCTTGTATTTCTTCCTTCTTCAGCCCCACATGGTGGGGGGAGGACAGGAAGGATGGTTGTAAGCAAACATAATTATGGTGAGAAGGTGGAGCTGAGTCATGACCAAAGTTGGTTTGGTTTGGTTTTTTTCCCAAAAAAGGCTAAATGCTAAGTTTATCTCAGTAAAACAATAATAAATATTCCTATCTCTTACCTTTTTACTTTCTGCTCCTTCCTTCTCCTGTTATTATACTAAATACTCACCGTAATGCTGGTGGATAGACTGACATTTTTTATGTTTAAATCAAATTAGCATATAAAGTGCATATAGTGGAAAAAAATTCTCCTTTTACCAACTAGTATGATTAGCTGCCTTAAAAGCTTATTCATTGTTGCCTTAATGTAAATAAAATATAGGATCTCCTTAGAAACATGTTGTAAATTTGCCTTTAAAATTTGATACACACCTTGATCCCTGATGTCCATCATCATTCAGATTTTATGGTACATTTCCTTCCTCAGGAATACAATACCAAAACTAATTTTGAGATTTAAACCAGCAAGAATTCTTTGTCTGCCCTCCTTCCCCCTCTTTGTGGAGTTTCCATGAGGGATGAGCCTCATAATAGGACAGATTCAAAAGAAAATAATGCAGTTCAGCACTGTGTAACTGGTAATCATGTAACCAGATATTTAAAGAAACATTCTCATAATGAAGGCAAAATCAGGCCAGGTCTAATTGTTCAAGTTCAGGAGTTTAACTTCGTCACTTACACTCTCATTTTACCTGATATGTGGTAAGATGGTGTAGGTGGCCTCATTTTTTGTAATTATTTAAGGATAGCTTTGATGTAGCTGTGCTTGGCTGGTCACTTCTGCAGAGAGGATACACTCAAAGCCCAAAATGGTTTTCCTATAAATATCAGTGACAGGAACATTGGTTGGAAGGGATCTCCGGAGATCACGCGGTCTACCCTCTTTTACTCCAAGTCTGGAGGTTGTCCAGTCCAGCCTGACAGCAAGGCTGTTGCCACTGATAAGTCGTATCATACGTGTGTTTTGATCTGAGTCTTGAAAACCGCTGAGGGTGAAGGTTGCACAGACTCTCTGGTTACCCTTTTGTAGCCACTGCACCCTGTTCTGCCATCTGCCACTACAGAGGAGTGTTGGGAGGCGTTATTTTTGTAACGCTCTGTGAAGGTGTGGTAGGCTGCTGTTACATCACCCCCTATCCTCTGCCTCTGCAGTCTATCTCGATCACCCTCAACCTCACTTTGCAGGGTGACAAGACTGGACTCAGGATTCCAGCTGCAATATCACCAGCACTGAGTGGAATGCCTGTCTTTGCTCTGCAAGCTACACTTCTCGGAATGTAGCCCAGGGTGCAATTAAATCACTTCTTTCACATTCAGTTGTGCCTGTTGTTTTGCCTGTATCTCAAATGATCATCTTTTAATTATTTAACAGAGTGGGTTTGACACTCCAGCAGCTTGGTCAGAGTCTGCTTGTTCCTGTCCTTGCACAATCTGTCCCAGCCCTAATTGCCTCGAGAGAAACAGGGAAATACAAAAAACAGGCTTTCAAAGTACTGAGTTATGAATGTCCTTTAGCATGTGTTCCATTTTCAGAGGATCATGGAACAGTTTGCATTTGAAGGGCCTTTTAAAGGTCATCTAGTCCACCCTCCCTTGCAATGAGCAGGGACGTCTTCAACTGGACCAGGTTTCTCAAAGCTCCAACTTGACCTCGACCAGCGATGGGGCATCTACAACCTCTGTGGGCAATCTCTGCTAGCGTTTTGCCACCCCTATTGTAAAATATATTTTCTTATGTAAATCTACCCTCTTTTAATTTAAAGCTATTGTCCCTTGTCACTTCATAACAGGCCCTTCTAAAAAGTTTGTCCTAGTCTTTCTTAAAGTTTCCTTTGAGTATTGAGAAGCCACAATAAGGCCTTCTTGGAACCTGATCTTCTCCAGGCTGAACAACGCAAACTCTTTCAGCCTTTGGTTTTCAACCTTGAATGACCTCTGGATTTCCCCAGATCTTAGTTCTGCGTAGTAAAATGGGGTGTTTACTATAGAGCGTGCGTGTTTTCCCCCTTTATTTGCAATATAGCAACATTTTGGCAGTCTTTTGGAGCTTAGGGTCAGTTTGACAATAACCAGTTGTATTATGGCTAATAGAGTCTGTATTTGTCCATAATGTAGCTTTTGTCTGGGTATTTGTTAAACTACTGCCAGTTTAGTGGGGCAGTAGTTTTAAGTCCACTAAATTCTTTCGTCTCTGGCATTCAGTAAGTCTTTGATTGCAAATAAGCTTTTGAAATGCTTAATGGGAACACCCCTCAAAATGGAAAGAATGTGAAAACCAGTAAAGTGTCACATCTTGTGAAACTAGTAAATCTCAAGTATGAATGGCTGATCTAATGAGTGGGTATTTGTTGTATTGTCTTATGTTGAAAAGGCAATATTGTTAAGGGGAATGCAAAGTTTTTCAAATACGTTGTTATTCCTGGCATTTTGGAAGTTATTCCAGGAGCAATTCTTCGCGATGCTTTTGCAAGCGTGGTCTGTTTCTGTAAAAGCAAGTAGAGAAACGGCTGGTGTTTCAGGTAGAGCAGAAGTATGATCCAGGGAGTTGGGGCTGATCTGCATTTAGGCACACATTAACATCCAGGTTAAATAATCCGTGATATTGCTGTAGTAACTGTCAATTTTTAACGCTCAGATGGTGTGACCCGCGCTGTGTAGCAGTGGGTAAGGCTCTGATTTTCTTACAGGGTGAACCTGTCAGAGTCCTGGTGACTGGAGCTGCTGGGCAGATTGCTTACTCCCTGCTCTACAGCATTGCCAAGGGGGATGTCTTCGGCAAAGACCAGGTAATTCTCACACTGAATTATCACTTATCTCTGCTGCACAGGAATAAATGTCTCAACTGCAGTCCCTGGGACTGGTTTTCTTTAGACCCTGACTGATTTACCCATGGGCAAGTAATTTCTTCTTTAAGCATGGAAAATCAGTGCCCTGCTCTTTTACACAAGCTTTCAGTTGTCGGTTGTGCTGAAATTGTTCGTTTTCTGTTTTAAATCTTGCAGGTGATAGCAGTTTCTGGCAGAGTACAAGACAAAATTAATTTTCAAAACAGATTACTCCCAACTTGCACTAAACCTCTTCTTTCTTTACAGCCTCTTATTCTTGTGCTGCTGGACATCACTCCTATGATGACTGTACTGGAGGGTGTGGTGATGGAGCTGCAAGACTGTGCTTTGCCACTGCTCAAAGGTGTCTAAGAGAATTTTTTTCTTATACCTCCAATATGCTGTAATATAGCTGCTGAATTTATGAGTTCCTGTAGCTGGCTGGCAATAAGTTTTAACTGAAGAAAATATTAGATGATCGATCCTTCCTTCGTTTTGTATTTTTTGGAAGATAAATTAATTTAACTTAGGCTGTAAGCTAGCAAGAATGACATCCAGTGTGTTTTGTGAAAAGAACTGACAACAGACATATGTGGGTTTTGGTTTATATCAGCAAATCCTGGGGTTTCAGCCTGGACAGCAAATTGTCAGATACTTGTGCACATGTGCATTTTGTTCTAGCCAGTGGTGAAATAACAATCTTTAGATATTCCTTTGCTTAAATAAAAAACCTACACCATAATTTTAGACTTTAGAAGTATCTTCTGTATAAGGACACGAAATAAAAAAATGACTCCTTAAGTCACATAAACAAGTTAAATTCTGATATTTTAAACAAGAGAGTGTGTAGGTGTTACTTACAGTATTAGCTCCCAGCTCTTGTACAATTCAAACCAAAGGTTTCTAAGCTAACCCAATTCAAAACCTTTGGTTTGGATTGTTCAAGGGGAAGGAAAATTTCACTTGTGTTGATATTTACCACTGAAATTTTTTTGTAAAAGTAAAGAATAGCATATGTACTTACAAATATATATTTAGATAGAGACACATGAAATCTATATTTTTACATAGATTTCTCCCGTGTATTCACTTTACATAAAAATTTGTACATATAAACTATTTACTGGCAAGTATTTAATCTGTGGAGTTAGGGCTAAATGACTGTACTTGTGTTTTTGGAAGGGGAAGGTGGTGATATTGTCACATTAGGTTATACACTGTTTGTGAACAAAAGAATATTCCTGTTAATGCTATGCCATGAGTATTTATCTTACTGATTTTCTTCTTCCCCTCTTTCCTTTTTTTAGAGGTCATTCCAACAGACAAGGAGGAAGTTGCATTCAAAGACCTTGACATAGCGATTCTGGTTGGCTCCATGCCAAGGAGAGAGGGCATGGAAAGGAAGGATTTACTCAAAGCAAATGTGAAAATCTTCAAGTCTCAGGGTGCAGCCTTGGACAAGTATGCCAAAAAGACTGTCAAGGTGAATATAGAAAACTGATTTTAAAACATTAACACTGTTATGCAGAGATCTAAATATATTGTAGAATGATATTACGCAAGCAGGAGCCTGTTCAGTGCAGGCATTCCTTTCCTTAAACCCCGGAAAACATACCACAGTCAAAACCAGCCCCACAAAACCATATTTAAAAAAATGAGCAGTCTTTTGCTTGTTATCTCCCTTCTCTGGGAGAACTAAATTATCTACATGCAGCTGCCTACTTCATATCCATCTGTGGCTTTAACAGAATGGCCCTTAACTTCAGTATCAATGTGGAATTACAGTTGCACAAAAAATCGGCTTTATTTAGGTTGTTTGCGTCTTGTTCTTTGGAGCACTGGAAGATTTTAATTGTTCTCTCTCAGATTCCTTCAGCACAGTTAATGGGATCATGTGGCTGCTCTCCCACTGCTCTTAATCTCAGACCCAGACTCCGACTGTGCTTTGTAACTGACTTTTTAATGTCTACTTCCTCTGCTGATGAACTTCCTACTGCTTCTAAAGACTTGTTTGCTTCTTTATCCAGCTGGAATAAAAACTATCAATATAACTATTGCGGAGTAGTGGAAAATTTACTGAACTCGCTTTCAAAAGGGGAGATACAAAGGGAGGTTCGCAGATCAGCTTGTGTGATTGAGGGTATATGGAGCTTAACATTAGTCATTTGAGACACAAATGAAGGAGGAGTAAAAATCAGTTTTCCATAGCTATAAATGGATCTAAGTTGAGGCAGTATTGTACTTCTAGCTGCTTATGAACATTGAGATAAGTAACTGTTCTGGCTTTCTTAATTATAAAGCAATTATATAAAGCAGTGGCAGCCAGACTAAAGAGTGTTTAAAAGGGGTGGGGAAGTCACTATGGGCTGACTAGTGTGCATGTACCTTGCTTTTCCTGTGTCTGGTAGCATGACATTTGAAGCCAGGCTGTGGATCAGTGTATAGATCTCCCTAGAAATCTTGTTCTCTTTCACATTTGAATCTCAAGTTATAAAGAAAATACCTACCTGGAAAATATTTTTCCTTGCAGTTATAGAAGACTGGGTGACTGTGAACAACACACATAGAAAACAACCGTGTTGAAGACAACCAAGAGATTTAGAAAACTTTACTGCTTTGATAGCTTCTTTGAAGACAAAGCAGTGTATTTCACTGGAGGGAATTCTTTTGCAAAAATACCTACTCCATCTTCCCATTTTTCATTTTCAGGTTGTGGTAGTTGGGAATCCAGCAAATACTAACTGCCTGATTGCATCAAAGTCAGCTCCATCTATACCAAAGGAAAACTTCAGCTGCTTAACTCGTTTGGATCATAACAGAGCCAAATCTCAGGTAAAAAGAGCCTATTCTGTTGTCTCTGCTAAACACAAACAGGGCAATGCTTTCAGAGGAGCCTGTGAATTGAGACACTGAAGTCAATGCGATGGAAATCTTTAATTTCCCATTAGATTGCTCTGAAACTTGGTGTGACTGCTAATGATGTGAAGAATGTCATCATCTGGGGCAACCACTCCTCCACTCAATATCCGGATGTCAACCATGCGAAGGTAAACGTGAAAGGAAAGGAAGTTGGAGTTTATGAAGCTATAAAAGATGACAGCTGGCTGAAGGGAGACTTTATCCTGGTAAGACATTTATTTATTTATCTATTTCTTTTCATGGTCATTCTGTGTTTGTGCTTTCTTCTAACCTCATCTGAAATCATAATCTATGTACCTGAGTGAGTTGGTGAATCAACTCTTCTATCTCACTGGAATAAGCCATCCTCACATAGCTTGTTGCTGTCAGTTGTTTGCCCTTGAAAAATTTAAGGCATGAAGGCCTATGTAAACCCCTGCTAGAAAAATCCACCTGGAGTGGATTCAGCAAAAAGAGTTTTAATCACAGCTCAGGTGAAACTTGTCTGACACAGAAGCACCATTGCCATTTCACTATGGTGACTTTTGGGGGCAGTTTTGTAATAATGGTATTAATTGATCAAGAGCACAGGCTATCTAAATGCACTATGAAGTCAGACAGGTCAGACAGGCTCACTAAAGCCCTAGATGTGTGTGACTCTGAGTAGCTGTGCTCTGCTTGGTGTTGCAATGTTACTGGCATCCAAACAGGTACTACACCTTGGCCAAAGAAGCTTTAGTTTGGGGCAGAGAATGTCTTTTGTCATATGACAGTGCTCTGTCCTGTTTTGGATATAACATTTCAGGTCATGCTTGTTGCTATGGAGTACGTGATTGGCAACCAAAGTTCATGAGTCAGAGTGTAAGCAGAAAGCTGTCCTTTTCCTTAATCCAGCAATATCTTACATAGCCAAAACAGGATGCAGGTTTGGCCTTCTAGGGGCTGGACTGTATTAGATTGCTTTACCTAAGATAAGGTAAGATTTTATAATTCTTGCTTTCTGCACTGGGGTGTGGTTGGCATAAAGCTTTACCAGAACTATAGTGAAGCCTGTTCTGAGAAGTGCAATTCACAAAAACAAAATTTCTAAATATAGGGAGGTCTGTTCAACTATCTTCAGGAATTACGTGAATTTTATGCAGTAAATATTGTAGGATTGAGACCAGCAAATAGTTCACATTGGTATTCAGCAAAAAACCTTAATTGACAGTGTTACTCGAGACATCTGTTTCTGTTGACATGCCCAAAGTCTCTTGGTGGGAAAAGCTTGAGGCGTCTGGTTGTTATGTGAGAAGCTGTAAAGCAGATACTAAAGATTGAGCCAGCCTCTGAAATATTCCATTATGTTCTTGTCTTGGCAACACTCTTCTGGATTGTCATGTTTGTTTAGTGATAGAACTGTATCTTGACTGATGAAATTAAATAAATATGTACAGCGGTCTTTCTTCATGGCATTTACTAACAGCATTTAGACCAAGCCACGATTTTGCTGCTTTACAATTTGGGGCTTGGGTTTTTTTTTCTTAATTGCAGACTGTTCAGCAACGTGGAGCAGCGGTTATTAAGGCCAGGAAGCTGTCCAGTGCCATGTCAGCTGCCAAAGCTATCTGTGATCATGTGAGGGACATCTGGTTTGGCACTCCAGCGGTAAGATGTTGCTTTTGAGTAAGTGCATGTTTGCCTAATTTGCTTTGATTGCATGCCAGCATCATTGACCTCCATTGCGTATGTGCGTTCAGAGGAAAGAACCTGTCTTCTTCTGGAGTAAAGGGTGTCATGGGAGAATACAGGATGTTGAAAAAGCAAAATTTTGCTTTCTTCTAGCAGTGAAAAATGTGTTCATCTCTTACTTTTCTGGTTTCAGGGGGAATTTGTTTCGATGGGAGTCATTTCTGATGGCAATTCTTATGGTGTTCCTGAAGACTTGCTATATTCATTCCCTGTTGTGATCAAGGTAACTAGACTGTATTTAAATCTTCTGAAAGACCTAAAAACTGTCATATGAGCTTGTTAATAGCAGTGATTTTCGTGTGGGACTGCAGTTGCTGGGATGTGGGGGTTTTAGTCTTTCACAGAGAGGACTACTCTTAACCAAGTAATTTAACTTGGTTGTCAACTGAGTGCTGATAGATGAGTGGAATCTGACATGACTAGCTGGTGCTGATTGCATTCTTTATCTGAAACAAAAGTAACTCCTGCCTGATGTGTTTTTTAGGGCTGTAAACCTTGTTTCTTACGCTGCGAAGTGTCCTTCATGCAGACTGAATGAAAGCTTGTTCTTACGTGGTGGGGGCTTTTTTTTTGTTTTCAATCAGGACAAGGCCTGGAAGTTTGTTGAAGGTCTTCCTATTAATGATTTTTCTCGTGAGAAGATGGATCTTACTGCTAAGGAGTTAGCTGAAGAGAAGGAGACTGCTGTGGAATTCCTCTCCAGTGCATGACTAGGTCATGAGGAAATACAAAATCATTTAAGAGCGGAAGAATCTAAGAGTCGTCTTTAGGTCTGCTACCAAACACTATTACTGTATCCAAGTCAACTGTCTGTGGCCATTGTGCATTTTAAAGTTCATAAGCTTACTGGTACTGTTGTGCCTCTTGAGTTATTAGCAAAAATGTTATTAAAGAAGTAAAACTAGTTTGTTGACCAAACTTTTTGTCTTTTCAATACTAGTTGCTTTCTGTGTATGGTACAGGATAATTGTTTGCCTCGGCCTTGGCTACTAACGCACAATCCGGTTAGAATTTGGCACTATTGGAACACCTCCTAGTCCGTGATCACTGCAGCATCCTATGGCTCAACTGAAAATAAAATTAGAATGTAATTGCCCTTCAACCAGTAGTTCAGTGAGCCTGTCACTGGACAGACTTCAAATATACACAGTTCACTGGGGTTATGCTTACAATGTTTGTCAATAGAAATATTAAAAGTTGCTTAATCATATAACGGCTAAGAGTAGTCTGTTGCACTTTATTTGCATGTTTTAGTTATGCAACTAACGGAATTTGTTAGTAGAAGATCAAAAAAACCCTGAAAGCCTATTTTAAGAAACTGAGGGAAACCTGTTTTAAGAAGCTTTATTGATGACCAGCACCACCCTTTGTCTAAATTGCTGACTGTCCTGTTCTAATGGAATTTTTTGCCTTGTACTAAAGTAAATCTTGGTCTGTCATATCTGGTGTCATCTCATTTTTCTTTTTCAGTTTGTTGTCATTAAATGAGGATACGAAAAATAGAACTTCTTTGACCAAAAAAGCAAAGGTTAAACTGAATTGTAAGCAAATTGAATGATTTCTTTGAGGATTTAGCAACAAGAATATAGAATAAACCAGCCATCATTAATAAGCTTATCTGTAAAAATAAGTCTGCTCTCAGAACATTACTGTACCTGTTGAGTACAGTGACAGTGATGCAGCAAAGAATATACATAGGGTTGAAAGGGAAAACAAGCATTTCAGAAAATGGGAATGTGCTGCAGCACAGGACAACTGGGACAGGGCGCAGTCAGTGAATGCCATGAACATTTATGGAGCAGCTGTTGCAAGAATTTATGCGTTATTGCAGTCTTAGGAATAGACAAGAAATACACACAGTTGTGTTTTTTCATTGTTTTTCTCATTCCTCTAAGCCCCCTAGAGTTTAGCCATGGAGAGGTTATCAGAAGAATATTTTGTACATCTGTCTTTCCACGACAGTTTGGGCACTTTGGGCAGGAATTAGGGAGGGAAGGAAAGCTGCCAATGTGATGACTGCCTTCTGGTGTTCCATGCAGTCAGTAAAATCTCATTTCAACATGAGCCCAGGGACCACAGGAATTCATTACAGTAATTACCATGCTACAGCTTATTTTAAAATAATGTGTTTTACAGTGAATGTTACAGGAGATAGGTCCAGTACACACTGTTACTTGGTGTGAAAAGACTAAGGAAAGGGAAGAGTGCACATCTGTGCCTGATTAAGGGGTGCTAAATCCTGCTGTGCAGTGTGCTTTGTGCCATACCTACAGAATGTAGGGAAGAAGCTTTAAAAAAGAAAATATGGAAGATCTGGCTCTTCAGGGTTTTTGATGTCTGTTTGAAAGCTGCCTTCTGCAGGAGACAACTCACTTTGTGTAATGCTTATAACACACAGTGTATCGGAACAATTGCCTAACTAACCTCAGTACTTGATAGACTGGCTCATGATATATACTGAACTCATGTTAACAGTTGAATTTACATTTGGCTACTCATACTGAATTTTGCAGCCCTCCAGATTTCTGTGAAGCAGTTCAACAGGAAATGTCTCATCTGCTCATTGACCGCACACTCCACTATCCCACTACTTACAAGCTCTCAAGCTACCGTGTGGTGGCTTTTCTTTGTATTCGTGTTTCTAGACTGCTCTGTCCTCCGTTCTACTTTCTGCAGGTTTTTTTACTTCGAGGAGATTTCCTCCTACTGTGGTTAGGTATCTCTTACTGTGGCTTGGGTTACTTTGTACAGCCTTTATCAAATCTGAGGGTAATCAGATACTGAAACAACCACAGAGCTTGTGGAAGCTTCAGCCTTGGACCTACCCCTGCATTCAGCAGGAGTTTGCACTGAACTCTGTGAGTGAAAGCCACTGAATGTCTTTACGCCAACTGCATCTTTTAAACAGCTCTAAATGCACATGTACTGAAAGTCGTCCTTCAGTTAGCAATGAGGTATTTTCAGGACACACAGGCTTTCTGTGCAGGAAGTGATTTCACATCCACTCTTCACTTGCTGATTACCTCTCCAAGAGAACAAAAGTTGAACTTCGAACAGCAGCTCCCAAGTGAGTACGTGCAAGTGTTCTTTGAGAAACAAACCCTGGGGGAAATTAAGACTTGAATTGTCAGATGCACTCTTGGAAGGTTTCTGGATGGAGCAGCTGAGAACATCAGGGTTCCTGGCAGAGTCTGTGTGTCAGCAGAAAGGCTCCCAGGGAAGGCTGAAAACTTCAGCGTGACTGGCATTCCTTGTCATGGAGTGCAAAATCCACGGATAATAAATCCTCCCTCCGTGTGCGTGAAAGCTGTACAAGGCAGGCAGCTAAGCTGATCAGTTTGTGCTTTCTTGACAGCTTTCCACTGCCAGCAGGAATTCTTTTGAGAGGGAGAAGTAAAGCTTTTCCCCCAATGAATGAAAAACTGATTTCAAGTTTATGTCACATCATTGTTCTCCCACTACAGCTATTCCTGCTCTTTTTTGCAGTTGCTCAGGTGAAGCTGAAAACTCCAGATCCAAGGAATGAATCTAAATCAACATGAATCTAAACCAAACTGATGCTCATCACAGAACTTTGTACCTGGGCATGGTTATAAGGCGTCTTATCAAATCAATAGGTTTTCAATCTCACTTTGCATGAGGGAAGGCAGGAGAACTTCTCTGTCAAGTAAAAGAGATGCGGATTTCAGAGCACTGGATTTACAAAATAGAGGGAATGTGTCATGGATGAGTTCATTAGAATTACTTCTTTTTTCTTTCCTTTTTTTCCCCCCCTGTGTCCTGTGGTTTGGGGACTTTTTTGCATTTATAGACACATTTTGAATTCCAAATAGCAAATCCTAGAGGATAACTACAGCTCAGTGTAATGAAAGAGGAATTTACAGAAATAAAATTATTTGCAGCTTAAAGGGAAGATGTTTTATGTTCAAAGATAAATTCCTTTTAAAAAACCCAAAAAACAACAAACAAGACATTCCAACAGCTTTTTAAGTAGCAGCTTTGAATAGGAAAATGATGAATGTTGTTGAATCAGAGCAGAGGCTGATCAGTCAGCTGCTTAAAATACTGTAACTGCAGGTAAATAGGTAAATTAACAGAGAGATGCAGTCTTCAACTTAGCCTGAAATAAGCCCATTGTTTTGGGTTTACAGAATCTATAATAATTTATTACTAAAAATCTAATTGCACAAATGCTTTCTTTTTTCAAGTCTGCTGACCACAGTCATCAATGCCAAGACCACCTTAAATCCTAAATAAATAGTTAAATAAATAAATACAAATAAAAATTTTGCAGTGCAAGTTTTCTAGGAGCCTCCAGATGGAGCCAGTAGAGAGGGAGTCACACTGGGAAGATTTTTTTTTTTTTCCCCCTCCACCTGTGAGCCTGTAGAATTTAAATACTTGCCTGAGAGAAAGCAAACAAATCTTCTTCCAAATCTGCAGTTACAAGGCTGAGGTCCCAGGAAACTCTTGGACAGGAGAGGGAAGGTGTTGGCCAAATACCCCCATCTCCAGCAGGGTGGACACCTGCCTCCATCCAACAGGGAAGATGTCCACATGAAAGGTGCCTTCTCCATGGCAGGGAGAGCAACCTTCAAACATGCTTGGCACTAGCCCTGCTGGTGACCCTCTCTTCCATCCCCGAGTAGGAGCAGTGCTAGGGATCGAGTTATAAATTCAGGAAACGAGTCCCGCTGTTGGCTCTGCAGGGGACATCCTGGCCAACAGCAGCCAGATAACCTGTCTTTGCCTCTCAGCTTCTCGCAGCTGACATTTGCGAAATGAGTTGAAAGCCCTGGCTGGAGGATGCTGTAAAGGGCATGGTCTGAGTTTCCTTGCCAGCGCTTCGGAGAAGACAGGGTGCACCATGGGACGCTGGTGTGAGAGGCAAGGGGAGCGGGAAAGCTCAGTGACCTCTTATCGACAGGCAAACCACAAAACAAGTAATCCTGACCCGCTAACTTCTCATCTCCTAACTGGAGAAGCTAAATACAGGTGAGGATAGCTGTGTTGCTACTGTGGGCTTTTAAGACAAAAACATAAAGCCCAGCTTCATGTTATGAAATATCACAAAAAACCCGAACAGTGTCTGGTAACTTCTCTTTGCTGTGGACTGGTGGCAGCGCTGGTGTCTGCAGAGCAGAGCACAGGATAAACATCTGCCTCTCCTGAGAACCAGGAGAGCCTCCACCAGAGCTCTGCCTTCCTGAGGAGAGACAGAGGAGACGAGTCACATGGAGACCAGCCAGAGGTCACCTCTATGGGTTTAGGGCTTGTTGATATCACTGAATGGAAATACCTGGAATACCTGGAGCCAGACAGAACTAGCAGCCGTTCCCATTTCTCTCTGCAAAGCCACGGGAGGTGAGGTTGGCATTTTTTTTTTGTGGCAAGTGCCAGGCGTTTCATCTGCACATCGCACAAACACAGAAATAATTAATACAGGCTCCACGTATGCTATACCCCTATCTAGCTGCTGCATCGCTGCGAAACTGGATGTGGGGTAAATTAAGTTTCTTGTTAATGCCCAGGCTGGTAACAATAAAATCTGAGGAACTGTTTGATCTCGGCTGCCACAAACCAAACCCCCACGACTGGATGGATCTCTGGCAGCACCTCCCCAGCGCCTCCGTCCCCTGCCCCCTGCGGGTCTGCACTGGTGCTGATGGGACTCACCTGCACTGGCCGGCAGGAACACACAGCAGCCAAGTTTGAATGCTGTTTAAGGGCCTCTGGGGGTTTTGAACTCAGCCACTTATAATTTCACTAAATGCTAAAATAGTCATTAGAAGAGTGGGTCTGGACTTGCCCCTTGCAGCTCCTGCCTCCAAATTTGACCTCATGTTTCTCCTTCATCTATCACGCTGGCAGTTAAAATATTTTGCCCAGATCGTGGCGTGATGAAGGGGTGCTGTTCCCCCGAAGGCAGCCACCAGCACCCAAAACAAAGGTGCCACTTGAGCCACGAGGTGTCCCCACAGGGCAGCCTTGACGAGGACTTGGAGGGAAGGCACAGGAGAAGACCCAACTCTGCAGTGCTGGGCGTGAAGTTCTGACACTTGATATTTTATTTCTCTTTTTTTGTTTTTTGTTAATGGTGAATGTCTACTTTTTGTCTTATCCTAGAAACAGCGATCCCCTTCCATTTGGGGAGAAAAACACTCAGTCTTTCCCAGTCTACCTTGGATCCCTAACTGGAATAGATGCAATGTAGGCACACAGGAAAATAGAAGTTCCATTTTCCTTGTCTTTCCCTAGTCCCACCGCCCTGCTATCTCAGCATGCCTGCCAGATGGAGGCAGAGAAGTCATCTAGAGAAATGGTGCCTCTTGGCCAAGCAGTAACTTCCCAAAAACCGATCATTTTGGTACAGAAAGTTTTCATCCCAGTTCCTGGTCTTTTGATCCAGAGAGCAAAATAACTCAATAATTCCCCCTGGAGATGACAGGAAATGGGTCTTGAGGGTATCAGTTCCTGCTGCTGTATGATTATTTCTGCAAGGTGAGATTAGGAGGAATTTCCATTGTGCCCCAAAAAATGCAGAATTTGTGCTTTTTTCTGAGCAGCTCAAGTTCTCTCGGGCAAAGAGGACAGCAGAAGCAACAGCCCTTTGCGAAGCTCTGAGCTGCTTGGTAAACACAACCAAAAGCACCACCGTGATGTGAAACCAGCCTTTCCTTTCTTTTACTTTTCATCTAAGCACAGAAATTACACACTTCATTTTAGCGCACAGAGAAGCCTTTGACGATGGAAGAAAACCCCAGAGGTTTAATTTCTTTCTGGTGAGTGCGGGGAAGAAAAGGTGTCTCAGAGTTTCTATGTTTACACTTGACTATCAGGCCTCCCGTCCTTACTGCTATTAATTGAATGAGGCTGTTATTCTAAAATATAACACAGCATCTGTCTG
Source organism: Pseudotriccus pelzelni (assembly GCA_035584735.1). NCBI lineage: Eukaryota > Metazoa > Chordata > Aves > Passeriformes > Tyrannidae > Pseudotriccus > Pseudotriccus pelzelni. The sequence goes on from JAWMRA010000113.1 coordinate 15,114,803, forward strand.
ATGGTGGTGCTCTTCAGCACCGGTTGTTTTCCCTTCCAGACTAGAGAAGCCAACAGAAGGAAAGTCTGTCAGACAGAAAAATACCTGCTGGAGGGTCTCTGCCAACCGACGAGCTGTCTGCACCGAGGCAGGGCTCAGAGTAACCTGTGCTGAAAGTCCGTGGTCTCAGCCTGGTCTTTTAACCCAGGTAATGACGCTGGCCACAGGATGAGTGGAGAGTGACCTCTTATCTTGGCTCTTGGCACGGAAATTGCTGACAGTGAATGTGGGGAGCTGTAGCAAGTTTACTGCTCTCCCATACCAGCTGGGGAGGTACCCCACAGCTGAAGGGTTACTGCAGCTCCTCTTCCAAATCCCCGGCTATCTTGCTACAAGCTACCAATGACACTGCCAAAACTCTGGGAGCTGACACTTGTCCCTCTTGAAGCACCCAAGTGGTAATGCTTCGTCGACACATTCATCCACACAGAAAATCCTGGAAAACTGCTTGAATTCTACAGGGGGGAAAAAAACTGTCAGAAATACTGCCTTCAGAATTTGCCTTCCTATGTATCTCCGTCAAAAGTACCAGTCACAGAATCCTCAAGCACCTCCTGTCAGTGAGAGAAGGGCAGCCACGTTCCGGATTCTTACTGCAAGCGCTTTCTTCATGTCATAATTCACCTGGTTCCTGGTATGTTCACAAAGCAGGTGGTGAATTCCACACCTACCCAGGGCTAAAATGTCTCTTGGCAATGGGAGTAATGCCTGAGCAAATAATTTATTTGCTGATTCACGTGGCTTGTTACGTGGTGCTCCTCTGGCTGGGGTGTGGGAAGCGCTGCTGTGAGGCAGGAGGGAAAGGTCAGGGAAGTGAATGCAAGAAGACAAATCGCTTAAATCCTTGGGCACACAATTAAACAAACAAAAGAACAGTAGAAAAAGTAATAAATGATTACGCAAAGTTTATCTTGGCTTTTTTTTTTTTTCCTCACTAGGAATATAAACATTGGGGTGTCATGGTGTAAAGGGGCTCCTGGATATTTTTTTTTTAAGAAAGTTGGACTGAAAAACGTCAAGAAATGCTAATTGAGTGACCTCAAACTGAAAATCAAAGCCACGGAGATGCAACCTGATCAAAGCTGCCTTGTGGTTTCCCAGCCACTTTTGCTATATTGATTTTGACTGAGTTTGGTTATGGACTTTGATAAAAGCAGGGCCAGACACAAAATCAATGCTGCTTTTCACCCTTATTTTTCAGTCCATTATACGCTATTGATAGCAACTGGTATTTTTCATCATGACAAATTTTGACCTTCTCCTGGTTAATTCACGAGTTTCATCTTAAGACACTTTTTGCCTGTCTGGTAGGTAACACTGTACTGTCCAAAGAGCTTATCTGTAATGAGATAACCTCATTTTTGATCGTGGCATCCTTCCTTGTCTTTTTGCATCATGTATCGTCATCTTCCATTTACTCCAGACAAAAGGTTTGTTTTGGGGGTTTTTTTCCCCCATTTTAGAATGGGTGGAGAATAATCTATGTGTGTGCACTTGTTAATTTCCGTGTTCTTCTCTAGCATGTTTTTGACTCTAGCACAGGTTAACCTACTTTTTGAAAGCAAAGTGAAGGAAGCTAGTCAGAAACATCAATTAACAGCATGGATTTCAAGAGATGGGAGAAAACAAGGAGATGAGTAAAAGAAACCTGTAACAGAAGTTCACAAAAACAGTGGCTGAACCCAAAGAGAGGAGACACAAAAGAAGAAGCATATGCCATTGTTAGAAAGACAGCCTGGCGAGGAGGGAGCATGAGGATGTCACCTCAACATAGGAGGAGCTGATCAAGCAGAAATAAGAGGAGTGGGAAGAGAACCAATCTGGTCTGAGGGATAATCACCAAAGCTACCGAATCCAGGAGAAGGGAAATATGTGCAGAAATAGAGAGAATTTAGGGCAATGGAGAAGGAAGGATGGATTAGCCCTGTGGTAAGGAGAAAGCAGGCGAGGAGATGGGACAGAAGGTGCTGGTGGAAGGTGGACGTAGGACGGGCAGGAGGTCAGCGTGTGGAGATGGTGGGTGGGTGATATCCATCTTGTGACCTGACCCACTGCTTGGGCAGGCGTGAGACGGATGGCAGCACCGTCACACCCAGCACACGTCCCCGAAGGAAGCTGGCAGGAGACAGCTGTGGGACCACGTGGTGGGGGAAGTGTCCGTGCCACGCGGTGCCTCCGCTGTGTTTGCTCTGGCGTTGGCAAGGCAAACGAGGCTGACTGGGACAGAAGCAGAGTGCGGGTGGCAGCCAGCGTGGCTGGGGCGTGTCACTGGAGTCACAGCACGGGAGCAGAGGCAGGGGGAAAAGTGCTGCTCAGAAAACTCTGATCGGCGCTACCATGGGGAAGTCTGGGCAAAAGCCAGCACTGGAGGCTGCAGGGAAGGCTGAGGAGGAAATCACGTGGATTAAAAAGCAAGGCCAAGGCAGTGACAGCAGCAGAGCCTGTGCTTGGAAATGACCCTAGGTACAGAGCTAGGGCAGGGTTTATGAAATTTCCCAAAATTCCATGAAAGAGAATGTTCCTCTCATCTCCACTGAGCCAAATCTTCTGGAGAACAGAGGGTCTGTAGGGGCCCTCCGTGCCCTTGCCCTTATCCCAACCCAGCCCTTTCTGCAGCAGGTTCCTTCTGTGGACCTAGCAGGGATCCAGCACAGCTCAAGGTGAGAGTCTGGAGGGGCAGAGGACAGGCATTTCTTCCCTTTCTGGGCACAGTCTCAGCAGTCAGCCAGCCGTATCTAATGGCCAGTTCCACCCAGGTGTGCGGCAGTGCTGGAGGCGAGTGGACACCGGCTGGATCCCTCTCCGAGAAGTGAACGCGTGGTGAGTCCTGCAGCAACCCCAAACCTTGTTTGGAAATTCAGCCAAACTCCCACCTGCAGCAAAAAGACAAGAGGCAAGAGTCCTAGCTGGAGGAAAGGGGTGTCCGTGCTGTTCCCACGTGATTTTCTACCCATGCTTTCGAACAGCTAAATAACGTGGAGCAATCAGGACGTGCCTCACCTTTTCTCCTGACTCATATCCTGCTGTGCTACACTGGGTACACAAAAGGAAAAGGTTGCAATATTTTTCAGGCCACCGTCATTTGAACAGGCTCAGTGGAGCCCATGAGCTGACCTGCCAGAAGACTGGGAGGGAGGGAGGGAGCTCCCAGGGCACCGCAGTTCCCGAAAACGTGTTCTCATTGTATCAAACGGAGGCTGCACTTTGGTACTCAGACTTAAAGGCTTTTCTTCATTTATGCCGCTTTGACAGAATCAATATTATAAAGACAAAGTGTTTCTCCAAACTACTGTTTCCCTTCCAGACTCCCCTGGGTGAACACATTTGTGTTAGCTTTCGTACACGAGCACAGGTTTTACAGAGATTTATTACATTTACATGAGGGGATGGGGAAAAAGCAAATCGTTAATCCACCACCAACCTCTATCTAGCTGTGCCACAGAAGATACGATGGGCCTGGGAGGTGAATTTGCACAATCCTGCTCTGTCTGTTTTCTCTCAGTAACTATTTTAACATCCTCCCTGTGTAGCTGTATAATCGCCACTACATTTGAGCTCTTGAAGTGGTCATCAATTTTCAACAGAGCAGAGGAATGTGAAGAAGATCATTAGATTAAAAGGCCTGAACTGTGATTGCATCCAGTATCTTACAGCCCTCCCTTTTAATGTGTTTTTCTCCTGTTTTTTCTGATTTGATCCCAAATTTCCTTCATTTAAGAAGTGACTGTTTCACAGGTGAGCCAAGATTTTATTTGCTATACATAAAACCAGAAGTGATGCTTCAATGAAGCACGTTGTAAGAGTTGTAAGGGAAATCACGCCAGCTTGGGAAAAAGGAATAGTTTGGGTCTCTCTCCCTGGAGAGTTTCATTCCAAGACACATAACAACTTCTCCCAAGCAGTTGTAGAGCAAGAACTGTAATTTAAAAAAAAACCCAATATACAAATCAATCTCAAAAAATTAAATCAGAGCTGGAAGGGTGGATCAGATGTTGTCGTTATGTAGCTATTTACCTACTCAAAATGGGAGTGTGGCATCAACTCAGCTGAAAGCTTTATTCACAATCAGTACTGTGCATAATAACTGAGCTCACATGTTGCTCAACTTACCATAACCACCACGTTCCTGGCAGAAAGAGATTACACTGGATTTCAAACAAAGTGAATGCCCTGCAATAAATGTTAATATTTAATCACCTGAGGTTTGTCAGCCCTCTGGCACATGCAACAACACAGGCCGGAGACAGGGAGCAGGTCCTCCTGTCACAGTGTACACACACTGCCCCCTCGGCCCCAAGGATGAAACCTTAAACTTCTCAAAGTTCCCTTTGATAAGAGAAACTCAGTCACCTTAGGAGCTGTTATCCCCAGAAAAGGCAGTAATAAAAGTTTGCTTTGCTTTTTCTGCAATAGTCCCACTCAATAACAAGCCGGACTCAAAAACAAACCAGAGATTTCCCTGGTTACAAAGAAAAAAAACCCCTACTCTTCCTAACCACCTAATGCATTTATAAAGCAATATTTAAGTTTATTTGTGTTTATTTCACCCGGTCTTTCACTCTGCAGGGCTGCCAGGTGATGGGCAGACCCGGTCATCCATGGCCATCTGGGAAAGGCGGATCAGCTGGGGCTGAGCCAGCCTTGGCTTCCAGCACTGGCATTTTCCCAGCCCTCATCAGCTCTCACCTTCAGAAGAGAAGCGTGACTGAGTCACAGGTCTTGCCTGCTGGCACCTCAGCCAAAAATACTGGGCCTGACTTTTGAGGATTTCGAGAAGGAGTGGATGACAGGTGTAAGACATAACATTAGAAAGGAGATGGTATTTTTACAGCTTGTTCCTTTTCCAAGGAAGCTGTTGAACCAGCTGGGATACATGACAAGATAAAAAAAAGATCTGAGATGCTTGCACAACTACAAAGCTGATGAGGTCTGGTTAATGGAAGGTATCACATCCCTGTCAGGAGGCTCCTGAAGTCAGAGCAAGATACGGTGAAAAGGCATCTCTGGAGAAGAGCGGCAAGGAAGCCTGTCTTTTAAATTTACAGCTCAGGGACAATCCACTCCACAGGGTAGGATGCACCCTGAGTTGTTGCTTTTAGGGGACTTAGGCTGTTTTTCCAGCTCTCATTCAGCAAGTAGCTGGAGTTTCTTAGAGAGCTTTTTCAACAAGATGGCAAGAGCCACAAAATGATTTTACTGTCTCGTTTTCCCCTGCAAGGCTCCTGTCTTCTCTGCCTTGCCTCTGCCAGTGTGTGGACATCTTCAGGGTCTCAGTGTCCAACGTGACAAATGCCACAGCTGCTCCCCCTTATCATTTTCGTTCCACTGGAGAAAAGTAACGTCAGAAAAAGGTTTGTCTTCCAGCATTAGCTCTGGAAACCCACCCTGGCAGGGAAGCTCCACATGCCTGTCTTGCCCCGGGGCCACTGATTAGCAGGTGTTGCATTAGAGCTGCTTAAGTGGGCTCAGCCACACCGGCTCAGCCCTATTTATAGCTGGGACTGAGTTCACCACCAGGGCTGCGCGAAGTAGTGGATGCGAGTGGATCAGTCCCTGGGCATCCAGATAAATACTCGCAGTCCCCCAAAAGTCATTGAACAGCATGAGCACAAGCAAGTGCCACCCTTAGAACCTTGAATTACCGCTCTTGGCTCTCCCAGAAAATGACTGTACTTTGCCTTAGGTGGGACCAGGGTTTAGGTTTGCCCCCCCAGATGTGCCAACCCGTCTGAAACTCCTGAATGCAGCCTGGGTGATTCCTGTGTGATTGAAAGGTGCTCAGAGGTGATCACCGACCCAGCTACCATGGGTGGAAGCAGGCAGGTTGAAAGACAACTTCCAGCAGGATATGTCTCCATCTGGATCCCATCTCATTTTGGGAGAGGTGGTGCAGGTCAGTGCAACATTTCTTGGGAGCCAAGTAAAAGTCATGCCAACAAACAAGGATCTATTTTAAGCACAGGCCTGACAACTGTCCCTCCTCTATGGGGGTTTGAAATGTCACCTTAAAGACAGGGGGCTTGGTACATGCTGTACAGCTTAATGAAAACAGTCATGTGGAGCCTCGTGGATAGGAGTTTCCTGAGTTATTCTGGGAAAATTAAACATAAGATACCCTCCATCTGAATTTGGCTTCAACCGGTTTATCATACTAAAGTCATTTTTCATGGGATGGTAGTGGAAGCCCAAATCCTGTCTCTGTATAATTAATCACATGTGCTGTCATTGAACCAGGACCCGGGACATCTCAGACAGGTTTATTTACCTCGGTGGGAACTGCTGCTCCTTGATAGCAGAACATGGTTCTTTAGTACCTGGCTGGATGTGTGCCTCTGTGGAGCAGATTTTGGTTAGTGTTCCTTGCAGTTTTCTGTGGGTACTTCTAAATCCAGACATGCTGAGCTCCCTAATTTCCCACGGAAATGGTGAGTCTCTCAGTGGGTCTCGTTACAGTCTGGATTTACAAGCCAGTCTTGAAAAAAAAAAATATTTCATTTAACAGGAAAACATTAAACAGGAAAAATTCCTGGTAGAATTATTGGTAGGAAGCATTGGACTCAAGGATCCTTGTGGGTTCCTTCCAGTTCAGGACATTCTATGTTTCCATGATTCTACAATTCAGAGACGCAACGAAGAATTTTAAACACTGCAGCATTTTAAAACCTAGATTCCTCTCGGTGTTCAAATTTTTCCTTGCATTATGACATTTAACACTTAGATGGCAAATGTTTATGGACAGAATTAATTATAAAGGATCCACTTTTACAGGTTCAGTCAAAATGTTGCTCATATGAGTAAAGTTACTTTCTTATACCCTCCTTCAGGATTAGGAAGTGAAATCTTTTTAACTGAATGGCACCGGCCATCTAATTTTCACTTCTCATTTCATTGACAGCAACTGCTGAATATCAAAAGAACAATATATGGTAAGAATTAATGACACATTTTTGGCATCTGCTCCCAATAAAGCATTTGGAGAACAGACACTTGGATAAGAAAGAAGGACAGGGACCACATATAATAATAGCACTTCTTGAGAACTGATGACAATAAATGCTCTGTCTTCTGTACTAGGAAAATGTACTGGCATTTTACTGCTGTGTTTATTATTTAACCACAGGACAACTCACAAGCACTGAAGTCCTAGCATGCTGCTGAGTCCAGCAAGGATGTATTTTTAAGGAGGAAAAAAAGCAGATTTGTCCTCTCCTCCCCACCTGAAAGGGGTACAAGAAGATCAACACCACTGGAGCCGGTGGGACTGGGGTGTGGAATGGCTCAGTAACCCTTCCCCGTGTCTCTCCGCAGCAGCGAGCGATGAAAAGCGCACTCAGCATGTGGGGCTATCAATGCCAGGATTGTAATGCGACTTTCCCTCCCTTCCTGAGGTCCGTCTGCAGCCTTCCCGGCACAGAGCTGCCTTTTCAACAGCCCCTGCTATTTCTGGTGCCTTTTAACCATCGCATCATGGGACCAGCTTGGCCTCAAAACACCACAGCAGACACAGCCAGGGGCTGCTCCAGGAGAGCAAAATGGGGGTGCGGGATTGACCTGGAAGACATGGGAAGCTGTGCATGAGGAATTACAAGCCATTACCTTATTACATGCTTGGAAGAAAGGTACAGAGAAACTCAGCTGGCTACAGCTCCACCCAAAAAACCTATGGGAGAGATTTAATGGGAGCAATGCACTGCCAAACTCCTCCCTGGCCAGCACCCCATCTCCCCAGCCCAGTTTTGTAAGAACAGGCACTACTGCCTGGTCCAGCATTTAGCTTTTAAGCGTCCCATGCCCCCACAAAGGCTGTGTTCCTGTGTGTGCACCCTGAGCTAATTTATACTCGCTGTTTCTGCTGGAACATTAATTTGCCTGGCAACCACGGATATTTTTCCCATGCTGGTTTACTATTATTTATGTGCACTCACAGTGGCAGCTCTGCTGCACACAGGGTTTATTAGGGAAGAGTTTTTTGCTTGGTTTTCCTCCACGCTGGCTCCTCCATGGCGGCTCAGCTGGGTGCTGGTGTACTTGTGGGAGCAAATGCAAATGTACAGTTGAGCCAGAGAGAAAATGCCTCTCCTTTCACTTTGCTTTTCCTCCACCCTGACTCTTGCAGATGAGTATTTTCAAAATATGTTTCTCTCTATGGCAGTCCTGGTTGGCTCTGCCTTTCCCTTTAGGTGCCCCCACCAAAGGCACCAAGGACCTCTTCTGCATGCAAGATGCCCACTCTGCTCAACCTCCCCTTTGCCCACCGCAGAGCTAGAAGAGGTGCTGGGAAATGGTTTGGAACTGGGCTGGTTGGCTTGGCCAAAACTGCTGTGTCTGTGATATAACCTCTGTATAACCACAGAGGCTATATATATACATATATATATATATATATATATATCTCCTGGCTACCTATGCAGTATGAGTTAATATATACTGGTGTAAAACCAGGCTGCTAGTCCACAGTGGAGGTCCGCGACTTTATCCTCCTGGGATTTTGGGTCCAAACTAGGTTGATGGAATAGTTTCTCCTGCAAAACACATTTTGTTGGCAAGGGAGCTGGCAGCTCGCACCTCCTCACCCTGGGAAATATGGACATGTGGAATATTTCTGTAGCTCCTTTTCTTCAGGCTTTTGCTAGACAGAACTCCACAATCCGCCTGTCTGAGCTGGGAACATGCATTTGAGATGGTTTTTTTTTGCTACTGAGGGCCAGTTGGCAAAGAGCAGGTTGTAAACACGTTCACTGGTTTATCTCCTACCACATCCAAGCTGCCTTGGAGGAAGGTCAAGCTGTGGACTGGGATGCTTTGAAGGGCTGTGCTGAGGTCATGAGTGATCCCTACCCTGTGCCGCTGACATAATCACAGCAGAAGTGAAGGGTTTACAACAGGGGCAGATACAGTCTTGTGTTTTAAATCCTATTCCAGGACCTAAGTCTTGGTATTTTAAATCCTATTTCTGTGTTCTCTGCTTTCTAAATCACACATTCCTGGATGTCTCTGGTTTTGGTTTGGTGTGAAGGCATCTAAACCCTCCTGAGCTTCAGAGAAGCTAGATCAGTAAACAGCTGGGTCCTTATTTTAAAGGAAATCCCAGATCAGACTCTGAGCACCTCATGTATGGGAAAAGCACAGATTTGAATTTACATGGCGACTTTGCAGCTCTGGTATTTCTCTGACTTTGCAGCTGCCACACTACAGAGCCTGGTGTAGCTTCTGTCCTCTGTGCCATGTAATCCAGCCAGCACAAGGACAACAAGGCAGTCTTTTCTGCTTTTCCCAAAAACATTGTACTTTCCAGAGGACTGTAGCTGTGGCAAATACACAAACCACAGCCCACACACTGATGCAAGAGGGCTGGTGTTGGAAAGCAAGCTCTCTGCTCTTCATAAAGCAGAGGAGCAGATATCCCAGCTGAGGTCCAGCTTGCTAGGGACAGCCTTTCTAGCAAAGCTACAGCACATCTGGAAGTGCTCCCTGAGCTTCTCATGGTCCAGAGTGATCCTCTTGCATCTGGGACAAGGAATGAATTCAGGACTCTTGTTCCTCTAGCAGGTCCAGATGAAACAGAGAAGGAAGAGGCATTGCAGCTGAAAAGGATAGAGCTACCTGGGGAAACAGAGAAGGAAAAGAGGGGGAAACATCATGGCAGAAGGCAGTAGTTGGGGAAAAGTCAGGTTAAGAGTGGAAAATACCTACAGACAGAAGTCCTAGAGAGAAAAGTGAGGGATGAATGAGAGAAAGTAGGAAACCACACGTCACCAAAATGATCACAGGAAGGTCTGTTGTTGTACTTTTTTTAATACTGGCGGTGATCAGGAGATGATCCAAAACTATTCCAAGCTCCAGCTGTGCCAGTCCTTTGCCCTACTCTGCCTCTCTCTCTCCTGGAGCAACGTTTCTTTTGGATCAGGTATTTAGACAGGTGAGGGCAACAGGAAGGTTTCAGGACATGAAGAAATCTTTACATCTTATTATTTGTTTTAATATGAGATCGCCAAGCCGTGTAAACGTGTATTTTTATTTAAATTAGAAAATGCTTGTATACATGCGTACATGTATTTATTTATATAAAAGCATCTCTTTCCCCCATGCAGGAACATATTGCTTCTCAGTTCTTCATCCTACTTACCCATAATTTTTCCTTAAAGAGCCATGGCAGTAACATAAGCCCTAGTTTTGTCAACAGAGGGATCGACGCTGACCCCATCCCCTCCATTAACCCACTGGTGTGGGGCTGACCCTGTGATATCCCACAATTCATACCTGTTTCCAGGCAAAACCTCCCATTGCAGTAGAACAGTCCTTCCCAAGATTTCTAATCTGCTGTTGAGCAAAGGTGACCACAGAGGTTTCCCCTTGCCTGAAGCGCTGGTGCTGGGAAGGGCACAAAGGAGATGGAGACCCAGTTTCCACCAGCCGGGGTCGAGCTGTTCTCCCTGATACTGCCAGCTGGGCATACTGGTTTAGCTGGATTTTCACGTTCCTTTAGGTATCACAGGATACTTTTGAGCTGCAGCACTGCCTCTGCACATGAGAGGGCTGATGTGCCCTGGGAAGTGAGTGGGAGGGAGCCCAGTATTTTGGCTTCTGTGTGCAAGCTCCCGTGCACACCCCGATGCTGGTACCCAGGACCTCATGGTGCCCAGGGTGAATAGAGGTGTTGGTCCCACGTGTTCAAACTCCCTCCTTCCCTCCCTGCCCCACAGGCTGGGGGAGCTGCTGGGATTCGGTGGCGCAGGCTTGCCAGCAAAATGCTTTTCCTGCTTTATTTTACTGGCAGGGAAACCTAAACCATTGGCTGCACTTATTTGCTGACTCAAAGCTGTGATAGATGACGCTGTAATCCAAATGTCACCACGGCACTAACCTTACATTGGGTGACCGGGGGTGTGGGTCTCATGACTGCTGTCATATTTTTGGAGCTGTGCTTAGCCCAGAGATAAAGGCTTCCCTTCCAGCTTCCTTTCTCTGCAAAGATTATGGCCATGTGTGTGTGGTCCTTCGCCCTGGAACACACCACTGGCAGCTTCTGGGAGAACCCTATGGGTGAGGATGGAGCAGCTCTCGGGCTGCTGGAGCTGGCAGGATCCCGTCTGTTTTGGGGAGGGTGGCTTTTCCCTCTTAGGGGCAAGCACTGGCACCTTGTACCCAAACGGTCACCTCCAGGCCACAAGAGCGTTGTGCATCTCTGGCATTTTTGGTTCGGAAGTTGTTCTGTGGGCAGTCTATTGCTTTGAGTTATTTTAAAACAACATAGGAAGATCTTTTCCTTTCTCTGTATCACTAATATGGAAAAGCTGAGCTCTTCTTTTCAGATTTGTATGCAGTTTAAAATATGCCCAAAGTTCAAGAAGTGTCCAAGTGATGGAAGTTTGGCGGAGTTGACCCAGAGGGGAGTTTTACTGTCTTACTGAGGTTAAGACACCCCTAGGGGCACCTGCAAATGGACTGGGAAACATTTTTATTATGCTTTTATTGGATCAATATCGGTCAGCTCTTCAGGTAGTTGCCTGAATATATTTTGTTTTGGTTTTATTTTGTTTGTTGTGAAAGACCTGACTCCCTTTAACCAGGAAGATGCTTTCATCTCACCTGGGGGCAGATGGAGCCTCAGAGAGCCCCATCAGCCTCGAAAGCTGGGAGTCTGTGATATGTGCCGGTCCCTCCAAACGCAGATGGTCTCATTCCATTTGCTTTAAGAGCACCTTACATTATCCTGGGGTATTTTAAGGCTGGGTCACTGTAAAGTGGCTTTTGTATTAAGGAGTATCAGGCCCAGAGATTTTGTAACTCCACTTACTGCAATTCTCATAATCAGCTTGAAGTCTCTAATTAGCTGCAGTAATGACTCAGCCCTGTAGACAAAGCCTGAAGGTGAAGGGTGACATGCTAGGCTTGCTCTCTTATCTGGGAAAGGCTGAGATGTATTGTGCCTTTTTTTAATAGGAGAGTCGAGCAGCTAAGAAATTTAGTCTCTCCCCAGGTTTCCTTAAAGTCATTAAAAAGACATTTGATACGTTCAAAAGCCATATCCACCTCACTTCTGACCAGATCAGGAGTCTCTCTAAATCAGCTTTAAAAGATCCACTTGCCCAGCAGTTGGGCTCCCTGGAGGCCATCTCTTGCGTCATCCTTTCAGTTACACCAGGTGAGGTCTTGGTTTGCTGAGGATCATGGTTTTCCCCAGGGAATTGTGGGTTTGGTGCCCAGTCTGCGATCTGTCCAGCTGAAATCCAGCTCCAGGCCGTTCCACAGAGAAGCAGCTTGGGAACAAAAGTATGTCCATCCTGGGCAAAAGTGATTAAAGGCTGCCAAGAGAAAGGAGGAAGTTCTTGACAAAAGGGACTATGAAATTTGAAAGGAAAGCTGCTTTGCCAACTCCTGTTGAGTGAATAGCTGCTGGAGTTTCGTAGGTCCCCATAAATGGCTACAATTTGCTTTTCAACAGCTTCTACTAATGGTTTTGCAGAATTATCTCATTAAACTTTATGGGAATTTCCAATCTTCCAGGCCTCTAAAAAATGCAAAAGTTGCTTTGTGCCTTGAGCTGAATTCATCAGCTGATCTCATCAAACTTCCATCTCCAGGAAAAAAATCCTGTGCTTGTTTCCTGACAAGCTGTCATGTTCCCAGCTGTGCGGCTTTGTGTCCCCGCTTTCCCAGCCATTCAGATGAAATCTACTGTCCCATGGGGTTGCAACCAACACAGGGTGATGGTGGTACCGGGAGGTACCCAAGGTACCAAAGAGGCTGAGAAAGTACAGCACAACCCTGCAGGTGTCACCTGAGAATGCAGCATTTTAATGCCTGTTGCAAGGTCTTCTGCTGCTGGGGCAGGTAAGAAAACGTCTGGAGCAGCGAGGATGCTGCCTTGCCCAGCCCTGCAGTGCAGACATTGCAGCCTTGGTCCTGCGGCACCATGTGGGGCGTGTAGGGCTGTGCTGGGCTGCAGGGGCTGCACGCACTCTCTGCCCAGAAATACTTGCTGCAGTAACTGCATTCCCTACGGGAGACCCGTAAAAGAGGGACTCTGAATAAGCAGGAGCACGGGGTGGTGCTCCAGCAGCCCTGCAGGCTGCTTAACCAGCTCTTGCTTTGCTATGCCGGCTTTAGGGACCTCTCTCCTGCGGGGATGAGCTCTCCAAAGGGTCTGGTACGGGAATTATTGCAGGTTTGGGGGGCTGCAGCACCCCACTGCATTCCCGGGTGGTCAGAGCCACCTGTGGGCAGGCAGCCAGTGGCTGTGAAGAGGCAGGGTGGTGCTTCCACAGCTGGAGGCAGGGTTTGATCGGGCCATGCAGCTGCACAGGAGCACAGTCAGCTCAGCACTGGCACTGGGACAGAGGGTAGGGAGGACAGCTGGCACCTGGGCTGGGCTGGGCTGGGCTGGGCTGGGCAGAGTTTCCAGCAGCCACTGGGGTGGGGGATTAGCCCCTTTGAACTTCAGGCTCAACAGGAACAGCTCCAAGCAAAAATAGCACATGCCCCAGAGAGGCAGTACCTCTGTTGGTTTAACATCTAGTGTGGCCACGAGACTTTTTGGTCTTGTTTTTTTCAGCCTCTTTAAATGAAAAAATACTTATTTATTTATTTATTTATTTGAACTTTTCTGTCCCAAAATTCCCTCAGGGGCAGAATGGCAAACTCTGTCCTAAAGCCCAGTGTCGTGGAGCATGGACAGGAGATGCCAAAGGCCAGGCCAGCCTTGTTCATATTATACGTATAGCCCATACAGAGAGCTTTCAGCTGCTGCCTGGCACAGCATTGGGTCAAATCTGTATGTCTGACAAAGCCAATAGCACTGTCCCCTCATTACTACACACAGGAATGTGGCCCAGCACGTTCACCATCCCAGTAAATCAACTTGTTGCTTTCCTTACTTGAGGCTTCCAACCGGCAACCCCGCAACCACCGTGGCATGCCCTCCCCGCTGAATCGTTTTCCAAACTTTTTTTACTGAAAGCTGCAGGATTTGGCTCCTCAGTGCGATTTGTATTCAGTGAGAGCTTGCTCCTCGCTACCCTGCGATGCGGTGGTGCCGTCGCCGTCTCTCCACAGCCTGAACTTGGCGGCATTTGAGGTCGTTGCCCACAGCTACGGCTAAAGCTCAGGGACCCTGCCTGTGTTGCAGAGCTGGTTCTGCATCAGTACAGCCAAACTCCCGTAAAAGCCTCTTCACTCAAGCAGAGAACGTTTATTGCCTTTGATAAGCTCGTAAAACATTTCTGGCTGCTCCTGGATTACTCTGGAAAAGCCATGCAGCAGCTGGTTAAACTCACTTGTGTTTTACCCCGTAGCTTAATGAAACTAGGGCAAAAAAGGGAAAGAGCTCCTGGACAGGTCAGGAGGGGTTTAGGTGAGGTGAAAAGCCTGGCTTTGAAGTACACACCCTCATACAGAACCATAGATTGGAAAAGATCTCTAAGGTCATCAAGTCCAACCATCAAATATTTTTGGTGGAATATGATTGGGACTGAAATACAGAAGTGCTGTTGGCTTTCAGCAGTTGTTGATGGGACAAAAAAACGGCTCTTGGAGCACATGGCATTATATACTGCTGGTAATAAGTGTAGTCCAAGGCAGTGGAGACACTCCAGGCCTCCTGTCCTTCAGCAGCTGTGGCTCTTTCTTCTGCCTGGCATGAGGCTGTTCACTCAGGCTGCTCACTGGCCTCATCTTGTCCAGAAGTCACACATCCAGAGACCTGGTTTCCTATCCTGCCCTCTATTTCTGAGGTGCTGAGCAATGATCCTTAGGAATCATTCATCGTACTTCCCTTGACAAGAGGTTTTTTGGGGGCAAGGATCTTCTAGGCTCATTGTGTGTCAACCCCAGCGAAACTTGGATCAGGATTGAAAATGTTAGGACCTCTCCTCCATGAAAATATACCCAGGACAAAAAGGGCTGGCTTTATGTTTGTGATATTTTACTACACAGATGCAGCCAAAGCACAGTTTCACTTCTGGGTAAGAAACTTAGCCAGGACCTTGAGATTTAGCCCTCCTTGCTACCCCTGCACACGCAGCCTCCGTAAGGACTTCACCTTGGACACCCACTCCTGAATTCGAGTGATGGAGTTGTGGATGGCTTTCCACAGGCTGTCAGAGGTCTGCTGCAGCCAGATGAGTAAGATTAGCCTGAGACCAGCTTCCCACGCCAGGGAGGACACAAGCTGTACCGAAGACCTACTGTGTGCCTGGGTGGGCCTCTTATGCACACACAGTGTGAGGCAACAAGTCACTCTGTAATACTGTGGAAAACCAAAACGTGTGCACCTGGCCCATTCCCTTCTGCTGCAGAAAACACCTCTGCATGGTAAATGATTAACGGGAAAAATATTGCACCACTCCCCTCTCAGCCTCCTCCAGCAGCACCAGTGCAGTGCAGTGCAGGACATGATGCTGCCTGACAACCAGGGCACAGGTGTCATCCCCTCCCTTGCTGCCCAGCGCACAGAGCAGGACGGGAGGGACTCACAAGCCTTGGAATCACTATTTCTGATCAAGAAAATGAAGAATCCCTTCTGTGGGGAGGTGCTGTCATGTCCTCTCGAGAGGTTTCGAGGTACAACCACGGCTCACTTTCACCTATTTTTGTTGGAGACCTCCTGCGTGGCTTCGGTTTTGGTTTGGAGAGGAGACTCACTCCGTGGCATGAGGCTGTTTGCTTGCTCCTCTCCAGATGTTTTCTCCACTGCTACTGCCTGACCCACCAGAATGGACCATTATTGCCCTCAGGGAGACTTCAAGACCCCAACAAAGGCATGGGTTGTACCTCTTTGAAAATGGATAAAACATTAAACGCGTTCTACAGTTAACAGACAGATGTATCATCCAACAGATTTATCATCCAACATTTAAAGAACACTACTGTGGGGCAAATTTTAACTCCCTCCACCCCAAGCTTGGGTAGAAAGGACGGCAGTTGATAGTGCTCCAAGAGGATTTGTGCTGCCACCAGTAAAGCCTGAACAGCTGTGACATGCCATCCAAACACATCTGAGATTCTGAATTTGCCACCAAAATGGGATTATGGTGGCAATATTATTGAATTGTGGAATGGTTTGGGTTGGGAGGGACCTTAAAGTTTTGATCCCCCCGCCCCCACTGGGCAGGGACACCAATATGCAGTGGTGTGGATGCTAAAAATAAATTGTTTTCTGATGTTTCGTCTGGCTTCTCCATGACTACTTAGTAGCATGAGGAAAACACTTTAGCAGGCATTTCATCTCTCTCTAACTAAGGCAGGGAAGCAAACATGGCCTTAAATAAAAGGATTTACTAAGTCTGTGAAACAGGATTGTTTCAGCAGAGATGGAGATGGGAAGTCCAATGTGTATCAGGTGAGAACTGAGAGGATGAAAAGCGCCCATTTCCATGGGGTAAAAAAGCAGGGCAGGCTTTGTGGGGAGTCACACTCCTACCACAAAAATCCTCAAGATCATTTCCAAGGGGCTCCAGGGAGCTTGCCTGGCAGTGGATGACTTGACTAGAAAGCGACCATTTGTAGCAATAAACACATGATCTTCTCCTTCTTATTATAGACTACATTTTCAGAGAATATGCCCAAAATGAGCAGGTCTAAAATTAAAACAAAACGAAGGCAACAAGTCAATGATAACAACTCTCTGACCCGAAACGGATTAGCAGCTGGGATTTCTTGCCTTCCTCCTAAATCTCCTTAAATATAAGCACCTGAAGGGACTTGGGGGGGCCCAACGGGACCACATGTTCTTTGCAGATTTCTCCCAGGGGCAGGACAGCCTCACTGAGCCACGGCCCCAAGCTTGAGGCCATCCTGAATCTGCTCCAGCAAGAGCCTGCCAAATCCCACGAGGACGCCTCATTCCTCCTCTGTGAACCCTCTGCAGTGTGACCTCACAAAGGTGGTATTTGCACCACGTGTTACGTCTACGAGAAAGAAGCAGCTGCGCAGAGGCGTTTGGCTGTCAGGCAGCTTCACGTTGCCGATGAAGTTTCGAGATGCAGCAGCTTCAGCTGTGCCTTTCTGTGGGATCTTCCCGATCCTGGTCACCCCAACCTGCAGCCCACTAATACAAAACAAAGCAGTGGGTCCAGTTTTTGTTTTTTTTTTTTTTTTTCTGCCAGCTCCCTCAAAGGCAGCACTGAGGACATGGCACAGGTGAAAACCTGGAGTTCACCACTGGGGCTTGGGGCTGCTCCACCCTCAGAGTGCTTGGCAGCACCACCATCAAGGAATACACTTCTGCCAGTCGAACCAGAGGGGCCCAGAAAAGATCTGGCGGCCTTGAGAATTTTTAGATGCCTGACAACAGGTGATGTTTTGTTCCTTACTCCAGTAGTGGTGTAAGTAATCCCGCACATGCCTGGGAAGGTGGTGGCGGTCTGCCGGTAAGGGGCACAACCACTGCGAGAAATAAAATGGAAGTGGATTAATTTTATGCATTTCAGGGGGAAAAAAGGGTCACCTGGACACACTGGGGTTGGTCTTCTGCTTGGATTTGCAGCACTGCAGGACTAAGAGTTGGCTGAAAGCACCATTCCCTCTCTGAGATAAACTCCACCGTGCTGCTGCACATGGGCTTGTGAACAGGGGCTTCATTTTCCCTCAAAAACCAGCTGGTTGGGTAACTATGCAAGAAAAAATATTCAGAAATGTCCTGAACTGGAAAAAAAAGGTCACCTCTCTGCACGGGACACTGGTAGGAAGAGAGATGTGAAAAGCTGGGGCTGCTGTAGAAGTCCAGGCACAGTCCCTGGTATGCTGGAGGGCAGGGCTGCTGGACAAACACGGCATTGAACGATGCAAGTGGGTCTTTCCCGTGTATTTCTTTTCCTTATTTAACTCAGGGATTAACGTATGTGTATCTATTAAGAAACTCAGCAGTTAGAAGGAAGCTCAGATTTTGTTTTGTTCTGCATTTTTTTCCTCTTTACATTTGATATCACTTGGTTAATGCAGAATTGCAGATACAAGAAATAGATACAGAGGTAGTTGTTAAGTAAGTATGCAGTCAAACTATTTTTTGTGATCCAGCAATGGAGCCTAGCAAAGCTGTGGGGTCTCCGTTTTGGGAGATGAAAGCCTTGGCCTTGAGCAACCTGGTGTAGAAGAGGTTGAAGGAAGGACCTCTTTTGGCCTCTGTTTTTCTGCAGATCTATGACTTGCTAGGAAAAACCCGTGGTCTATTGGTGGAGAAACCAGAAAAATTATAACAACTCCTTTGGTCTTGTTCTTAATCCACATATTTGTTTTTTTTTCATTCCCAGGTTCATCGTGCCCCAGTGCACGTCCTTTCTTTCTGTATGTCCAACATTTAAGACCTAACTGCTGGCCGGTCAAACACCTCTTCGTACTTTGCTCAGCTGAGTGGAGTGACCTGGTAACCGTCTCTCTCCTCTCACCTCCAGCTGCCAGTCAGTCACCAAACCCCTCCCGAGACATTTCACCAAACCCACAGGAGGAGTCACCAGCAGTGCTAGTCCCTAATCCTCTGGGCTAGGAAGTTTTGATGTTAGCATCCCCAGTCAGCTTCAGTGGGGCAGCGAGGGAAGCTCATCCTGTGGCTCAGCCCCACCACTTCCAGACCTCCAGACCCACGTCAGGCCCCCCACTGCCAGCATTCCAAGGTCCACCACCATCCTCCTGGTTGCAAGGGGCCTGCCTGACCGTGGATGCAGACACTGGGGGCTGGCTGAGCCTGGCATGATGCTGTGACACTCTCTTCACCTGGGATTGCTGGCTGGGCACACAGATGTCCAGTCGTGGTCACTTTGTCTCAACTAGGTCCTGGATCCAGCCTTGAGCACGCAGGGGAGAAAGGGGAAGGCTCTCACCCCACTGCAGGCATAATGAGCTGTTTTTCTCTTGTGTCTCCAGCGCTTGGCTACCAGCCCCGAAAGGAAGAGCACTGTGCCAAGAATTTCTACAGCCATGTCCAACAGAGCAAGCTGACACCTGATTTGCCGTTAATTATAGCGGTGGGAACAGGCCCAGGGGCAAATGTGAAAGGGTGACGACCGGGTGGTAGTAAGGACAAGGCTCATCTGTCGTTTGCCATAAGAGCTCATCCCGAGGGATTTGTTTCCTATGAAAAATCAGTAGGAAGACTTACAGCATGCAGAGAAGCAGCTGACAGGACAAGGCCTATGGAAACCTCTGGCTGGCCAACACCTCCAGCACGTCCTGACCAAGGAGGGCTTCGTTATTCCAAATGACATTAGCCTGCCCCCAGACTCGCATCGGGAGTGCCGTGCATGCCGTGTGCATGCCAGCGTGCTACCAGGCGCCAGGCGCTGCGAAATTCCTGCAAGAAGGGAGTTAAAAATAGACGCTGAGTTATTCCAGAGCTTTTGTCCAGCCTATCTGTGGACGAAATAACTCCTATTCCCTTGTGGCGCCTGAACGGCTCCAGCTATTCCCACCACCACTGAACACCCCCAAACCAGGAGACCCTGTCCTTGCTGCCTCTGTTGTGTTCCCTGTTGGCTACGCTACAAAAACACTGTTCAAGAATCCTGCAGATCCAAGCGGGAGCACCCAAGACCTCCGGACCTTCCCCACTGAAGTTGTTAACAGGAGATTTTTAGGTGCGACCAGGCTTGTTTCTGACTCACCTGTTGCCCCAAAGGTGCTGTTGTGTCTGTGCTTTAAACATGGAAAAGTGAGAGAGAAAAGCATAGAATTTAAAAAATATTTTATTTTAATCTTTATTTTAAAAAACAGGGTTCTCCCTGCCCCGTGCTCTGCTTGCACAGCCATTGTTCAACTACACACGGTTCACGTGTTGGAATGAAATATGTTTCAAAATAAAATAAAATAAAATAAAATAAATAAAATAAAATGAATAGTGGGTTTTAATACCCTTTTAAACACTTGGGAAAGATTTCAGACGAATGTAGTCACAGGTTTCTGCACCCCATGTTGGCGTCCTGTGGTATCACAGACTGGTGCCTCAGGGATATTTTTTAATTATGCAATTTGAAAGCTTTGATCTGTTTGGTGCTATTAAATCTGTTAATGCTCGATGTCCTCCCAGGCTGATGCTCCAGCACGGGTTGTTTGAACTTGGCTGCTCCCCAGCCCGCAGAGACAGTTCAAAGGGAAAACGGGAGTGGGACGGACGGCACTCGCTGATGAGCCTTTGCTTGTTTAGGAAATAGCGCAAATGGGTGTTGGTCACAGGAAACAAAGCTCCGGAGCCACCGGGAATGTGTCAGGTGGCTGGTGCACTCGCTGGACAAACAGGAGTTGGCGGAGCTCAGGTGCAGCGTGCCCTGAGTGCCCCACCCAAGAGAGCTGAGAGGTTGGTTTTTACCGTTTCCCAGCAACTCACGGGAAAAATAAAAAAGAAAAATTACAATCTATAACTATATATAGACTTTATAGGTTTTATAGACTGTGTAAATATGTGTATTTATAATATAAATTTATATTGAATATATATAAATACACAAGATATACAGATGTAATTATATGTTATTTATATATTAATTATATATTAATATATGTATTTGATAGACATACATATTTTTACACACACACACATCTACATATATGCAGATCCTTGGGGGTTCATGCTTGCTTTGCTGGATGCCCAGATGCACCTCCTGGGATTACATGTATATAATATAAATTCTTGGATTTCTAAATGTACATTTATATTGTAGAAAAAGCTGTAAATATATATTTATATAATATAGAAAAATAGATCGTGTGGATAATATACTGCAATGTTATATGTATTATGTGTAGATATCATACGCATATTATACATATATTTGTAGCATATATCATTATTAAATACATATAATTAAGAAATGGCCATACAGCACCTGTGTTACTATTTATATTATTTGGACAACAACAAAAAAAGTTTTTTTCTATTATTATTATTTCTATTCTACCTAGTCAGTAAATTAAAATGTTCACACCTTGGCTTTCCAAGTGCCTCCTGGCCATATTTCCTTGGCATTTGCACCGTGCCTTTTCCCTCACAAATGCCCAGATTCCTATTATCTGCTGACTCCGCTCAGCTCAAACGAGTCAGTTAATTGGCAATAAATGAAGTGACTGAAAAACAGACAGAGGAGAGAGGGAAAATAAATGTCCCCAGTGGGAAACTTAATAAGGGATGCTGAAGGAGAAATAAATGAGTGAGATGAAAGGATGATGCTGGGTATCCATAAGGGCTTTTCCACCTCCCCTTGCCACCACTCACTTGCAAGCCAGAAATGAGCCCACCCAAAAGATGACTGTCCCAGCCAAAAGCTGCCAGTGCTGAGCCAAAAGTGGGATGGGGAGAAGGGATGGAGTAAGGGGAGGACAGGACCAGTTCTTCTGGCAGCGTCTTGCACTGGCGTAAGCTTCTCTGTTGACAAAACCAAAGGAAATCACTATAATTTTATTTATTTATTTACAAGGCATATTTATGAGGCAGTTTATTTTTGAGCCATAAAACCAGTTCGTGTTTGGTGCCTTGATTCCAACAATTGTTACCTTGTGATGCAGTCCAGCCTGATGTTCCTGGAAGATGCTGAACCGCATGGGTGACGTGATGACATCAGGCATGCGGGGGAGCAAAAGCTTAATTTTCATTTGGGCCCTTTTGACCTGTTTTTGGCATTTCTATGTCTACTTAACCCAAAATGTTGGTGCAGTTGGATGGGCTGCCAGCATGCTGCTCCCTGAGCATTCCTGGTTGGTGTTTTGGGAGCAGTGGTGTCAGGAGGCTGCAAATTTCTCCTTCATTTTAATCCAGCGCCTGGGCAATTAAGTGTTTTTTTGGTTTTGTGATGCACAGCCTCTCCTCCATCCGTACTCCAGCTGATGCCTGCCAAAGGAGTCAGGACGAGTTGCTTGGGCTGTTGAACTCACCTTATCAGCCCAACAGCTTTACTTCCTTCACCTTCCTAAAAAGACACTGCCAGAGCTTTGAGGACTCAAGAGTTTTACCAAAATTTGCTGGTTTTGGTTACTTTCATCCTAAGCAACACAGTGATTTGACTGACATCATTGGTGCTCAAGTCTTGATTATTCCCTTACTTCCACAAAACTCAGTGAAGGAGGGAAGGTTTTCTCCTGGTTCCACCACAGTAAGACAGGTCACTGGAATCAGTTTTATTGCTGGCAGATAAAAAATTATCTCTGTTCATTACCCTATAAATTATGCCTGTAATTATCCTGTAATTATCCAGGACAGCTGTACCGAAGTTGCCCTGGTTCTATCTGGAGAAATCTACGTTGTGTTCTTGGCTGGCAGGTGTTGGATGCATGATCATAGGAGAGCTGAGCTGTAGGAATGAAGCAACAGGTTTAAATCAAAGCATTTTAATTAACAGTGCAAGGACAGGAGTAGGGCTGCTTTTGCACTGAAGATAACAGCACGCTCCCATCAATGTACGGAGAAAAGGATCAGGACTTTGCTGAAGTCCTGGAGTGAAGCCAGGACTTTTTTCCTGCTGGTGAATGCAGGGCTGAAAGAGGAGCATCTTCCCTAATGTCAAGAAGATAGCAAGCCACTGCAGCCGTCTGGCAGTACAAAATGCAAAGGGATGCTCCCAGGTCAAGTGGACTGGGATGAAAAACTCGCAGAGCACTTTAGGTCTTTGCACTTTTGGTTTTCTTAAAAAAGCCAAGGACAGGCAGAGGCAGAGGGCAGCCGTCTCACCATGAAATGGATTGGCTCATCCTCGGAGTTGCCTGGTTTTTCCCAGAGATCGTACAAGGAGCCTTGGCCAGGACGGATGAAGGCAAGGCTGCCTGTGCCTCCCACACATCTGCCTCTTGAAACTGGATTTCAGCAGGACCCTGCCAATTCCCATACCCCTCTCCTCACGGTAAAGGGGCACTGGTGTGTGAAGGTAAAAAAACAGGGTAAAAAACCATTTACTTGCAGGGTGCTGGATGTTATTTACAGCAGGCGGGGGACACGGGGGTTTCTGCCATAACTGGGTGCCACCACCGAGCAGAGGGGAGCCCAAGCACCTCTGGGAAATGTCTGCAGGCAAAAACGGGGAAAACATTTGACGAAGAGCAGCCTTTGCCACCTCTGTGCTTGCCAAGGGCGCTGCACCAGTGCGGCACCTCTCCAGCATCGACCGTGGCCCAGGGAGCTCCCCAAGCACTGAATGTGGCCCAGGGAGCTCCCCAAGCACTGAATGTGGCCCAGGAACCCGGGGTGGGAAGCCACGGGTGGAGGTGCTTTAAGCCACGATACACTCAGTAAGTCAGAAGCGTTACAGAACCACACAGAGTCACAGAATCAATCAGGCTGGAAAAGACCTCTGAGATCACCGATTCCCATCCCTGACCGTACACCGGTCCGCCAGACCCTGTCACCCAGTGCCACGTCCAGACTTTCACTAAACATTTCCAGGGACAGTGACTCCACCACCTCCCCGGGCAGCCCATTCCAATGCCTAATCACCCCTCCCGTGAACAAATACTTTCCGATGTCCAACCTAAACCTCCCCTGAGGCTGCGCCCTCCTCGTCCTGTCTCCGGCGGCCCGGGGAGAAGCGGCTGATCCCCCACCGGGCTGCGCCCTCCTCTCGGGGAGCCGCGGAGAGCGGTAAGGCCACCCCCTCAGCCCCCTTTCCTCCAGGCTGACCGTGCCCCCTTTAACCGCGGGCTGCGCCCACAGCGCCGCCGCCGCCGCCGCTCCGCGCCCCTCACGGAGGGCGCGGCCCCGCCCACTTCCGGCGCGAGGGGCCCGCCGGGACGGGCGCGGGCCCCGCCCCCGCCGCGGGGGGAGCGTGAGGGTGAGGGCGGGGCCCCGCCCCCCGCCCGCGGTGCCGCAGGACGAGGTGGGTTCGGCGGGGCCGCCGCCGCCACCGCCCGGGCACAGCCCCGGGGGGGGGCCCCGGCACGGCCCGGCACG
>JAWMRA010000113.1:15138855-15261533 GCA_035584735.1 Pseudotriccus pelzelni
GGGATGCGGGCGGCCCGGCGGGGAGGGGAGGGGAGGAGAAGGGAGGGGAGGGTCGGGGGGTGGCGAAACCCGGGGCGCGGCGGGTCCGCCTCTTCCATTGATGAAATTTAAATTGCTCGGGGTTTCGCCGCCCGCCCGCCGGCCCGGGAGGGAGCGCTGGGCGGAGGGGCAAGCGCGGCGGGCGGGCGGGCCGGAGCTCCCAGCGAGGCCGGGGTCGCCGCCGCTCCCGCCGCAGCCTCCGCGGGGCAGAACCCCCCCCCCCCCCCCCCCCCTCCCTCCGGTGCGGGGCACTCCGTGTTTGCCCGAGTGTTTATTGATTAAAGAGCGAAAATGTCGGCGCTCGTGAAAGGTAAGCTGACGCGATTTGTTTTTCTCGGCTCCCTACGGCTGTGTGTTTTGGCCCCGCTCTCTCTCTCTCTCTCTCTCTCCCGGCGGCTCGGGGGCAGCGGTGGGCGCAGCGGCAGCCGAGGTGCGATGTGCGGGGTATCGCCCACAGCCCTGTCCGTGATCCCGGCAGGGCCCGGCTCGGCTCTGCCCGCTCCGCGGTCCCGGGGGGAGCGGGCGGGAGCGGCGGGGCTGTGCAGGGGGTCCCCGCCAGCACAAACCCCCGCTCAGCGCTCTGATAAAGTTGCGGGAGGAAGAATGCCGGGGTCCGACGTCTCCGCTTCTTTTTTTCTTTTTTCTTTTTTTTCTTTCTTTTTTTTTTTTTTTTTAATTTTTTTGAAGGCTCGAGTGCATTTTGGCGTTTTCTGATCCCGGCGGGGCTCCGGCGCTCTCCTTTACTCTCCGCATGTGTGTACGTGGTCTGAGTTTCGGATTCCCTGAGAAACAGGGAACCGAGCCCGCAAGAGGTCATTTCGGGAAGAAAAATTACTTTGGTGCATTGCTGTTGCAGTTTTTTTCGCCCCCCTCCTTTCCGGTATCCTAATGGTGCTTTTTGTAATGAAATCCGTGCCTGTGGGGTTCCTTAATATAAACCTGTGCAGGCCTATCAACAAATACGGTGCTGCCTGCAGAAGAAACACGAGGAGGTCTTTTGCTGTACGAACTTGGATGTTGCAGGCAACTGAGGGCCTTCGCAGGCTTTGGGAAATCACTGTCCCCTCACACAGTGGATGTCCGGGACTGCACGGTGCTGGCTGTGTAAATGCATCACCTGCCTGCAGACGTCCTGTGATACCTGGGCAAAAGGTAGAGAGCTGAAGGAGGAAAGGGTTTCTGCACGTTGCTCAACCGGCCGCTCTGAAAGTTATCGAGATGAGCTCTTGTGAAATACATTACGAAAATACATTCCTAATTGTTCTTTTTAGGTGGAATTGGCTTATCTCAGGCCACTGCTGGAGGTAGCCATCTTGCAGACGAGCGATGTTATTTATGAAACTGAAAGCTGTAGAAACCTGTGTAAAGATCATAATTTGCTTTTTAAATATTACCAAAGATTTGACAACCCTAAAAGCTTTAAAAGGAAAAAAAAAAGTATCCAGTATTTAGATACTCTTTTGTCAGGCCAATAGTACTAAAACATGTTGCCAATGTCAAGTGATATTTTTAGCATGAGGATCAGCTGCTAGACTGAGAAATCCAGCTGTGTCTGACTGTAACACCTAAACTCTTGGTGTGTGCAGCTGGCAAGAACGGCTTCCTAGGTTGCAAATTCCTGAGTTAGCTCAGGCTAATGCGCTCATCTGTCAAGGAGTGTCAGAGCAGATAGCTTTCACTTCACGCATGCTTCAGTCCAACATGTGTTGGCAAAGTTTGCCTTTAGTGGTAGGAAAATAAAAATGTTTGTAAAGGCCGTGTGGGTATGTTCAGTTCTGAAAATCAAAGTAGTATTGGTTAGCGTTGCACATTATAGTGTGGGTATTTAAAGAGAGTTTTATCCTTGCCAGAGATAAAGGTTGCCTTGAACTTTAAGCAGCGCGCTTGGAAGTTAAGGCATTTACTCTGTACCCTCAGCACAGAGTTCAAGGATAGAGCATTTAAAGTTTAGCTGCGTGTTGTAACTCACCGGCCACCCTTTCTTGATCTTTATGCTGTAGTTTGGCTCCAGAGAGACCCAGATAATTTTCTGCTGTAGGTCTTTCTGGATACTTACTTGGATTGCGAAAGTCATCACAGTTGATAACCCTCAGCCCAAGAGATTCCCCATTTTTTTCATGAGAGAGAGAACTTCTTGCTTGACTTGTCCCGTGACTCCCTCCTGTGCTGGGTCCTTGTATACTGAATACCAAAGCAGTGAACTTGTCTTCTGAGTGGATTAATGAACAGAATCCATCAATCTTAACCTGTTCCCTGCTTTTAATATAAAATAAGATGAGGGATGCCAGAAAGACCCCTAAGGGGTCACTGCTGTTCTGTCCTTGTGCAGTTTTCCTGAGGACATCTGCCCCTTATTTTGTTTCTGATAGGATACAAAGCCCTCCTTATTATTGGCTTGATCTGATATATCATGTTCTGTTTTTTTCATATGTCAGTTATAAAATTATGCATCGTAAACCTGCTGGTAACTCTGCCATGTGCTGAGGCTTGTGCTGTGAGGGCAGGGGCCAGGTTAGCAGTCAGAGCAGAGCACAAAGGCGTGCTAGAAATAACAGTGGGGGCAGGAGGGCTGGAGTGAAATTCTCCACGGGTCAAATGCCATCAGGAACTTGATTAAAGAGCTGTCCTGTGTCTGCTACTTGGGAGGAAGCACTTTCTACCGAAGACATTAAAATAAGATATCCTGGGTGGTCATTTTTGCAAAGACAGTGTTTTCCAAAGTCTCAACTATTTAGTCATGCTCTTCTGGTCTGTGCTGATTTCCTGTGTGGGCAGGTCCCCTAAGAGTCTTCACTACCCTGTTCCACCCGTTTCTTACTTCTGATGAGTGTTGGAGAGTATTGGTTTTGTAAAAGTGGGCTCAGGCTGAAATCTGACGCATTGGTTGCGAAATAGTTTGGAAGAGGCATTTCTTTTTCAACGTAATTTGGGATTTTATGGCCGCATATATCCTGGGAAATCTTTTCCTGCAGTTATCCAGCACCCCTGCCTCCCATCTGCTTTTTAGAGGCACAATAGCTACTTTTCATTAGGGCCTTAGGAAATTTTAGTTGCCTGTAGGAAAGAACTGCTTTAAGATACGCAGTTGCACTGGCCTTTCCACTTCCTTGTTGCCACCAGGGTGAAAAGGGAAATCAATGTTCACCCAGGCTGTTAAATTTATCTGTAGCTCATGTTAAAGGACTGCAGTTGTCCTTCTGCTGGCAGTAGGCTGGTATGCATGAAAACCAGCTTCTTCACGAAAACTCTGAAGGGAACAACTAGTACTGAGTTTGTTTGGAGCATTTGTACTGAAGCTGATGCTGTGGTCTTGTTTTGGGGAGCTTTAGAGGGTACTTCAGGGAGCCTTTAGAGATCCCCATCCAGCCCACATCCTGGTGGACATCTCCTAAGAGAAGTGCTCAAAACATGAGACTCGCAGTGGTGTGTTAAAAGGAGAAAAGCTTTGGGTTGCTGTTTCTTTTGGCTGCTTAGTTACAGTATTCAAATTCTTATGTATGCAGAATAGATACTTTTCCTGCACCAGGCAAGCATGTGTTTTTATGGACTCCAGCCACGTCCTTCCTCTCTCTATCCTCAAAATAATAATAATTGGACTAACTGCACTAACAGTGCGCTCCCCAAGCAACCGTGCCCTGACACATTGAATCTGGATGAGACCAAGGGGTTGCAGTAGTTGTTAAATGGTCAGCGACAACTGAATATTCTCTGTTACCAATGAAGGCTGCAGCCCCCCAGTGCTGGCAGCTTTGGCAGGCTGGGTTTAGGTAAGAGCTGTCCCATCTACTGCTGCTCTGAGTCCCTGACGCTTGGTATTGGAAAAAGCAACAGGTTTGCTTTGCTTCTCTGCGAGGGTGTTGGCGATCAAATGTGTTTAGCATTTGCTCACTCAGTTTGTGAGAATTTATAGTATTAGAAGGAAAAAACCAAAACAACCGAGGACATTATCACGAACTTACTTTTATGACGCCTTTTTGTTTTGATTTGTTTGGTGTGCTACTTAGTTTCTAAATGGCTTTATCTGGCAGACACAAGTCTTTTGGCTAAAATGAACGAACAGGCTTTTCCTACTTACATGGTAGCCTGGGGAAGTTGCTGGCTGGCTCTGCCTCCTTCAGCCCCAGTGTGTTTTACAGTGCGACTCAAAGTCTCTGAACACTTGGGATGTGCGGGGTTCCTTCTGAGGTGTGTTGCATGACACTGGGAGGTTCAGATGTTTTGCAGCCTGTTGAACTGTGAGAATCGGCCACTGTGTTGCTGTACCAGAAGTGGTGGATTTTAATATGTTGCAGGGAGGACTGCAAACATGTGAAAGCATCTACTAGTAGTTGTTTCGCTTTGCATCAACCCAAAATGTGTGAATGAAAAGGCAGTACTTGTAGCAGTTTGGTATGAAAGTATTAAGCTGGCACAGACCTCGTTGATTTTCTGTAGGAAAAAAGTGCTTCCTGATGAAGAGCTATCCGTGCTTTTATGTATTTGACCTGGAAAGATACGCCTTAAAAGGCTCTCAACTCTTACCTGCTTTTACTACTAAATGAAGCATTTGATTAAAAAAAGGACCTATTGTTCAGCGCACTGTTCATCTTGAGCTGGCGTTTTCCCGTGTTGCACCACACACAGTATGTGCACTGCAGCACTTGTCTGTCTTTTTTTTTTTTTTTTTTTTTTTCCTCCCTCCCCTACCTGCAAAACAGTGCAGTCAGGAAAATGGCTTCTGTGGGCTTCAAAGCAAGGATTACATACTGTGGCTGAGGCTGTGCAATACTTTGCTTAAAAAAATAAAATCAAATCAAAATGATATTAAAATGGACCGTCTCTGCCATCCTTAGGCGTTCTCAACAAAAGAGCCTTTTAATGTGTGTTCTCAGTAAGCAGGCTTTAAATGCAGGTTCCTCTGCTAACAATATTTTCTGTCAGCATCGCTGTTCACTTGCAAAGTTCCCTTCTGTCCCTTTTTGCACTAGTATTCAGGGTGTTTCTAAAATCCAGCTATATTTGGCAATACATCACTCTCTGTGTTACAGGGAAGTCATTACTCAAGGGATTTGGCAGAAATTAAATTAACTGAGGTCTTTAGAGAACATACTCAGAATGTCTTTTGAGAACACACTCGCTTCAAATGCTTTCAGTTGCAAAATAGAGTCATGTTCTCTCCCAGTTCTTCCTGCGGGGTGGACTTTATAGAACATTTGTGTATTTACTCTTTTCCACGTTCATGGAGCTTATCACTTTCAAAAGTAAAACAAATGCTGAAGTGATAGACAGCCCAATTTTCTAGGTTGCTTAGTAACTGAAATGCATGCTGTAGTGTGAAAGTACTCACACGATAAGGTGAGGGAATATTTACTGGAACAAACAGAAGATCGTGTGAAAACGCGCTGTATAAATAATGAAAACATATGTTTTATTTGCTTAGGTGAACAGAAGGATACCCTCAATCACAATGTTCTACATAGCTTTGCGCTAAGAAAATTCTCCTTTTTCAAACTTTTACTTGCTAAAGTGTGTTGATGCAGTAGGATGTGAATTCTTTAGCGAAAAAAAAATACCCTGCTGTGGGTTTTTGGACGCTTCTTGAGATGGATCATTGGTCTTTTGGGGTTCTTTCGAGTTTTGAAAGAAGGGTTGTTATTCTTTGGGCCCAGTTTAAGGTCTGTTCTACAAGTAACTAAGAACAAAAACTTTAGATTCCCGGAGCAGTACAAGTGATAAAACGAAACTAGATTATATGAGTTTATCATGGGGTTTTTTTAAATAAAGTTGAAGGCTATTTGTAATCTAAATAAACCAGGTTTGTTTTGTTTGGTTTGTTTGGTTTTTTTTTAACCCATATTTTTGTTTTTATTCAAGATTTCAGCAAAGCAATGTCTCAAGCTGGCTCTTCACAGTTTCAGGAAGTCATTCGACAAGAGCTGGAGTATTCAATGAAAGTAGAACTTGACAAGATACTTGCGACCGCACACTCAAATGAGATAGAGGTGAGGAGCATGACGTGGGGGCCACTCAGCATGAGAAATGGAGTGCTCTGATCCTGTATGGAAGAGCAGCCTGGATACAGTGTCAGTCGGAGACTTTCAGTTCCCTGTAAACTGGGTGATGGAGCTATTAAGTGTTTAATCATCTTTACTTATTAAAGGTTCTATGTAATCTTCAATGGATTACAGAAAGGGAGGGTAAAGCTGTTATCTTAAAGATTGGGTCAAATTGTTGTGGTTACGATTTTGGCAAAATACTTGTTGTGCAGGGTATCCGAGTTGGTTTTGTACCTTGAGTTTTAGTGAAAATGAGCTTTTGGTACCTTCTAGAATTTTACGTAAATTTTAGCATGTCTGCTTCAGTGCTAATGAAATTACTCTTGTGAATAGATTGTACATAAATGTGTAGAAATGCTTCTGTGATTGAAGAGGTATGCATTAAATATCAGCATTTAGTAATGTATTTCTTTTTTATAGCACACTAAAAAGGACCTGGAAGGATTTAAGAAGTTATTTCATAGATTCCTACAAGAAAAGGGACCATCTGTGGACTGGGGGAAGATTCAGAGACCTCCAGAAGATTCTGTAAGTTGCAATGAAGTGACAAGTCTGTAAGGAACATGAAACTGATAATTACTACTTAAGGCAAATAGTGCATCCACCCATCGAAGGGATCTATCTGCCATGGTTCTATAAAACCATGTAGGACAAGGCTTTGGGTTCGAACTGAGAAATAATTATTTGCTGACATATGTTGTATGTGTTCCTGAACATCAGGTCCTGCTTACCATATGTGTCAAGTTCTCTGGTGTTATTTTGTTAGCTGTTCTTTGAGCAGGGGAACATTTGGTACCTTGTCTGGAGTAAACTGGAACTTGGGTCAGAGGGGAAGTAGGTTTGACCCGTGTTGTTCCCATTTCCCTCCTGGCCCTAAAAGAAGGTTGCACGTCTCAGATGAGGCTGTTTCCAGAGCTCCATTATGCTAAGTAATTTGAAAAGGACATATGGTGAGTGGGCTGGGTAATAGAGCTCATTTAGCAACTTCTCTAACCTACAGCAGCTCAGTAAAAGAAAGGGATCTGAAACAAGGAGTTGACTGTGGGGAGTTTTGGAGTGTAATTTTCTAATGCCGTCTATGTTGTTGTAACTTATAACCTGTAACTTGAGCTGCTGCTGAAAAAGCACTATATATTTTCTCAGCACTGTTTAGTACTGAAATAAATACTTCCTATTAAACCTAACCTCATTTTATTGATTCATCTGTGGCCCCAGGCCGTCCCTTTGACTCTAATGGTGTAGTTGTGCCACAGATTCTTGCTTTTCCCAGCGTAGCGATCTTGGCATATTGCGGGACTTCTGTGTCCTCCCAGGTTTGTGGTTTCTCTGAGGCTCTCTGTGTGATTCAATCGAGGCTCTGTTTCCAACTGAAAGGCAGGCTGTCTGGTTACTTCCAGAACAGATGCAGTGCCGCTCTATAAAGCGTTGAAGAATGATGCTGTTTTAGAGCAAGTCTAGGGTTTTTCCAAGGTTGAGTGTTTTCTTTTAACTTCAAAAACATGTGATGTCTTTCTTTTCTGTACTGTAACACTGAATGAACTGTTGCTTTAGGGAGAAAGGTCCACCCTCAATGGAGAGGCCAAGGTGAGAAATTGGAGTTCTAGATAAGACTTAGAAGGAAGGCTGAAGAAAAGGGGATTTCTTTCAGTGTAGTGGGGCTGAGACTCCGGGGGGTGATAGGTCTCTTAAATATGTGAAAAGGTAGTTACGACAATGAAAGGAATAAACTGTTCTCTATGTCAAGATAAAGCCTGGGATTAAATTACAGAAATCTGATGCCAGTGAATGGGCTGCTTTGTGGAGAGGAAGAGCTGTTGTCTGTTTTCCAAGTTTTGCACACCTTCTGTGGAAAAACTTACAAGTTCTGGAAAGGACTGAAAATGACTGAGTAGGACACTGGGAGCAAATGTCAAACAGGAGGGTTATGGACTGGCACTGAAATATACTGAGGGGATATTCCCAGGCATGGCGAGGTGTTAAAAAAGATCTAAGACAAAGGTCTAACTTAAAATTGCAGGGGGCTGAATGGAGAAGGGCAGGATTAGAAAGAGTATCTGTCTTCCTTCTTGTGGCCTGTACTGCTCATTCTCAGATGTGTCCCTGTGCTGTGTAGCAACTTTTGACAAGATAAGAATTCTGCAAGATCGGGTCACTGCTGGTCAGATGAGATGCATGCATGATCTTAAATGGAATTTTGCTTCCTAGCAGGAACTCTAAATTAAGTAATCACATTTGATAAATGCTACAGAAGAAAACTAGGGCAAAATATCTGCAAACAAACTTCCTTCCATGCCTTCTTCACGTCGTATAAATATTTCTTTCTTTAGGGTGATATTTAAACTTCCTGATTTGGCAGGAGGTGGGTTTAAGTGCTTGCAAAAACCGAGAACAAAATTCAGTTACTTGAGTATTTTTTTTCTTTTCTCTTTTTTGCTGACCGTAAGAGTTTCGTCTCCCTACCCTCCTTGAACCCTGCTCGTATCTACCCCCTCCCTTTTAATACATCAGTCATGTCAGGTACATACCGTGTAAAGTGAAATGTGTCTTATGTGAAACCCTTTTCAGGTGACCTTCTCCCAAATGATTCTTTGCTGAGGGGTATGACTTGTGGAATTATTAGATAAAAGTTGATTTCTTAAAGAGCAGAATATCAGAATTATTAGTCTAGCTAGTACAGGTAAGAACAGTACGAGCTTTTAGAAGAGATAAAGAGGGATGATTTTTGAAGGGCTGTAGTACTGAGTTCTTTGGGACAAATATCCATCTGTGAACGTAGGCGTGTTTTGTGTGAGTGCTTCTGTTCAGTTCCAGGTGAATTCTCTTTTCTGAGCTATAAACCCTCACATATATTCTCCTCCTGGTCTTGTTAGAATGGCACAGAGGTTGTCGTGCACAAGACTTGTTTGTTGGTAGTCTTGCAAGTGATTTATAATTGCCTGTAGGGATGACCTTGTTTTATGAGGTGGTGGGGTGTTTGGATGCTCGGAGAATCTCACACTACAAGGACCATGCCCTAGAAAGCATCAACTTACTCTCCCCAGTGGAAACTTACTTGCCTGTGATTGTTTTGGAGAATTGCTTTGCTGATGAAAGTTCTGGGAAGTATAATCTTCAGCTGATATGTAGCAGAGCAAAAAAGCATCTGTTTAGATATACATGTGTTTTTATATGCATATACAGACATGCATGTGTATCTGCAAACAGAGGCACCCAAAAATGTGCCGAAGTGTGAAGTTGCTGCGGGGTTTTTTTGTTTGTTTAGCAGCTTAAAAAAGTTTGTGAACACTTTATTGGAATTATAGGCTTTGCCTTTTAGGTGGGAAAGGTGTTTTAGGCTTTTGCCCAAGGCCAAGGGACTGTGCTATGCAGGAGCAGAATTTCTGATCACACTTCTGTAGGTCAACTAGCGTGTTACCTGTGGCATTTGTTCCTTGAATGTAGCTTTCTGCTTTTGCCTGAAGCATGTACTGGCAAGTAAAGGCTCCTGTCAGTTAATTTAAACAGAAATTTTTCCTTTGTAATATTCCTCCGTTTTTCTCTGCAAAGGGAGATTTCTCCCTGGCCTCCATGTTTTCATTGTAACAACTAATACTGATGATGGTAACAGATGATTGAACCCGTTTCACGCTATATTGGTAAACCTCTGACTTGTTTTTTCCTTCCAGATGCTTTGCTTTCATATGTCCAAAGGCTTACAGTGATAGCTCGCATAGTTAGGACCCATTACTGTTACAGTCTCCAGAGAAGAAAGTACACTGAGAGTGCCAGTTAACAGGGAGAGGAGGTAAAGAATGTGGACATGGCAAGTGTAACTTAATCCCCTCGATGTAGATTGCAGCCATCTGTTTGTTTGAATTGGAAGCAATAGCAAAGTCCTGCTGGGAGGCCTCAGAGAGAACTGCAGTGACCAAGTTAACCGCAGAACAGCAATGCAAAACCTCATCTGGGATGTAAAAAGAGCATCCAAAGCAATGTGAGTGTGAAAGGAACTTGTCTGTTAGAGCCATTTTTTTTTTTTCTTCCCCCATGGTTGGATTCTTGTCTGCAGCTCAGGTTGTCATCTCAGTGAACTGTTATCATGAAGGGAAAGAATGAATGTTATGCCCTTACTCAAAAGCAAAACACCTTTCTAATCTTCACCTCTGGAAATGGGTTTTAAGGGTTCATAGAATCATAGAATAGTTTAGAAGGGACCTCAAAGATCATCTTGTTCCAACCCCCTGCCATGGGCAGGGACAAGTTCCACTAGACCAGGTTGCTCCAAGCCCCACCCAACCTGGCCTTGAACACCTCCAGGGATGGGGCAGCCACAGCTTCTCTATTTCTGTTCCTCTATTTCACCACCCTCAGAGTAAAGAATTTCTTTCTGAGATCTAATTTAAATCTCTCCTCCTGTCGTTTGAAACCATTCCCCCTTGTCCTATCCCTATCAGCCTGTGTAAAAAGTCACTCTTCCTCTATAAGCCCCCTCTAGGTACTGGAAGGCTGCAGTGAGATCTCCCCAAGGCCTTCTCTTCTCCAGGCTGAACAACCCCAGCTCTCTCATCCTGTCTTCACAGCAGAGGTGTCCTGTATCTCTAATCACCTTCGTGGCTCTCCTCTGCACCTGCTCTAACAGGTCCCTGTATTTCCTGTGCTGAGGACTCCAGGACCTGGGTGCAGCACTGCAGGTGGGGTCTCACAAGGGCAGAGACCTCTTCACTGGGTGGTATTTCTAGAACTGTCCCTTGGTGCTGAGTAAATGTTTCCTGGTAGCGTGAGTACACATTAACTAATACGGGCGTATTCCTTTCCGGTCTACCCACAATGACAGCCCCGATGCTCATTTTGTCTGTCTCTGAAAAACTCTTGCGAAGCCTCCTTGCAGTAGGAGTATGATTCTGAAATCTGTTTGTCAGACTCCCAGTGCTGCCTCACGCAAACTGTTCTGAGAAATCACTTTTTGTGACATTGGCTGCAAAACAAAGGAAGCTGCATATGTCATCTTAGAACACTCCCAAACCACTACTGTGAGACATGTCTCAAGTGAGTAACACTGCAGCCAGGCATCTGTAAGCCATGTCATTCCTGCCCCTGTTCTTATCCTGAAGAATTTCCCCATCAGCACTTCCTTGTTAAGCCCACTGTTCCAAACTGTGAGAGCAAGGATTGATTTTTTTTTTTTTTTTTTTAATTACTGTGGAGCAATTCTAACACTTGTGTATGCGCTTGTAGATCATGAGGTAGTTCTGCCTATTTGTGCCTACACATGACTGGAACTGCTACATGATAGCACTGGCATCCAGCAGCCCTGATTCTGCAACATTCTTGCTGGAACTTGAGTTCTTGACATTTCTTATTCTCTGAATTAAAGACCCTTCAGGATCCAGGGCTTCATTGCCAAGTTGTCGTTTCCAATGCCTGCGCCAGAAGAAACTGAAACATTTAGTGAGGCTGAGTCATAAATTTTGTGTTGTAACTGATACAAACATCCAGTGAACTGAGTCCTTGATGGGAGGGCCTGGATGGAACTGTTAACTTCTTCAAGATTTTTACTTTGAGCTTTTTGCAGAAGCAGGTATCAGGCATGATGGCGAAGGCAGGAAAGGGTAGTTGGCATTTCAGCAAAAGCAAATGATTTTTTAGGCTGTCTAGCCCTGAACTGAGCGTCAGACTTTCTGCTCTTTATGAGTGATGCAAGAAGAACATGGTGAGACGTGAAAGTTGAGATAATTTTTCTGGATGTTCAGACGGTGTCTGAACATCGTGGATGTGACTCACGTCCCACCCAGCTAAAGCTCAAGCTGAAATGTTTCTAATCCATTTACAGTCTAATACAGAGCGCTATTGACCTTGGAGTGGATGGGAAGCAGTAAATCTGAGTGTAAACCTCTGTAGGTCCTGCTGGTAGTGAATTGTTCATTAAGCTTCCTGATGTACCTCCAAGACATTAAAATCAGTGTTTATCATCTCTTTGTTAATGAGGAGAACAGCTGTTTGTCAACATGTCTGCCCAGCCTGAACACAATCTCTGTTGTTGACAGAACACAGCAAGATCATTCTTTTTGTGCACTTCTGTTCCTGAAAGTTCTTGGAACCTTGGAAATCCGTCCCTGTGTGTGTCCTCTGTGAAATGGCAGTGTTTGTGTTACTGCTTTCTGTCTGAGCCACAGAAACTCTGTGTGGAGTCACCTTATCTTTAAATATATCCTATAAGCTTTCCAGATCCCATAAGGCAGAATTTCCCTAATGTGAGGGATCTGCTCTAATCTGCTGCCTGTGGTGTACTGGAATGCTGGAATTGCACAAACTCTCCTCCCTACACCCACACATCCCAGTAAGAAATATGATCTTGTTCCACTGCAGTGTGAGTTTCCATTTGAACCCCAGCCCAACTTGCCCAAAGCAAACACAGTTCCGAAAACTCCTCTGTATGTATTTGTTCTTGGAAATCAGCTGTGGATCTTACACACCCCTTATCAGCATTAAAATTAATTTTCTTGCAGCTAGAACACACACAGCACCGAAACACCCAGGCTTTTCTTCAAAAGAAAATCTCTAGAAGGGCAGGCTAAAGGATAATTGTATTGATTCTGCTCTAACAGTTTTGGCATGATTCTTACCGTGGCATTGTTACTGTTGTCTCTCTGACTGAGGTGCTCTGGATTAGGGAACAAGCACTGCCTAATGTGAGACACACTGTCATTACAAGCCTGATTTTGCTCTCCACCACTAGCCCCAAATGTAGCCCAGGCTCTGTTTTTAAACCTGTCAGTGAGGTAGGAGACTCTCTCTAAATTTTATTGTGAGCTGGATGAACACATCCTGAAAACGGCAGGATAAGAACTGGGAACTTTCTTTCACTTTGTATCACGCTGTTGGGAGAGATAAATTATTAGGTCAGACTAGTAGTGGGAATAAAAGTTAGTTTAGACTGAGTTAAGGAACCAACCTTTTGCCAAGAATGTTGCCTTTGACAACCTTAGAGCAAAGTATAAGGAAAAAAAAACATCTATGAGTTTAAGCTGCTCAGGGAAGAAAAGTTATGTGCCCTGCATGCACATGGGTTCCTAAATTGGGCCTGACTGAAGGGGGAGAGGGGGTCATCTTACTGGGACAGTGACTGACCCAGGGACACCTTCTGCAGGACAAGGAGAGGGCTGTGACTTCTTCCTTACCCATCTTTACCACTGAGTCAGTTCTCTGAACCTGGAAGAGCAGACAGAGGCATCTGCTTATCTGAGTGAAGCTGATGGTGACTGGTGTCACAAAGTCTAGAGAACCTCTCAAGGAAAGAGGTTATTGTAGTAACAAATCAGGTTATTTGTACCATAACAAATCAGATTATTAGACTCACTTAGCAGATGTTCTTTAGTGTCCTAGACCACATAAATAAGTGTGGGTTTTATCACCAGATTTTAAGTTCTGAAAGCTTTAAGGAGAAAACGATTTCCTTCCAAATACCTGACTGCTGGTTTTGGGGTTTTCTTTTGCCAGATCCAGCCCTATGAGAAGATCAAGGCCAGAGGCCTGCCTGATAACATTGCTTCTGTCTTGAACAAGCTGGTGGTTGTGAAACTCAATGGTGGCCTGGGCACCAGCATGGGCTGTAAAGGCCCAAAAAGTCTTATCGGGGTGCGAAACGAGAACACCTTCCTGGATCTGACGGTTCAGCAGATTGAGGTAACGTTTGATGAGCTTTTCCTTCTGCGTTGGAGGAAGCAAGACACACTGAGCTGCTCCTGCATGACCTTTTAAGAGGGATCACAGTGGAGCCTTGCCAAAAGGAAGAGGAGAGGGAAACGAGGTCTGATCACAGTGCTGGGGTGAAGCAGAGAATTCCTTTGGGAAGAGTAGACTCCAGAGGGACGAAGCAATCAGTGCTGATCTCCGTCCCCTCCACACGTGCTAGCACAAGTGTGATCCAGCCTGTTCACACCAGCCTTGGAAAGTGGGAATTGTGTCCAGAAACACAAGCAGTCACATGGTAGAGCTGGTCTGGCCTGGGTAACTGACTCCCGGGCTTGTTTCCGACTGCTCCAGCTGCAAGTTTATCTTTTTTTTAAAAGAGGAGTTTTTAAATTGCATTAGAACAAAGCTTTTCTCAGCAGCCCCAAGTTCCTTGTTGAAGTTAAACTCTCACGGTGGAAGTAATTGCTGGCATTTTCCTCTGAAGAAAGAGGAATAAAAGAAAATAACAGCTGCTGGTGTTGGGAGAGGACATTTCAGCTTGTTTTTAATGCTGAATATTCCCCTTCCAGCAGATAATGAAGACAGTCA
This sequence comes from Pseudotriccus pelzelni, assembly GCA_035584735.1. Taxonomy (NCBI): domain Eukaryota; kingdom Metazoa; phylum Chordata; class Aves; order Passeriformes; family Tyrannidae; genus Pseudotriccus; species Pseudotriccus pelzelni. Next base: position 15,153,189 of record JAWMRA010000113.1, read on the forward strand.
TTAGAGTAGGAAATTGGGTGTGCCTGTTGCGTAGTTTCTGGAGTTCCAACAATTCTTGCCTCAGTGTGGTGTTTGTTTGGAGTGACTCTCCCATGTGTGACAGATGGTTCTATAGCAGACTCGGATTTACATCCAACTGATGCAGCCCTTTATCCAAAGGGTCACTGTGGAAGTCTCCAACTCCACCAAAGGATAAAGATCCCAGACACTCTCCTGCAGATGAGGGCAGGCTTGTACACAAAGCTTAAAACTCACTGAAATGTCTTGGTTTTTTTCCCTGCACACTCTGTTTTTGGTGAAACACTGTCATATCTCCAGTTTTTTGCTGTGCACATGGAAATGCTCCTGTGTATTTCAGCTCCATTCTATACATTCCCAAATAATTAACACGGTGGCATTTCATTCATTATGTACTCTTGATACTGTTGTGTTGACCATCTCATGGCCTCCCAAGAAGGCTCAAAAGTGTAGAGACAGTTTGGAAATGTCACCTTGACAGACTGTAACAATTTGATGGAAAACATGCCTTTTGTAATCAACAGTAGCTAAATCTTAAAATGATCAGTTTGTGGTGTTGTGCTTTTCAAAGTACAAATTTCGATGCAGATTTAAAAACAAAGGTTAATTAAAGATACATTAATCAATGCAGGCCCTATCTTTATTACTAACAAGGGTTTATTTTCCTTTACCCAATTTATTATCCTTTCTCTCAGCATAAGTGCATCTCTCTTTTCTCTCCTGCATTTATTATTTCCAGTCTGTTTTATCTAATCTCTTTCTCCCAAAATCTTAGGTGTCAGGAGTTAAAGCTAATAATACATGCTGAATTTACCATTTATTTCCCATCTCAGCATTTAAACAAATCCTACAACACCGATGTTCCTCTGGTTCTCATGAATTCCTTCAACACTGACGATGACACAAAGAAAATCCTGCAGAAATACAGTCACAGCCGTGTGAAGATATACACTTTTAATCAAAGCAGGTATCAAAAAACTCCTCCACTTGGGGTAAAAGGAAAAACTAGCTTGTTTCTCCAAATTCCAGACGGGGGGTGGATTTTAGTTTTAGGTGCTGGAGTAGCAATAGTGTCGCCTGTACTCATCTTCAGCCTGTTTTAGGTCTCTTTTTGAGACTGAAACATCAGAGTGTTAGGCAGAGTAAAGGGCAATGCATTAAATCAGGGAGAGGGGTGTGTAGGTCCCAGTTTCTAAAAAATGTAGGAATAATGGTTTAACAGGTACTGGCCACCTGATTCCTGAATTTGCTTTTAGTGTCCCTAGGCTCTGAAGGGAGACAGACCACGGTTCCTTGTCCAGAACAAACTCTAATCAAAGTGGCTGCTGGGTCAGAGGTGTGCTTGGCATGCCCTGAACCTGCCTGTCGAAGGAAACTTGGTTTACAGTGTGGTCTGAGAACTGGCTTTAAATCCTTGAGTAGAGAGATTGCGTTCTGGAGCGTCTCAGCTCAGAATTTGGATGGGTCTTCCAACTGAGAGTACTTACAGCAACCTGGAGGGCATGCCTTCAAAAGCTGGATGGAAAAGCCCAGGGAGTTGCACCTTTACTGTTGTATTTTTTTCTTTATGCCAGTCTGACATTGGTGAGAGCTTAACAAAACCTGCTGTCTTCACAGGTATCCTAGAATTAACAAGGAAACTCTGCTGCCAATAGCCAAGGATGTCTCTTACTCAGGAGAGAACACAGAGTGCTGGTACCCTCCAGGCCATGGAGACATCTACGCCAGTTTCTATAACTCTGGTCTGCTGGATAACCTCATTGCAGAGGGGAAGGAATATATATTTGTGTCCAATATAGATAATTTGGGTGCCACTGTGGACCTTTACATTCTTAACCACCTCATGAACCCACCGAATGGAAAACGCTGTGAATTTGTCATGGAAGTCACAAACAAAACCCGGGCAGATGTGAAGGTAAAGGGAGATGGGTGTGGGTCTGTCTGTGCCTGGTGTGTTGGTGGTGATCTCCAGCCTCTCACCTCCTCTGAACACGTGGATTCACACATACATCCATCCAATCTCCTTGTAGCTGTTTTAGGCACCACGTAACACACCAGCCTTGTTCTAATTCGACTTGCACAAAATCAGCAAGTTTGTGACATTCTAATTCATGGAATAGATTTGATCCATGTTCTGGGCAGCGGCAGGCAAGGGCAGCCTTGGGCTCGACTGCAAACACGAGCGATTTCTGCAGGGTGCAGGTCACAACCTCTGTGCCTTCTCCAAACTGTCGCTTACACAGGGGGAGAAGCCTGAGGGTGGTAAAAACACTGAGCACTGAGGGCTGGGATGCAGCAAGTTACACCCACTGACTGAGAGCTGCCTAAGCTGCTCACTGAGCTGCCCAGGTGTGCATCACACAACTCCGTGTGGCGCAGCTGCACATCTGCTCCTGCCCTAAACCCCTGACTTGGTACAAAGTCCAGGTGTGCCACGTGTCAGGGGGTTATGACGTTATCAAATACTTGTAGCCTGCAGTAATTTGTCCCGTAACTGTGCTTTGCCTCTGTTCTTTTAAATGTGAGTGTGATTTTTTTTTTCTGTGTTTATTACCTCTTAAGAAAGCTCTGACTATAAAAGCACAGAAACGCCCTGGAAGAATACAGTTCAGGTTACCGAAATACTTAGATTTAATTTAGCTCTTGCTCTGTCATCTAGCGAAGCACTGCTGAAGGTGGTTCTTGACGACAGCGGCACTTGCAAAAGATTCCCAACAACTTTCATTAAAGGAATTAACTGTCTTGGAGTGCTGAAATATGATCGTTGGACAGTTCTGACTGTACTTTAAACATACTCTATAATTAGTAACCTGCTGGCTGGTTACTAAAAACAAGAAATGTGTTAAGTTGAACCTCGCTCTGGAGGCTCATCTTTAAATGCCAACAAACCAGTGCTTCTGGTTGGGCTGAGGGGAGGATTTTTCTGGCTTCTCATGAACAGGACTTAAAACTTCTCGTTTGCCCCTCACAGGGTGGCACGCTCACGCAATACGAAAATAAGCTGAGGCTTGTGGAGATAGCTCAGGTCCCAAAAGCACACGTGGATGAATTCAAGTCTGTATCAAAATTCAAAATATTCAATACCAACAATTTGTGGATCGCTCTGTCTGCAATTAAAAGGCTGCAGGAGAAGAACGCCATTGACATGGAGATCATTGTTAACCCAAAGGTAATCAGCCAGGGAGGGTTTAGAGGAAAGACTCAGAGGAACTGTTTGTTTCTGGGCAGCCAACAGGAACTGCTGCCTTCAGGAAGGAGCTGGTCTGTGGGTGAAGGCACAGCTCTGGCTGATGTTTGGCTCTAGTTTCGAGACCCAGAACCTGCTCGTTGTGCTCATGTGAATTTTCTCTTCCAGACTCTGGATGGAGGCTTGAATGTTATCCAGCTGGAGACTGCAGTTGGTGCTGCTATCAAGAGTTTTGAGAACTCTCTGGGGATAAACGTACCTCGTAGTCGTTTCCTGCCTGTTAAGACCACATCAGATCTCTTGCTTGTGATGTCAAACTTGTACAGCCTTAATGCTGGGTCTCTAACGATGAGCGAGAAGCGCGAATTCCCAACAGTGCCTCTTGTCAAACTGGGAAGTTCTTTCACAAAGGTAAACCTCCTGTAATTATACTTGGTGTTTATCTCTTGGGATAAAAATACAGTTCATAGCAATAATTAAGTTAGAAGTGAGGTTTACTTTTATCTCCCTCTGCCCAACTGGGCATTGCCTTTTGCTCTCCGTAAAGAACTGTTAGAATACGAAGTACTTAACATGTATGTGTAACCTCATACTGCTCTTGGGTGCTCCTGTACCCCCCTCAGCTGAGGAAATGGAAGGTGAGGTGGGCTGTGTGTGTCCTCCAGAGCTTGCCCAGCGCTGGTAGGAAGCTGCCCCTACTGTTCCTCCCACTTCTCTCTGAAAGAAATTACAGTTACGAAGTAGCTGTGTTGATTCAGATGTAGATTATAGGAAGATTCCTGAAAGGAGGATTCAAGAGACTTGTCTTTAATCCACAGATGGATTTAGAACAGTTTCTCTTCTTTCCTCCCTCCAAAAGGTTCAAGATTACCTACGGAGGTTTGAAAGTATTCCAGATATGCTGGAGTTGGATCATCTCACGGTTTCAGGTGATGTTACATTTGGGAAGAATGTTTCATTAAAGGTGAGTGTGTAGTGGGGATGCTCCTGCACTAAACATGAGTGATCTCTGCTCCCTGGGAACTGGTCCTGCCTCAGTCAGTGCCTGTACACACAGTCCATAGGAGCACTCCTGGGAATTAGGTAACTGGCCCAAGGATCGCAGAGGCCGAGGCTGGACAGTGACCCCTGTGAGGGAGTGCAGGGTGTAAAGTGCCAGAGCTGCTGCTTTGTACGGGCCCAGGGAGAGATGGGGTTTATCTGTGAGCCCTGAAAGCAGCCCAGACTTCAGGTCTCTGGTCACCGTGGCTCAACAAGGCATGTCCCACCACACCTCCCAGTATGGCTTTACCACACCTTTTCAGGCCCCTTCTCGTCAGTTTGGGGTTCTTGATTTATTATGCCAATCCCAGCAGAACCAGCACTGCTCTAAGGGCAGTTCGGCAGCTGACACAGATGGGTGCAAGGTGGGGCTGTGGCAGTGGCTCAGCCCTGGGTCTCACGGCTGTCCCTCTGTGCCCAGATTGGAGCAGGGGGAGCTGGGCTGTGACACACGGACTGATGGGGGTAACGTTTTTTCACCTCAAAGCAAGCAGACATGACAAGAGCCCTACAGCAAGTATGTATCTTCAAAGAAGTTACAGTTCTGCTTGTAGGCTGATAGTATCTAGTCTGCTGGTAATTACAGTGTTTCCAATAATGCTTGTTTAAAACCTCTCTTCTAGGGGTGAAAAAAAACCCCACCAGAAAGCCTATGCAGAAACAATACAACCAATGAATCCTTCAGACCACCTACATCCCTCCTTCTAAATCAATAGGTTACAAGTTTCTAAGCACTTTGTTTTCTTTTCTTTTCTGTAAACCCAGGGAACAGTTATCATCATTGCAAACCATGGGGACAGGATTGACATCCCAGCTGGAGCTCTACTAGAGAACAAAATCGTGTCTGGCAACCTGCGGATCCTGGACCACTGAGTCCACGAGAGGTCTGAGGCTGCTGTGCTAAACCAGCCTTGTCATGGAAGAACCTTTTAAGCATTAGAAATCTAAGTACACAGAGGGCCTATGCTTTGTCATCTTCACAGTACCCTGCAGTATTAATTTAAAATTAATTTCTCTTGCTTATCTCTAAGCAGCCACATAGCGCCATGGATGTGCGTAAGTAATGCTTCAGTCCTTAAAGAGATTCTGTAACTCAGTTAATATAACCTTGAAGTGCAATACTGTTTGTCTTGCGGGAAGATGGACAGATCTTCTTTGATAAGAAGTTAAGAGGCTTGCCTCGAACATTCAGTAGTTTTGAATTGCTTGTAACTGCAGAAATAAAGCTGTGAAGCAATACATGTGGGACAACATGGTTGGCAACTCCTGTGACGTTTTAGGAAGGCACAGTTGAAAACCAAAAGTTTCACTACTGCTAAACAGGCTCTTAAAACCCTGTATTTCATGTGCTCACAACCTGTAGCCCTCTTCAAACTCCCCCCCCCCAAACTACAAGTGGGATGTGCTATCCCAGTTGTACGTCGAGGTACTGGGGTAAGGCTGTCAATACCTCCATTTCCGTATCGTGAAGAGTGGGAATCACCCGTGTTCCAAACTTGCCCAAAGAATCCAATACTTGAGAAAAATGCCTCGGTATCCACGTGTGGTGTTTGCTTTTTCACATCCCATTTAAGACTGGATCTCCTGTTAATATCTTAATCCTTGATCTGCCCTCTTTTTTCAATAAATGGATCACGTTGACTACACCTATGTTCATATTGTCACAGCCATGTATGTTAATTTATCTTCTCGAGTCATTTCTAAATTTGTACAGGAATCGAAATCCCTGTCCTGATCACTATTGATTTCTTAATGTTTCTCTTGTATTTACATGCAGACAACTTTATTTTATAAGCTTAGTATAACACTGGTATGTATCATTAAAGAAGTTGGTCTTTAAAAACAACCGTGATTTTAGAGCTTTATTTTGACTGACAATTAATGACATCTGTTATGCTGACAGGTGAGCATGCCTGGCCGAGGGAACCACAGGCGCACACACACACACACTGCAGCAGATCATTCCATCATCCATGATCATCACAGGGTTAGGCACTCAGACTGGGGTCAGGTAAAGAGGGGCGAGGTGAGATACACAGGCACTTGTACTTAGTACTGGGAGCCTCCAGTCTGTTAAAGGTAGTATTAAAAACTCTCAGATAAGTTTAGTTCAGTTGCACCTTCCTTAATGGTGCAACCTTTGATAAGCAGCCTAAAAACTTTAAAATTCTCTTCTTCCTGCCCTGTTTTCTTGTGTCCCAGTCCTTCCCACTGCCTGGGGCCATGCCAGTCCAGGGCTGGGCAGCCGAGGGTGATCATCCCCACACCAGCCTTTCTGCTCCCTTACAGTTCCCCCAGAAACCCCTGTCACTGCTAACAGTGATCAGGTCACTCCTCTGTCCCACAGGTAACGGCTTTGGGGAACTTCTGTTTGTTAGAAAATCTTGCCTTCACATGGCAGGTTGGAAATCCCCTCAAACAAGACTGCTCCCTAACAAAGCTGAATCCTATATGCGAGCAATCAAAAGACATTTATTTATATAAAGTTCTGTAAAAAAATAAATTTTAGAACAGCATAGTTTCATAGAGAAAAACATTTTCTACAGAGTTCCAACTGCAAGATTTTTATATTGTACCATCATTAAATAAGGTGGGACACCATGTGAATTTCATTGCACTAGAAGAAATGCAAAGCATCTTTTTAATATAAAGATATACAGAGCATTCTAGACAACTACAGCTGTGTTACAGCTATGTGTTCTTTTGGATTTGGTCCAAAGAAACCTGAGTCTGTTTCCAGAGAGAATGAAAAAACATTGCACAGACAGCTGATCACTTGTTTCTTTCTGAAGGACACTGGAAGGATCACTCCCTGCAGCTCCCTCTGAGTCTAGCTCCCCCAACTATCAATCGTGCCCTTTCTTGGAATCTGGGCTTAAGTATTCACCTCACCGTCGTCACGCTGCTTAGAAGAAAGTCAGTCTGTTGTCACAGCCAAGTGACTGCTCCCCAGTGGATTATCACCTCTTCTGCTCCCAGATTTCAGCCATGTTTAGGTCTAAGTTGTTAAGGCCTTTCAGAGCTTGAAGGTTTCCAGTGTAAAAAGCTACATCTGAAGTAACCAGCCTGCAGTGAAACACACGACAAGATTAGAATCAGACCCCATTCCATCCACCTGGAGTGCTCACACAAATACCCGGCGTTTGTTTAGGACTTTGGCACACGATTACTACAATACATGTTCAAATCCTATGCCTGGATTAGATATTTTAAGTATCAGTTCAAAACTCAGTGCTATGGCTGTGGTTTATTATACAGCAGTGATCATCCATAACAGGATTACTGCTGGGCATAAAACTAGTTCTACGGAAGGGAAATCAAACCACAGGTTCAGAAAACTCAGCAGGAATTAGGCATTTAAAACTTCTATTCTCTTGCTGTAATCCCAGGCTTATCTAGATTTAAACTCCCAATCCCATTGAAACTAAGAATATTAATTATTGCAACATTAACTTCCTGTATTCTAGAGGGTAATGATGCTAAGGTTAATGTAAAAAGTAACAGCTACATTGTTTGTAACAGTTTATACAGAATTAAAATCCCTCAGACACTGCTGAAACATGTCAGGGGTCATGATGCTTCCAGCTAGCAAGATGTAGGAACGGAAGTTATATTTTCATATTAAAAACTTAAGCAGGAGTCACAGAACTGGATTTTTATTATTACTACAGAAACAAGCAGTTTCAAACTGGATGAGGATCAGAAAACCATGTTAAAAACTCAGTCAGTGAAGACTGCTGGAACAGCAGCGAGTGACATCCAGTGTTTGATGTTCTCAAACAGCCCCAACTACGTATTGTGCTCCCAGAGCGCTGTGTCTGAAGTAAGGAACTGCCGCCATCACAGAAACAGACCTGGGCCAGCTGAGACCTTCTGCCTGCTGGGAAATACAGCCTGGCATGTCACCAGAACACCTGCCCCAACCCTCCTCTCAGAAAGGGATTCCTTTAATCCACCCAGCCTCAAGTACCAAACAAAACTGACGGCACAGGATGGAGACAGCACAGCACAGTGTTTGGGACTGGAAATCCAAGTGTGAAACACCCCAAACACACTCCAGGTGCTCTCACTTCTGTGTGGCTGCAGCGGCCTCACCCCACAAATACCTTTAAGTACCACAGGCAACAGGATGTCCCTTTGTGAATACACACCAAGTACAGAGAACCATTTCAGATAAACCCTCTCACAGAGTACAAGGAAGAATACATACAAGCAGGACAAACCAGAATAAACTGGACAGGAACAAAACTCTTTCACTCCAGCGACCTCTGAAACATTAACTTCCTTCTCTGACTTCTTCAACCTAAGACAATCTCTTCTAGCACGTGGATAGGCCGACTGAATTTTACCCTTACTACACTGCAAACACCACATAACCCCCCTGAGGTCATTAGGAATGATTATAAACCCCACTATTTCAGGGGCAATCCAACTGACAACAGAATTGAGCCTGCAAGAGGCTGCAGGCTTTCCTGGGAGGAAACATCAGGCACAGCCAGGCACCCTCTCTCAGGAGAGGTACCACTGACCTGCTTGGGGATGGAGGGTTGGGCTGGAGCGCGGAAGAGCTCTGTGAGCATAATCTATTTCAAATCTAGTTCTGCTGTAAAACCCATTTCTGTAGAGCAGCTGTCCACTGCACAGATGACATGCTGCTTTTTCCTATTTTTACTTTGCCAGTGCCATGAGTCACCATGCACATTTCCAAACTGCTTCAGGAATCACGTAATTCATGTGAATTAAACTGTGGCTGCTGCTGTCACACAAAGGGAGAAAAAGCAATCCGTGAACTGAGGAACCTACAGCAGTTTTCCAGTCTGACAAATGTCCACCTCCCGACCTGTTACCAAGGTGGACTGCATTCCTACTTACTATGGAACAGCACAAGTCATGCCCTTCACTTTAAGAAAGCTCCAGACCTGACATATTAAAACAGGGAGCATGGCCGCAGTCACAGCTTTCTTGCAGGAGACAATGCCTGATTATTCGAGCAGTAAAAAAAAAGAAGAGTGCCCCAACATACCCATTTAGAGGTCCTCCATCGTTGACCACGTTGAGGTGGGCCAGCTGCCTCTTCAGGTGGAGCTTGTAGCTTGCGTTGATTCGCAAAAACAACATCTGCAAGAAACCACAGCACCAGAGTAAGGATCTGTCCCTGCGCTTCCATCACTCCCTCCAGAGAGGAAAGACACTGCCAGCACCTTCAGTCACTAAAACTTTCTGTTTTGTTTTTGCAACTCGTGACTTTTTTCCTTCTGCCAGTCCTTCGGCCTCCTCATCTTTCTGGCCAACGTAATTTGTAACACAAAGGACACAACATACCCTCCCTTACTAATTTTGTGTGGCACATTCTTAGTAGGAGCATGAACTTTTCTTATCTGTTTAAAAGATCTAACAACTGGTATGAAGGCTAGAAGGTAAAAAAAAAAATCAGTTTCCTGTACTAGAACTTAAACACTTAAAGTAGTTTTTCCAAGAAAAAAAATGAAAACCAGTTTGAAGGGACCATTTAATCTAATGTTAAAAAGAAATGACAACTCGGTGTATTCAACATCTGGATCAGTCCTTTCTGTCCTTTGCAACTCTGCAGTAGCAAAAACCACATCAAAATACTGGAAAAGGACATCTGGTACAATTTGGGTGCATAATAAGGGACATTTGGAAGCCACTGATTTTGAGCATTACAGAATACTTCTCTGAAAGGGCTGTACTTGAGCCCCAAAGTGTTGCAATTTGTGTAGAATTTCAGCACTAATTCCTGAATTGAAGGTCGTCCTCTCTACACATTAAAAGGCAGCTCAAAATTCCGAAATCTGTTCTTTCTGTGTGTCTCATCTCCCTACACATCCAAACACTTCCCTCGGCTCAGCCCAAGCTGTCTGCATGACTGCTGCCAAGCCCTTTTAACGTGTGGGTTTCACAAACACTCAAAAAAGAATTCCCCTCTCCACACATAAAGTCCCTCTTGTTACTGAGTTCATGTACATTTGCAAACGAGGTGTTAGATGAGGCTCAAAAATAACATTCACCTGAGTTTGCTCCTCAGGAAGGAGATCATATATAGCTTCATGCATCTTTGCCATTTGCTTGCAGATATTCCTGAAGCATGCTGAAGGAACAGGAGCTTTCACTTCGTACTGGAAATAAACACACGACCAGTTACTCCTTCCTACCACTTTAAAACGGTGTATACGGGAGAGTTCCCAACAGCCACCTGAAGCTCTGTGGTGCTAATGACATCAGGAATCAAAGTTCATTTAGCACATCACAAATTAAAATGGTCACTGGGCATGAACTGAGCCAGCCACGAATTACAGATGCACAGAAAATAACCTCCGTGCCAGCCATCCCAGTGCAGGCCCTGTGGCTGGAGCTGGCACTCTCCTTCCGATTGGGATGAGTCAGTGACAGACAAGCACTCCTACCTCTGAGAAATATGCCCCATAAGTAATTCATAAGGGAAAACTACTTCTCTGGGATCACATATATCCAAATTTGTGAAAAAATCAAGGAAAGGAAACCATCAAAAATGGAAACTCCTGAAAACTTATCACTGGCCATAAAAAAAACCCCCAACCACACCACCAAACAAAAACCCCACAAAACGTTGCAGAAATACCTTGGAAAGCAAAGTAAAAAAAATCCCTTCTCCTAGTGCCTGAAATCCAAGAAACAAGACACTAGAAAACACCAGATGGCAAGAGATTTGGTACAAAGGGAACAAAATTCTTATGTCCCCACTCTGAACAGGGAAGATCTGAACAGGATTGGAGAAACACAGAAATCCTCTCTCAGGAACAGTGAAACAAGCCCTGCAGTTCCAGTTGGAGAGGCTGTGCCAGCAAAGGTGACACATTGGCAGGTCATCTTTGGAAGGGTGACACTTCATGGAGCCTTGCACGATTCAGGGAAGAACCAAATCACTACAACTACATCATTTACAAACAGATCGGAGGAGACGCTTGCTCTTCTGCTGGCCTGAATTGTGAGACAGAGAACAAAGCTTATCTGAGCATGACAGGAGAACAAGAAATGGGGAGTTTCGAAAAAATCTTTACGGGAAAGCCAAACCATTGACTTAATTGTGACAGGGGAAGTAGCAGAAAAATAGTGCTTGCTGCTCCAAGGGACAACCAGCCAGCGGGCAGGATCGTGCCTTGAAACAAGGAAGTTAAGCAAGAAATTATTTCCAACTTCCCGGCATGTTGTAAAGCCTGAGGGAACTGGCAGGCTCTTACGTGACTATAGCCAGACCAAACTCTTCATGGGCACAGGGAAAAGTAACAGCCCCAGGAAGTAACCCAAGCTCCAGCCCTGCAAGGTGCTGGCCATTTTTATCTCCAGCTGAGGTCAACAGCGTGTAACAGCATGAGGGATCAGACAAAAATTCACTGCTCTTCTGTCCAAACAGTCACAAGACACCAAGCTCCAAGAGAATTCAGAACTCGCACTGGCTTTTCTCCATGAACACTTATTCATGGAAATGAATAAGCCTTTTCCATTCTTTATTGATATTATTTCCACTGTTCAATACCCCCATTCCTGTTTTATCTTCCTGTCAAGGATAAGAGCTGCTGGGAAGTGTCGCTGAACTCCTTGGCACAGTGGCCCTGGGTGAGGACATTCCATGGAGCTCCCAGGGGGAAGCATAGCCTGGAAACTCAGAAGTAACTTGCTCATATTTACCCAAGGGCCAGGTCTCCTGGTATCTCCTGTCCGCTGCACCAAACTGTTTGTCTCCTACAAAGCAGGATTGTGCAATTCCTGGTTTTGAAGCGTGCTGGACACCCACCGCTATGGAACTCATTGACTGGTTCAGACTGACACCACCTCAAGGCAGGTGACCATTTTATGCACATGACACTGAAATATTTGGACTCTCAGAAAAACATAACTCCAAGAACATGCTGACATGGTTCTACTGACATGCCCATTTGCAAATTTCCTGGGTTTATGCACTTCACAGCTTTCAGATTTCATTATTTCAGGAACAAGACGAGCCAAATGATGGGATATGGTGGGAAGGGAGACAAATCAACACATGGTCTCCTTTGCTACTGGACTCTGTGAGTTACGTGCACGTGGGCCAAGCGCTGTCACTCAAGCCCTTAGGAGCTCTAAAGGACAGAAATATTCACAGTTTATAACTTGTGCCAGCTCCCAAAGGGAGAATGGGCTGTAAAGATGGAAGGACAGTAAGGGATAAATTCTTACTGTCATCAAGAACATAAACTGTATTACTGTTTTGTTGTGGGCTAACTTGTTTGGTATCAATGATGTAAATACCTGCATTTGTATTTTATTCTCAAGAGATACGGGGTAAAGTGACCGCCACTGTGGTAAAAAGCCAGAGCACAGCTATTTTTATGGGGGATAACCCCCCCCAAAAAGCAGCAGTCCATTTTTGTCTTCAGAAAAAAAGCATAAACACATTTAAAAAAAAAAATAAACACAACAGGGGCAGGGAATCCCAACTTAAATGCTTTGGGCCTTTTTTTTTTAACTCCCCTAAGTTTAGGTAACACTATTTGATAGGCCAAAGAAACAGATGAAATGAAAAAGCACAACATAAAATAAGAGGAACAGCAAGGAAGACAGAAATGCTGCCTTGTTACAGCTTCCTCACTGCAGCTCTTATCAGCCTGTCCCCCACCTGTGCTCTTGTGCTTCTCATGAGCTCCTCCAAGGAAGAAGCTGGCTCAGGCCAATCAATCAAATGTCACTAAAGAATTAATTTATTTCTCTCATGAAACGGCTTTTTTTTTTTTTTCCCTCCAAGGACCATAAGATCCAAAGCACAACACTAAGCTTTAACAGCTCGTGTACTTTATCTGTCGGATCCGTGGGCCCAAGAGGTCCCATCCTGGGGAGGTCTCTCCGTGTATCCCACCCTAACACGAGTCACAGTGAGTAGATCCAGCCCAGGACCAGACTGAACCACTGAGGAGTGTTCAAAATGCAAAATACACTCAGAGCAATTCATGGGACAGCTACAAATGCTGCTGCAGAGCAGGAACTGCTGAGCACAGACCTCCAGTCCCCAGGCCTGCAGCCCAATAGATGGGCTGGTCCTTCCCCTCCAAAAACTCTTCCTCCTCAGCATTTTTTTTGCTGTTTCCTCAGCTGTCGGAAATGCCACCCTCCCTGCCTCCAAAGAGGCACCACTGGAAAGAGCAGGAAATGGGACTTGCTGAGCTTGGCTGCAGACAAGAGCTGTCAGTGGTAGGAGAGCACTTCAGCTCCTGAACACCCGAGCATCTGTGCCAGACACAGCACTTCTGTTCCTGCTGAAGGAGTCAATGGAAAATTTATTTTTTGTGGGAGTGATGTCCCAGTGGCAAATGTTAACACAAAATACACTCATGAGAACAGCACAGAGCTTTCTGTTTATACGGTTTAAAGAAGTTCAAACAAGTCCTGATTAGGTAAGTTTAAGACTCCATTTGAAACATCTAGGCTGCATACAGTGAGACTTCCAATTGCAATTTAGAGAGTATATAATTGTTTCCATAAATCATTACCTTGGATAATAGTTTGTCAAATAAGCTATCCATTATGGCAACGAGCTTTGCTGAAATTTCAGCTATGTGGTCGTGATAATCCTGTAAGGGAAGAAAGCAGGTTTCATTTTCTAATGGCATTTATATTCTTCAGAGTACAGTTGAAAAGCAGAACTTTGTGTTTAATTAGGAAATGCCACAAGAATTACCTTTTTAATGTGGTCAAAATGCCTGAGCACACTAAACTGCTTCGGCTGCAGTCGAGCTTCAAAATGAGCCCTGATAATGGGAATGTAGTGTACAATGAGCTGTAGGCAACGTGAAGAAAGGGCTGTAAATTCAGAAAGAAAAATAATGTAATGATTGCACAGGAAGAGTCATTTTGTATGGACTGTACCTCCTTTAACATAAACAATAAGTCTGACACAATTTATCAATTTTTTGTTAGTCTGTTTCTTTCCACTGGCAACTCCCACCCAGTGAAGCACCCAGACCCGGTACCTGGCTATTTACACCCAGCTTTGGGAAGATATGGGATAAGGAACTAATTTTCCCAGAGGCTCTAAGTGTTTACTTGACATTTTGAGCCCTGAGCACAAAGAGACATTGGAGAGATCTCAGAAGACCTGACTCATCATCCACCTAACCTCAGGAACCACATTCTCAAGGCATCAATGTTTCTTCTGCAGTGGTGTAACAGAAACACCCTGCCCTGCCAGTGCTGACGTGCCCTGAACCTGCTCCTGCTGCAGTGCCAGCAGGATCCTCAAAACTGAGCTTATCCCGAGTCCAACAAGGCCTGAGCCAGCAGGAGGACACACAGTGGTCACCACACTGGCCAGCTGTTCTGCAGCAAAAACCTGACCCAGTCGTAGCCCACAGCCCCTTGGGGGGCAGCCTCTCAACTCATTCTCCTCAAGCTGTTCCCTTTCCAAAAGGGAAAATGCAGACTGGTAATCAGAACACCCTGACACATGGGAACTATAAGTTCAGACACTTGCTTCAACCCATCCGTCAAAGCCTCTTAATTTCAGAAGAAATTAAGTTTAAAACTGGAGGCCTGGAATAGTGTGTCAAGACTTTTCTGCAACATGGAACAGGGCACCCAGTTCTCCCAGACCTTCTGAGCAGCCAAAGCAGTCCAGAGAGTAATCAGCAAGGTCTTATCACCTTCTGTGTCCATGCACAGCACCAAAACTCAAACATAACATCATAAATGTTTAGGGTTTTTTTGGCATTTTGGTTTCTTTTAACAGGCAGACGAACAAACTTTGACCTTTTAAGTATAAAAATCCATACCTAGGTTTTTTGTAGTGATTGTTTTCAAACCGACAACTTCTAATGCACCAGCCCCAAGCACTAGTTGGCAACTTCTAGAGTTGAAATACTGTGAGAAAGAAAAAGACAGTGAAAATGCATGCTGACTCTTTTTCAACTATACATAACCACAGTCTAGAAATACCATCAACAGAATTTTGCAAGATAAAGGAATTATTATGAAGGCCAGTTTCAGAGTTTCACATATTCCTTACTCCAGAACAATCCATGACTATTAATTAGTAAGACATAAGGAACTTTTTTACCACTCTCAATAGTCACTGGCCCAGTGTTTTTTGACTAAGCTTATGGTGAAGCACTCAAGGCAGTGCTTCAGCAATGGGAAGCAGAAATACTGCTTTTAAAAACACTGATACCCAGTGATTTCAGTTCAAGCACTGGTTTCTGCTCCTCTAAGAGACCTTTAGGCGAGGCTTCTCTCAGAGTGAAAGAAAGCAGCAAGACAGACTTGCTGCAGACTCACCATGTTCAGCCTTCCTTTGAAAGCCGTACACACGAACAGCCTCGTATTACAAATCTATAAAACAGAGTTCTCAAACCAGGACCTTGGAGGGGGCAAAGGGTAAGGAGCTTGCTGGTTTCCTTCAGTAGATGTGTAAAACACTCTGATAGGCTAGCAAGGTCTCTGGACAGTAAGACAGTTGCTGTCAGCATCTTTTGTCTTATATTAGAATTCTGCTTCATCACCCAGCTTGAGACACCAGATATTCCAGACTGGCCCAGGAGATGCAGGGGAAGAGCCATTGCTGTTGTCCCCAGTTCCTGCACTGAATGGAGAGCAGGAATCACACATGTTTAAACATGTTTGGCTGTTGACACTGGGCTGGAAATTGGGAGGCAAAACTTAGAAGAGCTGACTCTTTTTCATATACCTGAAGGTTCAGAAGAAATTGTGACAAGGTTGCCCTGCAGCTTGGGTCTGCAACACAGAGGATTTCCCTCACACAGACCTCTTTTCTGTGTGGGGGGTACAATCCTGCTTCACAGGTCTTGCTTTATGATAAAACAAGAACAAACCCAAAGTTTCAAATGCTCCTTGGGTAAAAAGAAGAAATAATTTTTCTGGGTATCACCTGGAGTCAGTCACAAAACGCAGGCCCACAAAGGACACACCATGAACCCCACACCCCAAACTCTGGGCTGCCAGTGGTGTATCCAGGGCCAGAAAAGCAACCCACAACCGAACCAGAGCTACATGTGGCACCTGACCTGAGAGAGGCATAACCTACGCTGCTCTCAGACAGAGATCAGGGTCTGAAACTGTCTGACATTCTCTTCATCTCCTCCTCCAGAAAAGCAAGACCTTTTGTTACACCTCTGGGTGGACTTTAGAAGCAGAACCACTGAGCTGAAGACAAGACGTATCTCACACAGCCTAAACTCCCCTGAGCTCAGGGTTAGTGTTAACTGTGAGGCAGACCATTAAACACTTGGTCTGTAAAGGACGATTGGACACACGTACTCTCCCCTGCCTTCTGTGGGTTCTGTGCTGTTCCCAGATCGCCTGTTGCAGACAGAGCAGCGAGGAAGCATCAGGTCTGAAACAGCAAAAGAGCAACACCCCCTCCTTGTGCCAGCTGGGAGGAAAGCATTTCTGCGCCCAGCATGTGGCCATGAGCCTTCTCTTGTCCGCACCATCTAAACAATCCAGTAATTACAACTGTGTGTGTTCAGTTTTGGGCCCCTCCCAGCAAGAAAGACGTGGAGATGCTGGAGTGTGTCCACTGCAGGGCAACAGAGCTGGGGAAGAGTTTGGGAGCACAATTTTGATGAGGAGAAGCTGAGGGAGATGGGGGGCGGCTCAGCCTGGACAAAAGGAGGCTCAAGGGAATCTGCAACTCCCTGAACGGAGGGTGTTGTCGGGTGGAGGCTGATCTTTTCTCCTGGGCAACAAGTGACAGGAAAAGAGGAAATGGTCTCAGTTTGCACCAGGGAGGTTTAGTTCAGATATTAGGGAAAATCTCTTCACTTGGAAGGGCTGTCACTGGAACAGGGTTGCCCAGGACAGTGGTGGAGTCACCATTCCTGGAGGTATTTAAAAGACACGTAGATGTGGCACTTGAGAACACGGTTTAGTGGCAGACTTTGCAATCTTAACGACTGGAATTGATTGATCTTAGAGGTCTTTTCCAATCTAAATGTTTCTATGATTTTACCCATACACTGGTGCCATTTCACTCAGGTTGCAGCCACAGTTCAAAGCTGCCTGAAATTTCATTACCTTGAAATGGAACCCTTTCCATTTTCTACCACAACAAAGTCTAGCTCTTGCTACACCTCACGGTTTGGTAGCTCCGACCTGCCAGGACACCTCGAGTAGCTCTATTTTGTTCAAAGTGTAATAAACCAGCTTTTGTTTCTGCTAGCTGTTCTTGACATTTCTCCAATTGATGGCACCTTGCTGACAGATAGGAAATACAATAATTAAACTGCGTATGATGTTTGAATACAAAGAAGTAAAGCACAAACGGCAGAGCTACAAGATAAGGTAAGGACAGGGAAGTAAAACAGAGATGCAAATCTTGCCAAGTTTGAGGCATCTGCTGCTATTCTACCTGCCTGTGAAAAGGTGCTGCAATTTCTGAGTGAAGCAGCAGCTGGAGAAGGAGAGGTGAAGAGGTGCAGGTCCAAACACACTGATCTGCCTTGGATAGTGCTTTTAAAGGGGAAAGTTTGTGGATGAATCTGAATGACAGCTGCAGGGAGGAGTGTTCCTGCATCTGTTTATTCAAATAAGAACTTCCAACAGGAAAATTATTTAAAGGTCCATCTCCCAGAGTGTGTTTCCCCTTCCCTGGCAAATACAAAATTAAAATATACTTCTGGAGAGTAGAATCTGTTTATCCTTTGTTGATTATGTTTATGTTCAGAACTCCAATACCTGATACAACCTTTGTGGGCAAAGGCACAAATAAAAGTCTTGACATAAATTAACTGCTAGGCTTTGGAGCCTATACAGATACATATGTGTGTGCATACATATATATATATATGACAGTTTTAAGGTGCATTAATGTGCTCCTGTTATTGTTGTTCACAAATATTACCTTGTAGTATCTGGGCTTTACCAGCTTTCCCCCTGTCTAGCGAGAAATAAATGAGAAAGAGGTTCTGGTGTTTTATCATCTTTACATTTTACAACAGAAGCTTCATCCCATACTACTTTTCATGCTTCTACTGACTATAAAACTCTACTGACTTGTAAAACCAAGAGACATGTTTTCTTTCCTCAATAAAGATATATTTCTGTGGCATCTGGGATCAACTTGCTTTTTCTTCAGCAGCATTAATCCTACACCCAGCCTGGGTGGCTGGTGTAGATGGACAGGCAGCTGTGACCAATACTGCTAGATGGGATTTCCAACATTCCAGGTGACCAAGAGGAAAGGCAACCCTCCCAAAATTAATTCCCCCAACAAAACTGCCCTTATGGCACAGTAGAAAACACAATGATTTCTAAATAATTTATATGAAATCATAAAAACACAGGAGCATTACGGACAGTAAGACATTTGGTGGTGCATCTGGAGTCATACCTTCAGTAAGTCAGACAGGCGGGTCAGCATGTCAGTGGCGATGGAAGGAATGTTATCCACACACTGGCAGTACTCAAGGATTATTCTTATTAGCAGCAATACTGTCCTACAAGAGAGGAAACAGCCAAATATGTCATCTTGGGGCAAAAAAGATGTTGAAAAAATAAATCAAACACGGGCCAGTCATGCTGATAGAAAGCTATCCAATACTAGAGATTATATCATTGAATAAACCCACTAACTGATGTGAAGTAGAAGTAAAATATAAAAGAAGGTATACATAAAGATAGTTATAATGAATACTCATTCCAAAGAGGGTGTATGTGGAAGAAAAGTACTTTATATCAGAGAAAAATCTCTGAAAAAATATGTAATAAATTCTAAGGAGTCACAAACAGAGAAAGCAGCTGTGAAGAAATAGCACCAAATATTCAAAGATGCTCAACACCCGTAATTTCCCCTGAAACCAGCAGGCCCTGGAGAATTTGGTAGAATTTGGATGGAATTATGAAGTCTACACATAGAGCAGGCATGCTCCTTTGAATTTAAATACACAGAAGGCAGGAAAACTGAGGTGAGATCAAATGTTCAGAGTAGATATTATAACATTTCAAAGACTTAAATGTCTTTCTTCCTTTAGGCAGTAGAGTGCAGAAAGATGATGAAAAGTCAGCTGAAAATACACACCTGAAGAATGCTTTGTGAACACCAAGGCATTTTTGATGAATGCCTTTTATTTCATTAAATATAATGAAACTGTACATAAAAGTGCGTACAACTGAACCAAATGTTTGCACCATGAGGCTCACAATTGCTTCACAGAGCTAAATGTAACAAGTTTCAAACGAGCAGAGATGGATCATCAAACACATCATATATTAGGTAAATTTTATCCTTTAAAGCAATGCTCCTACACGACCTGAAATGTTCTTTTGCAGTGATGTCAGTTGGCTGGCACGGAAGTTCTCAGCCATCAGCTTCTGCTTCTAATTGAACAACGATGCATCATCATGAAGCAACTCATAAAATGACAGCTGGTCCAAGACATTCTGCACATCACAACTTTTAAGTGTGGGTAAATTGATGTGAAGACTCTGGGGAGTGAGATCTTCCAGGTTTTACTCCCTCCCCAGAAACACTTTCATGCATATTTAATGCTTAAGCCTCATAGTCTTTGGAAACACAGCATGCTTTTAAATGAAAGAAGTATGTATCGTGTATTTTAAAATGTCTTTGATATAACCAGCTCTGAGAAGCTACTTTCCAATTCAAAGCAACCAGGATGCCAAGAAACAGTGTATGCAGCTTCTGAGATGGCCCATTTCTCCTTCTGAGTAAGATAAGCGATTTTTCAGTTGCGGACTCATGTATTTTGGTGCTGTTCACCCTGGAGAAAAGAGGGCTCCAGGGAGACCTTAGTGCAGCTTTTCAGTACTTAAAGTGGAATTACAGGAACGATGGGGGCAAATTTCTTAGTAGGTCCTGTGGTGACAGGACAAGGAGTAACAGTTTTAAAGCAAAGGAGGGTAGATTCAGACTAGATATAAGGAGGGAACGTTTCACAATGAGCGTGGTGAAACACTGGCAGAGGCTGCCCTGAGGGTGACCCATCTCTAGAACATTCAAGGTCAGGCTGGACAGGGCTCTGAGCAACCTGGTCTATGCAAGGTGTCCCTGCTTATTGCAGGAAGGGTGGACTAGATGACCTTTAAAAGTCCCTTCCACTCCAAACTATTCCAGCAGTCTATGATTTTTGCCAGAGATACCTAGATTACATAAGAATAGTGTGCTACACACGTGTATTTTCACAATTATGTGTTTTCATGAAATATTGGGGAAAAAAATCTTTCAAATAAAATGATAAATTTCAGCCTGGTCATTCAGAGGAAAACTAGCATTTTAATGTACAGAAGAGCTTTTATAACTGTTTGGGAACTAAAGAGAAACTAGTCTGTGAAAGGAGAGGAATTTTCAATTTAAATAAGATTGCTAAAGCTGTTAGCATTCATTACGGTTCTACTCAAAAATTCTTGCCAACTAACCCACTGTTAAGAGAAATGTGTGCATCTTACCCAACTGTTGCATATTTTTGTCCTTCAACAATAAGGAATTCAGCTGGCTTTCTTTCTTCAGTAGCTAGACATTTTAGCAAGATAGGAAAAGGAATGAGTTGAACCAAAAAACAAGGGCAAAAAATGCTATTTATAAAAATGCAACGATCACCTGCTAAGGTCTGAAAAAACCCACAACCATTCTTTGGAGCACTGCTCTTTTTTTACAATATTTAGTAGATACTTGATCACCCATCATAATTATTACAACCCATAAAGTTACATTATTATCTGCTGTGATTTTAGGTCAAAAATTCCACGATGTCCCACAGTCATTATGGTCTTAAAAACCCCAAGTACAACAGGTTACAAATAGAACAAGAAAAGCAGAAAAAGTCACTAGACTTTCTACTATACATTCTCAAGTGATTTGCTGTGTATATTAATATTTTAGCTTCAAATCACATCTTCAGGCTTCATAGAACCTCTTACTGATGCAGTTTTTCATGCTCAATTATCTGCCTGAAGGAAGCTGCAAGAGGTTATTTTAAGAGCAACGGTTGACAAACGTATTTTAGTGCTGTGTTCCATAATTGGAGTCATTATTACTAATACACTCTCTGCATCTGCTTTTTTATATTCCTTTTGGAAGGGTTTCTGTACCAAGACATCACTGTATTTTCTTTCTTCTAATCTATGGCCATTTTTCTCCCCCTCTCTGTATGTTTTCTTCCTCTTCTAGATATTCACACAGATCCCTCACTGCAACATTGGATGAGTTTCCCCACGAGGTAAGAACAC
Organism: Pseudotriccus pelzelni; assembly: GCA_035584735.1. NCBI lineage: Eukaryota > Metazoa > Chordata > Aves > Passeriformes > Tyrannidae > Pseudotriccus > Pseudotriccus pelzelni. The sequence goes on from JAWMRA010000113.1 coordinate 15,174,661, forward strand.
ATTAAATATTCCCACTGCGCACATGGGGAAATGGGGCACGAGGAGAGAAAAGTGACTTCTCTGAGGTCAAGTGAGGTTTCTGTGGCAAGGTAAATAATTGAATCAACGTGAGTTTTCCCTTCCGTGAGCAGCCACATGGCATGCTGCCTTTCATTGGAACTGGCAGATGAAGTGGTGGGAACGAGCAAGCTTTGTTTCACACAAGGGCGGCTGAGCACACGCACGTGCTCCTCAGTCCCTGGCAATTCTTCAGCGGTTTGCTCTCGGAAAAGACCGAGTCTCTGCAAAGACTTTAAGCCTCCGCCGTGGGAATACTTGTATAAAAAGGCAGTTCCCTCCCTGTGCTAACACTTCTGGGTGTTTTCAAGAAATGAATAAATAAATTGTCAAGGTCAGCACAAGAAGTTTCAACGCCAGTAAGAGACAAAATAAATAATAATAATAAAAAAAAGAAAATAAGTATTAATTTCCTTCTGATGCCCCCAGAAGACAGTGAGCAAATGCAGGACAAGAGTGACATTAGAATATGTCCACCAGCACTCACTAGCAGGATTCGCTGATAACAAATTCATTTCACAGTAGGACTGCAAGATACACACCTGCTGGTTTTTTTTCAGGGAGAGAAATTCTGCCATCTGACACTGAATCGACAAGGTCCTGAAACTCGGCAGGAACTTCAGCTTGCTTCCAGCGCTCATTGTCCAAAAGCAGGCTGGTTATAAACACAAAAGAGAGGAGGCTGAGAAAGAAAAGCCCTGTATTGAGATGCTTCTCCTGCCTCTAATGCTGTGGAATCAAAACCACAACAATTTTTAAAAAGCCACTGGCCCAGAACATTATGCTAGTTGTCTTCATCAGAAGGAGGTGTCCATCAATGGGCAGCAGCAAAACAGAACAACACTCTGTTGGTCTAGAGATCTCACAGTTTGTTCATTCAATCTGTCACGGGGACCAAAAAACTACACTAGGCAACAAAGGTCTTTATGAGATCACTGTTAATGAAGTAATGTGCAAACACTTCAATTTTTACAGCTTTTGATAGATAAGAGCAAATAGACTTGATGTATGTTACTGGCAAGGATGTTCCCCAAGTGGTTTAGTTTTCTCTTTTTTTTCTTTTTAGAAAACAGTTTAAAGTGAATTATTCTTAAACTTCTGAGACAAAGAGATGCTGCTCTTCCATGTTAGTCTTGTGTACTTCCCGTAGCCATTACTGTCCTTACTTAGTAACTGCAGACCAATACAGTTTGAGGAAATTAAGTCATGAAAACAGTAAAAGTCTAAACCACTTGGAAATAATTGGGTTTTAATACAGTTCTTTCACCCCCTGCTCTTAAGCATAACAGGCTTACTAGTGCTCGAGGCAACAAAAGATTGTGTTTGGCTGGCATACAATTGACAAAATCATTCATGGAAGAACAACAAAGGTCTTTTACCCAGAAATACCTTAGTTTTGTCTTTCTCTCCTCATGAAATCTATTCACAAATCTGTTGGCTTGACTCTGAAGCGCTCCTCGCAAGGACATACTCTTCCTGCCACAGATCTGCTCAGTATCTAAGATAAAGCCTTCCATCAAGCGTGAGAGAGTAACAAACTCGTTGGAATTCAGCTTCTCTAGGAAGCCATCCTGTACGCAAAGAAAATCATTGTAAGGAGACATAACACCACCAAAAAAAAATCAGAGATGTAAAGAAATACCTAGTCAGCATGTCTGAGGGTTACTAGCACTTTAGGAGGCACAGCATTTAACCCTCTTATGGGACAGACAAGGTAGATCACAGTGCCTGTACTCCCATCGTGAGTGCCATTTCAGAACCCTGGGAGAAAATTCCCATTAAGCGTGAGACACCACCAGCAGTCTGATCCATGCTCCTTACCTTTGCTCTTGCCATGAGGAACTTGACTGAACGATCATGGCAGATATCAGAGGCATTATAAAGTAACTCTTGAATATTGTTTGCCAGCCTGATCAGTTCCAGGTCAGTCAGCTTCATGTCGTCACCGATTCTACAAATGACAGAACCAGTAGGCTGAGTGTCAGTTTATAGAAAAAAACCCCCAGTATTTCTGCACAAAGGTTGAAGGAGGAAAGAGCCTTGCAGCAACTGTCAAATGTAGACAGTCAGTTAATCACTAAAGTCACTTTGTACAGATGGGATCTTCTAAGCTGCTGTCAGTGTCATGTCAGTCCCTGTAGCAACGAAATGCATAACTGCACATTTTTATTTTTTTTTGAATCCACATTCTAATTGCTATGAATGGTCTAAGAGGAAACAGGATACAGTCATTACTGATACAATAAATACAATTAACATTTACTGAGCTATAATTTACCTAGCTCCTGTAACACTTGAGCATCACAAAGCATATGACAGATAAAATGCAGCATTTCTCTTCTGATGAAAGTGTAAGGCCTAAAATACAGATATTTGACACTCCCCCCAACCTTACTCCACAGGCTGTCATTCTATGAGCTCTTTAGACTTTAGGCTCTTAAGTTGGTTCTTTTTAAAAAACCTTGTATGATTTCTCTACTGTTTTGAGGTCGGCACATAGCTCAGCTCTGCTGTACATGGCTCATGTCATTAGTGAAGATCACAGTCTTCTGCTCCAGCTCAAGGGACTGACAGTATGAGAGGAGAGAGAAAACCCAGGACGCTACAGAGAGGCAACGGGGCTAACACTGTTCCGTGTATTTTTATTAGCCTGCTCCACAGAGCAAAGGTGCAATAAAAACCAGAAAAGGGATAAAGCAACTTCATTTTAGAATGAAGTTATGCAACCAGCCGCAGAAACAACTTTGCTCCTCAAGAGCTGCAGCTGAGCGGTGTATTTTTAGCACACTTGGCAAAGTGCTCCAGACTAGTTTGGATCCAACCCCTTTCTCTTTCCTCACTCTTCCCTGTAGCCCTGGACTCCTCTTCACATTTCATTTCCCTTCCACCATAAGGGATTCACAAAGGAATGCCAAAAGGTTACACCTCTGGAGTCTGAAGCACCTCAGGGCAGCACTGCCTATGGAACCAAAGCACTGAGATGGGTTTATTTAAGTATGCAGGTTAAGTGGTTAATGACAAACAGGAGATTTTTCTCTAGAATTTATCAAGGTGTATTCCATGAAGTCAGCTCAAAAAAAAAAACCCGACAAGAAAAAAACAGAAAAAACTGCCATAGGGAGCATGGACAGGGAACAGAGATGATTTTGCCTGCTAAAGGCATGACAATCTGTCTTTTATGTAGGCTGGACTTGCATCTCTCCTGCTCTCTACACAAGTGGCCTCCCCAGAAGAGCCTATGGAGAAGGGACAAGTGACAGTCCCTGTACCACCACACACAGAGGTGAAAACAAGGCAAATAAACGAAACAAAGGCGAGCTGGAAGCAGTGCACTCTGATGGCAGCCTCTAGGGGCAATGCTGGAGGTTCTCCACACTTACCTAAGAAGCACATTCCTCCAAAGTCAATGTTTGTACTGTATCACTAGAAACAACTGCCTGCACCTCACACCCTGTTCCTGCCATTGCTGCAAAGCGGAGACGGGCACCGCGTTCACTTACATCATCTCTACTCCTCCTGGAGTAACAGAAGAGGATGTTTGCTCCTTGCTGGATGAGGAATCAGTCATGCACTCGGGTTCAGAGACCGAGTCGCTGCTGCAGGGCTCGCTGTTTGGGGAGGCGTTCCTCTGAGAGGTAGTGTCAGCTGCTCCGGCCGGGAGCTCCCCTTCGCCGAACGCGTCGCTTATGAACATGCCCTCGTGGGTCAGATAAGCCACTTCGGTGTCCACCAAGCTCTCCTTGGCAGAGTTCCTTTGTAAGGTGTCCTCCAGGTCTCTGTTTTTTTGGTTCTTGTCTAGAACCAAGAAAACCACGCTACGGATAGTATTTAACGTTGCCTAGAATAAAATATAACTTTTATTACAAAAAAAAACCCGCAACAAAACAAAGATCTCTGCCACAAGCTCGTGCTAGGAAGAGATTTTCTTTTACCCCCAAAATTAAACTAAATCCTGGCTTTATTTTCTGTTGTGTAATTAGTATTCAGAGGCAGACCCATCCGTCTGATGGGGACCAGTATCAGATATTTCTGAGAATGAGGTTTCTTTCACCAATCTAACACATACAAAAGTTCTGTCCTAATCCCTAGCAGCCTAAAATAGATGTAATCATGCAAAAAGAGGTATTATCTCTTTGCCACTGCTCCCTTTGTTAGCACTAAGCGTTTTTGCCCTGGATGCCAATATTCACATCTCCTTCTTTCAATCAGAAGTTTGAACTCTATAAGCAAAACCAACACCTTAAGACTTCAAATGGAAAGCAAATCCATTATGCCTGAACTATGTGAAGCTCCTTGTAAATGAATGTCTTACCTTTATTCTCTTGAGGAAGATTGTGAATTTAGAAAAAATATTCTTCAGTAAATCAAACCACTGAGGAAAATTCATCATCCTCATCTGGTCTGCAAGCCTAAAAAAAGAGCAGTATTCAGCAAACAGCAAATGTTTGCTGGCCATGATGCCTACCGGCACATAAAGAAAAAAAATCACATGCTCTAACTTGAACTGTAAATTGTAAATATAGGGAAAACTATGTAGACTTCTATCTGGCAGAACAACAGACAATACCTGAACAACAGTCATGTAAGTGGAATGCGAAAGTAGGGATATAAAATGAGATAATACTATAAAAGAATGAAAGCTTCATATTTCCATTTAGTTTTTTTTCCTGGGCATAATGTTCTTTTCCCTGGCATAAGTACATGTTACCAACAAGGGAAGGGGGTTAACAACATTTTCACAAATCACATGGGAGGAAAAAAAAAGTTACAAAAAAAATTAAATGAAAATATTTTGTGTTACAAAAGCTGTGTTATTAAGCTCATTTTGTGGCATTGCAATGAGACCTCTTCTGCTATTAAAGTACAAGTCAGCTGTTTGTGGCAAAGGGCAGAAAAGTCACTGACAGAACAGAAGTTAAACCCTGCAATACAGAGTTAGGACCCAACAGCAGCATAGTAAACATTGGAGAATAATATCCAATGTTTAAAAACGACCCTGTGCCCAGTCTTTTCCCAGTCTGGATATGAATCCCATGTAGATTCTGCCACTCACTTTGCTTTATCAGCTGGACTATTTTTATTATCTTGGGGTAACACTTTGCTGAGTCAAGTGAATCGTACAGCCACGGAAAAACAGAAGCTGGCAGGGGCCTCTGGAGCCCGGGGCCTCTGGAGCCCCCTTGGCCAAGCCCTGCTCAAGGCAGGTCTAACTAGACTGGGTTGCTCTGGGCCCCGCCCAGTTAAAGCTTGATCATATCGCAGAAGACACTTCTCTGGGCCCCTGTTCATGTTTGACCATCCTTATAGGGAACAGATTTTTCTGGCCTTTCTCATCTTTCATCTTGTCCTTCCCCTGCAGACCTCTGAGAGGAGCCTGGCTCTATCTCCATCTCTGTCGTGGCATTTGCCTTTGCTGGGCTTTGTGAGGTTCCTGACAGACAGTTTCTAAGACTGAAGTTGTCTGGTCTCCTCTCTGGGTAGCTCCCGTTCTCAATCACGCAGGACGAACTGAAACTATTGACACGTCTTAATATAAAATCCCAGATTATGACAGCAGGGAATGCTTTCAAGTGGGTATATATTTAAGAGATACATGCTTCATGTAGTGAGATCCACAGAATTTTAGTATTTATTTTAAAGTTAAATGCAAGGTAACATTAGAATCTGAAAGAGGAGGGGAACACAGTATCCACACAGAGGCAGACAGAAGCAGAGGTTTAAGATGAAAGAGAAGGATAATCCTTAATTATAGGGAAATTTAAGCAAAAATTAAAACAGCAAATTTATCTATGCTAAAAAACATTCTATCTCCACCCACCACCAAAAAAAAACAAACAACAAACTGGCTGCATACTTACTTAACAACCACTTCTGTATCTATTTCTTCTATCTGCGATACCGTATTAACCACACACTGTCAAATTTTAAGGGGGAAAAAACAAAACAGAAAAAGATCTTAGCTTCTTTCTAACCGCTGCTGAGTTTCATAACATACACAATAATCCTCAGGTTAATTAAGGAAAAGTAAAATAACAAAATAAAGACACATTTGTATCACTTTAACAACTTGTTTCTCTACAAACTCATGAAAAAAAGCCCAAAAGAAACCCCCAAAAGCACCTGGTACACACAAAACTAGCCAGTTTCTTCAGGTCTCCAGAACAATCTGTTTTCATTCCAAACACATCCATTGTTTTACAGCCATTTCACTGATCTGTTTTCACACTACTTGTAAGCCCAAGGTACAAATCAACTCCATTAAGATCAAAAAGGGGGTTTTCTCCCAAATGCCAATCAATAAGCTGAAAAAATGGGTCAGTAGTGTGCGTTTGCCTTTAAGCAAATACGTACAATCCCAATGGTGACTGAGAGCTGCCATCCCAAGCTACGTGGATTTCACCTGTGTAAATTTTGACTAACGGTGGTCAGTACACCTGTAGAACAGCTGTGTTGCTCTTCAAGAACATACTTTGTCCTTGAACTGTGTGTGAACTGTCTGTTCAGTGCTTACAACCCTCTGCCCTTTCACCTGCCTGGCCATAAACAGCTTCTAAAAACCACTGATCAAAACAGCCCAGCAATGCATTTGAAGAGGAAGCACATTTGAGGTGTGGGAAGGAAACAGTTTCCTTTATTGAGGAAAAGTATCCCTATGAGTTAAGACAATAGGCCACAAAACAAAAGTGTTGCACAAACCACACAGAAATACTCCAGTCCTGTCTTATGTTCCTTATTCAACAGAAACTTAGAGTGGAAGTTGATTAAACTTTGCCTATTCTTAAGCAGAGGTGACATCCAAAAAATTCAACATAAACACAGATATTCCCAGCAAAACAACTGCAACGTGACGGGGATTGGGAGACCCAATTCTGGCTTAAACCAAAAACCTTCAAATAGCAATATTAAAAAAATAAATCCAAACTTTTTAAAACTAGGTTCCCAACCCAGTTCACAACGCAGCTGTGAACAGCAGACTATATACTATGAGGACAGGAGATGGCAAACCCAGCACTTATCTCCCAGCCTTTGGGATAGAAGCCAGAGGGAGCTCACAGCACATCAGACCATAAGTCTTGAAATAACCGTGTGTCTTTAGGGAAAAAACCCACCTCTTACACAATATTCTCACACATGTGTGCAAACAAACAAGATGAGTAAAATTAAAAGTACCAAACACACACTCAAAGTTCAGTCTATGTTTATGTTTGCAAACAAAAGCTGTCATGTCACTACCCAAACTAGCCCGTGCATTTTCCCCCACAGAAGTAATCTGAACTTTGTTCAATTAATGGCTTTGGCTGGTTTTCTTCATTACTTCACCTTGCTCTCTCAGAAAAAGGCAAGGATGTTTTCCAGCTTTGTAATCATGTGCCTGTGCTAGGTCTCTTAACATTAAGGCAAGCAATGTTTTCTGTAGCATTTGCTGGGAATTCAATTCTTTCAACTGGCAAGTTCTTTGATTCTCTTTTACGTGTTTACACCAAGAACCTGGAGAGTCTGCTTCTCAGAGGGTTGGGGGTCAGGCTTTTTGGTGTGGTTTCGGGGTGTTTGTTTTGTTGTGTGGGGTTTTTTTAATGAAACATCGTGTTGTAACACAACTATACTATTCAGGAGAGCCATGTGTGGAGAGAAAGGAAAGTTCAGAACAACTGTAATTACACAGAGAAAACTGGGGTGTGGTTATGCTACCTATACCTTCCCAAAAGTCTTTTCTGCATACAGACCTCTGTTCTTCAGGAAGCCCTTAGTGTCTGCAAGCTCAGCTGCTCTAAATGACAGACCATCAGCCACCAAAACACATCATCAGAGCTGTCCTTCACAACTAAAAAAATAATTTGTAAGGGGTTGAGGCTTGTCAGATACATCAGAAATGTTTGGCTTACCTGTTTAATTATGTTCTTTGCAGTATTAATCATTTCATCTCCATATATTTCATAAAAAGTTAGCTTCCTTTGTTTTAAAAGTCCAAATACGAGAGATACGAGTCTCTCCTATCAAGAAAATAGAAAATTAAAAAAATGCATGAAAAGTATCAAAGTGAAGACAAGAAACAATTTTAAGAAATTGCACAGCAGTAAGAAAGTTTGTGCATCAATCACACAGTGAACAGCATTTAGATCAGTCCAGTACCTCGAGCCTAATTCCACGCTGTACTTCTACAAAGTTCCCTGTGGCAATACCAGCTGAGTTCCTTTCTCCCATCCCCCTTTCCTGCCTGTTCCTTAGTTGGGCTCATTTACTAGGGCTTAAAAACATGGATATTTCTAATGATGAGTGAGTTTCCTCACCCTGAGCAAGACTGACACTAAATACAGCCCAAGGGAGAGGCTGGCACATTGCAGCACAGAGGGGGGGGGAGAAACTATAGGGCCAAAAAGGGAGTATTTCAGTGCTATTGCCAATCACTCCATTTTATGAAACAAGACTGAACAGTTCTTAGGGTCTAGTAATTACTGAAGAACAGCATAGGAAAAATCCAGAAAAATCTTTTCCAGGCTAGAAAGCAATCACAACAGCTTAATCTTCGTATGTTTATGATCCTGAGAGGAATGAGGAATATATATATATATATACTGCAAATGAAGCATGTATTCAGGGCAGCCATATGCTTGATATAAGCACCCATAAAAGCACAGGGAGACAGAATGAGAACAACATGCAGATATCAGCTTTCATTGCAAAACTGAAATTTTACACCAAAGTCAATGAGAGACCATGTTCTTTTCCACTTACATGCTGAGGTTCGTAAAGTGAACTCAGTATATATTTAACAAGAAAAATGAACTGATTGTTTCGAAAAGCTGAAGTGGGGCTGGATGGCAGTTCTGAGGTTAATTAGAATTATTTAATTTTATCAAGCACAAAAATAAAGGGGCGGGGGAAGGTTTGGATGAGAAGAGAAACAGTCTAAAATTATAGTGTTGCTACTAGGGACCTGAGTGAATTAGTTGGTGCTAATTAAGTATGTTAAGGATGCAAACATATTCATCAGACAGTTTATTTCAATAACAGACATACCTCTTCTAGAATTTGGCAATCATCTTCTAGGGGTCTATTTAAATCATTGCGAGCATAAGTTGAAAACTCTGCAATCATCATTTTATCTATCAGCTTTTCCAGTTCACAAAGCTGTGAGCCAAGATGCCTAAGAAAAACAGCCATTGAGATATGAGCTAAATAATCAACCCGAAAATGAATCATTAGTTCACAGTTGAAGAAAATAACCACCCAGCAGGTAATTTCCATGCAATCAACACTGGCTTAATGGGAGGCTTCAATCTTTCACTCCTCAGAGCAGCTGAAACCATGCATTTTTCAGAGACACTGTCACCTTGCACCAAAACATATGGACTTGAATATTGATGGAGGATAAAATTTGGAAGTAGGGCTTTTTTTTTTCTTTTTTTTGGGAAGGTGTGAAGTACCTCTCTGTCCAATGAATTGAACCAGAACTAAGAATACTCAGTGCTTGTCAGTATAAAGGTGTTGAAAAGAAAGAATACTTCTTTTGCTTGTTGAGTTCCTCAGCTCGTCAGTCCATAAGTTCTTCTAATTCAAACATTGGAGTTTTTGATGTGGTTACACATTAAATTCACATGACTGAGATGCGGTAATAGCATTACATGTCAGGACGGCTTTCAGAGAACACAGCAGAGTTTTTTAATTTGCAATTTTTATGCTACTCTAAATAAAAAAAAACATTTTTCCATGTATTGGAGATTTTAAACCACATTTCGCAAACTGTTGTCATACAGAACCACAAGTGAATTTCTCACTTTAAAAGTTGTGCAGCTACAGAAATTTCCAGCAAAGTAAAACTAAAAGTGGGAACTCCAGAGATGTCAAACACTCCAGGCTTTTCAACCTCCACTGACAGCTGGGAACAAATATCTGTAAAAATCAAGCTGCCTTTTTTTTTTTTTAAACAAAACCAAACAAGACACTTTGCCAGCAAGAGTTAGCAGAAATTGTGAAATTTTAGACAAAAAACCTGGATACAAAATGGGGAGGATGAACATGGCTTTAATTCAGTGCTGGTGTAACTGGACCATTAGGGTCATGTAGCTCATGAGTCCCTGGTATCTCCTCCCTGCAGAAATCCACGTGGCCAGTACTTAGCTGAAGTCAATGATTCTCGCTGGATCTGCAGTTGAGCAGATTAATTTATTGTTTGTTTTTTTTTTTTTCAAGATGATTAGGGATGTGACTGTTTTTGAAATTGTTGTTCAATAATTCATCGGAATGGACAAAGTAGATATATTTCAAATATCTAATTTAAGCAAAAACAGCCTCTAGAAAATCCAAACCAGTTGCATCATGGACATTTCAAAACAAACACAACAGCATAAACCCCTAAAGATTATTATTTGCAACACAATAACTGGAGTTGCAAAACTTACTTTAGGACAAATACCCACAACACAGAGGCTCTTAGGAAAGCATGAAGATGCTCTTTGATACCTTATTTCTGTAACTGCGCTTAACTGCACCGAAACACAACACAACCTGCCCTCTCCAACTCCACGTATGGAAACATCCAACTAGAGTTCCCAGCACTTGTTCTCACTACTTTGCCCATGATATTCTAGTTCGTAACAGCAACAAAAATGCCCCCAGCCTGAAACATGCAGAAACAAGTCAAACGTTAATTCACACTCCGGCAAAACACCTTGGCAATTATTTCTTAACAGGTCCCAGTCACACATCAGATCCCTTCAATAAGTACTAAATATGACAACTCTGTAATGTAAAATTATGAGTGCAAGGTAAAACTTCTTTTAAAATATGCAAATGAGAAGTACTTTTCATGTCCCTGGGTTTTACTGTGCAAAAAAGTATAAAAGTGTGGTTTGCCAGCATACCTGTGCAAAAAAAATAAAACCACTGTTATCTCCATCACCCCAATAAGGACTGTGAAAACAATGCAAAAAGTGACAGAACAGATTTGAAATTTAGTTAACACATTGGTTTGCTGGTTTTTTTTGGTGAAATTAAAAAGATAAATTTGAAAAGGTTGGAGCTCTAAAACTTTAATTGTATCCTAGAGTAGTAGCAAGCAGTTACAACTGATACATATATAATTAAGGATATTAACCTAGATTAAAGACACCAATTTATTACTTCACAGAACCATTAAGATTCTTTCAGTTTTTACTACAACTGGAGGCAAACCATATTTTTTTCTGCATATAGTATTACAAGAGAAAAATTATTGTCAATGGACAATTACTGCTTTATATTAAAAGATTCTGACATGACTCCATTTAAAGCAAATTCTACAAGCTGCCATAACAACACTAAAGCAACAAGTTGTTTGGGTTTTTTTTAAAATCAGATGCAAATTATTTACAAAAAAAGACAGTAATCATATTTTTAAAAATGAGATACTGATTTAGAAGTTCATCTCTTCTTAAAAGAAACGAGGTATTTAACTCACCTGACAACTGCAGCATTCTTGCTCAGAACAGAGCAAGAAGATCCCTTTGGTATTTTCTTGGGAAAAGCTGAAGTATGTGTTCTTGCCACCAACCGAGATTTTTTAAAATTTTACTTATTTTTTGAAACCCAACATTCTACTCAGAATGTGTTATCAAGATCTCCATCTTCCCATGGCACATTATTTTCTCACACAAGCTCTCTCTCTACACATATACAGCCCACTATGAGATTTGGGAACTGTGCTGGGAACTTCTCAGCTGCACTTGAATTTCTGGTGGGGCTTAGGCTGCACTTAACTCACCTTTCTGAGCCTTCACTATCCAAAGCAGTGGGGACAGTTCCTACTCATGTCACTATTTGTAACGCTACCAAAAAAACCCAGCTAAGCTTTATTCATAGAAATTATTCCTTACAGACAAGACGAATATCCACCTGCAAATATGGTCCACATCTGAGGGTAATTTTAAAATAATGGCACACTTTTGGGACATCATGTGTATCAATCACAATGACAACAGAATGGCACTCTCTGCTGACAGAGCACACAGGTTACTCAACTGCAAAACACAACTAATTCTGACTGATGTTGTCACAGGGTTGTAGAAGTACACTGACTATCATCAAGATCAATACAAATGGGACTCAGTCACACTCTATGCACCATAATCAAGTGGTTGAGAGTAGGAACACTGAAGAGGACAGAAACTGTGCTGAGGTGTCTGAAGAGGGACAATCTACACTTTTTAGATTGTTTGTTTCTAGGTTTTTCAGAAAAGCACTAACAGCTTCCAGCAACTTTTGCCCCAACAGTTTATTAGCTCTTTAAATTATTATTTTTCCTTTTTTTAAAATTTTTCCCAAGATCTTTGCCACATAAAATTTGAGTAGTTTTCCAAACCCGCTGGAAGGATGTTAGGAGTTTGACAGAACAGATGGACGAGAGCAGTAACCATAAAAACTTCTAAATATTCCTGTTACAGTCATTGAGCAACAACCATGCTTTTATTATGCAAGCTGAGGACCACCAGGCTGCAGGAACCACGTAACATTGAAACAAACCACCCCCTCACCCAGCATAAATTTAAAATACTAAGCATACAGTTCTTCAGCTGGCTGATACAAGCCTTGAGCTGATTTAAACCCACACTACTTCTGCCAGCACCACACCACACCAGCACCGTTTCTTCCCTTTGCAACTTGAGCAGCTCGCAGAAGGGGAGAGGAAACGCTCCTGGCCACAAGAGTGGACACAACTGAACGCATCCCATCTGAGCAGCTGTCAACCTCAGACCACTGTTGCTTCATGGTTTTGCACTGGCTTTTGCTTGCAAAGCTCCTTCCAGCACAAGCCCAGGCTGGGGCTGACCTATCTGACACGTGGTCCATGCATATTCCCTTAACACCGCAAGCCCAGATCAGTCACTAAAGACGCAGGCCTGGAATGCATCTGTGTATCAAAGACCCCATCTCTGGGGTGCTGCATCCATGAGGATTGCAGAGCCCCGCATGGAAAACACCCTCTCAGCTGTGGGCTACAAGCCCAGCAAGATGAGAGTCCAGCCACAGCTCATCTCTCATCTCTGAACCCCTAAAACATCTGTAAACAAGAATAAAGCATCTAGATGTTAAAAGTTCACCTCACTTAAAAAAATAAAATCATCAGGCGTTAGTCACACTGCTTACGCCACACTTACATTTTGTACCTTTTATACCATGTCCTTTAAGAATGAATGAACAAAGGTAGAACAAACCCCTTCAGCCAACACAACGTGCTCAACGCATTCCAGCTCCACTTGCATTTTATTCATGTCCCAGATGGTTACCTACCGGAAACTGTGAATACCTTGAAGCTCTTGCTGTAACACCTCCTGTGTTGTTGCTATTAAGTCCAAAGCTCCAACAAACTCAGAAGTGGATAGCAGCAACTGTACTGTGGGCTGTGTTTGGTGTACAGTAGCCATTAACTTCAATTTATTGTATGCTTTTATACAGTTATTTCTGGTGAGCGACAGTCTGAGAACTCGAAGTGATCCTTCACACATTACTTTATCAATTTTAGAGATTTTCTCTCTAAGCAATTTTACAGCCTGGGAGGTTTTCCTGAGGTAGTCCTGCAACTCATGCTGAGAGGTCATTGCATGAAAAAACGCTTCTGAGCGCAGAGAAATCTGATGAGCAATATTGACTTCCACGATATCCAGATAATGGCTCAGCTAGAAAGAGGAGGGAAGAGGAAAAATGAACACTATTGTTATGACTTGGGAGCTTTATCACCATGCAAATACACTTTCAGGGTATTTGTCTTTTATTTCATCAAGAAGAAATTTTGCTAATAAAAACTAAATCTCTTTGTCATATTAGCAAACAAACAACTATCCATTGCGGTTTAATAATTTGTGAAGGAACTCAAAATCACTTCAGGAAGGCTGATTTGATGCTTCTCCTGCTTGAAAATAACAAGTTGGAAAAGCAAGTAACTAAAATACCCAAACTTTTGTACCACGTGGTTGCACACCGGCACTGTTAGAACATGAACAATAAGCAGCAGACTGCTTTGGATACTGGCTTGCAACCAGCAACAATATATACTTGCAAATATTCTATGTCTAATTTGTGTCACTGAAGCTGCTAAAGGTGCAGCTGACTAGACTTGATGACATGCCATTAAATAAGCAGAGCCATTCCAAAGAGCTATAGTACCTTCTGCGTAGAAAAATCTCCAGGATACCTTTGGCTCCGGTTGCTTTTTTGCCAACCAAATACATTTCCTGTGTGCTGGTACTGTGAGATTCCCAGGGGCAGACTACACCTACATGTTCAGAACCTGAAATCCCAATTCTCTGTGTTGAACAGTTACCAGATCACTGGCTTGCCCTGATTATTTGACCTGTAAAAGTTCTGTGTTCTGGCTGATGCTGAATATGCAAACTCAAAGGACTGAGGCATTAGGATGCTTGTCTGAATGCTAATACTCAGACGACCTGGTTTCTAAGAGATGCCAAGCATTCAAACCTCATACTGAATTTCAAAAGGCCCATCCAGAGATGGAAAGGAAATCAGCTGGAGGATGATTCCTTGTTAACAGGTATTTTTATGCATTTTCTACGGATACACTAGGGATTTATACAATATGCAAAACTCATCTTCTTTTGTGCATATGTTTAATCAAAAGCATCCTTCACCAACCACCTGTGACATACGTAGCCACAGGAAAAACAGAGACAGGCTGTGACACAGGGATCAGAGAAGGGGCTATTACAAACATTTATTTACGTGACTGTACCAACCAGATGCCCCAGGTCCTTTCACTATGCTAAAAAGGGTAGAACAAACAGAACAAAATGACAGTACCTGCCTCTGAGAGCTTACAGTCCCAATGTAGGGCAACACATGGAAGGAGGTAAGGAAGAGAAAAACATCATGGGGAAATTGTTCAAGCAGATCAGCAGCAGCTCAAAAGCACTAATAGCCTAAGGAGGTGTGTGCTTAAGGCACTGTTTTCAAAATCCTGTTGAAAAATAGTGCCTGGAGCGAAGGACAATTATGGCAGCAGGGTGCATATTTACATGTGGTAAGTGTAAACCTCATGCAGTTCAGAGTCTTTAAGATGTAAAACAAAAAATATGGGCTCATTTCAGTAATATGAAGCAGTGTAATAATTTGTTAGGCAAGTGGCTTTGGAGGCAACAGAACAGTTTTGTGCCATTTAGGTATTTGTATCACCTGTCCAAAGCAGCTTGGCTCACGGCTATTCAAAGCCTTATTTTCACTCCTCTGCATCAGAGAGGGCTCTGGGTCTCCTTCACTCAAAGTCCTTCTTGAGTTTCCATCCTGCTGCTGCCAGGAACACTTTGGAAATTTCAAACATATCCCCAGACACTGCTTTTTCATCTTCAGACAGCAGCTGCCTCGAGAAACTCTAGAGTAGTCCTCCAGCTTTAGGTGTGGAGGACAACTTGATGAGCTGGCCTCCAGCAGAGTCTATCTCCTCCTCCTGACCTGGCAGGAGAGCAGGAAGACTAACTCCTGGAAATGCTTTCCAGAGGATCTCATGTAATTTTTTTCTTAATATACCTTACTAATTTTTTCCCCGCTTAGCTCCCAAAAGCTTTGGTAGATTAAATAGGAGGGGAAATTAAAGTCAGAAAACAGACTCCACAATTATGCAGATTTCCTAAATGCATTTTATTGGTATTTGTACCATAAAGATGATTCATTATGAGATTTTCAACAGTGTGATTACATAACTAACAAAAAAAATTAAAAAAGAGCAAGTAAAGACTTCTGCTTCCAATATGAAAGCTCTGCTTTCATGCTCTCCTTTGTGAAATGCAAAAATGGATCACTGCAGATGCCATGACAACTACAGCAAGAGGAATCTCCTAAAATACAAACCCCATAGGATTTAGTATTGCTTTTAGCATAGAAACCACAGTGCCTTGAATCTGGAATTTTCCTGAGACGTGAGAAAATAATAGTCTTGCACAGCGTACAGCCTCTACCTTTCCCTTCTCATGGAAATGCTCTTCCTCCCTAAGAAACTCCTGCACATCTCTGAAGTTCTCAATATATACCTGCTCCACTAAGTTTTAGCCATCATGACGAGCCAGCTACTACATCATATACAGATTCTTTTTTCCAGATTTGATAAATTTATTTAGCAGGGAAAAAAAAAGTTCTCTTTCAATAAGATGCTTCTTCAGTAACAATCTGCAGCCTGATGTAAAATGAGAGACGAAACCCACAGGAGTGGTGTCTCAACAAACAGTGCACAACAGCAGCGGTGGAGTTTCCTTGTAGTAACCAACAGCTGCAAGGGATAACAACATTTTGCATCAAAGTTGTACCTTTTCTTGAAGTAACTTGGAGGAAGCTGCATCACGATTTCCTTTCCCACCAGCGGTACTAAAATGAGACCATGGTAAAACGGTATTAAATGTTAAGGAATCTTCCAAGGCAAAATCTGGTTTCATAAAAATCTGAAACAGAAAAACAAAAGAAATAAATGTGCCTCACTCAGCCCTACATTTTTCTGCCCCAGTTAAACACACCTCCTGTCTCATTAAGCTAACAGAGACCTTATTTGTTGACTTCAAAATGCAAATTTTCATTTATCAAGGCAAACAAGTTCATTCCAGACCTTACAACCAATGCACTTTACACTTATGTGATCTGACAAAATCTTATCTTCCCAAAAGTGGACGGTACAGCTCCAAAACTGCATGGGTGTTCAAGCACCTGAGATGATCTAAACATCCTGAGTGTGCACACACAAGCAGATTAAAGTGCAGGTGGGTCCTCTAAAGAATCTGAGCCAACCTTCTCCACTAACTGGGGCATCCTGCTGCTCATTTCTGGGGCCACAGCTTCTACCAGACCGGAGCCAGCTGCCAGGGTGCAGCAAGTGTTGCCAGGATGGAGTAGAGCTTCAGGCTGATCGCCTTTAGCAGGATGCAGCAAACACGCCCAGGAAGAGTCAGTAACACGCAACATTAACATCTTGGAGAACTGTTAATCTAAAATTCTCTCCCATAACATCATTTACACTTGACAAAATTGGTACAAACCTTGAGCTTCCAGGCACACAGTAGAACCCTTTTGCCTGTATTTATGAAGTGTAATTTCAAAAGGTTCAACATGAACTACAGCATCACACCATATTCAAGCATTCTTGTTCCCTGGACTTTAAACAGCGACAGCTGTTCAAATCACAGCCACATAACTGGCACAGAGAGGCTGACCCACATTAACACTTTGACTTCTTAATGTACCTAGAAAAAATCATTCAGACTAAAATGGAATCTGGAGTTGTGTCTTTGGCCAACCTAACACAAAAAGCACATATATATATATTGCATGCATATATGCAAGAGAGTTTTGATTAAGGATTCAAGGAGTTAAACCTAATGCTAAGTTGTACACTACGCAATATTCAAACTTCTACCAAACTGTTCTGTTTCCCTTTCCTCCTAGGGTGTTCAGCTCTGAGGCTTTAACTTTTTTCTTATTTAAAGATGAAAAAAATAATGGGATTTGTATTCAACTTTAAGTGAAAAATCAAGACCGTGGGTAACAACAAGGAAAAAAAGAGGACTAACAAATCGTTCTTAGTCTTTTTTAATTCTGAGCACTGCAGATCATCTTGAGAATTAACCCAAGTCATCAGCAAGGACAAAGTTGCTACAGAGCACATGCATTTATTCAACACTTCATGCGAGAAAACCTTACAAAAGCTCAGAGCACACAGAAGCCATACCTTAGGTACTTGTTCCAGATCTGTTCTGGATTTATCTAAAATTAAAACAAAACACAAGTAGTCATTTATGAGCAAACAACAGAATACAATTCCCTTGAGCAAGTGAATCCTATGAGGAAGTTTTCAAGACAATAATGCGACATTCGTCACAGAGAGGGATCAGGGTTATATATTGAAATGAAGCATTCTGACTGAACAGGAGGAGAACCTTTTCCTCCATGAGGACAATTGGGCATTGCAGTAGGCTGCCCATCCTTGGAGATTTTCTGGCTAAAGATCTGAATGGCTTGGCCTGACCTCACAGCTGAACTAGCTTTGAGATGGAAGTTGCAGTGAAGACCTTCTGAAGTCCCTTCCAACCTGAAATATTCTGACTCTTTGAAACACTCTGCTGTCCTTTGTAGTTCAGGTCTCACGCTCAGAGCACTCAAAGGTGCTTACACTTGGCTGATTTGACAGTGACAGTGTTAGACATACAAAGCACCTCACATTCTAGCAAGGGCCAGTAAAAGGTCCTTCTAACATCACCCCAGTTTTGATGTTCCAGACTGAAGCTGCCCACATAATCACTTGTGCACAGCACCTGGAGACTGGGTGCACAAAGACTGTCCAGAAGTACAAACAAGGGCGCAGGACAGAGTTCCAAGCACAGTGAGCAAGCAGCACAGCAGCAGTACTTCCCATGAAGTAAGCTGACCTGTCAGCCGCGGAGGGTGAGGGAGCTGAGCTGGGGAAAGAGCTGCATTATTATACATCAGCAGAACTTGAAGAAAAGGCAAATTAAATTCAGACTCTTGAGCTTCAAATATCCCCTTTTCCTCCCTTACTCATTAACTTAGTGCGCATTATGGAGGGAGGGCACATTGGAGGACAAAAAAGTTAAGGAAGTTAAAAGCAACAAGCCCACGTCTCTGCTGGATGGTCTGCTCATCCCCGACAAACATACTAAGTGCTAGCTCAGCATCATCTCCCACATCGCTCTCACCTCTTTGGTTTTTACTTGATTTGTTCCTTACTTTATTTGTATCGAAACACAAAAGACAACCTTGGAATCATCCTCCTGTCCTCAAGTCTTTGACAGACCAACTCTTATGGAAGTGAAAGGCCAAGTCTTGTGGGCTGGAGTTAGAGGAAGACAGGAAATGCTAACAGCAGAAATTATAGAAAATTCTGAGTTTCAATTGACCAAATTATGCTTCTACTAGGAACCTTCTGGCTACCCAAGGACCTCCCAGTTAATCTGGTGACACAGTAATTTTCTCTTTTTAAAAACAAAAGACTCAGACTCTTTCAAAATGGATTAAGACTGAAGAAGGAACTTTTATTCTGCAGTATGTGCTACAGACATTCAGGAGCAGCTATTCCAAAATAACACCCATACCAAAAAACAGAAGGGTTTCTTTTTGCACAGAAAAGGAGGAAGAATATTAACTTTATCAGAAGTAAACTACTGAATGCTTCTTGCTGCATTAGCTGTACACATTGATATAGATAAGCCTTATCAAACAGGGATTGGTAAATGAACCCTTTTATGCTAGCATTTTTGAGAAAGTAAATTAAAATAAATTAAATATTAAAAACTATCTCTAAGATAAGAAGTGGTTTTTTTCCTTTTGCTTGTCTTTTCTTTCTGATTTTGCCTCTCACCTTCCTTTGTCTAGTTTCATCTTAGCTGAACTATTGCCATAAAATCTTGAAATTCAGCCTTGCTAGAGCTGCCCAGTTCTGAGCTCCCCAGTACCAGACAGACCTAGACATACTGGAGTGAATCCTGTGAAGAGCCACAAAGATGATTAAGAGAGAAGGAGGAAAGTCTGAGAGAGCTGAGACTGTTTAGACTGAAAAAGCCCAGAGGAGATCTTAGCAACGTGTTTAAAGATCTGATGAGAGGGTGTAAGGAAGACACAGAATTTTTTTCTCAGTGGTTCCCAGTGACAGGACAGAGGGCAATGGGCAGAAACCGATACATGAAAAATTCCTTTTGAACGTAAGGAAATCCTTTTACCATGAGGGTGGTCAAACACTGAAACAGGTTGTTCAGACAGGTTGTGTAATCTCCATCTGTGGATAAATTCAAAACCTAACTGGACACTGTCCTCCCACTGGTGACCCTGCTTGAGCAGATGGTTTGGACTAGACCATCTTGAGATGCCACTTCCCACCTCAGCCACCCTGTGATCCCCATGGCAGAGGCACAGGAATGGCCCTGCACTGCTGCTCTTCACTGCCAACACAACAGCTGCTGCAAATCTGATGCAACAGTTTGAACGGATGTTAAAATAAAAAGCAGTTAAAGGAAACACTGCTGGGGACACAATGACCTGCCATGAACGCAAACATGCCAAGAAGGCTCAAAGCAGGTATTACAAGCATTCTGACCTACAAAATATCAACAGTGTTCTTGAATAATTCTAGTCAACCATGTTTGAGTTTTCAATTATTGTTACAAAGAGATCATCACCAGCTACTACTGCACACGAAGCCCTCGAGCGAGTAACAGATGATCGGTATGTTATAGAATCAATAATGAATAACATTCATAGCATTCATTATTCATGACACAACATACTCATACAAAAAGACATTACTTTTTAATGACTAAAGGACGGCTTTGACTGTACCATGTGTGTGTAATAGAGTCCTGTCGAAGGTATCCTTAGGAGTACAAATATTCTTGCATCTTTCATGAACCTTCTCTCTCTGTAAAGCAGAAGATATATTAAAGAATTATTGTGAGGCTTAAGAACCATTTTAAAAAATAAGGTTTTTCCTTTGAAGTAGGACATTCAGTGAAATACAACTGCATTATGCCAAATAATTCTGACAAGTTCACAAGAGTATTTTCTTCCTTTTGTAAGCTCAGACAGTTTGTCCAGGTGAAAGGTACCAAAAATTTCAACCTACAGTAGATAGGTTGGTTTTTCCTGTATCCTTACATTTGAAAGAAACTGAACACAGATGTTACTGAAGAAGTGTAATAACTTCTCTACATAATGGGTCCATAGGTCAACTGTAATTACATATACAAACATTTATTTGATGTCTAATCCAGAAATCACACTAACACACAATGAAAGCTTTTTCATTGCTAAATTAAATTGGATCGAAGTAGAAATTGCTTCCACATCTTACTAATGAGTACCTTGCTGAAACCACATTATCTTGTTTCATCATGCTGAGCTTCAAATTTCATATACCACCAGAGACCACAGTGGTGAGAAATTATGTTTCTAAAGAACACCAACGTTAACTAGATTTCTGCTAGAAGCTGCCTCACAGGTCGGTTCCCTGTTTTCAAAATCTTCTTTCATTCAGCAGTCACTAATGAAGTGCTAATTTTAAAGGATGAAATCTTAAACATTTAAAATGCTGAATACATGAGTTAATGGTGGCAACAGTTCAGCTGTCCTTCAGTTATAGACAATTCACTTCCACAGTCTTTAACTACAGTTACACAAGTAACACTTCCTGCAGCTAATTCTGAACCAGCAAAAAAAAAAGTAAGTTACAAACCAAGGAAGCAGAAAACAGTGGGAGACTTCTACATGTTCTTTCAGTGAAAAAGAAAAAAAAAAGAATGCTACATACTTACTGACACCTGTATTTTAAGAGTTTGTAGAAGTCTCCCACTGGTCCTGGTGTCCTTAGATGTAGCTTAAACCTTCCTGTTACAAAAGAAATCATCAAGATAATAGGCCTATTTATAGTTTAAGAACTTAATGTATAAATGTTTAAATGTTTAGATTGAAGACTCTTAAGTAAGTGTCTTTAACTCTTGCAGCATGTAGTCATTTGGCCCAAAGGTCTGAGAATGCTACGCTGGCACTGTAGAGCCCAACCATTAAACAATCCTTACAGAAAACAAAGGATTCTGAATCAGAAAGATTAAATGTGAACTGTAAGCCTTGGTGCAGAGCTCAGTATTCAGAGACAGAAACTAAAAAAAAAAAATATATGACATTGCCTCACGACAATTCAGACAGCATTTTCCACATGATGGATACTGAGATTATAAAACAAGAAATGTCTAATGGAGACCCAACAAACACTGAAAATCAAATCAATTATCAGCTAGCTGTATGATGGACTACTAGCAGGGACATTCTAACTAGAAGAAGGATATCTTTCTGGTCCTTAGCACTACATGCATCTACCTGGGCTTTCTTACCGGAGCGATTTCCTGTTGGTATGATGCAAAATGTTCCTTGGTGATCTGTGGGAGGTAGAATGAAGGCGTGACTTCAGTGTCCACAAAGTCCACTCCCCATGTTTTTGTAAAGAAATCAGATTCCCTTTTTGCTAACCTAGGATCATTTAGTGCTGCTGGGAGATTGACTTTGGAATGATAAATAGTCCATCTTTGCTGATCCACAACTAGAGATGGGCTGTCACATAAGTTACTGGGATCGCCTGCAGCACAAAAGAGAAGACAGTTTGTTAAGGTCAGACCCAAAGCCGTAGTTTTTGCTAAACTGTAGTTCTTGAGCAAACCATGTCTTCCCAAATACACAGTGGATTAGCATTATCTATGCAAAAGACAGATGACATTCTTCTGCAACACTTCAACTTGAACTGCTACCAGATTAGCCAACACAAGTTTTGAACACAGTACTGGTATATTGACACTCATTAAAAATATTTAGCTCAACAGCATTAGCGTCTACTGAGGCGAAAAAAATTCCAATCACAAACAGATTTCTAATACTCTGAACTTGATCAGAATGACAGCTGCAATTCATTAGCGTTATATATCATAACCCCGAAGATCCCACCCCCCCTACTCATTTTCATAAACTAAGCTTTAGTGCACCACAGCAGCTGGAACTGTGACCAAAACCTGGTTTTATGACAGCACCAGAGACTTATAGCAGTACTACAGACAAGCCTCTTGCTTCCTAGTGCAGAAGGGCTGTGATGTTTCACAGAAGTAATGCAGCCCGACTCCAAGCACACAGGACACATCTGCTGCAGGCTCTGAAAGACTATACCCCCTAATTGCAAGGAGTATGGATTACAGCCGCAATGTGGAATCACGTCCCATCTATAATGGGAACATCTTAAAACAAGCTGGAAATAGGAAGCCTCTCCTAGTGCTCCAAAGGGACGCTGGGTGGTACAAAGCAGAATTACAGCACACTTGGACAAAGATGACTATGGCTCAGTACACTGCACCCACTGCGAGAAACGCTGACTGAACAACTGCAAACAGTTTGGCAAATTTAACTCCACTCCCACTCTCCCTGCACACCAACGTTACCTGTGGGTTCCTTGGGACACACATCAGGCAGTGACTGCACAGGGCGAAAGCGTTTCGTGGCATCCATTTCTTTTTTAAAGAAAGCATCGCTGCTGTTTGACTGAGGCACTGGTGAAGAACTGTGGCTTGATGCCATTGCATAAAATCACCACTTGATAAAAGCTAAATAGGAAACAATAAATATCAAGGCTTTAATAAGGCTCTGCTGACACACTGTAGCAAAACAATGACACTCCAGTACTTTTTTTAACTGCAATACTTCAACTGACACATTTCAAAAACAACGGGAGAAAGTTTACTTGAAACACAAAATTAAAAGGCAGTATATAACTTCTTAGTCTGTTCCTTCCACACCTCTAGGTTTGGAGGATAGCTTGTTCTTGTGCGCAGCACCAATAAAATGTTACATTAAAAAAAAAAAGTCTTTCAGGCACTTATAGCTTTCTTGCCATAGTTATTGCAGCCACAGTGCACACACTCACAGTAGAATTTCCTCTCAAATATCAGGAGACTTGGAACTTGAATCAGGAAAATTGATAATTTGACTTTTCATGGCTGTCCAGTAAACTACAGTTTATTTCACCATAAAAAGTATTTGCACAGGGAAGACAATTAAAACCTAGATCAAAAAGCTCCAGAGTGAGGAAAGTCCCACTAATTTTCAGTTCAATTTTAAGTTCCCAATTTGAAAATAAGCAGCCTTAAAAAATTTACACCAGGGCTGAACTTAATGAGCTCTTTCCATCTGTAAACAAAACCGCATTTCCATCAAAGTATCAGTCAGTAGTAAAGTGCAGACCTATTAGAGGTTTGAGAGTTCATTAAAACTCTTAAACAGGGGTGTTTATTAAAACACCTCCATAATGTATAGCTCAAAGAGAGCCTGTTCAAAGGGACCGATCTGGATCCTCGCCTTTAACGAGAAATTAAACCGCATCCAGCAAGATCTTAGCATTTAACTATCAACCCTTAATGGACACCTAAATTACTTACTATCCTGTGAAGGAGCACAAAAAGATAAAAAGCTTATTTTATCTTCAATCACTGAAGGAGCACCAAGGGATGACTGTACCTCACCCTGTCAGATTCTAACAGCATCACACACCTTACAGCAAATTTGAAAGAGGAAAAAAAAAGTTGTACGTTCTAAATGAGGTTGAAAGTCTCCTACAGAACAATTCTAAAGACCAGCTAGGATATATCAAGTACAACTGTAATAGAGCATCCCAATGAAGAGGCCCGTAGTAAAAAAACCTACACAGAAAATTGCGTTAGAAATAGAGAAAAAACCTTTCCAGACATCTTCCTTAAATATCGTAAAACAGTCTCTCTCCACAAAAAGCCCCCAAACCTTCTTTTTCTCTACTACTTCTATTGCACGTTCATATTTTTATGTTCTTCCCTTAACATTTCCAGAGCAACTTCTTTCTTCATGAAGCCCTTTCCTGACGTTTTGGGGTGGTTTTGTGAAAAATCTAGTATATTATGACAAAACACTGTCATTCTAGCATTCTTAAAAAACACATCCAGTGCTCTGTTGCAATGACCAAATCTCCTAAAGGCATACAGTAAATTTATCTGCACTTGGAACTGCTTCAGAGTGCTGTATTTGCAGTTTTTCTCCTGTAAAAGGCTCTGTAATATTAGACACAGTCTGCTCTAGCCAGATGTATGAGCAACTAGGGCAATTTGTAGGAAGCACTGAAATCGTGTACTCTTGCTAGCAAGTCTTTCATTAAGCCTTGCTCCTTCCCCACAGCGAAGTACCATCTAAAAGGACTGTCTAGGATGTGAATTGTCTCAACTACATAAATCTGAGTGGAGAAAATGCTAACTGTATTATGCTAGTCAAAGATTAAAAATCAATTTAAAAGACAGTGTAAGACTGAAGCCTAGCTCAATACCCCAGCTTTTCAAAAACAAACTATACCTACTCTTGCACAGACATTTCTGTTACTTATCACCATAAAATATTCACTGACAAATCTTAAAATAGAGTGAAGAGAGTACAATAAAATATCAGTGCAAGCAGTAACCTTCATACTACTGAGTGGATTTCAACAAGATATAAGGCTTCACAGGCAGAGACCTTCTTAAGTGGCACGCAATCTGATGCTGTACTAAATTATTCATAGTTAACAGCTATTCTAGTATCCTCATAAGTCAGGACCTTATGGATAATTAACCTCAATGAACAGCCACATTTGCACAGGAATAAACCTATCTGTACTGCCCCAAACCAGGCATTCCTCAAAACGTAGTCTTTAAATTAGGCAAGGCAGTGTAGCTTCAGAGAGAGAAAGAGAAATGGACAATAATGCCTGAATTAAATTCAAGTTAGAAAGGAATATTTGCCAAGTCCACATGAAGATAAAAATTCTGCCCTACACCCAAGCTCTTCTCTGTGCACTAACTTTGCCCACAGCTGGAGAAGTCTCATTTGTTCACCAACAGAACAGCTGTTCCTTGAGCTCCACTACAAAACACTCTATAGACAAATGAACCTATAACCAGCCTCCTGAAACAACATTTTAAAATACGCAAAAAAATATAAATTTGCTGATTCAAACATACCAAAACAAACGAAATTCCATGTTAACACAGAACAGAACTGCTGCAGAATATTTTAACTCATTCAACTTCCCATGGCAGTGAAGAGCAGGTAAATGCAGTTAACTGCACAAACTGTGCAGAATGAGTTATGAAATGGTGACTCCCCGTGAGTCTCTTACTCAGAACAGCACATGGCCCCAGTAAGACCATGCAACTGTGTAACTTCATGACATCAGTATTTAAATTGTATTCAATTATGTGTTACATAAACTGTGTTCTCTCCAGTAATCGCAAGTTACTCACACTTTGTCTAGCAATGTGTATTAAGCTAAGACAATTAAAAACCCCCAACTTTATAGAGGTTAGATACGAGAGTAATGATGGAACCTGGAGCCCATGATTATGGTTTTAGTTACAACATGCCTTCAAATATATTACATCTATTTTGTGCACAATGTATTAATTCCCTTAGTTAAAATTAAATTACACTGTCACTGTAATGACTTAATATCGCTGAAGTTAAACCAAATGAACCGTGGCAATAATGAAACCATCTTTGATGAGTTGAATGTACAGTTTTCTTGCAGTCTGAACACATGAAGGGTAACCTTTCATCCTAACAGCTCCCTCTTTAAGACCATTCTTGTTCAATAACACGCTCAGCAGTTCCGATATGACACAGCTGTACAACTCACAGCACGGAACAAAATGACTGCGATGACGAAAGTAATAACCACATGCTTGGATACTTGTACAGTCAGCAAAACACAAGATCTGTGCAGTCAGTAATGTATTAATCACATGGCTTTTAAGAAGTTATTTCTGTGATGACTACGCTGTGACTCTGGAGTTTCACACCCCAGGTTTCAGCTGTTAGAGGAGAACACAACAAACAACCAAGCGTACTACTCAGAAGTAATTGCCCAGGACGGTTGTAACTCTGCAGCATAGGCTTCTTTTTCCAAGTATTAAGACTTGTACAAAAGTTCTTTGGGAACTGCCTCTCCATATTCCGAGTGTTATTCACATGCTTTGTGTCTATGATGGTGAGTCTTCGCTACTGAAACGCCCAGTCCTATCACTATATAAACACCTTATCAGACAAGGTACAAGCTGAGCCTTGTCTATTCATGGATACTAACTTCGTATTTCCTCATTTTTGGGTAGTTTTTAATTAGCATTATCAACCAATTTTCTAATTCCTACTTCAGGTGACAGCTTTGCACAAGTTAATAATTTTTACTGGGAATTTTCATGTGCACATACTTCGGTTTGTAAAGCTATAATCTGTCTTAACAATGCAAATTAGAATTTACTAAACCAGCATAATCCCTGTGAGGTGCCTGAAGTCTCCATTTATACATTAAATAAACTCATTTCTCCTTTCTCTGCGCTCTCCCTCCCAAATGAAAATAAATCTACAGCCCACTAGTAATACCTTCAACTTAAACTGGCAGTTTTGATAAGCTAGCTGGTACTTCAAGGGACACCCAGGAACATGGAGCTTATAAGCTTCAGCTCCTCAGACACTTCATAGAACCTGCTCTCCAAACTTTACTTCGGCTTCAAAACCAGTCATATCGGAGAAGAGATACTAAGCACCCAAGGGAAAGACTCCAGGGTTCCAACCGACCATACAACACTGAGCAAGCTTCCCTTTAAGTATTCCACATTGTCTACTGTGTGCCCATTGGACAACCAGCAGGTACTTTTCAAGAGGTACACTCTGCATCCCAAAGGTAAGGCAGGAGAAGTTTCTCTGTGAGCACAAATGGCATGGGAAAGTCCTCTGCTGGTTTTCATGGCTTTGGAAGCCACGAAAACAGGGTGAAATGAAAACGTTGCAAGTACTGTTCTGGTTACCCAACATCCTTTGGAAGAGAAAGCCATCAGAAGCCACACACAAATTAAGCTAAAGCAAAATATTTCACCTCTTCTAGAAGACATCATAAATACCAAAACTCATTAAGAAAAAGTATACCTGAAACATAACTAAAGGAGAAAAATGCACAAGGGATTCCTTGTAGGGCCTCAACAGTCAATAGCATATTGCTATTGACCTAACTTATTTACTCTGTCCTCAAAAGTTTAAGTTTCCCTATCTATTATTATGCAGCTCTTTTTGCTAAATCATCAGGATTTACCCTGTAACAGGGAAGCCATGGTAGGAGCAAAGTACACACCACCTTAGCAAGACAATGTGAATCAGACTGCGCTAACACAACCTTTCAGGGTTTTTTTTTCAACCAGCTAATTCCTCAGGCTGAAATTTCCACACTTGTCCCTGGTGCCCTGGGACAGACATCCCTATTTCAGAGGAGGAGCTGAGAAGATTAGCTTGGAGCAGAAATGTTGAAGCAGTTTCAGAGACTGAGCTGTAGCGGTTGTGCTAAGCCAAGCTCTTTCTGAACAACCTACTTCCACCGTGGGGTTTCAGACCTCGGAAGCAGATGACTGTCAGGAGGATGATGAGGCCAGAGTCAGAGCACAGCTGTGACTTGTCCCCATGGCAAGGCATCTGTATTTGGGGCACACCCCAACATCAAACCTCTTTACACAACCTGGAGAGGAGCCTGTGTCAGCCTGGCCTTTCTGAAAGCCTAATAAATATACAGATATTTGTGTTCATAAACACACGTGTATTTTTAGTGCATTTTGCACATCCAAATAGTATCTCAAATATCTTGTTCTCACATTTGAGCGTGTGAACTTATCTGCAAAGTTAATAGGAGTGATGACCACCCAGATTAGCCTTGCTGGCTAATGAAAGCAACCCAACAAGGAAGCTGTGCATGAGTTATCTGCCTTTCTCATCAGCCCTGCTTAGCCACATGTGCTGTTACAATCCAGCAAATTCTGTAATTCCTCAGACTGTGCCACTTTCCCAGCAAACTGCATAATGGGGACTGTGGAAAAGCAAAAGCACTTGAATAGCTAAAAGAGTAATGCCACCACTGTCCCCTTAAATTGTCTCTTTCATAAGGGCATCTCAAAATGCTCTCCTCAAACAGTGAAATAGGGAAGAAAAACAGTAATCTGGCTCCAGAGAAAGAACTGGACAGCTGCATCCTCACTGCAAAGCACCAAGGATAGATTACAAGGCCAGGATAAAACATCTGATTTTCATATTATTATATTTTGTATTTTGTTTCTTTTGCCCTCTCCAGCTGAAGACACCACAACAGCAGATGAAAAAGAACCAACAACCAAACACAAACTAAGAAAAGCTTTAGTTGAGCTTCACTTCTTTAAGAATAAGATTCTCTGAAAAAAATTACCCAAGAACGTCCCATCACTGAATAAGGTCTTGTGACCTTATTATTATATAGAATAATACATAAACGTAAACATTTTGTCAAAAACTGGAAAGCAATTATCTCCTTATAGACAAACTATCTGGAAAAGCAATATTTCACTTTTGTTCAGGTGCTGAATAAAACAATCACATGAAACATCTGTGATGTACCCAATGTACCAAATGCACTTCCTCTCATCCGGAAACCCAAGCTCCCAATGCTGAACACTAATTTGAAATCAGAAGGCAGCTTCCCTGCTGGAGGAACAGACCTTTCTACAGCTATTTAGGTCATTATGCACCAAGTTCTTCTGTGCTAGGGGTGCTAGAATCACTCAGAAACAATCAGCAAAGCAGTAAAAATATATGTCAGAAAAGGCCTGTGGTTAGTTGCCCACAGGATCATTCAAGATGAGAGTGAAATCATTTTGTACTCATTTTTTTCCAGGCATCAGCATTACAGTGTGTATTATCCTCTTGGAAAATGGTGAAATATGAGCATCTTCTACAGCTCCACAGAGGGCCATGCAGCTGAACAAAGACCACGGAGCCCCAGCAGGCATTCCTGCTACAAGTCTGTCACAGGCAGAGACTGCAGAGCAGTGACATGGGGAGGAAAGGCAGAAGAATTTCACCAGCCCCAGCAAAAATCCCAGCACTGAGGTCCTGACATTACAAAAGGTGTCTGACAGAAGCTCAGGGCAATTTGCATCAACAGCAAGTTTCCCTGTGCAGCCTCTATGCCTGCTGTCTTAGCAGGGTTAGGCTCATCTGAAGCTAATCTTCCAAAAATGTGAATTTTCATGAGAACTGCATCTTTCCAAAGCCTTATCCAAGGCCTGAACTGCAAGTAGCTATGAAGAAGCCAAATTAAAATAGGTAATACCTTTGACATTACACATAAAGCTGAGACCAGAGACCATCCAAAAGCAGGCCTAGTATACCCCATATCAAGTCTTACTGAGCAGCCTTGACATAGGATGCCAGCCCACTGGCACAAGGCAGTAAATCACTCTACAGGGCAGGTCCTCAGCCAACAAGACCATTCAAACTTCACCTTGGTGAGAACCAAGAGCGTGCCACCCATGTTTGCTGGTAGCTCTCGTGGTACTAATATCTGCCCAACAGAAGGTCAAACGAAACCGACCACCTCCATTCACATCAACTCCTTTTCACCCCTCAAATGGCTTCCACTGACACAAAGGATAAATAATTCTATAACCTAAAAACCAGTGTGGTTACGCTACATCTGGAAATCCCAAAAAACAAATGGAAGGAAAGCCTTACACTACTGCTTACAGCAACTGCGTAAAACTGGTTGGAACTCCCCTGACATATTGCAAAGCATCAGATATGCTATTCCAGCTCTAATAACCCACCTTAAACATACTCCCACACACATCCAAAGTGGCTCCTCTTTTTTTATTTTTTATTTAAGAATCAGATCGATAGAGAAAAAGCTGGGATATTCCAGCTATTACATATGAATATTTTGGAACATCTGATCAGTAAATAGATCTGTCATTTTTGACTATGAGGGAAATACAGTAACAGTTCTTTACCTTTTGAAAAGAATACTCAGGTTTTGGTTTTTTTTTCATCTAGCACCTCGGTGAAGTGGGTGCAAAAAAGTTAAAAATATGGGAAAGACAAATCTTAGATGTGCCAGTAAATATTTCTTTGGACTTAATCACACGAGGCCCCAGAAAAATGTACGTACAGCATCCACATTCGTGCTCATCCACTCACTTTCTCTGTTCCGTTCGTAAAATAAGATCAAGAATAAACAAAGTGTAAAAAAAAACATAAACCAAAGAAAACTGAGCCTTCCAACTGGAAGGATAACATGATGTTTGTTGCCCTTCTCTCTTCTTGAGAGACTCACAGCTCCTTGTTTCCCCAAAAGTCTGAAAAAGAAAAGCAGAAGTGGCTTCTACACAGAGTTGCTGCCCCAAAAGAAGAAATAATACATACATGATTCCATTTCCCAACCTCTTCCCACTTAAACTGCCAAAAAGCAAGTCTGCAGTCTGCTTCATCCACTCTTTCTAGTGGCTTCTGACAGGCAAACAATATCCTTCTTCAACCTTGGAAATGTACATACTCTTCTCCTCCCATGAGGTTTGTGCTGTCAACAAGGCAAAATTCCAACACACACACACACCCTCCCAGACTCCTGCTACAGAGAAAGACGGTACTGAAGACACAGGGACACTCAAAGGAGTTTCTGTTACTGGCAAATTAGATGCCAGAGGTAGAGATGCTCCTTGGTGTGCAACCTTCTGACCCCACTGTGAGGCCGCCCACATGATGCACAGTGACTTTTGATTAAACAGCCACGGATCTCCTGTCTGTTAGTCCATTTTAGGCATTGTTTTCCTATCCAACAGAAGCACTATCCTATGCCCAAAGAATTTCAAGGGAGCTATAGCTTTTGCCTATACTACAGTTTGGCCGAGAGTCACACTGACTCTCAGTCAAAAGTAGCAATTACCGCAGCCACTACAACAATTAATGTACTACAATCAGGTTTTTTAGTAGGAGCGTTTTTTCACAGGGCAGCAAAGCAGATGTTATACCACAGCTGCACAGAAGTCCACAGGACTTCTCATTCACAACCTCCTCAGACAGCGTACAGGCAACACGCTAAAGACACCACCTATGCTTGAAAAATCTCAAAAACCCCACATGTGCAAGTCTGAAGTCCAATAATTATTCTGATGTACACTTGATGTCATGTAAGAGAAACCCTCAGTATTTAGAGATTATAAGAAAAACAGAGAAAGAAAAGAGAACTGATAACGTACTAAGGCCTAAACCAGCCAGTCAGAGAGGGAAAGTTTTGGCTGAGCGTGCAGAAGGTTGGTATTTTACACACACATATGGGTATTTCACTCAACAGGACACAGCGTGCTTGAAAATTTACAGTAAGGGAAGGCAAGAAATTACATTTGCCCATGCACACAATTTTATGATCACTCACAAACCCAGGGACCATCGCAACCCTAAATGGCTCATGGAACCAACAAACCCTCCAGCGCTCCGCAGCCCAGACTACCCCGTTCTTGCTTCCGCGCGCCCGCGTTACGGAGGAACCCCCAAAGCACTTGCCCCAAACCAAAGCCAGGAGCCGGCCATACCTTGGGGAGAACACGCCGGGAGTATCTCCGGGAGGCCGTCGTCATATCTGTCCCCGTGGCATCGCTTGGAACGCTGCCGGGAGCTGGGGACCTGCGGGGTGGGGGGAGAGAGCGACCACATGAGGGAGGCCCGGCCTCGCACCGGCACCTCCGAACACGCCCGGGCGCCGCTCCCGGCCACCGCCCGCTCCCCGCCGGGGGGTTACCATGGAAATCCAGAACGTGGATTTGCGGGAAAAGGGCACAGAGAAGCGGGGAAGAGCGGGCAGCCGAGCCCCGCCGCCCGCCCTTCCCTCACGCCGCCCGCCCCGCCAACCCGGCCCAGGCCGCCGGCGCCTCTCACACAAAGGGGCGCCCCGGGGAAATTAAACTTTCCCGGCCGCTCCCCCCGGGGACAGCCCCGGCTGCGGGCGGGGGCGGGAAGGCACCTGCGGCGCCGAGGGCGGCCGGGCCGTGGGGCGGGCGGGCCCCGCTGCCTCACCTGCGGCGGCGGCGGCGGGCGGTGATGCGCGGCCTAGCGCGGCTCCTCCGCCGCGACACGTCGGTGCCCCCGCGCAGGGCGGCGCAGGAAGCGGCCCGGGCGGCGGCGGCGGCGGCGAGAGGAGGAGGAGGAGGAGGAGGAACAGGAGGGAGGAGAGAGCCGGGCACCGCCTCTGCCACCGCCCGTGGGGAGGAGCCGCGGCCGGCGGAAGGGGCCGCGCTGGGGCTGCGGCTCCGCCCCCGCGGGAGCGGGGCGGGCTCGGTGCGGGCTGAGGGGGTGAGGCGGCGCCGCCGCCCCGCCCGTGGGCACCCGCGGTGTGGGCTCTTTGAGTGACCCGTTGCCCTGAGAGCCCCCGCCGGTGCCCCACAGGTGCAGCTCTCACCCCGACCCCCCCTCCCCCGGTGCCCCCGCAGCTGCAGCGCCAGCCATCGCCCCCGGGGTCGGAGCGGCGGGTGCTGCTCCACACCGCCGGTCTTACCCGGGTGGGCGTTCATGAATTCTCCGCCAGGCCGCGGGGGGCTCTGGAACGCGGGGGCCGCTGTTCGGTCCCAGTTAGGCGGCTGGCAGCCTCGCGCCCGTTCGTGCCTCGGGCGGGGATTAAATCCCCGGCCGCGGTGCTGGTGGCGCAGGGCGGCCCCGGCTAACCGCGGCGATTCCAGGCGTGTTCCGTGGCAGGAGCGCGCGGGCGCGCGGCCGTGGGCTGTGGGAGTGGGCGCGGGTGGGAATCCTCGGGGGTCGCGCCTGGGCATTGTGGCTCACCCAGCCGTGTTTGTGCCTGCCCCCGCGCTGACACCAGGCAGACCGGGCCGAGGGCGTTGTTTTGCCCCTCGGTGGCTGTGCCGGCAGACACTCGTGGGGTGCAATTTGTTTTGCAGACTCAGCAGATAAACCCCAAATGAGCGTCGACGAGATCAGGTGCTCGAGAGTCACGGGGACTCCTCGACTTCCTTGGGAGATGTGCCTGACCTGACCAGAGTTCGCCCTTCGAAAAGATGAGTTTAAAGAGCAGAAAATGTGACACTACCAGACAGAAAGACCTGTTTAATATTACTGTTGCTTCATGACTGTGGTCTTCAGTGTCACTGCTGCACGTACATCCTTTGTATGTTTTGTAGACAAGCTTTAGAAAATAAAGATGTACCTTCTCATGCTTCAAAATTGAATCCTTGGCTTTCCACAGTTATTATCAGCTCAGCACAGCTCAAACAAACTTTACTGGAAGCTGGAACAGCAAAAACAGTCAAAAAAATCAACTATGTTAAATATTACATGCTTGTTATGAAGCCAATGGGAATTTCACTCCAGCAACCTGCAAACGTCACTCACAGTATTTTCATAGCATGTTTTCCACTACCTGGCAGAAATCTCTTTGTGCCTTACAGCCTCTGCTCTGCTCAGACTGCAGACACACATTTGACACACTCCTCATGGGCAAAATAGGGTGGTTTGGGGTTCTGTTTTTTTTTTTTTTCTTGTTTTTTTCTCTTGGGGATCACATTAATTGGAGTCTGTCTGTCTGTCTTTTAACCCCTAAAACCTGACACAGCAGCAATAAAGTGAGAGATCATAAACCTAAGATAAAACTGATCGCTGTGTATCGATCTGGACTGCAGGAAGACTTGAGTTTGCAGGATTTGGTCACGTGGATAAAGTCAAGGAAATCGAAGAGGCTGTGGGAGGGACAGAGGTGGTGTTGGCCCTGCCCTACCTGCCGTTCTGCTTTATGCTACTTACTGTTTTCCCAGAGGAGCGTCCTCAGCCATGTGGATTAGTGATAGCATTCCTGCCTCGGCATTGCTGGCAGCTGGCTGGGGGTGTCTCCGTGGCTTCTGCAACCACTCACAAGTGACTTAGGAAGCTTGGATTTGCCCAAATCGTGTTCATTGTTTGCTTTCAGTAGTCTGACTTTCTGGAATTGGACCTGGGAGTATCTACATAACCACTTTCCATTAGCAAAGAAACAGATGGGAGGGGATGGGAAGGGAGAGGCAAAAAGAAAGGGAATCCCCAGCAGAGAAGCAGCTGTGGGTGATTATTAACTACAGACACTGGTTTTGAAGGAAAGCCCTTCCCACAGCCTGGGTGGCAAGCCAAGTTTCCCCTTTCCAGCCCTATGGGTCAGCCTGAGGCTGAAGGCCAATCCTGCGGTGTGGATACCATTTTCCGTGCCTCCCTTGTATGAATCATGGACCGATCCACTTGCTGCTGCAATGTGTTTGACTCCTGGTCAGCAAACTGAGCCAGAGCCGAGTCCAGTCATGCAGGACTGACCTCAGTGCTCAGCTGGTGAGGTTCACATCACCGATCTTGAAGCATCTTCACTGAGTCAGGGAGATACCCTGCCGGGTTCATCTCAGTTGATTACTGAGAGCGGCTCTAAAAAGAAATTTTGCATCAGTGGCTTAGCATGAGATGTCCTTTATGTGGAGCTGGGCTTACCCCACAGTTGACATTTGCCCAGGAAGCCCTGATCTGGCTGAAAACATCAGGTCTGTGTTTCTCTTGCAGCAGAAAGGTACACTCAAATCCAGTGATTAATTGAGTCAGAGACACACGGGAAACCCATACCCTCAAAGTGACCTTTTAGCCACGCACCCTCCCGTGACCTTTAATATTTTCCAGTTGCAATGAAAAGAGTCTTGTTATCTGCTCACACAGGGAAAGTAACAAACTGTTTGATTTTCTACCTTATGCTTCACTGATGTTCTCTCTGAGCTGAATGTTGTTACTGTTCTGCTGCATTTTGTATTAACAGCAAAGCCCTCTGTTTCCCTTGGGAAAAATAAACTAGTGCTGCATCATAGTTGTGGATCAGAAGGAAAGGGTGACAAGACGAGCAGTCAGCTCCTGCTGCTTGCTTTTCTGACTGTCACCTTTCGGCTAAACCCCGTGGTGGCAGTGACAACACCAGTCCAGCCTGTGATATCTCCTCCTTTCTGGACCACAGGATACTCAGTGGGTGATTCCTAGAGACTTTGAGAAGAAAGGCTGTGGTTTAAAGCGTAAGAAAACCTCCCCAAGGCACGTGGAATGGCTGGGCTTGTGAGCTGTCGTCTGAATGTGCTGACGGATCTCTGCGGGTAAGAGCAGCCATTGCTTTACCAGCAGCGTTGGTGAGGTGAGGGAATGGTGAGTCAGCAAACCACAGTTCACTGGATGTGTTGTCAATCTGCCCCTTCAAGTGCAGCTTCTGTCCCTAAAGTCTGCTTTTATGGTGGCATTTCAGTTATCTTTGCTTCCTACTGCTTGCCAAGGGCCACGTCAGCTTTGCGGGACAGCCGCCACTCAGCACTGACGGCGCTACAGTGCCCGGGTGACATAAACCAACAAACACTCCTGGACGTGTGGGACATAGTCCTGCAAAGAGTCTCTCGGGGAAAAACTACAGTCCCAAGTAGTTTTAGCCAGGAAAATATTTCTACCACTGCTTTTTCAGCTCCATGAGTTAAATTGACATTCTTGCAAAACTACAGAAACATGACGGGGTTTTTTTCCTACACTCACGCTGGTTCAGGAGTCTTCTGCGGAGTCTTCCTGGGAAGGAAATGGGAAACAGCGGGTTTTGTGCTGTGGAAAATAAACAGTTAGAAAAGAACAAAGTAGCTCAATGTTTTCCCAGATACGAGAGAGAGCAAGGGACAATAAAAAGTAAGGAAATGCTTATTACTGCTCAGTGGCAGAACCAGCAGCCACCTATTGTAGCAGCTGGGTTATCTCCAGGAATATCTGGGCTCCTTTCTTGGGATGCTATAATGTTTTACAGGGTCCTTGGTTACAGGGTCCTGGTGCCACTAGCTTTCGGAAACTTCAATAGAAAAGCTTTGCTTGGCTTGTACTGCAAGTAAAAAAATTAGGAAGGTACTGCGATCCATAAGGGAGTACGAGGGAAAAGAGTGATTAAATGTAATTAGAGGGCAAGTCCCTTAGGAACCCTGAGTGTAGTGGGTAATCTTGTCTCTAAAAGAGCAGCATTAAACAATGATAGGAACAACCAAACTTCGAGGAAAAGCTCTCCCTGGAGGAAGCAAGGGATATAAAAGAAATATGTAAAATAATGAACACTGCAGAGAAAGCAGATGGAAAGTTTCTGCTCTTCTTGTCGTAAGTGATGCGAAGTGATATTAAGACTGAATTTTTCATGCCAATAGCAGGGAAGATATTTCCATGCCTTGTGTAAGTGGAGCGTGGTGCTCAATGCCACGAGAAACCTCTCAAGACAGGAGCTTAGGAAGATGCTGAGTGGGATGGCAGTTTTATAGGGCAACATTGCCAGCTCTCAAAATTAACACAGATGACAATTTTGAAGATTATTTTCATAATATCAACCACATGCTAACTATTAATGCTCAGGATCAGACCTATGTAGAGAAGACATGACTGGCCTACATCTGCACTCGTGGGCCACCACCTGACATGGCTCTTTCTAGGACAGTTTCTTAATGGATTCCATGAAGACACTGTCATAACCTAAGGACAACCCATAAAACTGGGATTCCAAGTCTCTCCTGTTGCTCCTAAATGCTCTGGCACGTATTCCTCCATGTCTGCAATGGTAGCAGAGCTCCTCCTGGCTCGAAGTCATTCCTCAGCATGTTAGACATGCTGCATATGTGGCTGCATTTCACACAGTTTCTTCTTGGTTCTCTCTGTCTCCAGTAAAGAGGCTGCATAAAATTAAAAGCTCTTTCTTCTGTAACTGGATTAAATCCAATTTATCACATAGCAGTTTATTCTGATGGAGTACTTTAATACCTGAGTCATCAGGGGCTCTGGCTTTCTTTATGTCAGCTTTCCAGGCTAGCTTTGTTATGTGCAGTGCTCCCTTTGAACCTGGACACCGCCACCCCAACATTACAAAAGGAGGGATTCTAGTGGGATATTTTCAGGAAAGTGTAATGGGAAACAGTCTCGTCTGAGCAGCACCTCAGGCAAGGAAAAAGCTTTTGCTTCTGAGATTACTCGTGAGTCAAAACGTGCATTTTCAAAGCAAGTGATGGTGTGGAATGAGAAAAAAGGTACAGAAGAAGCAGACCAAGTTGGTGATGTCTAAAGAAGGTACCAAGGAACCGGGGCTGGGATCTTGTGGACTTCCTGAGATCAGAATTAGATTATAGATACCACAGGATTCAGTACAGGTTTTATTTTAAAGATCAGAGATAAAAGCCTGGAATTATAGATGATTTTAGACTTTGCTCTGCTCTAGGTTGCAAGATCTGTGGGTAGAGGGTACAGCCACTGGCCAGGTTCATTTACACACATACCACTGAGAGGAAAAACACACACCTATCTGCATTTTAAAAATCTACAACTGAGAGGCTTTAGAATGATGTGGGTGCCTGGATTAAGCAGAGGATGCAGCACCCTGTCCCCTCACCGCAGGCTCACCCAGCCAGCAGCTTTCTAAATAGTGCCTCAGTCCTCTGTCTTTGACCTTGAGTGGAAGTCGCAGGGATTAAAGCAGGTGGGGACCACAGGGAGGATTCTCTTCCTCTGAGGGCATGATAGGTAAAAGCCATCATTAGGAGATGGATCTGCGTGGAAAGCAGCACCAGGTTTTTAAGCGCACAGTTCACCCTTGCTCGTCTTACCCTGCTGTTGCCCCGAGCTCATCACAGCTTCAGTGAGACTGCTGTGATTTGATTTAGGT
The DNA here is from genome assembly GCA_035584735.1 of Pseudotriccus pelzelni. Classification (NCBI taxonomy): domain Eukaryota; kingdom Metazoa; phylum Chordata; class Aves; order Passeriformes; family Tyrannidae; genus Pseudotriccus; species Pseudotriccus pelzelni. The sequence goes on from JAWMRA010000113.1 coordinate 15,212,786, forward strand.
CAAACGTATTTCCAGCAACCGCTTTGCGTGACAGCAGAGGGCAGACTTTCCCCAGGCTTCCAGAAGGACAAGTACGTGGATTTCAGACAATCTTGTCTCCTGGTGCCTGCTAGCTGCCAGCAGAAGCCTCAGATTCAAAGCAAGTAGACATAGAAACAGCACTTGAAATCACCTCCTTGCATTTGCACAGCTTGGCTTCTCACCAGAGGGTGATCGACTCTTGCACCACCTCTTTATTCATCCAAGATGATGTTTCCCTTCCAGCTTGTATCAGAGTTCACCATCAAAGTAATTAAAAATCCACGCTAACTCATTTCTTCACCTTGACAACAACGCATAACAGAAAGTACATCAATCTTGGTGGGGAGTATGTCAAAATCAAAGTGACATTTTTCAGTGCTTGATGTGCTGCACTAAAAAGCACCTCTGTGAAGAGACCTACGCAGCTGGCTGAATAAACTCTGGTGTGGGTGAGGCCTCAAATTACTTCATCTGCTGGTGACTTCTCAAAAGAGCCTCAGATATGCTCCGTGGATTCACCCAGCCCTGTAAAGCAAGGAGAGAAGTGATCAGCACTCTAATGTCCTGCTCTTCTTTATTCCCCGCTCACAGAGCCAGAAGAGGAGTGCTTACTGGGACAGGGTGTTTTGAGATGACCAGAGCCAAGCTCCTTCTAACACCTCCTGGATCCTGTGGAAGCATTTCTTATTACCACGTGGCAACAACCTTGTCCAAACTGTGGTTTTGTATCTACTTGACTGATATTAGTCAGGCTGTTTCACAAGCACAAGAAAAATGCAAAGACGTCTTCTTCTGGGAGGATGCTCCTGATGCAAACACAAAAGAACACAGATTTACTTCTATGTAGGATCTGCTTTCAATTTCTACTTTTTATTCTGCTTCTGTTCTCTCAAAACATGTTAATGGCACCCAGATGCTTATTAACACGCTTCATAGTAAGAACCAGAGACAGGAAATACAGGCCAGATGAGGAAGAGAACAGCTTAAACCACAGTTAAGAGAGATGAGAGGAATCCAGAGTCAGCAGGGCCAAATTAAAATTTACTCTGGAGCCTTCAAGAAACTAATCAAGTGCTTGTCAGTGAGCGACACTATAAACTCCAGGGGACAGAAGAGGTCCCACAGGACCAGAGAACCTATTATTAATATTTAGAGGGACATCCAAATACAGCATTAATTAATATTAAAAGCCCATGTGAGCCTTAAAGCCAACTGCTATGGGCTTACAAAAACAGGCCGTGCCTAATCAACTCCATTCCTCTCTTTGATAAGGCAGCTGGCCTGGAAACTAGGAAAGGGAACTCACAGATGTGCTGCATCTTCACTTGAATCCTGCTGGCTAATGCAGCCACCAAAGGAAATGGCCTAGACAGCATCACTACAAGGTGAACAGGCATTGCTTACGCTCAAGGTGTAACATTCACCCCGTTCCCGGCTCTGCCTGTCCCCTCAGCCACTGCCATGGGAACGACAGCTCCCAAAATCTGACTGAAGAGGTAGGAGATTGGATTTCTGTGCACACACCATGTGGGGTGGGAGTCACAGGGAGACAGTTGTTTTCACACAGGAAATCACCATCAGCAAGGAAATGACGCCAATTCCCCTCACTGTACTCAAGGTCTTGGAATTCTCGAGCATCTTTTCTTTACAAGACGTGCCTGCAACTCACCCCCAGTTCAGCTTTTAATGAAAGAAACACTTAAACCACTCTTCCCCCAATCTCTCCAGCCCACAGAGCCTGCTGCAGCCTGCTGCTTCCAGCTGTCCCTCACAGGAGCCTTCTCATCCTTTGAAAGTTGCCATCTTCTTTCCCAGCTCTGCAGAGAAATCTAGCTGACTAGGAATCTCGAGGCCATTCTAATGCTGTTCTCCTCTCTTCCTGGCTGCATTCATTATTAATAGCTCATCATTAAATGTTAATACATTGAATATCAGGGGTTTAAGGCTTTTTAGGCACCTTTTCTCCCTTTTTTTTAACTTCCAGATCTATTTGTTGGACAAGTTCATTCAGTGTCACGCTGGTGAAGGTGCTGATCGATAGCAGACATACCTTTCGCAGGAAGCTGCTTTTTTTGCTTTATTTCCGAGCTCTGCAGAAGTGCTTGGAATACAAAAGCTTTTGCTTGGAGTTGTTTCTTTTTCTCCAAGAAAGCAAACCACGAACAGCAGGCAGATATTTGGTCCCAACTTGCTCCTCATTTCATTTCAGTAGATACGAACTCATGAGTTCTGTCTTCATTCACTGACGAGTTGGTTTCACAGGGAAGGCGGCCTGTGTAGGACTGATCCTCAGGCAGGATCTGTGCCCCGAAGAGCGTGAATGGTGGGTGCTCCAGGCGAAGCACTGAAGGCCGTGGTAGGGGGAGAGCCTCTCCATCATGTTTTTCAGGATGGAATTTGCTCCGCCGCTGTGCCAGGGGTGCAGCAGTTACACTGTCAGCAGCACTAATATTTGCACAGGGTCGTTTCGATGTGGATCATCCCCCTCACCTCGCAGTCAAAACCCGACAGGAGGGCTCTGTAGAAGGTCCAGATTGCTCAATGGTTGGGGTTCAGACACCCGAAACTGAAATGCTTCTCTGTGGGCAAAAATGTACTGAAACAAAGAACCATCAGGATACTTTTTCCTCAGTGGATGAAGTGAGAAAGTCTTTGAAAGGATATACAGCACGTGGGACACGGGCAGGGACCTTCTCTCTTCACTCAGCAAGCTGAGGGGCCTCAGGGAGGATGAGGTGAAGCTGAAGACAGAGTTCAGGAAACAGAAGCAAGAACCTGTCAGTCTGGCAAACACAACCTATGAAGAAAGACCAAAAGGACTGCTTCAGCAAAGAGAAGAACAGGCCGAGGAGAGACATGCTGAGAGCCTTAACTACGTAAAATGCTGCTAGAAGGAGCTATGGCCTCCATGTGCTCAGTCCTAACTGCTTTAGTCTTCACGTGCTAAAGCTGTCCTTTTGGGGGGCTTTAGGTTCAGGAAGAGGAGCCATTTTTTCACTAAGAGGATGGCTGAACCAAGGACCAGGCTGGGAATCTCCATTACTGCAGATTTTGAAAGAATAAGCAAGTGGCACGCTTGCAGGCAGCATTTGGGTAGAACTGGCCCTGCCACGGGACAGACTAATGAAGGAAAGGACCTTCCACAGACCTGTGGTTACATTACGAGCAATACGTTCTTAAATCAGCTCATGCAAAGGAACTTGCATCTAAAACTTGCAAAAAAAAAAAAAAATTGTGCCATACAACCTGCTCTTCTCTTCCTCCGCTGTGTCCTGGGGAAGGCCACCTTGGACATACCACCTTTATTCTCCCGTACAGGGAATTAACCCCTAAATTACAAACTGAAAGATTGTTTGGGGTCAGCAGAGCCTAAGCCTCCTGCGTGATACTATTCAGCAAATTTTTTCACTGCAGAAACATAAATAGAGCCCAGCTTTATTAACCATTAGCCTATAAAGTTAAAAGTAAAACAAAATGCAGGCACACATGATCTATAAATATATTTATGCTGTTGTGAGGAACATTAACCCCAGGCCTCCACAGTATGAAAAACACTCTACCATATAAATAACGTTCATTTGGCAATATTGGTGCAGGGACAGGGGGATTGGGTTGTTTGTTTGCTGTTTTGTGTTTTTTTTTTTGCTTTAGGGCTGGCAGGGGCTCTAGGCAAGCCCCACTTTGCAGAGGCACTGGCCCTGCTCCAGCCATGGCTTCCCTGGCAGGCAGCTGCCAAAGAGCTTGCCGTGAGCGTGATTCATCATCACCCAAAGGTGCTTGAACACACCTTCTGCTTCTCCTGCTCCAGAACAGGTGGAGTGAGATTTTCAAGTGATGGAAGAGTGACGCTGGCAAAAGTGCTGAGTAACGCTGAAAACCCCCGGAGCGGTGGTGGAGCTGAGTCTCTGGCATCGCTTACCCTGCCTCCTCAGGAAAGCTGCTCTGGATCCACTTTTAACGTGAATAAGTGAAAAGGCATTAAATATCCACGCCCTGGGTGGTTATGTGGTATTTAAAGACCCGCTGATTGATTTAGCTCCCCTTCAGAAGCGAAGCAAGGGCTACTTCAGTGACCCGAGGCCCTGGCAGCTTTGCTCTGCTGGGGGAAGGGGCAGAGGATGGGAAAGGTGCCCACACCTCTGTGACCTCTCTCAGGCAACACTTCTCCCCCAGCACTGGTGCAGGGTGACACCACAGGCTCATTCTGTGGTGGGAGCCATGGGCATGTCCCCTTTACAGGGCAACACAAGCTGGGCAGGTCAGACCATGACCTCTCAATCTCCTGCAGCTTGTAGCCTTTCATCCCCTCTGGAGTCACAGCTCAGGTGACTGTCCAGGCAAAGTGAAAGTGGGCACGCCTGCACCACAGTCCTACAAAAGCTTTGGGAATTGCCAGCCACTGTGCCAGGGGAAAGCACAGGCCAGAGAGAGGAAGGAGGCCAATTAAAAAGCCAGGCTGTGCCTCCGTGTTGCTCAGGGCTAACTGAACAGATGATGGCATCGCTGGAAGCTGCATTTGCTTTTAATTGTCCTCGTTCCACTGAATAACTAATTCTCTCCTCCTCCCACACGACAGAAAAAAAAAAAAAAAAAAAAAAAAAGGCATGGGATTTTTGGAAAGGATGAGTTGACTCAATTCCTTTCATCCAGCACATGACAGCAAGCTGCAGTTTTTAGCTTTGCATCCAGGCAAGTTTAGAATATCACTGCATGCGTTTGTTTTGTTTCAAATCTTCTGGGATCAGCTAAAAATATTATTGTGGAGAGATGTAGATATGGAAGCACTAAAGCCTTCGTGTTCATCCAGCTCCTGAATTACAGCCAGCCAAAGGGAATAACACAGGTAGGTCCCTTTTGTTAGATGGTTATATTAAAAAATGATTTGACAAGTGTCAGAGGGCTGGGAAGTGGGAGGTGCTGGCAATCTGAGCATGATCCAGGGAAAGAAGTGTATCCCTTCAACCCAGAGACAGGCTTACCTCGTCCTTCATGAGCTGCTGCCCAGGGAAGCCCTTGCTTTCTCCTTATCCTTGACCAGTTTGCGTTTCCAGCCTTTTCCAGGACAGACTGAACGGAAACCCTATCCAGGCTGAAGACTAGATGACCAAAAAACTCTCAAAACACATTTTGTGGGGCCTGAGTGCAGACAACATGGTTCAGTGCATAAAAAGTCACATATTTCAATAGAATCAGTTAAGGAAAAAGGCATAACCACACCAAACATGACAGAAGCTTTCAGATAAGACATTTGCAGAGAAAAGTGCACTTAATTTTTTGGGGGGGTGGGGGTGGAAAGGGGATGTTTTGAAGCAGAAAAAAATATAAGGGCCAAAAGAATGCAATATAAACAAGGAGACAGTTAATCTTGGGACTTGGAGGTAAAGAAAAATACACCTAAGGAAACTTTTCCCACTGAATGATTTAACTGTATACTGCACTTAGATCTACTGTCTGACAATGTGAATTTCCTCCCTCCTCTCTCTGCGATGTTCTCGCTTCGTGTGGTGCTCCCGGGGACTCCTCAGGAGTCTGGTGTGCACTCTGCAAGGGCTGTAGAGGGGAAGCCTTTTCATGAGACCTTTCCACTACAACAAGGAAAACCAGACAAATCCTGGCGTGAATTCTAACTCCGAAGGACTCCACTCTCACTGTATTTCTGAAAAGCAGCAGATCTCCAGTACCGATCTCAGTACAGGACCGGTATTACATACACAGACAAGGTAGAGGAAGGAAACTGGAGCACATTCATAATTTACTCTTGCCTCAGAGGTGTTCAGTGACACTAAATCAGCAAGGTATTCAAAATAAAAACATCACAGTATTCCAGGCATTGCCAAATTACAAAGGAGTTGCCTCCAACAGCAGGAAAGTCCTTCTGGAGTTGATCATTTGCACCCCTGCGAGGTACCTCAGCCCCTGCACGGCAGCGACGGCAGAACCCAGGACCTGCCGGTGCCTTTGTTGCTGCCACAAACACATCCCCACCGGCAGAGCCAGGCAAACAGCACAGGCCAGCAAACAGGGTGGCTTTGGTGCTGGTTCCCATTCCCTCCTGCCAGCCCTGCAAGAGGGGCAGTAGGACAAGGATGAAGAACTGGGCACGACAGCAGCAAAATCAAGAGTGGCAGGGAGTGGGCAGGAAGCTCCTGACTGCCAGAGCTGGCACTTTGCCTCTGGTTACTCATCCTCCCTCGAGCTCAGCCTTGGGAAGCACAGCCCCAGGCGACGCCTTACCTGATCCCACACAGGCTTGTGCCAGGCAAGGTGAACAGGACCTGTTTCCGCAGCCCCCTGCTCCTTGTGGCTGCATAATGGAGTGTATCTGCCAAGGATGGAAGGCAGGAGGGTGGGCAGCAGCTCACAGGGGGTCCAAGGCAGGAGTATGAAGATTCAGGCACTTGGGGCTTACAGCTAATGCCATTCCCTAACGCTGCACCGATGCCCAGGCATGTCCAAAGCCGCTGGTCCTGCTGCAAGCTGTGTTTGGGATCACTGCTCTCACAGAGCCACCTTAGGCTAGAGGGAGTAACAGCCCATTTTTTCTGCTCTTCAAATCTGCCCCCTTTTTGTATTCAGGACAGGAGATGGGACCAGAACAGACCGACCACCAGGAACACCCAGCACAGCTGAAGGAAGGAGGCGGCTGTTCCTTGTGCACCCCACGGTGTTTCCCCGGCTCAGCTTCTGTCACCAGCTACGTTACCATGGGATACTGCTCCCAACAGCACAGCGATGGAGTGCTGTTCTCTGTGAGAAAACAGGGTCCTCTGCTCCTGCTGCTGCCCTGGAAGCAGCACCTGGAAGGGGCAAGGTCTGCTGCTGCCCCTGCAGGGGCCACACTTGCCGAAGAGGCCCTGACCCACGTCACGGGAACCATTGCAGCTCCTGCAGAGATGCTTTTCCAGATCTTCTTCACAGGATGAACAACGGCACTTGTTTGAGCCATCTCCTGCAGCCACAAAGGAGCCTTAGAAACTGCATTTCTAGGATGATCACAGCCCTCGGTTAAAGCCAAGTGCTACAATTAAAAATAGACGAGCTTTGCCAGCGTTTTTACAGAAAAGGGATGAGCCAAGACTAGAACCAGGAAATGGGGTCTAATCCAACAGCACCCAGGCCTAATCCAGGCTGAAAGACAGCATGCAAGTAGTTGTAGTCATGATGATAGATTTATATTGCAAAACTGGAAGTGTATTTTTAGAATGGAGCCTGGAAAGTGTCACTTCAGAAGGAGATCAAGCCCGGCATGGCAGGATCATTATGAGATTTGCAGAGCACCTTCAAACATGGGAGTCTCCTGAGGTGACTTGATCCTGGTGTCAAACCTTCCAGGAGACCAGGCTCGTTCTTGCAGGTGTAACAGGCCTAGCACCGATGGGATTAGACCACCTCATCCACAGCCTGCACCACACAGCTCAGAGCCACACCAGGTGCACGTGGGACTGCTCCAACCTGATGGCTGGGTCGGCCAAGGAACTGGAGTGCTTTGTTAGTGCCAGGCTGCCCACCCAGGGAAAAGCCCCCAGGAACCTCCCCATCAGCTCCTGCCCTGCTGCCAGCCAACACACCGAGCTGCCCCACTGCTGTTTTGGGGGGAAAAAAGAACACCAAAAACCCCAAAACAACAAAAAGGCTTTGTTAACCAGCTGCTATGCCAAGCTGCTGCCTTCCACCACTGTTAAATCCGTGCAATTTCCTACAGCTGAAGAGCAAATTAAGTTAATTAAATCACATCTCACTGTGCAGGACAGAGCAGCCATGCACAAACCAGCTGCAGAACACTGGCTGCTGATTTCCCAGAAGCACTTCTGCAGGACTTCAACAAACTTTGAGGCTAGAGAAGCACCTACACCTAACCTCATTTTCACATGCATTCCCTCGTCAGTTCCTCCTAACGGCAGTGCTGTCCCAGGGAACAGTCCTGTCCCATCTGCTGGTTGTATCACCAATGCTCCTGCCAGCTGAGCAAACCTTTAAAACCAGGTAAAGGCCACAGATCCCACCTGGGGCTGGTTTTTGCAGGTGCAAGGGGCTGATGGAGGCTGTCACAAGTTGAGCTGTGTTTGTCTCAAAGCCAGCATGGTGCCGCCTCCTGCACCTCGCCCAGCTCCAAAATTTGTTCAGAAGCAATGGCCTTGAAGTTGAGAGTGCTTCAGTCAGCTGGTTGAGTCAAAGGGATCATTTTACTTCTACTCTGATATTAATTTTACCATTTACAGAAGACTATTGTTCCAAAAAAGAACAGAAGCCTGAGGGACCTCAAACGGGGAGTCCCAGTCAGAGCTGCTGCAGTTAGCGATGGAACTTGGCTCCTCAAACTACTCAACCACTGCTATCCTGCTTTTGACAGTGGGATCTTCCCGTCTTAACCATTGGAATGCCTATGTTCTGCCCTTTTAAAAATGGGATTAACAAACCCAGCTTGGGTCAAGAGAAGTATGCAACAGGCAGAGAGCGTGGGGCAGACTGTGAAGACTGGTCTTAGCCTAATACTCCCCAGAGACACAGCAAGTTGTGCTCTAACATCTTCATATGGGGAGTCTTTTTTTGGGGAGGGAAGGGTGGGGTAGGAAAGTACAGTGAAAGCACAATGTATCATCTTAAAGGGGGTAGAGGTTTAAGGATGGCTGCATGTTGGGCATGGACCTCTCTTCTTCCCCTCTGCAGTCCAGTGTGCCTGTACCCAACAGCACCGCTGGCTCCACACCAGCCTCCAGCTGTGCCTCCAACACAGGGTGAGTACATCGCTTTCCATCCTCCTCCTACCATCCCCTGCTCAGTCTGTGCCCACAGTTCAGCTGCATGTTACTCACACTGCTCTGTAGCTTTCATCATGTCCTTTTCTGACTTTTCATGTTCCCATAGTCAACAAGATCAGGAAGTGTCAACCAGATTTTGTGGAAGATGCAATCAAGAGCTCTTATATTTTAGAAGAGCCCAGACTTTCAGTTCAGGTTTTGCTCACATTTCGGTATTTGTAACTTACTCAGGGAAGAGATCATTTAACTGTGTCTTTTAAGCAACACTCTCACCTTTGTTAACACACAGCTAAATATAAAACACGTTAAGGGGTCACATCTGACAGGAACCATTCAAAGCCATGACGGGGAAAATGTGCAAAATCTTTACAGCTGCTGCTTCTCTGTGCTTTTAAACCCACATGCACAGAACAGACACCTCAAGTGACAAAAGAAGGGCCATCCCCATCTCTTCGAAACAAAGCCACAGACAATCCCAGATTTCTATTTTTGAAAAGTGTTTACTCACGTAGTTTGAATAAATTAATTCGCAAATAAAAATTAAAACTACAGTATACTATAGTTTGAATAAGATGATTAGAACAACTACAATACAGGGATTTCTTGCTGCATAAGTTTCATTACTTAATGCATATAATCTGGAAAATGTCAAAATCAGTTATATTTCTATGGAAAGGGAGTAACAGCAGTTACTTGTACATGACAGCTAACTGAACTTATACTACAGGTTTCCTGACACATGCATTTCCTGAGTGAACCAAACAATATATATAATTTCTTTTTAAAAATGGAGAAATAATTGACAGTCAAAGTAAGTAATTTATGACATCTAAGCAACACAGGTCTCTTTAAACCAAGAAAATTTTAGAACAGCTTCAAAAGAAAAATGAAAGCTATGCTGTAAAGTACAGAAATTTGCTACTGCCAATTAATTATACAACACACATTTTGGGGGGGCGGGGGGAAAGAAAAGTACGAAGCTGGCCGAAAAAGCTCAAATCAATCCTCAAAAGGTCAGGTTGTGTGTTTGCCTTGAAGCACAGTGGGTCAGCAGCAAAGCTGCATGTAGTGCACTGGTCTTTTCTGGTGGATATGGAGGGAATGGAAAGGGAGGGAGGGGAGAGCAGAGAGAGACCAGTTAAGCAGAGCCCACCACAGCATCCCACACCGAGCCCAGCCCAGCCCCAGCTCCCTCCAGCAACATGACCAGCTGCCCAAGGATGCTGACACGTGGGCACTAGGTTCCACCTTTGTTCCACCTATGGCCTCGGTGAGCATTTGCACCTGGTAAAGGCCCCCATGTACCAGTTTGAGGGTGGAAGGCAGAGCATCCACCTGACAAACCCCTCCCAAGCTGGGATGTGGCCAAGTCACAAGCTGCTCCCCACACCTGTGCCCCAGTGCCTCTGCCTCTCCCCTCACCCCCACCCCACACAGCAAGGAACAGAACAAGCCTCATATTTCAGGTCTGTTCATTTTAACATTGGAAAAACCCTCACAAATGTCACTAATGCTAAATAAAGAGAAGTGTTAGCGTGAAGGGAGAAAAAAATCCTTAATCTAGACTAAGTTGCATATTCAAAGAGTCTGGTAAATATTCTCCTCATAACCAGATCTTAAGTACAGTCCTACCAAAAAGACATTTTAAGAAGTCCTTCTCAGCTACCTTTCAACAAGGTTAAAGCACAACTTTATGCCATCATAATTTGCATTAGCTTTGTTTAAAAAGCATTTTAACTATTCTAAGAACTCAGTATTTTAGATTAAAAGATTTTTCTACCATTTTCATCTCACGTTCTTCTCCATCCAGAACTACTCTACACGTCCAACTGCTGGATGTAACACACTATGACCATGCTACTCTCTAAACATTCTACATATGTTCAATAATAAAGATAAATAGAAAAGAGTTAATATACATGTTATATTTTACAATGTTTGCATCCAAGCTGTAAACTAATGTTCTTTGAACTATTTACCCTCCATATACAAAAAGAATGAAACAACTTTCAAACACTTGTGGGCATGTGATTCAAAAACCATTAAACGGAAGGCATCGAAGTTCACTCTTGCAATACTTCCTTCACCTCTTCAGAAGTAGTTATTAACTAAAAAAAGCAGGAGTTGTCCCCCTTCTCCCCCCGATTTCTTCTATTTCCAGACTTTTCTCAACAGAGAGGGATTTAGCTGTTGTAACAAAAAAAACCAAAACAAAATTCTTCATCTTTAATGCAAACCAGCAAAGCCCAGAGAATATGAAAAAACAGTTGGTTTAAAAATCAGAATCGCTTAGCTTATCAGTTTCACTGCAGTCCTTGGTAACACCTGTGCTAGTCAAGAGGTCCTTGGAAAATGAGTCTGATGTAGCCCTGCTCACCAGCCAGCTGATGGGCGCAGAAGGGACAGGCTGCGTGGAAAGTGTGAGTACCGTGAGGGAGAGGGATTTGGGACCAATATGCAGTCGTCTTTTCCGAGCACACGTGCCCGCAGGGGCTGAAGGCGTGAGTTGGAGGTCCGGCATCCACATAAAACCCCGCTTCGCAGCCGAGCCACAGCGGCACGTAGGGGCCGACGGAGCGGCACATGGGGCACTCGCGGTCCTTGCCGTCTCTCTCCTCCTTGTTTCCCCAGTTATGGTAGCCGTGCACGTGGCCACAGTTCAGGTACACCCACGGCTGCTTTTCGTCTACGACGTCTTTCCTCTTCATGCTGGGGAAGGCCAAGGTGTTAAAGCCCACGGGGCACTGGGGCCTGGCCGCGTTGATCTCCTGCCTCAGGGCCTCCAGGTGCTTGACGGTCGGGGTGCGGGACAGCCCCTCGGCCGTGCGCCACAGCAGCGTCGCCCCGCACAGGTCGATCAGGGACCCATCCTGGAGCTGGTTCGTTTCGTTCTCAACCTTGTGGTGGACAGAGACAGAAAGAGAGGTGTCACCTAAGGGTACCTGAAGAGGAACGCCAAGCACTTCCATAATACAAATCCGCCCGGAAGGTCCAGACGAAGTTTCGAGCAGTTCCTGGCTGTCTGTGTAAGATGCCCATGGAGAGCCGAGTATCAGCTTTTCTCTCCCCTCCTTTTTTTTTTTTTGAAAAAACCCCCACCCCAACATCTTAAGAAATCAATGTTGGCACTAAAATAGACTACATTAAGTCCTTAAAAGCTCCTCTCCAATCTTAACTTCTCCCAACCCCATCCCTACCTCAAGCACTCCCAACTATGCTACCTCAATTGAAGAATGGCACAAGCCTTCTCTAGTGCTCCATCATGTATTTTAGACTGTTTTCTTCAAACACACCTTCACACATGGCCTTCCCCTCCTCCAGAAAGTCAACGGTTAGCACTCCAAGCTAAATACTTCACTGAAAGTGTTCAGTGTAGCATTTCTTTTTGCTGAGAGATCCACAAACCAATTATCTCCTGAAAACATCACCAAAGCTTTGTAAACAAGAGGAAGGGGAAAACTCAAAATGCAAAGGTGGGAATTAATATCCAGTAAGATTACAATTATTCTTTATCATTCTATAAAAAAGGAAAAGTGGGAAAACCTTCAAAGCATAAACTCAAGAGGGAGAATCAGAAAAATAGTCTTTAAAATGTACACAGGACTAGGACAGTTTGCAGAATTGCATAGTAGACTGGCAACTCAATTTAGAAGACCAGTCCAGATGTGCAATTAAGTGATAGTTTGCAGATAAACTCAGTCATTCAGGTTGAGCAAGACACCTTTGTGCATGAAGACACACAGAAGTCAGTGTAATTAGCCGCAGAGGTGACAACTACACTGAATTACAGCAGATTCCAGCTCTGTGCCCAAACTTTACCACTTATGGCTCTATCCATGTTGAACAGGTTGCACAAAACACTGGTCACTACTCTCACCATTTTTCCCCTCTGCTGAGCTGATCTGGTTTCACGGAGGCTGAACACGTTCCCACACACAGAGATCTCTCTCCACACCCCTGGCTTGGAGTCCTCTGTGAATCCATTACGAGGATGCATAACAAGAACTCCATTTGTTGTTAGTCCATCCATTTGCCCATCTGATGTCTTCCACTTCGCAGCTTTCTCCTGGAACAAATTACATCAGTGATAACTTTGTCTGAAGCAGAGCTATGGATTAATTTTAAAATAAGCCTGAACTGAACTTTTAGGGCAGAAAAAAAAAGTTTCCTTACCCCAAGAAAAATGTTTTTTGAGGAGTCAAATCCTGCAGCGTATATTCTTGCTGTGAAAGGAGGGTTACGTTCACATATGATCCTGCAGGCAAACCTTGATATAGTGCTCTGCACAGATTGTGTATCTGAATTACTCTGACTTCCAGGAACTGTATCTGTTACTACAAAGTCTATAGGGCTCTCTGTTGACCGACCAATCTGGAAAGAGATTTTTTAAAAAAAAAGAGGTCAGAAGTTTGTCTTTGGGTCTGGGAATATTGAAATTCGAAGCACTTGTGATAATATAAAAATCATGATGTTACAGTTTAAAGCATTCCCCTCCACCCATCTAAAGCCTAATTTGAATTAATGAATTATTCTGCCTTCACGTGATCACAGTATGGCCAACTAAAGGAAGGGGAAGTAACATGATGTAATTAAGTCAGTTCTGAGGTGACTTCCCACTGAAGGCCTTCTCATCAGGGAGGTTACACTCAGGTCAGGTGGACGAGCTGCAGCAGCACCAAAACAGCCAGGAAACAGCAGTTAGAGGGAAGAAAAGTGGCATTCAGTCCCTCTGCATGCCTGCAATATTCTGAACAATGCCAGACTAGATGTAGAGGTGTAGATGTAGGAAAATTAGATAATGTGAGCTGTCTCTTCAGCTCTGGTGGGGCACTGAGAAGTAGCAAGCCTTTTGTGAAAGACCAGGTACAAGGTGCTTGTGGCAGAGAGGGGCTACAAGAGCACTCACAGAACACAAGAATTCAACATCTGACTACAATCAGACTTTTCTGGAAGCTGGCTTCTTTTCAGAGAGTTTTGCAGTCCCACACAACTGTACCGAGTTTGACAGAACTGCATGGGTATCGCTGCTTTTCCAGCCAACTCACCCTCTCCTTTCCTTTACAAAGTAAGAAGAGAAGTAATTTCTCCCTCCCAAACATTCACATAGCAGGGTTTAAAGCTCTTACACACTACTACTCACTCACTGCCAGAGCTCTCAGGCTCCTTGAAAACGGCTGGTTATATCAAGACTGATTAACTGGTGAGCAGGACAACCCAAAAGCTTGATGTGCTTTTTTTGGTGAAGGCTGGAGAGAGCTTTCATGAGACTAAAACTGCTTTGGTCAGAACGTATTTTTCTATTGCTTCTTAGGCAGGATAACCCATCAGTACACAGGGATTGCCAGGGGCAATTTCAGAGCAGCACGCATGCCACAGCATGCCTGGAGAGAGAACACTCACACAAACAATAGCTTATGCTGCAGTGAGTTCATTACAGTCCCTTTCGCTCTGTTGTAAGCGTTTGCAGTTGCAGAGCAGCTTCCTCCACCACACTTCCCAGCACCTCCCACCTCCTTGGATCTTGCAGTGGCGTCACAGCTAAATGCTGTGACAGCAAAACTCCTTGCCATAAATTAGTGACAACAACAAGGGGGGGGTGGAGGGAACCAATGCAAGATCAGTTTGGAAATTAGAAAGAACAAAGCATACATTAAAAAAAAAAGAGAAACCAAAACAAAACCCTTCCTTTTGAGAAAAACAGGAAACAACTGTAAGCGATGTGAGTGCACACCACAGCTGCAAATGTGTTTGTGGTCCCCTCTCAGACACACAGGAACTGCAGCGAAGTTGCTCTGAACTGCCAGTGTCAGCACTGAGGCTCCTCTCTCCACACCTCTCAGCACTTTAGACATTCCTGGGTTTGCTCAAAGAAGTTCAGGGTATTTTCATATTAATTGTGCCAGAAGCTGTGTGTATTTCTTTTACCCTGTCTCCAACTGGCTGATCCCAAATCCCTTTGTAAATTCCAGAAGCAAAGTTCCAAGTGCTTAAAGAGAACTGTGCACTTTATTCTTCATTTAGCAGAGAGGGACTAGGAAACAGGTTACAGGACTTGCCAACTAGCAAAGGCAAAACCATAATCCTGTGCATGAGCCACAACCTGCCCCCCCCCCCCAGCTTTCACCTTTGCCCAAGTGTAAGGGGAATGCACAGACACAGCCTTGCTCGTGGGATGGCCTGGGGAACAAACAGAATTAAATTGTTCTGAAGAGTAAAATGTAGAAACTCGACACATGCAAACTTTTGGGTCTGAGGGGAAAAAAGCCTGCAGAGAGGATGCCTTTTTAGAAGCCACCAAGAGTGAGAATACATTTACATGTTTACTTCACATACCTGGAACATATCTGTGTTGCTGTCATGTGTATATTCAACTACTACTGTCTGGGCCCGAGACAAAGTGTAAGATATGCTGTGTTGGTCCTTATTACTTATTGCCTACGGAAAAATGCCAAATATTATTGAACCAGTGCACAATAACTCTTCAATATACAGCAAAGTAGACTATATGTATCTATATATCGATAAAATCAGGCTCCTGTTCTGCTAATTATTGTAGATGGTTGTTAGTAACACACCTGTAGTTAAAATTCACAAAACCCTGTCCTGGCCACTAAGAAAAAGCTGCAGGATTGATTCAGCAACAGACCAAACTGGTCTCTTCACCACATGCTGCAACATAACACACGTAACCAGGGCATATTATTAGTCATGTTTTGTGTTAAGGCAACGCTGGCCTTAAAACAAAAGAACAAAACAACCAAAATGCAAAGGCTAAAACTGAATGTAACGCCTTCACGGCCATCTCAGCCTCAACCTGTCCAACAGCAAAGTGAGGACTACAAACGCAGGGACTTCATACTAAAAACAGGACCCAAATTCATACTAAAATCAGTGATGACTGATAATACACATAGACAAAAAAAGTGGTGGTAAATAGGGTAAAATGGAGAAACTCGGCACAGGCTGCAGAAATTGTAGCAAAGTAATCTAGGTTTCAGTTTGTTAGTCTGGATGTTCATTCTGCAAGTCCCTGGTAGGAACTGAGCAAAGACTATCCAGAAGTGCATCTAAACAGCACTTAACTTGAAGACCATAAAGAACTTGCAAAAATAAGTGTTCTTTTCACAGATCTCCTGTGAATGTAAGTCTACTACAAGAACTTGGGTTAGAAAAATGCTTTTGATTTCCGAAAACTTCATGGCAATTTCCTGAATTCAGGGATCAATATTTTTAAGTATCAAAGTATTCAGGGAGTCAAACGCTCAACACTACAGTATTTGTTCAAGGGCCTGATCTTGTCACTGCCAATTTCTAAGCAACCACTAAACCTCCTCAAATTTCACTGTTTTAGTAGAAATGCTCCATTAGTTTTTGAACATAATTGCATGCACACTTGAATAGCCACAATACAGAAATATTTCACGGTTAATACCTTAGCTAAAATGAAGTTTTGACATGAAATACAATTCAACTTCAGGACCTAAGCCCCTCCTTTACTGTTTCTTTACTGCTACTGATCATAACCTCTATGAACCACGTCCTGCAAAACCCACCTGGCCCCATCCCTGGGGAACTCCTATCCATTGTATGGAGCAGCAAATGCACATGGAGCTTTGGCAAAGAATCATTTAAAATTCAGCTTTAGTGAAGCAAAGTTAGTCCTAAAGCATGAGTGAGTGCAAAAACACACAGTCTAGAACAGATGTCTGTAGTGAGTTTGGAAGGAAAACAAAATTCAAAGTTTTACATGACCAGTCTGTGTCCGGAACATTCATGTTTCAAAACCATTTTTCTTACTGGCCACAGCAAGGACTAGGCACCAAATCTGCCTTGCTGAACTGTTCCTTGCTAACCCTGACAGGTACCAAAAAACCCTTGGATAAATATGAACCATTCTTTTCACAGCCAGAACTTTTTACACTGTTTCACAACAGCCCTGACTTGATGGAGCTCTTTATTTCAGCACTAGGAGAAATCAGACTTAACTCGAGAAATGGAGCTTACCTTTGCTGCTTGAGGGGTACAGGCAATGTGCACAGTGCTAGGTTTCACCCCATTTGCCTTGGGCCTTTTAAATAAAGCAAACCTACTTTTTCTTCTTCCTCTATCTCCGTTTGGGAGAGACCCATTGTACCTATCAAAAAGCACAGAACAAGAACAGAGTCCATCTTCCTGTATTGCTTAGCTCCTCACGAGATACAGGCCCACAGGACCTTTCATTCTAAGCACAAAGTATCCTTAATTAGCACGGTGTTACTAATCACAGATTTTTAATTAATCACATTTAAATCCAAGAATCGACGAATGCGATATTGAGACGTGCCCACAGAATCACAGCACAGACACACAAAGCTTGCAGGGCTTTATCTCTCAATGGTGTGTTCATGTTGTAAATGAAACATACTAAATATTCACCAACCCTGGTGGAGAGACAGTATTTGAGAGAATTTTGATAGAAATAAACCCCTAAGAAATAGATACATTGGAGTCTTGGAGGACAGTGTAATGCAGGAGAAAACCCTCAGACTTTCACACTCAAGCACTTACCCTAATACAATCAATTCACCATATTTGACTGGTGCTTTTGATGGATGATTTTCTTGATCAGGAGAAAACATGAGCTTAGCTAATGACTTCTTCTCAAATTTCAGGTCTCTGATCAAGAGTTGTGGCACACTTTTTTCATTATTTCCTGGAAAAAACAAAAACAAAGTTAAGTGTAAGAGAAAGTACTCAAATCCATCAATTACATGAACTTGCACACCTATCTGGTACAGTAGATACAATATTTTGTGTTTTCCATATTTTGGTTTAGGCTGAAATAATTTTTAAAAAACATTTATATAAACCCACATGAATTAAGGTTGAATTGCCTTGAAGAACTAGCAGGTCACAAAAAAGTGCACTCAGATAATTGCACTATGGCCTTGAAATATCCACACTGCTTTTCCTTCATGCTAGTTTTTAGATTAACTGGTACATAGCTTCATTTAGTATATTTTGTTCAGCTATTAAGAAGTAGAGCCAGATAAGCATTAAATTTAAAGGAAAAAAATACAAAGCAAGATTAGTCCATGAGCTAGAGAGGTAGAAGCTTTCATAGAAAGTATCTGATTCAGAGCTTTCCAAGAAGTTTCGGGATCTGCAGATGGAAGGAAGTTGTTTGACAATTTGATACTGAGTGTACCATACAAGTGTAGGGTGTGCAACGTGATCTCTCATGTTTAACCAGAGAGAAGTCATATAAACATCTGCTTGAAG
This sequence comes from Pseudotriccus pelzelni, assembly GCA_035584735.1. Lineage (NCBI taxonomy): Eukaryota > Metazoa > Chordata > Aves > Passeriformes > Tyrannidae > Pseudotriccus > Pseudotriccus pelzelni. The sequence continues at coordinate 15,230,827 of JAWMRA010000113.1, forward strand.
GAAATTTCCTGAGGGAATTCCGTATAGTTCTTAATGAAAACACTCTTGAAGTGCATTTTTTTCCTCAGACTTCTGCTTTGAGGAACAGTTCATACTATTATATTTTACAGCTTCTCATTAGGAGCATTTCCAGACATTCCTGACCTATCCAGCCCATCTCTGACCTTCCTCTAGAGAAAGCCTGAGCACTTGGTCGATAAAGAATAAAGCTGATGCCAGCCTGTTTGAAGCTTTAATAGAAAAAAGAACATTCCCTTCCTTCCAGGTAAGTTTTCACACCAACTCAAAAGGCTACTCATCTTTTTGACTACTGATGGTTAACATCCTGCCTTCCGTGCAAATATACTTTTTGACACACACGGCACTTCCTGAATCCTGTCATCAACTTTGATCACAACTACAGCGCTGTATCTCCATTTTCTTCTACTTTAACTAGACCATAGTTATTGGCAAAAAAACACCATCATGCAGATTCTATCTACCACCATCTTACGTTGTACGAACAGAAAAAAGGACGTGGCAGCACTTGACATCTTGCTTATATTTGTTCAGAAGCTGATGCAAAGATCCCATTACTGACCTTATCTCTACACCCTCTCCCAGTCCTCTTTGCTCCCTCACTGAGAAGCTTGGCCTTCAACATACCAACTTCTTATCCGGCATGGACATACTGATTGCCACCTGCAATCCTCTCACAGTGCTCCCTAAGAACTGTTTGCTCCTTTGTGCTATTCCACATACCTGTGAGGGCTTCACACAAATCCAAAGACATCTCGCTGTTCTACAGATGTTTGCTGCGATGCCTGCAGAACACAACCAGGAGGCTTCCTCCTTTAATTTCTCATTACTTTCCAAATCCTCCCTCCTTTGTTTTCAAGCGTGAGTACTGTAGATTTCGTAGTGCTTGACACGAGTTAACTGCAGACTGTCTCTGTGGTAGCAAGTGTGTAACATTATCACAACTGCATCCTGACCCACTGCCGTACGTGCAAGTGCACTGCAATAAACCCGACTGGCACAACGCTCCTGGGAAGTGTCCGTGTCCCATCTACACAACACTTACACCAACACATTTTTGTTGCGTAGGAAACGCTGTGCATTTTCACCGGGCAGCTGTCCTGGTTCAAGCCTTTGGGACCCATCACTCTGCTGGTGCTGAAGGTGCCTTATACTGATCCAAAAGTCCCCATCTGTCCCACAGGAATAGCAGCAGCAGCAGCAGCACAGGAGGGAGGGAGCAAAGCAGCAGAGTTTGCTCCAAAGCATTTCTAGATTGCTGATCCGAGTTTAGCAGTAACTCCAGTGGGATTGTGAGAGTACTTTAGGTTCTGCATTTAAAATTCTAAGATAGAGAATTTAAAGCAAACTTATCATATGAAAATGAGACTTTAAGCCTTTATCATTCCAGTAGACACAACATACTGAAGTGGGGACTGCCCCATGGATAAGAGGAGCGCCACAACATTAACTGTTCACAGTTTTCATGTTCATGTCTTCTAGAGTCTTCTTGCCCCCTGACATCACACCCCACCTTAGAGCACCACATCAGCAACTCTCTGAAACCACGTGCCTACAAAGACACCTCAGGGCTGGTTTACTGGCATTAATACTGAACTATATTGATCTTAGTGTTCAATAGTGCTCTCAGTTCCTTAGCCACATCTCCTATCTGAAGTATTTCTACTTAAGAAGTGAGGATAAATCTTCATGCTTTATCTGTATATAAAAATAAGCATACATTTTCTATAAAGTATTTTTACTATCAACTTCAGGATTTCTTGTTTCATTTTAAAATCTCACATTATGAGATTTCGCTTGTATGATTATCTTCTTGAAAACAACTCATGTTTTCATCTTCTCCCCACATGATTAACCTATTTTCTACTTGAATATTGGTCTCCTCAGCAGGCTTTCCCCTGCAATTCAGTCTTAAATTAATTTCATCTTGGCCAACAGTTGTCCTTTGCATTGACATTTAAGGACTCACAAGGAACGCTGCTATGAAATCTGGAGGACTGCCTATTAGGAAATAGCACAGGACTAGTAAATACCATGACACAGTAACCAAAGATTTAAATAGTATAACCCCAACATTACAGTGTTTGATAAAGAGTTAAAAATCCTTTCACTCACAGAAGGTGGGAAGGCAAGCATTAAAAATAACTTTAGCTATTAATACAAGAACAGGTTTGGTGTAGCTTCACCTCTTCCTCTGTTCATCCAAGTGAAAGCTAAAAAATACACCTCCCAGTACGAGTCAGCTTCCGAGTCTCATTAAAATAACACTTGGACAGTTAAAGGAGACTCTGAAGAGTTACCTCAGCAAATGACCAGTAACCTCCTCTTAAGAGATAACTCAGAAGAAATGATACACAGGATCAACAGGGACATTCTTCAGCAACACAAGAAATGATATAGAAAATCTTGGTATAAGGAAAAGTGTCCAGTGTCTAACACTCAGCTCCTCCTTAAAACATTTTCTTTTGTTTTACACTTAAAGAAATCCAGCCAAGTTTACGTTGCACATATGATGGAAACCCACTTCTTATTAGACTCAAGGAAGGTTCAAGAGTTAGAAATCTGGAGCTATCACTAGAAACACAGCTTGCTCATCCATTTTCAAAAGCCTTGCTTGAATGTTAGAACTTTGATTTTTTTAAAAATACATCTCAGAACCTTTATGAGCTGCACACAGTGCTTTCACAACTACTAACACCCCCAGATTACTTCAACTCAAGCACATACAAAATTCAGCACTCCTTAAAAAAAAAAAAAATCAGCCCAACATACACACTACTTCTCACCTACTGTGATCTGCCTGGTACCCAAAAGGAAACCTCTTCTTGTTCACATAAATAATGAAGATCTTCCCAATGAGATCCTAAGGACTAGCCCAAGGGAAATTTGTTGCCTGCAAATAAAACTCAAGTGTTGTCCCACTAGAGATGAGTCTAATCTAGCCAATAGATAACATTTCCACTTCTGAAACAGAAGAGGCTTATGGATCATTTATATCTGAGTAAAGAACTTATAGGAAGCAAAGCTTTTGAGTTGAGAGGAAGGATCTACTAATATATATAATGGGTCTTCTCTTGTAGTATAACCTGGTCAGTTTTTATTCCTAGAATACTGCAAGGGACTTCCTCAAAGTGTTAGGAAAGGCTAATTAAATACATTAAAAAGACAACTTGGCCCTGAAGTGAAACTAAGGAACCAACTGCTTGAACAAAACACATGCAAGTTACAATTTTGCTTTTTGCAGCAGCATTTCCAGGCATCAGTGGAAGATGCTTCAATGGAGCAGGCTCAGAACAACAAACTGCTCTAAACTCCTCCAAACACTTTCAAATGCTGATGAGGATCAAGGTGTCAATCTCATCCAATGTTCTTCCAAAATCATAGAACTGGCAGCAGCAAACTTTGCACATCAAGACCTCTGCTTCTGCCAAAGAGAAGAGGCCAAAGCCTGAAAACCCCTACCTGTGCACAGTCCTGTATTACAGACTGGAAAAGATTTTCTGAGTAATGCAACTTGCACGGTTAAGAGTCGAGCACAACTGTTTGCAGTTAGCACAAAACCATACTGGGTACCAGTTAAAATCCTTCAGTTTCAAAAAAACAGGAAACTGGACCAGGGAGAACTCATGAACAAGTAGTACACCTTTTTTATTCTTAACACTGGCTCCTCTGGAGGCAGGAAAAGGCTCAGTGAGGACAACTTGCTCAATACTGTCATGTGAAACTGTTTTGAAAGACTGGAAAGAGATAACAACTAAGCTGAGAAAGTATTTGTTTGAGGAATGCAAATCTAGTTTCTTACAAGCCTTCCTGTTCTCCAGTACTCACTGAAGTCACAGAAGGCAAAGACAGAAGAAACCAAGCCACAGATTTCTGACTACATTCAAGTAGAAGGAAAAACCCTATAATCCCAGTCTCTCCTGTCTCATGCAAGTCCTACTCTAAACCCAGACTATGCCCTGGAGAGACCTCACAAAACATGCTTCGGAGTACGTGAGTTTAAGAGCCCACTTTCACTGAACACATCATTTTCAGTGGGGGACAGACTGAATTTGGGTTGGGTTTGGACTGTCAGCTTTAGCTTACCAGCCATCCTCAACCACTCAGCTGCCTTTTCTGATCACGAGACTCACACATGACTGGGCTTTGGTGGCTTCCACAGCAAGTCTTCAGGTCTTGTTTGCAGTAAGGCAGAGCACCTTGTGAATCAGTTTGCTGTTTAGCAGACCAAGGACAGCTTTTGGAATTGCAGCAGGAACAGCAGCATATTAATGGTTAAAATGGGGCAGGGGGAGGGGAGAACATAAATTCAATGAGCCCAAGCAGAGATTCATTAAACACTCGGCTGTGAGCTAAAAATACTAGAATAAAAGTCTCTTTGTAATAAATTACCGTCATTTTCTAAACACAGAGCCAGCATTATAGGCTGCTAGCAACTGTAGCTAGTGCCAGAGTAGCCCTTTTCTAAAATACTGCATAAAAAAACCACTTTCACAGTATAGAAAGAAGTCCTCTGTCAGTGAGTGTATTAAAATAAAAATATGCTGATTCAGATGCAGAAACGGGAATTTTCCCCTCCATTTTTCTAATATTATCTTCTTTATGTTCTATAGCTACACATTTTGAAGTCTGGATTATTTTGGCTTTTAGAAATAAAGCACAAGGCATCTTGACTATTACTGTTTTTATCTTTATACAATTTGCTATTTGCTGTTCTTCATTTACTATTCTTGCAATTCTCACATCCAGCTCTTCCCTCAGCAATTCCGTGTTCAATCGGGGGGGATAGAGATGAAATAGAATCTGGTCCTTTTGGCAAGTACTCAGTGGCAGAATAAAAGGCAACAAGCAAGCTACAACCCAGAAAATCCTGACTGGGGGGAGAGAGGGGAGGGGGAAACAATTCAGAGAGGCTGTGAGATCTCCATCCTTGGAGATCAACCTCAGCTGCATCTGGCCCTGAACAGCCTGATCTAAAGCAGTCCAGTCCCACTCTGAGTCAGAAGACAGAACCAGACAACCTCCCAACCTAAATTATTCTAGGAATACAGTTAATTTTAGGAAGTCCAACACAGTTCTATCAAGCAACTGAAATATGCACTTTAGGTGCACTTTTGATCAGTTAGACATAAATTATGAGCAACTCCATTACCCATGAAACACAGTTTTATCCTTATCCCCCCCGAGATTTACCAAACCCAAAAGTAATTCCCAGCAGACTGACTTCTTGTTTGAGTTCCCATCAAGTCCAGGTTCCCAGGTTTCACAAACAATATCAGTGTTGTTACTGATTTCCACTGGTGTGAGCAACAACAATTCAGCTCCTTGCATCACTATGTTTCTGAAAGCTGAGACAAAGGTTGAGAAATCACTTTCTTCTATGAGCTGGTTAAATCACCACCGGAAAGTTATTCCCCTTTTACTGTTTTTCCTGTTAATCTTTTTGTAAACTTGTATTGAAATAATTTTTACTAAAGTAAACACACGCCCTTTCACCTGGTGATCATCAACCACAGTTTTTACACTTCTTCCAGTTTCCAGTTAAAAACAAACTCATGTTTCCTTCAGACTGCAAGTCCTGCAATTTTAAGATCAGCAAGTTTTATGCTCCACTTTTGGGATTAGCCAGTTTCTGTCTACAACTCACATCCTTCACTGGAGGGTATAGTGATACAGCTGTTGGGGTGCCCAACCCCACCTCCCCCCCAACAATAAGCCCTGGCAGTTTGGAAAAATCAGTCCAGCCTTCTGCTTCCATCTGGCTCGTTATTTCCTTAGTCTACACCGTACACCTTTTCTTTTATAACTCAGAATAAGCTTAGCCATCCACTATACACACAATAGTGTCTTATGATATGAAAGCATCAAAAAATAAGACAAGGCCGAGCTCTGAAATGAGCAAGGAGCCTCTCCTGGCACAGGACACCAAACATAAACCAATGCAAACTATCTGCTACTGTGCCTTGAGAACATCTGTAAAGTCTCAATAGAGGAGTTTTTCGTTCTCATAAACAGAATGAAAGCATCTTTTTGAACATGGACATCTGCCATTAGCGGGTTGGTCATCCTGGAAACAAGTCATGCAAGAGTCAGAGCACACACACACACAGGCACACAAGAAGGGTCATTGTGTGTAGACACGTTCAAAGGGGCATTAACTTGATACACAAGAGCAAATCTTCTGTTTTGCTCCAAGGCTACAGCTAACTTTTTCCAGGCTAAGAAACAGCAGTTTTGGCCGAATTGGCATCCAGCATCCTGCTTCAAGTGCTGTTCCAGCCTCAGAAGCTAGTCTGAACAGTTGTCAGCAGAACAGTGCTATGAGGACAGGCAACCTTGCTCAATGAACAAGGGAAGTGTTTTAGAACAGGACTTCTATTATAGTCACCTATATGAAAATCTGTACTTTATGATAGTACTCAAAAATAGAATTCCTGTTCAGAAGATGGAAAAAAGCCATCTAAGCACAGGGGGCTGGTTTCAGTCAGACCTCTGCTAACTTCAGTTCTCTTATTCTGAGCCGTCACTGATGAGATGCGAATGTGGTTGGGTGAACTAAACCTGGAAGATTTATGTAACCAATAACGATCCACTCCAACAGACTGACAAAAATCAATTCTGAAAATATTTCCCTGGGAAAAAAAATTCAAAAAAAAAAAAAATCAAAAGAATCCAGCGTTTTTTTCAGTTATGAAAAAGTAACAGCTGATCCTCCCCTGAGGAAACCACGATAGCCTCCTACGGGTTATAAATGATGTAATTCAGACTGCGTGTGGGAAGCCAAAAACATTTGTCTTTTAGCACAAGGTATCTATTTTAAAGCTGTCACCGCAATATTATCTGTATCCTTAATTAGCTGAGAAAGTTCTTCACCAGTTAATCTGCCACATTTCCACGCAGTCTAAGCCCCCTTGCCACCTCTATCCTCCAGATCAGCTTTTGGATGCACTGGTGACAATGCACAGACTCTCACACGGGGCATGGCCCTTCCTCCAGCACTCCCTCTTAGCACGAGGGTCAAATGCTACAACCTGGACTTGCTCCATCAGCTGAACTACCTGTCAAAGTTACCCACAAAAGCTACCTCAGGAGATCAATTTGCAGCTTTCTCCACGAGGTTCTGGCTGCACCTGCACTTGGGCTGTTACTACAGGCTCTGTGTGCTACGTTAAAAAAGGTATCGTTTTGATTTCACTTCACTCAGATTATCAAATGAAGATTATTTGTAATCTGAAGAAGCCATAAAACAATACTACACGGAGCCATGCTGGGAGAACATCACGTGTTCGTCAGCCACAGTACTACCTATCTGTACCTTCAGGGAGTGCCTTGCGAAAGTACAAGCAGGAAAGAAAAAAAAACAACTTTGTTCAATACGGGTACAATGTGGCAAAAGTACAGCTCTCATGCAAAGAACTCTGCAGTTAGAAACCTTTAAAAGTATCCTCTCTACTGCCTTCGGACAAATTATGCAGTGTTACCTTAAAAATAAGCAGTCCCAGCTTTCACTTCAAGTCAGTGACAAAAGCAAAACTTCCTAAGAGTTTAGACCAAAACAGAGTAATCTTATTTTGTAAGAGGGCTGTTACACAAATCAGCTTTGATGAATGAATCCAGGAAGATTCACTGATGCACCTGTACTAGACTATAGGGCTGAGAAGCCTGTGCTTGTAAAAAACCACAATGACTTTCTGTTCTATGTTTCTGAACATTACAGTTTTGCCTTTTATGAGCCTCTGACTTCCTGATGAGGCAGTTCAAGTACCAAAGTATCTGCTAAATAGGTATTTGTATTATACTAAAGCCTTTTCACATAGCACACTATACCATCTTGCAAAAATAGGAGTCACAGTTACATTTAAAGCCTCTTTTTCAGTTTAGACAACACGAATATTTAACAGCTCCATAAGAAATTCCCCTAGCTAACAACGACAGTTTCAAGGCTTTGCACCCTAAAAATTAGAAGCGACTGGTGCTTCCTACGAGCAAACAGCATTTATTACACTGGGCACTTTGAACGCCTCTTCCACTCTGAGGTGGAAGGGCAGCCTGCAGACACACTGCCCGCTCTCACATTTCCTTTCCACCACATCACTGAAAACCACTGCAGCTGAGGAGGCTTTTGAAGAGAGACTGAAACAATGCCACACCGAAAGGGAAAAAGCGATGGCATGCAGAGCACTTACCGGGATCTTTGCGTCCTTTCAGTATTTCTACGCAGCAGAGAAGAAAAAACCCCAACCCCTCGATCTCGTTAAAAACCAGCCGAAATCCACCAACTCCTTTAAACCTCCGGCAACCGCCAGACTGAGTGGCTCTGCTCAGAGAGCTTTTACTTCAGCGGTGGGTAGTGCCTTCTGCCTAAACAGGGGCTGGCTCTGCCTTGCGTAAGCCGGGTAAACACGGCTGTACCGCACAGCATTGGCTGGAGCCAGAGCCGGCATCCTGCTCCCGCTCCATCAGTTCATCTATTCCTCGCCCCGAAAAGGAGAAAAGGAAGCGGAGGGTGTGCTGAGAACAATACTGCGGCCCAATTGCCTGGCAGCTCTGTGGTTGAGGTTCTCAGAGAAACACTGATTTATTTCCTTCGCTTACATAACTGTACCCATACATGCTATACCTTTTCTTTTTCCTTTTTTTTTCTTTTTTTTTTAACCATCATTTATTAGCCCAGCTAGCTTTCCTCACCTCCCACACAAAGAGTAATTTCTTAATACAGTGAAGAGTTATATTAGCAGAAACTCTTCAGGCGTTGCTACCCCGGTTTTCACTAACGCTGTAGAATTGGACACACCACGCACCCGCAGACACCACCTGTGGCCAATGATTCTACAACAGCTCATTCCTGTAGGATGCACGTTTAGAAAGGCAAATCTGCACGTGCCAGACCAGGTTATGAGCTCATTTCTCATTCCACCAACATCGAAATCGCCGCATCGAGCCAGTGGGTGGGATAATTTAAATGTCTGAGCCATAAAGTGGTGATCAAGTTACCACAGCTTCCAAGTCGCCGCCTCTCGCAATCAATCATGCAAATGCTCAAAGGCTGCAAGCGCGATATGACACGGCAGCTTAACCTTTACATCAAGTTTTACATCACAGTTGTAGTGGGCCAAGAAGGTGTACCTGGTTAACCTGGCTCAAGCAATGTATAATACACAGGCTGACATTTCACGTCTCCCAAGTTCTACAAGTGACTGTTGCCTCCTGTTTCTGCTGCTCCCTCCTTGGCTTGCCACCCCAGCTTTCTAAGCACAAATTTATGGACTGATCTGTCAACATTTTTTAAAGTTGGTTTATCCACTCTGTTGTTTTTCAGCTGGATCTCTTCCCTAGTTCAGCTCACAGTAGAGTCACTGGGTAACACATATCTAAGAACTGTCAAACAAGCTTTCTGTTCATAATGCCATAACACAGCATAAGTCACAACTCCACACGTGGCAGCTTCACTGCTGAAAACCAGGTGAATGCACACCTGTTTTGCCTCTCCTCAACCTATACTCCATAGCCAACCTTGCCCTAAGTAATACTGGATGGCTGTCCTCTTACAGGATCTTGTCACCTACCTAAAAAAATTCAGCTGCAGAACACCTTGACACAGGACCTTCTGGATAACAAAACTACACAGAGGCTCAAAGACATGTTTTTTTCTCCTATCATAGATTACTAAGCACAAAGACACCACTTTGCTCCACAGAAGTGACTGAGCCACAGCTGCTGAACACCAAGAAGTGCATGGAGAAATATCAGTGTACAGGTGCTCCCTTGTTTCCAGTCTTCTGGACAGCAAAAAAGTCATGCTACTGAACACTGATCTGAGATGGTATGGTCATTATCACAGCTAGCAGATTACTAGGATGGCAAAGGGCTAAGTGGGAAAAAAAAACCCCAAACAACCAACCCCCCAACTACTTCAACCCAAATAATTTTGCTTATCTGTTTTTGGGTTTCTTCTGTAAACCTGCTATACCAATGCAAGTGAGGGGATAGGGACCTTCTGGATCAATCTCAACAGTAAAGCCAGAGACTCACCAAGTCCCATCTTGAGACTAAAGTTGAGTCCTCCACTCTCCTTCCCAAAAGTCAGTGGCTTCACCCTGCTGGCATATGCACCCAGCTCTTCCACTCGTAACATGAAGATCTTTAAAACAGCACTTTTTACTGGGGTGGAAGAGTCATGCAACCCCACCTCTCCCATCACTTTCAAGTATTTTTTATTTTGTCCTGGCCTATACAAAGCTGACAGCTTTAATACTGTTTTAAGCAGGGCTGAGGGTTTGCTTTTGCAATTTTGTTTTTAAGGAAAAAAAAAAAAAAAGAAAACCACATCAGGACTGCGTTAGTATCACTTAACACACAGATATGGCACCAAGAGTACAAAGGGTGCTCTGTATTCAGGTATTTAACTGCAGAGATAAGTTACATCGGTATGACCACTTCTAGGTTGCATTACCTTTCACACAAGTTGCAACACTTGCACTGTTTCAAACGCATTCATCCTGAAAAGCACAACTTAAAGACTAATTTGTTTCTAGAGCTCCTTTATTTTCTCATTTTACAGGCAGCTGTTCAGAGTTCAGGTTAATAAGCTTGTGGATTACTTTATGCCACCTAAGAAGCTCCAGAGTGAGCAGCTGCAGGTGGATATGCCCCACCCAGCCTCCTCGCAGATAACAATCCTTCTCTCTGTGCCCTACCTGCCTTCTTATTACTGACCCACTGTATTCTGGAGCACAGGCTTCTGCTATGAGGCAACTCCACATAATGTCCTCTTCACAGTTAACCATGCCCCATCCTAACGCAGGGGGTTCTGAGGTTTATTTTGCCCCTAGGCACACTGCTACGTGGCTGCCTCTGGATCTCACCCTACAAAGTTTGAACCACTTCGTTTCCCTGCCTGCGTTTACTCACAGCCATGCTCTAACTCAGCTGTTCCTGTGTCAACACTGTCCCTCACTTCTACTAGGAGGAGGGTTTAATGATTTTCACTCCACACAAGACCCAATGCTCTGCCTTGTGTACTGAAAGCAAATGCCTCCAGCGTGCTGTCGCTAGGCAAGCCATCTCATTCCTCCTGGAGCAGAGATACCATGCCAGACTAAAACAATGCAATCTGTAGCCCAAGATATCACTGCTAATTTCATGAAGTGATGCTGAACTGCAGGGGAGGTTCTTTCCTTGAACTTGTTAAAGAAATAAAGGGCTGTATCGTCATGTTCCTCTATCTGACTCACGAGCAGATGCTGTACAGTTTGATACAATTACGTGATTTCACATGACATTCAACATGAGCTTTGAAGAGGAACACATTTCTAGCTGTTCCAGCTAAAAAGACAAGTCATACTGCTATGGCCTCTGGTGTCCACACTGCCAAGAAGCCTGAATGGCAAGCTCTGCACCCTGGAGTTAACCTCATCAGTGTATTACTGCCAAATTTCAAGGTGGACATTTTAAACAGCTGTTGGTAATTTTACTTAGCAAAACAGGCAGGGAGCGGAATAAAAGCCCCACACAGGATAAGTGCTCAAAATTGCTGTACACAGGGTATATAAGAACTGAGTCTGAAGGAAAGGAAACACTGAGAAAAGGGAGCAAGAATGTGGAAGACCAGTACCTGTAGTGGTCCCAAGGGGGAAGCAGGCTTGTACATTCAATATTGAACGCTGAACATCGACTACACACCACCTTAACTCTTCCCCCCACAAAGTCAGTGGCTGAACTCTGAGCAAAGCCAACAATATCCAAAAAAACCCCAAATATTTCATGTGTTGCAAAGCATTAACACTGTCAAGGGGTTCCCAGAAGCCTAACCCCAGGCACATGAGGAGAGAAGAAAAAAGAGAAGAAGAAAAAAAGGGAAGATTACTGACTTACCAGCCTCATTAATCTTTGATTGTGTTACGTCACATGTAATCTCTGTTCAAGGAGTTCCCATGTTATACAGTTAATAAAAAGTCATACTACAGTGTTTTAAGGAGATTATTGGGGGGGGGGGAGGGCAGGGAGCAGCTTGAAGCCAAGAACATGCTATTTAGAGTATACAATAGAAATGTTAATCAAATAATCTGCAGGAAGAGGAGAAGGGAAGGAAATGACCTAATCCTCTGCACTACTCTGTGGTGGCTTATGGTGAGAAGTAAAAAAAACACTTGAGCAAACAAAGGTCCATTGTTAGAGCTACAGCTCCAGATAAGAACCCTTTTCTGCATCTCAAGTTTCTGTGCCATGAAGGGTAGATGGTACTTCATGAACTCTCCTAGCTGACCACTTAAGGAGGTGGTAGAAGAGGCTAATTAGATTTGCAGGACAGCTGGGTGAAAGATCCAAGTAGAATCCCAAGTTCTTAAGGCACAATAAATGCTCCTTCAAACGGATTTGCCAACTCTAAAATGTCTTTCATCCAACCATGGTGATCCTTGTGCAACTGTGGAACAATCTGTCGCTGAAGCAGGCTACTGACACAGAGGCCAACAAGTCATCATGCTGCAAAGAGGCATTTCCCATAATCACACTTTGCCATCAGACAAACCATAATCACACTTTGCCATTAGACAAACCTAATGAGCATTTCTCATGAAGTTCTGTTCCACCCTTCCATCTTCATGGAAGCCCTTCTTCTCAAGGACAGCCTGTTACAGTCGATCCACATCCCATCCTGCAGACTGCAAAACACAACTGGCCCTCTGTCTTCAGTTTGATCTCTGCTTTAGTAGGCACACATGGCTTTCAGCACCATACCAACTCAGTATTTTCAATTTCCTAGGGGACAGACCTCCATCAGGAGATTTCTGATCCTTGGACTGAGAGCATATTTCATAGTTAACCTTACTAGAAGCTGAAAGAATCTTAGGCAGGAATGAAGGAATACCTTCAGGACAGCAGGACAACTGACTTTCATGTGCTTATGTGTTTTCAAGAGGCTGAGTCAACTCCTTTCCTCATAAGGGGCTTCATGGAATCACAGAGCAATTCAGAAGATCATTTAGCCCAACCTCCTGCTCAGAGCAGGAATTGGCTTACCAGGTATTGAGCTATCATTGCAAGAGACTGGGAGCTTTAAGTGTGAAACGGCCTCTCAAGACACACATTCCCTCTCAAAATAGGAAGGGTGTACTGAATGCTGGAGAACAGCAGATGACAAGCAGACTTGCAGACCAGTCTGGGGTTTTGTCTTTGTTTACAGCCTTCCTATGACTGCTGGATCTAAGGTTTGCTTAAAACAAAAACAATTCCCAAAAACTACTGCACAGAGCTTGCTGTAGCCACACCACAGATTGTTTGGGCTGATTAAACACTTGAAAGGGTGAGATCCACACCATGTTTTAAAACAGCTTCACAAGAGAAATGTGGCCCAATAAGCAGTTCATTAATAAGCAGCAATTGTTGCCTCAGTAAGGCATTTAGGAATTCAGCTGCTCTCAAGATGGTGTTGTGGTTTAACCCCAGCCAGCCACCAAGTGCCATGTGGCCGCTTGCTCACACCTCCCCCTGTCCTGTGGGATGGACAAGAGAATCGGGGAGAAAAGGTAAAACCCTCAGGTTGAAATAAGAACAATTCAGTAACTGAAATAAAATAAAACCTAATAAATGAAAGGGAGAGAACATAAAAGGAGAGAGAAATGAAACCCAAGAAAGTGATGCACAGCACACCTGCTCACCACCCACTGACTGATGCCCATCCCATCCCATCCCAGAGCAGCTGATCAGCCCCTCCCAGCCAACCCCTCCCCAGTTTATATACTGGGCATGACGTCCTATTGTATGGAATATCCCCTTTGGCCAGTTCAGGTCAGCTGTCCTGGCCAGGCTCCCTCACAGCTTCTTGTGCACCTGTTCACTGGCAGAGCCTGGGAAACTGAAAAGTCCTTGATTTAGAGTAAGCACTGCACAGCAACAACCAAAACAGTGTGTTAACATTCCTCTCATCCTAAACCCAAAACACAGCACTGCATCAGCTACTAAGAAAATAAACTCTATCCCAGCTGAAATCAGCATAGATGGTCCTTTACCTGGCTTTCTCAAGTACCTCCTGAAGAATCAGACATGCTCAATTCCTAAAAATCGAAAACTGAAAGAAGGATAGGCAAGGCCTCATTCTGAAGAAAACACATTTGTTTCCAAAAAGGTCAAACTGACACAAGCCATCTGCCAAGTCAGAAACATGCAGATGTAGTTGCATCAGGCCTCCTTCCAAGACAGTAAACTTGAGTTTCCCAGGTACTTGGAAAAAGCTGTTGTTAAAGTTTCTCTTTTTTTTAAGTTCTTTAGGATCATTTCTGGTTTCAATTTAACCTCGGCTATGAACAAGTACTTCTCAAAGAATCTTTGAGCTATTGTCCTGCCATCTTTCAACATCAGAACTCAGACTCTCTTCGGGTATTATGGTTTTCCCTAAATAAAGAAAGGGAGGCCCAATTTGAATTCATTTCCAAGACGCAGTTTTCATACTTGCAAAGCCTTTAAGGTACCTTACGGCAGAACTAGCTGGACCTGCATTACCTGAAATTTTTCATTCCCACAAAGCCAGATCATTTGACCATGGACTTCTTCAGGGAATGTTAAGACAGACAGTTGCTAGAAGTAGAAACGCTTTCAGTGATGAAAAACATCTTTGCCTCACTTTCAGTGATGAAAAACATTTCATATAGATTAGCAAAAAAAAGGACAGGAAAATAACTCAGCTGTAGAAATTCAGCTATTACCGGCTGTCTCCCCATGCTCACATTGTAGGGGAAGATATCTTAGGATGGACAAAGTTTAGAAACTATACAGTACAGTTTCTAATCAACTCCCACATCACACAAAAGGATCTCTTAAAAGAAGGCAAATACATTTCCACTGAAAGAGATTGTGATGCACAAAATAGAGTGTATCCATTTCCCTCTGCTTTATCCTAAATTCCTAACCACACTGTAAGTATACTCTGGACACTCACCTGTAGTCCATTTGCAATTCTGGTTAAAAAAGTGCTGGATAACCTCCAAATGGCCTCCTCACCTCTGCATGTGAATGTCCCAAGACTGTAGTTCACACCTGAATATTCTGTAAGTCACTGCTAATAAACATACCACCTTACCATATTCCTCCTCCTCACTTCAAACTCTGGACAGTCTTTATACAAGGTACAAAACTTTGCCCTTTTTTAAAGGTATCACCTCCAGCATTTACACATAAAAGCATATGACCTACATACCTCTGGAGAGTTGTCAGGCCTCCTCTCTGAAAGCCAAGTGTCAGGTTTTTATAGTGGCCTGCAAGGATATATTAGAGTTCTATATAGAGACAGCTGGTTCAGTACCTCCTTTTCCTGTATTTCTGACATTCAAGCACATCTTTTTAGGAATATTTTAAATACTGTTTTACGAGCTCAGGTACAGAACAATTGTTACTTTATGCAATAACCCAAGAGAGCAAAAACTGATTACTTTTCACATGCAATAGGTTTCTGGTAGAGGTATAATGAAGTATGTCCAGATAGTCATACTGAAGTATGTCTCTTAAGGAGTCAGGTGAACCAACTTCCATGCTCATACAACTTGTATTTATACATGAACACAAAACTAACTTCTAGCACACTTTAGATTCCATGTTCATCACCTCCTACAGCCAGCAATGCAAACAGGCCAGTCCAAATACCTCCTCATGTTAGACCACCTACCTGTTCCCAGTTACTGCTCAGAGAAAAAAAAAAATCCCATGCTACTCAATTATATCTTTTTTTTTTTAACTCCTCTCTAATCCCACGGGCAATGCATGATTTAGCATATCTAGACAGGCATAATACTTTGCTTCCTACACTTCTAATCCAATTTGGATAAGAGGTTTGCTGCTTATAAAAATAAACAGGCAGTTGCACTTTACCTCCATGCAGGCACTAACACCTAACAACAAAAAAGGTCATTCCCAAAGAGTAGTAAGAATTCAGTGCTAGAGATGCCATCTCTAAATTCTACTCCTTCGTTGAGAAAGTAATCAGTTACTTCTTTAACAGGTACAAGAGAGCTGGCAGGTACTCTTGGTTCTTGTCATATGCAATTTTTGACGTTATTGTACCAAATATATTCTCACCAAAAAAGCCCAGGACAGAACACCTCAACGTGGAGATGGAGCTGTACTATTTCTCGAGGGACCCGAGGGACCTTGGTCTGACCATATGGTCCAGTTTTAATTAAGAGCTAAGGAAATCATTATGTTCAACATTTGACTTACAGCTGGAAGTTTTCAAGGTGTCGCTAAAGTTTTCAATTTGCTATGTGCACAGAAAAAAGTGCACCTAAGAGAAAGTGCACTCTTTCCTTATGTGAAAGAAATATAAAATATTTTATGTAAAATATAAATATAAGAGAAATGATGTAGTTCTATATGGCAACTTTAAGTCTTGTTCTGGGGAGAAAAAAACCCAAACAAAAACCCCAAAATAACCCATAGCCCCCCATGCTTAAAGCTGGGGTTCAGGTTCACTGTACATACCAGCCCACATTTCAAAGCTATCTGAAGAAGCATGCAAAACAAATGTAGCTGAACAGTTAAAGACTAGGCTACATCTGAATTAGAACAAGTATGAAAGAAAACCTACATTTCTTTCTCATTTCAAACTCACTTGCAAACTCACTTCTAGAAACGACCCCGGCTTTGCACTTTGTACCTGTATGCACTGAGAGGCAGGCTTTCAGCAGCAAAGAATCACTTGCTTTCTCGCAAAGAAAAATTTTTCCACTCAGGAAATAGGAAACACCAATGGGCAAATATCCCAAAAAGAGCATTATATAGCCACAAAAAAATGGCTCTTTTGACAGCACCATCGCCAAGCCATTTTTGATCCAGAACACAGCAGTACTTTATAGAGATTGAAAATGAATTTCACATGATTTACAGCATCACTTATTAACTAACCAAATTCACCGGTTAATATAGTACAGATTTCTTCCTTTCTGAACCTTGAGAAAGAGGCTGAGAGAAGCCTCCACCTTAACCTACGGTGTGCACTCCACATACCTACCTAGGCTTGGGTATCTTCAAGCGCACCTTTTGTGTACCATGGAAATCTTAAGTCCTGTTTTTCTAGTAGAGCAAAGTTAACAGCAACAATCCGGTCTGGAGGAGCTGTTTCACTCGCCCCTGTTCAGTCAGCCATTCAGAGCAAACTGATTCACTCCAAGAAATCTGGCTCTTCAGAAGTAATCCTTGCAAGTTTTTAGGGGTAGGTTGGCCCTCTCTGCACTGACATTGTTTATGAACATTGCTGCAAATTGCAAACAGCTGCTCACACCGAGCACAGCAGCGCCTCACTCACACGCATTCAGAAAGGTTTAGAGAAGTCCTGCTCATGTTCTATTTGTCAGTGGTTACTCTCCTGCTTAGGGATGTCTCCTGCCACCCCTTTGCGGAGCACAACGCTCAGAGGGTATGAACTGTCACGGGCAACGCTGGCACACATTGAGAAGTCACTGCCCACACCTGGCAGAGATGTCTGACACGCTTCTGGACCAATGCAAATTCAAAGTTAAAAATAAAAAATCAAACCAAACAAGTGCCAGGCCAGTGGGACTAAGGCTACAAGTCTGCCAGGCTGATCAGCAGAGCTGCCTTTAGCGTATATTACACTGTATTACCTCAATGCAACTTAGTGGCAGAAGTTTTATTTAGAATTTAGACTTCCAAGTATGCTCAGTTTCACTTCAGTAACATCAACCCCAGCTGTAGAACATACATTCTCTAAACATAAAGGAAAGAAAATACTTTTCTCTGGGTTAGCAGCCACTGTTGCACTTAAGCTTTTTAAAACACTGAAGTCATTCTGTACTTCACTGATGGAAGTGTGTGGATTACATGTCCCCAAAATAAACTTTGAACTACACAAATAAATACAGCACTGTCACAAGCTCACCCTCCCTCTACTCTCTGTTTTATAATAGGCATTCCTTGTCTGTAAACATCACTGCTAGGACAAAAAGATGCAAGGTCAGCTACACCAAACAACTCTGAAACATTATCAACACTATACAATGTTACAAAACCAACATGAGGAATGTATCAGCTCCAATAATTTTACTAGTTTCTGAGGTGAAGCTTTTCTTTGACTAATCTGAGGCTTTTTTTTCCTTGTTAGAAAGGATGCACTTCATTTTAATGGCAGAAACATTGAAAACCCCAACAACAGTAGAAACAGGCAAGCACTAAAAAACCTCTTTTCAAAGAAAAAAAAAAAAGTCTTCACTTTAAAACCAATCTGTGTCCTAAGCTCTTTATTTTGAAAGTATGGTTTAATAGCATGGGGGGAAAGAACTTGTGTCGGTAACTTAAGATAGACACCTATTTAAATTTTCATTATATTTAAAATCTAACAAAGTTATAGTAGCTGTCTCATATTACTAGAAATAAGACATACTTTCTCTAAATTACTTAAAAGACTGATGCAAATATCACAGCTCAGAACGCAGATGTGTAACTGCTGACACAAAACTCCAGTCCCAAAACTCGCCCAACAAGAACTGTGAGCTGGAGCTCAGTGCCTGTGGAGCAGAGCACCACTTCTGGGAACAAGCACATCTTCCCAGTTTTGTGACAGGGAAGCTATTTCACTGCTTCTGGTACAAAATCTGTAACTAAGCATCCTCATATTTGCTGTACTGGGATTTGGGAAAGTCCAGCTGCAGGAGTAACTGTATGTTTTGGTTGTTCTAGGCCCTTCTTTTTTTAAGAACAGAACTTAGCCTAACATGAAGGGGTGCAAGTTTAGGAATTACTGGGTTTCTTGGTGTATCTAGTCCTGTCTTTTCAGGTCATCCCCCCTCATTCAGCAATATGAAAAAGTTAACACATCCTTACAGGTTACTTATTATTTTTTTTATTAACACATTTAAATAAATGCCTCAGTTTCCAGGAAATGTAGCTTGGTGCTTATTCCTTAACTTCTGGTATAGAAGTCTACCTAAAAATTGCATAAGAAAAAACCAGAAAGGCTGCAATCCTAAACCCCCAAAGCAGCACCACTAGGGCTGTACACACTGAAGCAGCAAGATTTATCTTCACCAGCAAAAAAAATGTCCAGAATATAAAAGTTAAGCAAAGATAACAGAAGATCTAACACAAAGGGGCATTGAAATATTACAGTTGAAACTCCCAGTGAAGTGGCAGCCAACTGAAATCAAAGATCATAAGAAAAGCTTTCTTGTTAATCGAAAGCAACATGAAATCTCTTTTTGACCACAAATGCACAGAGCAATCCAAACCAGCTCCAGCGCAAAGAAGACAGAATCCTTTGACGAAACTTCAGCCTTCCAGACAACTGCCCGCAAACTCAACATGTTCCAAAGATGGTTTTTACTGTGGCACAAATGAAGACTCTCTAATTAAACTTTAAAAAAGTAAAAATATACTTGCAGCCTATAAGTTTAGCCCAGACTGGAATTCTGCAACAAGATCCTCTTCCTTAAGTGTCTTTTTTAAAGCGTGCCAAAGCCATTAGTTAAAATGATAATCTAAATAAAGCCATTGTTAAAAAAATAAGACTACATCATATCATGGCTGGAACAGCTAAGGAACTAGTCAGAGAGGAAGGATTATTTCCTGGCACAGTAATGAAGCAACAGGCTAAGTTCTCCCTCTCTCCTTTTATTATCATATTAAGCCTTCCCAATGTTTCACAAAAATAGAACTAAAGGTTTGTAGCTCATCTGATTAACAGATGATCAATTGTACTGAGCAGGAGGACTTTTTTTCTGTGCGAAAAAGTAAAGGCATGCTTAGCAAGGAAAAGAAAGTGAAGTCCAAGTTCTATTTTTCTTCATCTACCAGGTCAATTCACCAAACCTGATACTTGAGCCCAATTATGCAGGTGCAAGTAAGGATTCAACTGCCACTGAAGGCAACTGAATTCAGCAGTATAAGCAAGATCACTATCAGCCTAACTAAGCAAGACTGTACTGGAGCAGCTCTTGGTTGGACATGTAATTTAATTCACCACTCTGATTTTGGATAAGCCCCAGACCTTCCGAATAATTACACTGCCGTCAGAGGCAGTGCTCAATGTCAGTTATAGTACTTAAGTTGTGTATTGTTTGTCTGAAGAGATGAAGCACTTATATGCCAGGTACCATACAGCTTCTCAAGCCACTATACTCAATTGTGTTTCACAACTCTTCCGAAGAGTTTTTTGCAAGTATTTTTGGCCTATATACAAGTACTTGAACATGGCAAGTCCTCTCTGACCCACCACATTCCATTAGAAAGAAATGTCTTCCTAACTTATCTTCCAATGAGACTCTCAAGTTGATAAAACAAAGCTCTAACAGCTACATTACTATCAAAGCTCCAGACCACAGTGCACCATATGGTGAGTTTCCCCTTGAAATACACTGGCAGAGTTCAGGAATTTCGCAGTAAGAATTCACTCATGATAGAAACTTGACAGAAAAAGAAAAAAAAAAAATAAAAAAATCGAGGGGGACAGTGGAATACAGAGCTGACCAGAAACTAAAATAAATATGCAGCCTGAATTCAAGTCAGCAAACTCGCATGAAATAAATAATGGAGTGGTGTTTCCCATACCTAAACCATTTCAGACTGTTAACCACCAATACTAACTGCTCATAACCAGCTTCAGGATTCTGGCAGTCGAAACACAAATAGCAGCCATTGAAGTACTGATACCTTTGATCATGAAAAACATTATTATGATTAGCATCTCCTGCCTATTTGCTCCGATCCCCTGAGATGTAAAATGAAACTATAAACATTTTCAAAGTTATATGCCAGAAGTCCTCTCACTATTAATCATACCCTTTATACTTAAGGTTGTACTCTCAATTTCACTGGCATTAACTCCATTTGAAAACTGGTCTAAGCAAGGAAAAGCTGGTGTTCTCACAGCACCACATTACTTCTTTGGTTCAAGAAACAGTGAGAGGAGGCAGCAGGTGTTGTCCTCAAACCAGAGGGCCAAGGAAAAAGAACAAGGCACAGATACATTCACAGACAAATCTATGGAAAGCAGTGCAGGAATTTTAAGCCTACCACATCAGAAGGATATATAGTTAGTCTAATAAAAAAAAACTTAAGGCACAGCTCCCTGGACCTCTTAGAAAACTCCCACATGTGATTTGTTCCTCTTGAGTTAGTAAGAAGACTCAGCTCATGGAAAAACTCTGGTCAGCAGGTCTGGAGCAAAGACAGGCCCAGGGCTGCACAGCTCAGAGGAGGGGTGGCTACGTATGTGCAAAGGCCAGGGAGATGAGATGGAGAAGGTATCGCTCTCAGCAGGCAGTAAACAGCACAGCAGCTCAGAGCCTCTGGAAACAACCTTGGGTACAAGTCCAATATTAGGGCATGAGAAGGTAAATTTGGTACAGCTTAGGAGGCATCTCACTAATATAATAACCTGCATTTTTATAAAAGCTGGGAGTGGTTGCTGTAGAGAGATCATCTGTCCAATGAACCATTTAAAGCATTCTCTCTCTCCACTTTCTTTTTTTAAAAGATAGCGATTAGAGAACAAATACCGTTACGGGTAGTTACAGCAAGACAATACTAACAGTTTGTATTGTTCTCCACTTCTACGTCTAGCAACTAATCTCAATCGAAATCTTCAAGAGGTAAACAAAAGCTCCATTTTAAAGGAACTCCAGAAGTAGTTACTGAATTCTCTAGAGGAAAGAATTGAAAGGAAGTTCATGTGCAAGAGGAGAAGTTCGTTCTCGGAGAACAACTGTGTAGATGCAAACTCACCGTGTCCAAGAACCTCGAGATTGTAACCGCACTTCCACTTGGATTTACGATACATAACCAAAAGCCACACTCGCAGAGGGGAAATGACCTGTTGATGATGGTGGCTGTCAACAATTGAGCTCAGATCAGTTTAGCTGCTAGTGCAGACAGGACAACGTTTTTCAACACTGCGAGAGAAAGTCAGAGTGAGACCATATGGTTAAGCCCCATCCACATCAGCAATTGAGAACTGTCAGCTGGGACAGGCAGAGGTGGGAAGTCTACCTGTCAGCCCCCATAAAGAATGGTTTCCTAGAGGTCTATCAGCGTTGGCTCAGTGTCTACTGGAAAAAAATGCATGTTGAAAAAAGCACCAATAAAGTGCCTTTGAACACAGCATATTCCCTTCTCTCCAGTCAGTATTCCCCGTGCAAACTAAAATGCTCAGTTGGTCAAAATTACTCCAGGAATTCAGTTAGCCATTGGTGGGTTTCAGTGTGCTCAAGATTTACTGAAATTCAAGAACATGTTCTGGAATTACACTGGGTAAGCCAAAGTTTTACATTTACAGAAGACTGCCAGTTGCAGGTAAGCTTTAGACAAGCACTGTCAGCAGACACACTTGGCTGTGTGTTATCCAAAACAGTGCAAAATAAAGGGATGAAAGGGTTGGCTTTAACTTCAAACTACTTAGAGTAGGGGGAGCTGGACCAGATGAACTCCAGAGCTCCCTTCCAAAATAAATTCTCCTCTTCATTGACAAACTTCGCCATTTGCACAGAGGCACGAGCTCTGCATGCAAAGACAAGCCCTGCATCACAGAGCTGTTATTTATCACCCATTCTCACGACTGCCTGAACTTAAGTTGTTAACAAAGAGCAGGAGCACGTTCTGCAGTTAAACAATTTTAAGGTGGCATAAAACACCACTGCCTGCAAAGGCAGCAGGACCTGCCTGCTCCTTGCAGTTGGATAACAGAAGGTTTGTGCACAACCATGATTCACAGATTCATGCCCCCGTCTGCTTCTCAACTGGATTTACTGGTGCTGAGAGCACCTGAACAAAGGATGGGAACAGAGAGCGGGCGACTACCTTCCATATGACTTTGTATTCATTTCCAGAAAAATAGTAAAATTATGTATTTTTAAATGCATACCCTAATTAATAGCAAGATAACAGGAAATAAGAGTTTGTTCCTGAGGAGTACTTAAAAGCTGTGTTTAATCTTAAAAAACAACGGAACTTAACTATTTCCATTCTTAACTCCAGAGCTAATTTTGTTTTCTTTGTACTTGCCCTTCTACTCAATTTACTTTGTTCCTCTAGGTAACAGAAGCTACATTTATCAGCTAGAGACTGCTTAGTACAGCAATAATTAATTAGCATGCATTCTGAGTTAATACTAAGCTTATACGAAGGATGTTTTAAAATTTAGCTTGAAAACAAGCAGAGTAACAGCAATAAATGAAAAATTTAAAGTTCTTAGTTACAAAAAACACACTTGAAACAACCTATAGTTCTGTCTTCATCAGGCTTAGTCATTTCCTGTACATTTCTTCACAGGGCAATGTTTTTGTTACAGATTTTGCTATGTTTAGGGTCTAGGACTTAGCACAACTCCAGAGACAAGAGGAAGACAAGCACCATAAATCTACTCAGTTCTGCAGCATTACGTACCACCAGTTCTTCTTATGAGGAACAATACCACAATAAAAATTACCAAAACACTTTCAGGAGGCTAAAAAATGAGGCACAGCTTGTTTGTTAACACTAATGTGAGTTACCTAAAGGTTGTCAAAGCTTAAGTAATACTTCCAAAGGCTAGTCATCATCTCTGAGATGGAGTGGAGTCTGAAACATAAATTATATCTGAGGACTAGACAACTGAAGTTAGACTTAAAAACCATGCTCAGTACTTCAGCAGAAGAGTGAGGTCTAACAAAAACCATTGAGTGCCATGGTTAAGCTTACAAAGCAGACTAACTAGGAATTCCCACGTAATTTATTACAATGACTACTATTAACAGGGAGTGTAGAACTCAGTGGGATTTTAAGTCGCTCTGTATCACGAGACACCCCTCTTCCTCACTTAAGATGCAGGTCTTTGAAGCCCTGAGCAACCTTACCTTCTGCCAGAGTTGTTAGAGTAAAGCTGCAAAGCAAAAACCAAAACAGACTGTCATTTAATAAAAGGAAGCTCAGCAGAAGGAGTAAAAAAGGCGGAGGGGGAAAGCCCAGGCTCCACTGAATGCCACACTGCTCCACATCAACACAATGGAAGGGAATCCTGTTCCACTCTGAGGGCTATGAGCCACCTGGCCAGAAGCCATGCTTATGCACAGCTACTTGGCCCCGAGGGTTGAAAATAAAAGATGAACAGCCAAAATATGAGGCCAGCAGACACAGCTGTCAGGCAGGGATCAGCAGACCTGAGGACTGCAGCACTAGGAATGCTCCAGCCCATGTTGGTTGGCTGTTTTGAACTACATCCTATTCTTTCCCTCCGTTATTTCCTTCCTCTCTTTGTCTACCTACCATAACTCCTATTTGTGCTCTGCTTCTGTCCCCCTACCTCTTCCCTTTTTTGTCTCTTCAGTGTCCAAGGTCTTTCAGTCAGGCTTCTATTCATACAGCTGACAAGAGCTGAAAAAATGAAAGTTCACAATTTTTGGTGTATGTGTAGCTTCCTGTCACAGAATTTTTATGAAACTCAAGTTTCTTGAAAGACGACTGATGGATTGTTTATACCACTATTCTCAATCACAGCACACCAGTCAGTATTAAAGACCAGAGTTCACAAATAATGCAGCCTGCTGATTTAGCTTCTATAAATGGAGGGTTTGGCCACTGCAGAGATGCCTGATCTACAGCTCTCACTCACATAAACAGTCCTTGGCCACTCAAATAAAGACTGTCGTGATCCTTGCCCAAACTCCCGCAGGGGAAAAAATTAACATGGTAGCAGATTGGATGGAACAGCCCTAAGAAAAATCAATAACAGTAGCTGTAAAATCTAAAATTAAAGTAAGTCTGTTTTTGATGCTTTCAGTACACACAGTACATTAAATTTGGCAAAAGCCCAATGGAACACGAAGTACTTGTGGACAATGTCTGCCAAGAGCTAGAAATACAGCACTTAAGTCTTTACAGAACAGAGAACCTCAGTTAATTTCTACTTTATGCATCTGAAAAAAAAAATTAAATCAAGGTGATCTTTCTGAGGGAACACTTGTATTAAATCTAATGGGTGTGCTTTGTGCAGTGCTGAATGGAACACATGCAGATTGGCAGAGAATCAGTATTTGTCATTTTATAATCCGTTCCACTTATGACAAAGGTTACAAACAGATGTTGTACCTCCCCATACTCCACTGTGCTTTCCTCCTTAGCATCAGGCCTGTGTCTGACATCAGTTCTGTACCTGGCCCTCGGTCGCGCTGACACTCCTAAACATCCGACACAGCGAAAGCAGAAGAAATGAGATGTGTGAACTCAGGGAACTCACGCTGCACGATCAGTTTTTTCACCCACCTTCAGCTTTGTTGGTACTTCATTAGTTTACATGCCTCAGAGCAGAGCAAGATTTGATTAGTAACAGAAGACTAATTTGCATTTCTGTAGCAGCCCCCAAACATTAACAAATTAAGCATCAACACACCTGTGAGTTGCCTACCTTTATTAAAATAAGGACAAAAAAAGAGACAAGGCTAACAGCCATCTGGGGCTTTTGAGGCATCATCCATCATCCCAGCACACAGGATCCTCTCCCTGTCACCTCCCATACACAGAGTTCCCTCCTCATTTGACAGGAGAGTGGAGCACAATTCCAGCTTTGTTACATTTCAGTCTGAACCCTGCCTTGGGAAACTGGGCAGCAAGAGAAGCTGAAACATGCGATGCTACACTTGACACCAGCCCAAAGCAAGGCAAGAAACTTCTCATCTCACTCTACATGTAAGCTAAGCACTATCTGCTTTAAAGCTGCTATTTCTTGATGATTGAGGTCTTGAAATATTAGAAGTAGCCAGATTAATCTGTTACTCCTCCTCGTTAACAGCTATAAAATAATAGCAGCATGCCTACAGTACTTGGTATTGTGGACTCTAAGAGACTGAAAGGCACCAGACAAGTGATTATTGGCATAATAAATACGCTCTTCACTCCTTTCTGTGATGGGTCTCTTGGCTTTAGGGGCTGACATCTTGTTTGGACCTCTGCTCCTGTTTAGATACTTGCAATTTGAATGAGCCCCTCCCCAAAGTTGCAGAGTGAGGGAAAGATGACAAGAAAAATGCTTGTAACACCCTCCCTCTCGAGGTAGAAGTTTCTCTTGCTACGTATGCATATCTCAGAACAGTGAAATATGCATGCTTATTTCAGTGAGGAAACAAATTTAATGGTGTGTATATATACTGGCACAGAAATTCAAAAGCAGTTGCTATATCTGAGTCACAAGTGGCTTATAAGCCCACACTTTGTACTACAGCATCCTGACCTTTCTCAGCCAGCAGTGAGAGGTACAAGAACCTACTCTACGCTCACATCTGCTGCTCAGAAACAAAGCTAATACACTGGCCACAGGGCTGAGTGTAAAATTACACACGTGCAAGAAAAGAAATGCATAAAAATAAAAGCTCCTTGTGCATTTATATGCCTGCATGATCAAACTGAGTTCCTCAATTTCAGCAGGTGGCCGATGGCCTTGACACAGTAACACATCACATCTTTTAGAAAAGACAAGAGAAAAAAGCCCACCAAGCTGTTACCTCACTGTAGCAGACTCCAGCCTTCTGGAACAATCTCGAGTAGTTTACAGAAACCTCACCCAACAGGCAACAGCTTGTGCTGCACCAAATGGGAAAACTCTACTGGAAGGACATTTCACAGACATTATGTACAGCACCAAATAAACACTAAGACAACTGATGTGGGCTATCAGCAGTATAGTAATTACCTTGTTACAAAAAAAAAACCAAAAAACCACCACCCCCCAAAAAACCCAAGATCCAGTATGATGGATCCACCTTCTGCAGGAATCAAGAGACAATGACATGGCTGTGAAAGTCATCTAAAGCACAAAGGGGTGACCAACTGTCTTCAGACTAATATGCTTTACAATATCATTTGTTTAAAGCTTGGTCTGCTAATCCCAGGGTATGAAGTGCATAGTCATAAATATATATGGTGTGTGTGTATATATATATATATATATAAACACATTAAGAGGCGCAAGGACAGCAGATTGGAGCAGGAAGCAGCCCTCACCTGAAGTGTCAGCACTACCATCACAAATTTGCCTCGACATTATCACATGAGAAAGAAAACAAGTGAAACACTGTCTACTCCTAGGCCTCCTGGGTCTCTGCACTACCTACCTGAAAAACTGAAAAAATGTTAGATCTTTTCCCTGTTAAAAAGCAGTTTTTATTGATTGTCCCCATAAGTTTCAGGCAATTTGAGCTGGATCTCTCCCAGCTCTTTATTGAAAGTACATAAAATAAATATCCCCACAACTAGCAGGTGTTGAAGTTAAGTGTTACCACAATGACTTGTTTTACAGTTTGACTATTATCTTCTCCCCTGTAACTATTCAACTGGACAGCCAATGTGCTCATGCCACTTGTGGGCACCACGGTTTTTTTGAGGAGTTTTAAAGGCAGCATTCCTAAATCTGAAACCTAATGACCATGAAAGTTTGATCACAAAAATGGAAACAGCAGTATTGACTGAACAGTCCACAACTCTGGCTTCTCAAACATTAATTAATAGTCAACAACTGTGGTTTCCTACACAGGAGGAACACTCGCAATTTCTATCAGCAGATTCTGTAGTATGTTATGTTTTCTTTCCTAAATTCAAGAGACAGCACTTGTCCAGCAGAAAGGACTCGGATTCAAATCCAAAAAGCAGCAGACACCCTACCTCCAACATTAAGGCTGAGGCCACTTTACTCTTCTTCACCGCAGAAGACATTCAGAGTCATCTTCTGCTAACCTTAAAATACAGTAACTCAAATATCTACATGCATTTATTTTCTTCCATGTTGAACATTCCTCAGAGTATTTAAAGTGGCTCAGGAAAAAAGTAAACCAAGCCAATCAAAGAAAAAAAAATATTAGTGGGAAACAGCAGAATTGACATATTTTTAGACTTAGCAGTTTATCCCAAGAGGTGCATTAAACGAGGAAAATGAGCAACAAGTTCTTTAAAAGTAAGCAAATTACTTGCAGTAAGCCTCCATGTATGATGCAGTTCGGATTTTTACCCCTAACCTCATTTCAAATAAATTGTTCAGCTATATGATCTGACAAAAGAATCATTACTGATTTTCCAAGTTGAAACTTGTGTTAAGGCACAATTAAGGTAATATTTATTCTTGTAAAAATATTGCACTGAACTACAACTGCTTCAGATAAGTGGAAAGAATATCAAGGTAGCATGAGACAAAAATCTCAGTGTACATTAACACTTGAAGAGAAGAGGAGCCTTGAGATTTCTTAGCAGAATCTCTCCAGGGACCACTTTTATCCTTTAACACAAATAATCTGTCTTCGGACAAAGAAAACACAGATGAAGTACTCCAGCTTGTATGATTTTAAAATCAAGTTTTTACTCTTTAATACTTTCAGACTATATGAAAGGCAGAATGAACTGAGAGCAGGGACAGAGGGCACTTTGGGGCAGCTCTGTAACCATAGGAGAGGTATGATCTTAACACAAGGAAAGGAGCTACAAACACATGGAACTCTGACCCTAATTTTGCTACTAGTTTAATGTTAACTTTCAGTGTCCCAATGGACTCAATGTTTAAGGGGGCCACACGTGCAGCTTACACAGGCATACTAGTTCCCATTCCTAATGGGAAGTAGTTCCACCTGGGGTGCCTCGTGTGCTGTCCCAGACATGGCTGATCAACTCCTGGGCAAAGATGACCTGCTGGACAAAAATATCTCAAGCTACATCTAACCCAAAAATGCCAGTTTGACTGCCCTGACCCAAAGAACAATTAAGCCATTAGTGCTGCTGACACAGAACGAGGGGTTACCATCCTAGAGGACAAGCTGGCAGGGACAAACTAACCCAACAGCTGCAACTTTCCAGTTGTTCAATACTCCATTCAGACAATTAAGGAGAAACACTGAGGAGACAAAAAGGACAGTGAGAGATGCACAAATCACATCACTTAAGTTTGCTCTTACTATGCCTTCACAAACTCTTGCAAGCCTTCAACTTGACCAATGTCAAATCTTAACACTCTTTTTAACAGAAAACAAACCAGGGCCCTCAAATTCAATCTTTACTCCCCACCTTGTCCATAAATTACAGAAAACAGGTATCCCAGCTCAGAAAAGAATATTTTTAAGCATTTGTAAAGAAGCCCAAAGGGTTTTGTAGTTGCAGAAGCATTGCAAACTTGAAACACAAGCAGCTAAGTACATCCAGGCAGATGAATCACTTGGCAGTGGAAGGGAAAAAACCACTGATGGGTTTTTTTTTCCAATCTTCTTTTCAAGTCCTACCTCCAAGAAACTATCCCCCAAAGAATCCTACTTGACTTT
Organism: Pseudotriccus pelzelni; assembly: GCA_035584735.1. Lineage (NCBI taxonomy): Eukaryota > Metazoa > Chordata > Aves > Passeriformes > Tyrannidae > Pseudotriccus > Pseudotriccus pelzelni. Next base: position 15,260,109 of record JAWMRA010000113.1, read on the forward strand.
CTCCAAGCCACTACCTTGCAAGTACCTACAAAGTATTTTTTTATATATCCTATTCACTCTAAACTCAGTCAATACACAAAACACCACTACCTAGTAGCTATTCATGTTATCACTATCCTAATAAGTATTCTAGAGATCACTTCTGGTTTGAGTTTTCTTCAGCCTTTCAGTGCCTTCCTGCCATTCACACATTTAAACCTACCCTAATACAGCCAGACCAGCACCTCTCCAGCTCAAATATCTCTGTACTTTTAAAAAAAACTTTTCACAAGGAAGGCTTTTCTCCCTTCTGAAAACACACTTATGCAATTAACTGCTACAAACAGGGCTGGCACAGGAAAACATCTGGTTGACATAGCTGTATAACCAGCTTCCAGGGAAATCAAGAGCATTTTGAGCCAACATGACACAAATCCCAAGTCTTCTACAACACACAGTACTGGTGAACAAGGAAAGCGAGTGTGAATTTAACAGATCCTCTTCCCAAAAGGAATATAATTACCGGACCAGAGTAAGAGGTTTTGACTGCTCCTAATCTAAAAACTGCAATAGACCTTTAATTAGAAGAGTAAAATTATAGGACACTCCCAATCCTGAAACCGCAGCAAGGTTTAGTCCACTCCGCTCTCGAGTACCAGATTCAAGCCCAAAATTCAGCATTTACATAACTGCCACGAATGGCACTGCGATGAAATTCAGCAGCATGGATTAAAAACAAGGTCAGCAGATTAACTTTTATTACCTGTTCACGAACTGAACCGTGCTCCTGCATGGCAGGCTCCAGGGAATACCATCAATCCTTAACTAAACACTTCCACCCAGGCACTGCGTTCAGTCTGAATCAAACAAGCTGCTGACTAGTTCACACTTGAGCCCACGTCCCACAATGCCACCTCACAGCATTCCCACCTCACATGCCAGCCAGGAGGATGCTGCTGGAGCAGGACTGGCATTGATGATTACCTGCCTTCAGCACAGGGTGCCAGCAGGGGACAACAGACTTTTCCTGTAAAGCCTGTAGTTTCCAGCCAACTATTTCACATCCCATTCACTACTACAGGGTTATTCCAGAAAGGTCATTTTGAGCAGTTAGGAACATTTGGTGCTCCAAATCATGTCACATGGGTCAGCAAAACAGTCCATGGCACAGGGCTTACCTAGGTAGCCCATAAGCCATGCACTCACTCGGGCAAAGCACTGAAGAACCTCTTCCTACTTGAAGCAAGAGCTTCTTTTCAAATCAGTATAAATACAGGATACTTGTAAAAGAAGATACTCTCAGTGCAAAGCTGTAATTTTTCTGCAAATCAAGTTATCAAGTTATTGTCAAGAGTTTTTACTCCTTTACAGGGGTAAAGCTTTTTTTTTGTGTTTTGTTTTGTTTTGTTTTGTTTTGTTTGTTTGTTTGGTTTGTTTTGTCTTGGA
>JAWMRA010000113.1:15266185-15368255 GCA_035584735.1 Pseudotriccus pelzelni
GTATGGAATACTGGGTACATGGTCACTTCCCTGGTTACAAACTGGTCACCAGGAAGGCCTAGACTAAAACCATCACATTCCCTGCCCAGAAGGCAACTGAATCCTGCGCTCCATCCAAAGGAGTGTGGCCAGCAGGTAAGAAGGAGGTGATTCTCCCCCTCTGCTCCTCTCTTGTGAGACCCCCCGGAGTGTTGCATCCAGTTCTGGCGGTCCCAAACACAGGAACGACATGGAACTGCTGGAGCAAGTCTAGAGAAGGGCCACAGAGTTGATAAGAGCATTGAAGGATCACTCCTACAAAGAAAGTTGGGGCTGTTCAGCCTGGAGAAGGGACGGTTGCATGGAGACATCATAGAAACCTTCCAGCCTCTGAAGGAGACCTACTGGAAAGCCAGAGGAAGATTCTTCATTAGGAACTGTAATGATAGGACAAGGAATAATGGGCACAAACTGAGAGAGGGGAAATTTAGGTTAAATATTGGGAAGAGATTTTTTACTCTGAGTGTGGTGAGACACTGAAACAGTTTGCCCGGGGAGGGTTGCTCCATCCCTGAAAGTGTTCAAAGCCAGGCTGGACAAGGCCTTGAGCAACTTGGTCCAGTGGGATGTGTCCCTGCCCATGGAGGGATTGGGACTAGATGATCTTTAAGGTCCATTCCAACCTTTTAACATTCTATGATTCAAAATTTTTTTTCATGTACATAGAAACAGATTTTTAAGGAAATGGGAGCTTTTACCAGCACATCACAGAGGAAACAACATGGTCCTGCTCCAGCACAGCTCACAAAGCCAATGGAGATGCTTCCATAGCCATCATACCATGAGCTGTTGAATTATCCAGGGTTAGGAATATTAGTGATGCTAGGCTGTATTAACTCTACTAGTCATTAATCTGAGTTTCATTAGCCCTGGGATTTTTAAAGAGAGATTAAGAGACACAACTCACAGCTCCCAGACTATAAGAACAAAAGGGTTGGCGCGACCATCCCTCCTGACCTCTGGCGTAACCCTGTACATCCCAAAAATAGCTTTTGCCTCAAAGGCAGTATTTCTTTCAAAGAAGTGTTGACACCTGAGATAAAAATAGTCCCGATGGTAAATCCACCCAACCCCGCTTTTGGTGACTGCTTCAAACAAAGCCCAGTGTTAAAACTGAGCTCTCCAGGGAGTGTTTATTCAATGGCCTTCGGATTTGCTGTAACTTCGTTCTCTGCACTCGACAGCCCATTATCTCTGCTGTATTTCCAACCCATGTATTTACAGCCCCCTGATAGAGGTGTCCTTTAATCTCGTCTTTGCTGAGCTGCCGACACCGGCATCCCCAAGCCCTTCACTATGGGGCAAGTCATACCCTCACCCTGGAGCAGGAGCATACCCCACATCTCCCCAAAGCTGCTGGAGGTATTGTTTCCCATGGGACTCAGCCGCCAGGAAGTAAGGAGCACATGTGCAGGCACGTGGAAGATGGGTGGCGGGTGACGGCAGTGCAGAGGCATGGGTGGAGAAGCTCCTGGCATTGGCTCTGACACCAAAAGCCTGCTGAGTCCCACCTGGGTGGGAAGTCATCTCTCTCATCCCAGTGATCAGGCACTTCCCTTCCTGGGATGGTGGGCAAAAGCTGAGGGAAGAAGATGGGGAAGAAGAAGGCAAAAGATGGGGAAGAAGGCGAGGGAGAGGTGGAAAGCCACCACAGTCACAGACTGGCATCACGCTGGGATGAGCCTGCTGCTGCCTAACCCCTGTGTGCCTCCTGACGTGCTCAGAGCTTTACGTGTAATGAATCGCTTGCCACACATGTGATGTAACATGACAGTGGTAATAGATCTCATTATTATCCAATTTACTAGGGGAAACTGAGGCGTGGAGAGGTGAATATTGTGCCGGGGGCAGACTGGGGCTGGATTACAGAAGACCTCATTCTGCCATCCCATGCTCACTTTACTAAGCCATATAGGAATTAGGTACAGCTGGTAGAAGCAGACATAGGTTATGTCGGAGAAAGCCTGGGAAGAGCTTGAGCTTGGACAGAGGATGAGCTTGGCATTCACACTACAGAGCCTTGCCCCTGACATTCACGTCCTGCCACAACAAACAGTCCTTCTTACCATGTTGAATGGGGTCCTATTCAGCTCCCAAGAGCTGCTCCAGTCTGCTGTCACACACTGCACTCTTCTGTAGTATCTGATGGGTTTATCGTTTTGACTCCAAGGTGGCTCCTTCCTGATTTTGTCTGGCCATGCCACTCTCCTGCAGGAGATGAAATGACCATGAGAGACTTCCAGTATTTCAGCATCCCTGCTGCCTCTGGGACACGTCTCGGGTGCCAGTGATGCCAGTGCTGAGCCTGGCCCTTTCCTGGCAGATCACCCACAGCAGGAAAAGAGCTCGTGTCCAGTTGCTGACCATCTTTTATTTAACTCTAAATTAACACCTTCATGATGGACTTCTGTTCCATAAATTGGCCCCATCCCTTCTTATATCCATGTAAGCAGTTTATTCTTTGCACAACCCCTTGGCTGAGCCCTGCTCCCAGTTCCCTTTTCCCTCTCTATCCTGCCTCAGGGTTCATTTCTTTCTCAAAGACTTTCAGAGGAAGCTTAAGAGACAAATCAGCATTACAAAGCATTCCTCTTGTAGTAGGAACAGTTTTCAGAAAGCTTTTATTTCCCTGCTTTAAAAAAAAAAAAAAGAGAGAGAGAGAGAAAAAGGAAACAGCTGAGTTTGGTGACTGCTTTTGGTATTTCCTTATATGTAACACATGCCCCTTGCTATGGAAAAAGAGCAATCACCACTTAAGGCTTACAGTCTTCTACGACATGCCCAGAGGTCTGGAGAAGCTGGTGCTAAAAACTGGGCTTCAGAACTCAGCTCCTTGCTGGCAGGAAGCCTGGGGGCTGTTTTTCCCTCTGATCCTGCCATGTCCCCTTGTACCGTAAGCTTGTACCACTCCATGGAGAGACAGCAGGGAGCTGGAACATAAAAGACTCAATCTTTTGGGGGAGTCAAGCTGGCCTGAGGTGACCCAGCACCACGAACGATTGGCTGGAAAAGGGAGAGTAGGTAGGCAGAACATCATCTTCCCTGATGCACCTCGTTTCACACCATTTTTTCCCTCCCAACACTGAAACTTGGAGATGCAACTCAGCAAAGTGGAGCTCTGAAATCATCTTTGATATTTAAATGACTATTTTCTGTTTTCTGACAGCCACATACTGTTCCAGTGTTCGTGTCAAACAGGCTCTCTGAGTCAGATGCAAAATAAAATGACACATGGTCCTCTCTAATGTTCGCATCAGAACACGTATGGTCCTGTGATCTCATTGCAGTGATGAAGAAATAGTGAAGGCTCTTGGCCAGGTTTCTGTGGATGTAGCCCCAGCAGCAACAGTTCATTCGCACCTCAATGCTCCTGTCTATATTATTAAATAAAATAATCTCAATCCAGAGTGGCTTGGCTGGGCTCAGGGCCACGCTGCTAAACTGTCTGTCCATGGTCGGTCCAAAACTCTTCTTCGGTGCATCTCCTGGCCATGCCCAGATCATCTTCTAGACCTGGGCTGCCAAGTTCAACCTGCCAGGATACTTCATCAGGTCTTCCCCAAAACCTCAGAGAAACCCCTCCTTCCTGGAAAAGAAACCATGGCCGCAAGGGGTGTCCTCACGCCTGTCTGAACCAGCTGCCTCCCCAGGTTGCAAAACAGAAGCTCGCATCACCTTTCTCATCCAGCCCATAAGATTCAGAGGGCTTCAAACCTATACCCAAGCAAACTTCATCAGGGACTGATGCTGCTGGGACTGAGCATGATAACAGGGTGCTGGGCAGCTGCTGGTGCCATGACATGCTGCAATTCATGCCTGCGTGGGTAATCACTGCGGCTCAGTGCCACGAGCTGTGATTAAGTCATTAGTCAGTCGCGTGAAAATATTTGAGATTACAAGTCATTGCTGAATTTCTTCTTGGAAGGGTTAAGGAAATTAATATGTAGCTCTGATGGACACGAGGCCAGAGCCCGTTAAGGCATGACGCTGTAACCCAGAGCACAGACATCGGCCTGATTGTCAGGTTTTGGGTTCTTCGAAAGGAGAGTGCTAATTCTTTTGACTTGTTACAAACTCAGACTTTGGTTCATCAAGGGCTCAACATCAAATCATGGCAGAAAAATTGAAGCACCCTGAGCCTGGCAGCTGATCCCTTCTTTCCCATGCCCAGTGGTGTGCACTTGCACCTGCACTCCGCTTAGGCAGAGCAAAGGGGTGGCTGTGTAATCATCCGCAATCAATCAGGATGATCATGTACACCAATTAAATTACGTTCTTCCACCAGTTCTTAGAAATGCAATTTGCTTTAAGTTAATAAGCAAACATCTACCCTCTCAAAGTGTATTTGCAGAGCTGTAAAATCAAGGGGCACTTCATAACGGCAGAGAGGAGGGAGGGATGGAGCTGTTGTACCAGCACGGTGTTCAGCGAGGATGCTGCTGACAGTTGCAGAGCAGTCAGCCATCCTGGATGGACACGTATCAATCCCCCTGACATACATTCATTAATGATATGGGGCAAAAACTGCAGTCCTTTCAGAGGACCTCCCTTTAAAGACAACTGCAAAAGAGGAACTTAAGCAGACCATGAAGCCTCCCGCTGTCACTGCAATGAGGATGGGATTGCACCCCATGGGCTCTGGAATGTATTTCATTGCTTTTGCTGGAATGTGGGTCTAAAGGGAAAGTTTGTTCACCATTTGCAGGGATTTTTCCACCAACTGTACCCTACTAAGTGCATTAAGCCCTCCACCAGCACCTCCCAGGTGCATCTCTTGGGTTTTTCAGATGGGAAAAAGTACTTGGCTGCTGCTCAACATCACAGTGGTCCTCCCCTGGTCCATGCAAATGTACGCCTCAGCTTTTCCAGACATACACTCCCAAAATCAAAGTCTTTCCCCCCCCCCCTTCTTTTCCTTTTGTTCTAAGACACGATCTCTGAAGCTGTCATCTGGAAGGACATCAGCCCCATGCATTTTCGCACAGAAGAGGACAGGGTAGCATCTCCCCCTCACCCAACCCACAACACAACCAGAAAAATGGAGGAGGCAGGTGTTAGTTCAGCAAGGCATATTTAAATGCCTTTAATTAGGTGGAATGAACACACCATGTGTCGCTTGTTAGAGCTGTTGTATCAGTCCGGAGGGTGAAGTAATAAGAAAATCTGTACATAGACATCAGCATGTGAGTACTCCTGGCACCCATAGGATGGGTCCAGTTCATAGGTGACTCCCACAGCCCCTTTTACTTATGAGGAAACTGAGGCAGAGAAAAATGAAGGGGCATGGCCCAGAACATTATCAGCATTAGGGCCAGCACAGGAGAGTGAACGATGGACATGCTGAGATGGTACCTTACCCGTATCTTAGAAGGACTGGTAAGCAGTGGGGACACCCATAGCACCCACATCCATCCAGATGTTTCAGCCTTTCATCTCATACCCTCCTTTGAGAGGAACAGCCACTGTCACCTTGCCAATTTACCACTTAGAGACCAGCCTCTGCTATGTCTAAGTAAATGCTGTCTAACCATGGGTTGGTCGAAGAAACACAGCAGTTTTTGAGTCCTTGCATCCCACGAAAACACACAAAACCAGAGATGTATATATATTTTTGCTTGCATTCAGTATAGGCAGCCAAAGCTTTTTATTTTTTCTCCCCCTCTGCATGTCATGGAAAAAATCCTCTGCTTTCTGCCTGGGAACTCATATGCCAGAAGGCCTGTTTGTTGTAGCTATGATTTAAGCCACATGAGCTGGCTGCGTGGTAACAGAGTAATACTCTTTCCTCGGCTTTCCCACTTGAACAGTATGATTAACACAGTGTTTTCTGGGTGGTTGAAGTCTGGCAGTCCAAAGAAGAAGCTAAAGGGAAGGAGGGCACCATGGGCTCTGTAAAACTTTGCTCAAGGGAGATTTGCAGGACCTGATTAGAAGTCTCTCAAGGGCCAGGCTAGCATAGCCACCTTCAACCCATTTTGAGTGTTGAGAGGTGACTTCAGCGAGTCCCACGGCGGCCTGGCTGTGACTGGACCTACCAGGTCTCCTCTGGGCATCTCCAGCAGCATCGGAATGGAGGCCTGGACACCACCAGTGACATGGGTAACATCTTTGGGAGAGAAACTGAAAGGCTCCTACCAACTGTAGCAGCGTTGGGCATTGGGCTTCAAGGGTTGTATGCCAAGCATTTCAAATCTCTCACTTTCCCCATTCAATTTAGGGGTCCTGTGGGACAGGTCTAGCAGCAGCTTTCAGTCTTTCTTCTCTAGACCAACCAATACCACTTGTTTTGGCCTCTTTCTTGGGGTCTGCATCTGGATCCTACCACTGGTTTGGGATTTCTCTTTGCTTTTAAGGTGGATTTTGTAGTCAAGACTTGGCCATTCATAACCACTTTTTGTTCCTGGACTGATATGACTGATACCAAATCCCCTTGACCTAAAAGATCAAAACATTTCATGGCGATGCACTTTAATTTTCTTTTACTATCACTGAACTTCATTTGGCATGATCTTTTCCTATCACCTGGGAAAATTTCCCTCCTTCATCCCTTGAGTTTTACTCGGGCTTGCCTGAAGGAAGTAATTGTTGAGGGTATTGTTGAGGAAAAAGCCTTGTTCTTAATAGTATCCAGAATATTACATCCCAGGCTGGTGTCTGCAGGCTTGGGATACGGCAGCCTGCTGCAACCCAGCATGAATCAGAGCTGTGAAAGCACAGGCTCGCTAGCAGGAGCAAGCATCCCACCTTCCTAGCAAATGCTCAGCCCTGCCTGCCCACCAGCCAGGGCTCTGGTGGCTCCATTGCATCCGGCATCATCCTGAGGAAGATGCAACACCATTCAACCCAACACTGGTGGTCTTTGTCAGGACCCCTTCACTGAATGGCCCTTAATGGCCTGGGGATAAACGGCCCCTAATACATCTTGTGTGTGTCTGTGACAATAAAATAACGCATTCCAGAGCCTCAGCATCATTTTGGAGCAGGCCAGTGAGCTCAAGCATTGCCCAGGCATGATTAGGAATTTGTGTGAGCTGGGGACCACTCAGAGGAGGCAGTTTGGATGGGACCACCTCATCTGGGGCTGCAGCAGGCGCTGACAGCAGTAGTACATTTGGGATCAGGAAGCCACCCATGACATGCTTCATTTATTAATATATGTGTTGTCTTTGAGTCTTGATGATAGTCTGAGTGACACTGGTGTAACCCCAGCTCACCCACTTCCTCGATTCTGAAAATACTGATGCTCCTCATTGGGAGTGACCAGTGTGATGCCCACCAAGCCAAGATTTACAGCCATGGGAAACAAGGCTTTCCCAGCAGGAAAACTAGAAAATGGAGGGGGAAACATTGTTTTTTAAAACCTCACAGCCCAGGAGTGCAAAAGGGGAGTAGGAATGAAACAGTCGTGGAGTGCCTCATGAGTCACACAGACACTAAGGTGTGGTATCACAGCCCGCAGAGCTTGGCAGACCCACCCTTGCTTCGCTGCCTCCATGGCAGGAGCCACGCAGTTTTTCAGGGCTGGGTGTTGACACTGTTTCTGGGTACAGCTGATCACCCAGGAAGGTGGTCTTGCTTCTGGGCCATTAGGCATCAATAGCCCAGCAAATCTCGATAGGAGTGAGCCGTGCTCTGATGCAGCCCAGCCATGCCAAGGCCAGCTGCTGGCCACCTCTGACCTTGGCAGATACCATCACTCGTGTTCCTTTGGGGTGGGACACACAGATGCAACCAATGGTGTTGTCTTGTACTGCCTGATGTACCAAAGGGAATAACAAAAACTGCAGAAGCAGCATGAGAAAAGCATTAGAGAGGCCAAAAGGAGGGTTTTTTGGATGCATGCTTGTAGTAAAGCCAGGCTTTGACCTCTGGAAGGCCAGGAAATGTAGGTGCGGTGTCCACGCCTGAATCTGGTGGCAGGAATTTTCCCTACGTAGCAACAGTTGTTATGTAGCAATAATACTTGGCAAATTTCAAGGCACTTGAGAAATATTAATTAATCTGCACATCAGCCTTGTCAGGTAGGCAGCTAAATATTTTCATCTGTGCTTTACAGCTTGGGAAGTGAGACCAAAATAAAAAAAAAAAAGTAAAAAAGAAGCAGCTTGTCCATGGTCACAGCACGAGCGGCTGCCAAGATGCGGGTAGTGCTCAGTGACTGTCTCAGAGCAAGAGAGCTGATGCAAGGGAAAACCAAAGGAAAACTAGATAGTGCACCAGGAGATTCAAAGAAAGCACCTAATTTTCAAGCCGGTGAAGCAAACCTCCCATCGGAGGGACTTCTCTGCTGCTGGCACTGGGGTTGCACAGCTCAGTTTAATTATACGAATCACTTTGATGATGACTCCTGACATTCACCTTCATTAGCCACTGGCGGCCACGCTCAGCTGCTGCGACTTCAGAGCTATCAATGTCTGCTTTAAATAACCCATGAGTAAAATCAGCTGGGAGACAGTGTGTCTGGGCTCTCCTCTGGTGTAGCCTGCACGGAGGTGGCTGAGAATGCAAGACCGAGGCCAAACTACAGTTTAACCCTGGCTGAGCGTAGGCATGACCTTCATCTGGATGTCTTGAGGTGGGGAGAGCTTTCTCCTTTGGCAGAGTAGAAGTGGAGAGAGGGGATGATGTGCAAGGGAACGGACAAGGTGAAGTCAAGAAGTTCAGTCCATGGCACCATCTTCCCAGTTGCCTTGGGAATGGTGTCATTGCTACACCTTCTGTTGCATAAGCAAATAGCTGATGCCATAACCAGACTTTAGCCCAAGGGTATTTTTGCCCCAGAGCCCATTTTCCCTGAACAAACAGAAATTCAGGTCACACTGGGGGCAGTCATATCCTAAAGGCAGGGGATAGGACTGCTGGAAGGGCAAAGCAAAAGGCAGGAGGACGTGTGATGCCACAGCCACCTCTCAAAACATAGGGCTGTATGGAAAGGGAGCAAAGCTGGATCCTGTCCCAACCTTCAAGGCCACTGTCATGGACACACTGCCCTTGCTGGCAGTGTGCTTTACTTGACTTGAATGAGGATGAAATGCAGGAAAACCACAAAATCTCAGACATATCTCAAGGGTTATGAGGTGCTGTGACACAGCTGCTTTGGTTTTCCTTCCTTATGGTTTAATATGCTGTTTCCAGCTTGTGATTCCCTTTTTACTAGGAACGTAGACAAAACTTCCAGTGATGCCATTTGTCAAAGCAGAAGAATTTGAGCTCTGCAGAATGAAAACAGACAGAGAGGTGAGATGCTATTGCTTTGTAATTAAAGATGCTGCAGCAATGCTAAATGCCATATGTCACTCTTACCTGAGAGATCCCAGTTACCATCCCCAAAAAGCTGAAGAGGGTGACGATTTCAAACTGCTAGCAAGCAATTTCCCCAATACTGACCACAGCCCCAAAGCCTTTCCCTGAAATGTTTCTTCATTAAAATATTATTTTGCAAAACTAATGCCCGCAATAAATTCTCTCATGCAGGTTTTATTAGCAGTGGCCAGTCACTCATTAACTGCTGCACCATGAAATGCTTGTTCAAAAAGCAGGAAGGCACCTGTTTGTAATAAATGAAAAAAATAAAAAGCGCAAAACTTTTATGTTGTAAAAGCAGCATCATTTTAGCATGAGTAGAGCTGTTTAAGATACGAGACATGAGTAATGCTCTCCGTGCCTGCAGCTCTCCTGAGAGGATCGGTGGGATGCTGCATTTGTGAACAATGCAGTGGATACAACACCACTGCCGTGGGGTAGTTGGACACTTAACTGCCATTGTGTCTTTGGTACTTTGTCATGAGATGACTGATACTTTAAGGGGAAAAAAAAAAAAAGGAATGAAGATGCGAGATGGTTTCACTTTGGAGGATTTTAAATATTCCTTTATTCAACCCTTATAACTGGCATTTTCCTGAGTGTGAAAGTGCATGGAAGAAAAGGGGCAAAGATCTGTTCTTTGAGCAGAAGATTGCCCATGGCATGTCCTGAGTGCTTATCTCTACTTTGAAGATCTTTGCTTTGCATCTAGATAAATTTCTCTGTGCTAGCTCTGTATATTTTTGTGTGTGCTGTATCTGCTGTATATTTTGGCTGATTTCTCTGCTGTACATCTTGGGTTTTGCTGTGACACACATCACAGTCTCTTAGGAAGGCAGTGGACTTTTGCACTCTCAGTGAGAAGGATGTTGTCACTGCAAACCCTTCCCATGTAGCCACGGGAGTGTTTCTGAATGTTCCTCTTGAGGAGCACACACCCTCCTTCCCAGAAAGGCCATTCACTGCCTTTTTCCTGCTGCCAAACCACATGAGCACAGTTCCCTCTGCTTCAAAGGCGACCTTGGGTTGCCAGAGCACATGCTGCCAGTGACAGCACTGGTGGGCTAAAGCCACCCTAAAAATGGATGTGAGTGCCTGGGCTGGGCTGGCCAAGCAAGGGAGAGGGGGGCACTTCTACCCCAGCAGGGTCCTGCTTGGCAGAGCATCCCTCTTGCTGAGCTTGTTTAGATGCAGTTTCAACGGCAAAAGTAAACTTCCCCAAGTCCTAAATCCATATGAGCCCACACCCCGCGGCCACTGCCCTTCCCACCGTGCTGCAGGGATGGGCAGGATTGCACCCTGCTTTGCAACCCTGCTGCACTGGAGGAAGGGAAGGGGTACACGATGTGTGCTGTGTAGCCAAACCTCTCCGTGCTGCCAGTGGAAACCAGGAGCTGTAGTGGTTTCCAGGCTGCAGCAGAGGCAGTGGCAGAGCAGCAGGCTCATGCAGGCATTGCTGGCTACCAGGCAACCATGAGGACAGAGCAGAGGGGAGGAAACGAGGTATCTCTTCACCCGCTAACGGGTAGGTCTGTTTGTGTCAGGGTGGGGAGAGGACACGGCACCCTCCTGGCTTGCTCCGGGCTGGGAAGGACTGGTGACGGGACTGCCAGCACTGGGCATGTCCCTCCCAGGGAGGGTGCTCTGTTGCTTAATCCAGCACCCTCCTTCCAGTTCCTTCAGAAAGAGGGGGGAAAAAAAGGGGAAAAAAAATAAAAAAGGTGATGGAGGCTCACAAACTCCTAGTTTCTGTACGTCTTCCCGAATATGTATACAGATTTTGATCCAACAGACACTATTTTTAGTTTCCTCTGGGGTATGTTTGGGAGCAAGCCCTTAACTGTTGCTGTGCTGCTATAGAAACCGTATCCATGTACACTGACATGTTTACAATTGTTTCAAACGCCATAAACTTCCAAGGGCAAAATCAAGCGGCTTATTTCCATTAAAGCAGCTGCCCCGGTGTGGCTCTCTCGCACCTTTACTGATTCAGGACCCCTCTCAGCTTCACCCAGCCCCGCGGAGCTTTGGTTTGGAGAAAGGTTTGCCAGCTCTTGCTGCCATGGCGCTTGGCAAACCCAGAGCAGAGCAGTTGCAAATCTGGCTTGAGGAAGGGAGAATGTTTTTCCTAGCTCTCCTTGACCTCAGCCATAGGAGGGGTGTTTAGCAGATACCAGGGCGCTCGTGCAAAGCAGAGCCGCCTGCCCACTGCCTCCCCGTGCTCCATCCTGGTGCCGGGCAGTCATTGTGAAAGGTTGTTCAGCCCTTGTGGCCAGCTCACAGCTATCTGGGACAGAGTAGCAGCTTAACTTATAAAAAAAAAAAAAAATTAAAATTAAAGCACAACAAAGCATTTCAGTTTAGGCTTTGGGAAGTGAAAAAGCTATTTTTTAAATTTATTTTCTTTAATATTTCCTAAGTTTAGGCTTCCTCAGCCCTTTCTGCTTTGAAGTCACCATCCTTCTCCTACAACAAAGGTTAGAAAAGGGCAGAGAAAAATTTCCAGCATCCCAGGTGGGCAGCAGATGTGAGAGATAAGAGTTCTTTCCTGAATGTGAGACAAAGAGGCATCATTTGAGCTGGATGAGGAGCACAAATTTCGTGCCATCTTCAAAGTGTTATCATCTGCAAGGTGGGTTGAGGGTTCAAGCGATCCTTCCCTTGGAGCACCAGTCCGAAAACAGCCATGCTGACGGAGCAAGGTAGCTCCATCCATGGCCAGGGAGGGATGGATGACAGGGGACACCTCAGGGTGGCTCCGCACCCTTCAGAGCACACAAGCACACATCCCCTCCCTCCTGCTCACTGGCTGAACCCCATCGCTTTGCTGTGTTGAGCTGGATACTCTGTCAGAGACACTCAGACTCAACCACACCAAACTGGTTTTCCCTGTCCAGGAGTATTCAGGAGCAAAGTCCAAAGAAGGGTTTGGCCTCCAGGGTCCATGTCTGCATTGAACACTGCCTGGTTCTGGAGGTGTGAGCTTTGAAATTTGTCCTGTGAAGCTCGGTGCATGCTCTACTAAGCTTAAGCTGGGTTCCCCCAAGTTGCCTGAGATCAGTGGGAATCAGGTCTACACTGAAGTAAAGGAAATAAATGGGGATTTTGCTGAATTTGTTCCTAACCTGATTTAATGCCTCCAAAGTTGGCACCACCTACTTTGCCTCTTTCCTGTGCAAATATGCCTGTGCTTACCTGATTATTATTTGCCATTCAACCCTGCAACAGTCAATTATTTATGTTTGCTAGGTCATGCAATACAGAACAAAGCGACAACCAAATATGTAGCATCTGCAGTAACACCCAAACAGCTAAATAGAGGCCAGTGTCAGTGGTTAGCTGTGGGTTGCCATTTGCCTGAGCCAGCAGTTTCACTCTCCATGTGACTGCAGAAAACAGGAAAGTGGCCATCTGACCCAACACCTACTTTGCCGGAGGATCCTGTGCTGTGTTGTGCCATGCAGAAAAGCCCAGGTGAAGTAGCTGACCCCCATAAGATGCTTGTGGGGCAGAGGCAGTCACAACCACGATGCTCTGGCCCCTGTGAGTTAGAAGCCACAGTACCTAAAACTCAGATCTTAGCCCAATGACCAGTTTCTGAGTGGCTGGGTAATGAGAGGTTATCCCTTACTGATGTGCTCACTGCAAAGCAATTGAAAGTTGGCAGTCAAAAAACCCCAGAGACTATTGTCTAAAGAACGTATTTTCCTGCTGAAGTTTCTACTCCCTGGGAAATCCAGGCTGAGGAGTTTGGTCAAGCCTTTCAGACCATAGGATGTGCCACCAAACTCATCTTGGGAGCTGCTTAGAGGGGAGAAAAAACGCATGTAGAAGGGGATGCTCCTGAAGGTCTCGTCCCAGCTGTCGCACTGCATGAGCCCCTTTACATAACAAGTCAGGCAACGATCCCAGCATCACCATCAGGACAAAACCTGCCCCTGACTCCTTCTTTCTAGCTCGCTCCCAAGGCCCAGAGACAGGTCCTACGTGATGCTGCATTGCTGGTAAAACAGTCTCAACCTGGGGAGTTTTGACTTTGTTTCTTTTACTCCTAGTTCACACAACCTTCCCATCACCGTTTTTTGAGCTCTTTGGGTGTTCAGGCATAAACCGGTCGGGTGACCATGCATAAATTAACTTGGCGCGGCTTCGTGAATTAATTGGGTGCCCATGCGTGAGCTAATCAGGCACTCATGCGTGAGTCATTTGGGTATTCATGCGTGAACAGAAAGAGTACTCATGCGTAAATTAGGCTCTCATGGGTGCATCAACTGGTTTCCCAAGCATGGACGATCAGGGTTCCCGTCCAGGCACTATCTGGGGGCTCATACGTGAATTAATAGAGTGCTCATGCTCGCATTGATCAGCTGCTCATGCATGAACCTACTGGGGGCTCCTGTGTGAGCTAATCAGTGCCCATGGGCGAATGCAGTAATCCCTGCAGTTCATTCCCAACTCACTCTTCTCCTCAAAGATCATGCTTAAAAGCTGTTTGAACACGAATCCTTTATCAACCTTACTTTCAACATCATCATGATCTTAATACACAACTATTACAAGCTCCGCTCTTGCTTCCTGCAGACCAGACAGAGGGATTAATACTGAAGCAGTGTCTGCATATGCTCTAAAATTTTATTCCTTAGGGATCAGAGTCTGGGAGTTATCAGCATTACAGCCACAACTTTTATCTGTTACGAGCTGCACCCCTTATACCATGGACTAGAGTATCAGGGTCAACATTATCAAAGTCTAAATATATGTACTTTTCATTACTTCACCCCTTGTCCCTGAGGATCAGGATGGAGGAATTAATGTTATAAAAACCTGCACGCAATACTTGTTGCAAATTTCATACCTGCACAACACTTAGCCAGGAAGGCCACAGCTGTCTGAACAAGTACCCATGGTAAACCCGAGCCCTTGCACCTCTTATGAATGTCAGCCCTTGCCCCTGCAAGAAAAAACATTACAGGAGTTCAAATATACGCCCATTACAAATGCAACACTTTTTCTGTGTCCCTAGAGCTCTGTGCTCCCAACTCACCAACTTCATTTTTCCTGCTCCAGCTCTCCAGACGAGTGCTGTGAGTTGATTGTTGCCCACTAAGGTCCTCCCTTATGCACAGAACACTTGTTAATGACCCTCTCCTGTGTAAGTTGTTCAGGTGCTCAAGTGTGAATGAATTGAGCACTCAGGTGCAAATTATTTTGTATGCAAAAGCACAAACTCACTGGATGCTCATGCATAAGTGAATAGGATGTTCTTCCATTTACACACAGCATGAGCAGAGGTTGCACAGCAGCCAGCCTGGCACAACTGACCGTATCAGCAGTGGGTGTGCTTTGCACTTTGGGCTGTTTGGCTTCTCATTCCCCCTCCTCACAGTGCTGCATCTGCAAGAACAGCCCCGCCATCCCACAACCTGCGTTTTAGGTCATGCTATGGTGTTTCATCAGATGCTTTTGTGTCCCACACCTGCTGTAACTCTCATAGGCTGGTGAGGGAAGGACAAGAGCGGATTGAGGTATTAGATTGTGGGTGATATTTTCCATGGACACAAGACATTGGTGAAAAACACCAGTCAAATACAGAGATTTGGCAGTCCCAGGGAGTGCTGTGGATTGCTTTAGTCATGTTAGTTAGCACCTTCATTGGCAGATGTCACTGCAGGTGCTTACAGAGTCACAACACGGCCTCCTGTTGGAAATGCAGATATGCTAAAGCAGTGCCAAGAATATGGAAGGCGACAGGAGCTGGATCCATCCAAGTTGCACTGCTCATGCACCGCTTCCTTCTGGAGCCTGTCCTCCTGTATGGACCACAACCAGCACACCCTAAAGGGGTTTGACATCTGTCAGTGTGATATCAGGACACTGATCTTTGGTAGCTCCCCAGCCATCAGCTCTCCAAGAGCAGAGGTGTTGGTTTTGGGACACCTGGTGCTCAAATCACCACTGGGCTTCAAAGGTGAAGAATTGTCTTGCTGACTCAGAGACGTCTCTGGTCCAGCTCTGCTTGGCTGGGGAGGCTGAGGGACCTGGGAACCTGCTCTGTTAACGAAAGGCTGGTGTTCTCGCAAAAGGGCAAGGCAGCCAAATTATGGCAGGTAGTCACTGCTACCAAGCAAAGCTGGGGCTGCAGCGCCGAATCTCCTCAAGGCGCTGTCTGCACCTTCTCGTGAACTGTGCATGGCGCTCAACACACTGTTCTCAGTGAAAAACGCAACACAAGAGCTAATTCCCTTAATCCCTTTGGGCTGAGCATGAGCTAAGCCCTTCTTCAAAGGGCAGCATTCATTCAGCATCGCAGTTGGGCACACACAGCAGCTTCCAAATTTGTACGTCGGGTGACGGCACCATCAGGAGACGCTCGACCCGCCCTATCACAGATACAAACACGGAGCCAGGGTCTGAAAACTGGAATTATTTCGAAGCCAGGATCACTGAGCACAGCAGCAATGCGAAATTATCACCATGGAGAAGTAGACTTCAGCTCAAGGCATTCCAAAATGATTTCTCCTATGGCTCTGAGAATGGTTTACAGAAGCTGTAAATAAATCACATACGTAACCACATCTCATGGCAGGGTTCCCGCATGTGAATGCCCAGAGATTAATTTCTTCCACATGTGAGTTGCTCAACAGGCTGCATGTCTTCATCACGATAACATCTACAAAATCTGCAGGCAGAGCATTCAGGTGTGCTCCTGCCTGATGCCACCAGCACCTTGTCTCCAAGCTCAAATGTTTCTTTGGGCAGTTTCTGAAAGCCCCATGACACCACTGAGGGAAGCCACTGACCAGCCTCAGACAAGCCCCGAGGACCACCTGGTGCACCATGGCAGGATATGGCACGTCACAGGCCCCTCACTTGGAGAAAGCTGGCCATGACGGATGGGGGAGCCAAAATTAAAGGGCTATTTTTTTGCTGTATTTAAAGAAAACAGCTTTAATGGGGAGAGAAGGAGTTATGGTAACAGAGGGAAGTTTGAGGGCAGGCAGGGATTTGCTTCCCATTGCAAAAGGCAACGGGAGGGGGTTGCTTTGCCTGAAGACAGGATTAGCTGGCATTTCAAAAAAGAGGTGGCTGAGGAAAGTATTCAGCAGGAAAATTCACATGCTTCAAGTGTGCACTGAAGTTCAGGGACAATTTTCATATGCCCTTGGAATATTTCCTGCTTGACAAAGCCACAGCAGATCCCAACAATAACCAGAAGGAGAGGCCGATGCCGTCTCATGTGAGGTCCCTTCAAATAGCACTCCACTGGAAGGGCTTGGAGCTTGCCAGAACAGGTATTTCTTCCTGCACGTTCTTCTTGAAGCAAGGAGACATCTTCATACACATTATTGCACATGAGTATCTGGAGATCAGGCAGGCCCAGTAACGTTACATGCAGAAGAAAGCATGGTATGTGTAAAGGGCATGGAAGGGCTTGCAAAGCAGCGGTGGTGGCTTCTTACTCAGAGGCCGCCAGAAGATAGAAAGTGTTAGGGCTGTGAATGCCAAAATAATTCACCAGGTGGGAGGGGGGAAACTGGATTACTCTGAAGCAAACTTGTCTGCTAAGGGAGGATTGAGGAGCCGTGTAATAAGACTTAAAAAATTATCAGTGGCCCCAGGCAGACGGTGCCTGCACACACTGGTGGGTCCTGAGGAGGCCCCACTGCTGGTCCAGAACCAAATTTAAAGCTCAAGCCATTGGACTGATCTCAGCTGCAGTAGCAGGAGCGATGCTCCAAATACCTTTCACCAGGAAAGTTGTCACAGACAGTATCCATTATTTCACTGTGGAGGGGGCATGACTGATTTTCATCCTTTCCTTTAGGGAGCGAGGGGATCAAGATGAACTTTGTTCTTGCTCTTGGATCTTAATACACCTTAAATAGATCTGTCCTGCCATGGGATGTCCACATGTTCAACTCTCCCATTCCTCCTGTCTTTGCTGAAGACCGAAACCATTCCAAAAGAGCATTTCCAGAGGACAGTCTGCCATTCCCTACGGATCTCAGAGGGCGCATGAGCCCCTTGCCACAACTGCAGAACCACTCAGCTGAGGATCTGCTCAGCAGGACAGGCTTCAAAACAATTTTACAAGAGCTCTGGCAATAAAAGATGCATGTCAAGACAGCAGATAAAACACTTAAAATGCGATTGGAGTTGCGATTGCAACCACTGAAGTTTATTGTGCTGGAAAGCAGCCATGCGTGACTGGGTGAAAACTCCCTGACTGTAGAAAAACTTTTGGGATGCTCAGAGCCTCTTTTTCCTCCTCTTCCTCTGGTGCTGCAGAAAAAGAACACACAACCCCCATCTCAGGCTTGGTTTAATTTTTCTGATGCAACCCTCCAACCTCCATTTTTTTGTCTCTGCTCAAGCACTTGTGTATAACTTGAAGCAAAGTTATTTCACTCTGTTTCCAAGTCACTTTACCCCTGAAAATCAGCTTCTCTCTCATTGTCAAGTAGGACTGAAGTAATTTTTAAAAGCAAAGGTAGTTTCAAAAGCAAAGTTATTTAGAAATATTTTTACATGTTTCAATTGTTTAAAAATGTTTTCATTTTAACTGAAGTGGTCTTTTAAAGAAAATTGTTTTATTATGGAAAATATCGGTATAAGCCAGGTAGCATTGAAAAGAAAGCTGCTCTGCCTGTGTGGCACAAATGACGGGTGGAGGAATAAGGAGTTTTCTGGATGCCCTGTGCAAGAAGTGCCTGCTCAGTGTGGGGTTTCCCCTGCTTCTCCAGTCCACTGAACTCAGATGGCTTTTTCCTCCCCAGAGGGGTGTGTGCTCGTGTGCGTGGCACATCACTTTGCTGCTTTCTCATAGTGAGAAAGATTTATTTGCAGAAAAGGTGCCTGAAATTTAGAACTAAGTCTTATAACCTGACCCCAGCATCCTTCTGGATGGGAGTGGAGTGGTCTCAGCACTCGGTGGGGTCCAGCCGCTACATAAAGATGCCTAAGGAGTCTCAACTGTATGAAAATACACCTTTGCCGTAGGGTAAGTTTTGCATCTCCTCATACACAGCCCAAAAACGATGCTTTTTTTTTGCTCTGATGCAGCTAAGAGTCCCTTTCCCCCAGACCATTGAGGGAACATTGGGAAATAAAGAAAGATTTCAACATGTGCAATATAGTTGCAACTATGAAAACACCTCCAATGCAGGTTTCCTTGTGCTTTCCTTGTCCTGGGAGACAAACCCAACGGAATTAATGCTGAAGGGAATTCATGAGGGCCACCTGCCCAGTGCCCCAGGAACCCTCCATGGCTGCCTGGCTGCTCCCACTGGACCATGGCAATCCCATAAAGGCTGGGTAAAGCAATAACACTATTCCCTCAGGCTCAGAAACACACTCCAGCACTTGTAAAACCTTCGGCCTATACTTAAATCCCTGAGGTTTTATTGCCTTAAGCCGTGTACGCCTTCTCCACGTGTTGAGCCAGGATGCTCATGCACAGAGTGGGAAAACGTTGCTTCAACCCGCTTATACCTCTGATATGGGATCAACGCCTGAACGGAGCATCCCTCCCAGAGGACGCTGCCATAGCTCTCCCACATGGAAAAGAATAGAGCAGGTTTGGCTCAACCCCTCCACTAACATGATCCATCAGATAAGATCAGACCACAAATGACTGCCTGGACAGATGCTACATTATTTATTAGAGAAGGCTACTGATGTGAGGCGTGGGGCCAAGAAGGAGGGGGAGTAGACAGCAAAGATAAAAATACAATATTTCTTAACCTCCAGAATAAAAGGACATGAGAAAGAGGGAGCACAGAGCATCTGCACAATTTCTGCCTACAGGACAGACATCAGACTTCTGTTTTTTGTAAGTGTTTTCCTACTTCTTTGTGAAGGAAAGAGCCCCCTTGGTACATCACGTTACGCAGTATTTCCCCACTCGGAGATGCTGGGACTCCTCAGCAGACAAGCAGGTCCCCAGGCACTGCTTGATCAGTGCCCAAACTTGACAAGTTAGGGCTTGCTTTGCTGAGTTTTCAGGCACAGTGGCAGGATGGGAGGTGAAAGGCATCCGAAGGCAAAGACAAAGCCAGCGGTGAGGCTTTCTTCTGGATGCCTTGCTCGTGCTGCGGTCACTGGAGCATCTTAAACCCCAGCCCATACACACTCCAGCACATCACCCCGTGGGGACCCTGGAGGCAGCAGCCTGTCCCTGAGGCACTGCAGCACGTCTTGCCCAGCGAGCCCTGCTCAGGTCACTGTCAGCTCTTAGCCCAGGCACCTCAAAAACAGCTCCCAGGGTCCATCAGCTGCGGCAAAGGTGATCCACAGGGGACTGGTGAGAGGTGCCTGCAACACCAGCATGCTGTGATGTGACAAGCAGTGAGGCAATGGTGAAGTGAAATCACTCTTGGACTTATAATAATTATAAATAAATAATGTATTATAATTATAATATTGTAGCTGACTGAAGCATTTAATGTGGGGGAGCAAATTGCCCATGTCAGCAGAGAATTTGCTGATTTTTCTCGAACATACAGCAGCTGCTGCTGCCACCCTGCTGCCACTGTTGCTACAGGGCTCGACTTTCCATGCTGCAGCCTGGCTGAGGAGGTGCTGGGTGGGAAGCTGGGGGCTTCAAAGGCTGCTGCCTCCTCCCAGCAGCTCTGGGTGATGGCTGGGGTGCAGCACGGCTGTGTTTCACCCATGCAGGGGGCTGGAGAAACCACCGCCACCAAGCTGGAGGCAAGGACAAAAAAATAGGAGTGCAGGGAACAAGCAGAGCAGGGAGGTCTTGGTGTAGTGTTTCAAACAGCTTTGGAGTAGCTGGAAATAACCGGAGGGGCCTGTTTCTGAACAGCTTTGTGCAACTTTTTTCTTGCACCAATGCAAACCAGATTGGTTTGGAGCAGGAAAAGCTGGAGAAGGTGATGTGGAGCTGCGCTCTGCTTGCTGCCACTGAGGTGGGGGTCAAGCAGGGGAGAAGCCTTCAGGGATAAGGAATGAATTTAGCGACTGGGGGCTCATGAATTAACCACTGGGGGCTGGAAACTGGGGCAGTGTTGAAGTCAGGAGGAGCAGCAGGAAGGAGAGGTGACTAGGGATCTCACTTGTTCCTTTGACCCAGGCAGCTGTTTGGACACCAGGAACCTCAGCACAGTCAGCCAGGGCAAGTCTTGGTGCAATGCTTTTTTTAGAGGGGCAAGCTAAAGTCCTGCTTCCCTCTGTGCTGACAGCTCCTCCAGAGCACTGCCTTAAGCAGTGATGGGTTCTCTGCCTCTTCCTTCTGCCCCCAAGCCTCCCTCGAACAATGTTGCTGGTGACTTCTTCAGGTAACATTTAATTTATCCTCATTTATTTCTTTTCATGTGGCAGTTTCTTTACTCTCCTCCTTCCTCTGCAAGTTCCTCTTTTCCCCAGTGAAGCCCCCTGCCCAAAAAGCCCAAGTGCCATGGTCTAATCATGCTGATGGTTGTCTGCAGGGTGGTGTTTAGGACATCAACCCAACCACAGGACTGTGTTTACTCCACCTGCAGCATCAACCACCCAGATCCCTAAAACTTGCCTTGTGTTCTTCCTCTTTCTGGTCCCTGTTACATCCACATCACCTCCTCCACATACAGTTTTGAGCTGTGCCTGAGGTCCCGTGGATCCCATGTCCCCTTGGGCATGCACAGCTCACCTTCTTCATGATCAAAGAAATTACCCCTTCAGCTAACACGTATCTGTTTCAGTCTCCAACCCTGCTGGGTAAAAAACTGGGTGCTCTCATCATATAGGTACAGATGGCATTGCTAAACACCCTAAACCCTTTTCTCAAGGGTGTCACCCCTAAAATTCGCATGTGGAGATAGGACAAGTGTTCAGGAGTAGAAACAGCAGATATAATAGCAGAAAGGAATCATGGGTTGGGAGGAAGGGAAGGGGAATGAGGATGATGCAGCCTTGGGCTGGGAGTATTCCAACTGGCATCATCCTCTCCTCCATCTGCCAAAGCAGATCCTCCCCCAGATCCCTTTTGTGCACCCAGGGCTGGACATCACCACCCAACTGTGCAGGAGGACTTGCACCTACCACACCCTTTAACCAAGGGGGGATCCCTTTTAGGTGCCAGAGGTTCTCGACCTCCCTAGGTGCCCTCTCTCCTTGCCTGGGCTCGTGCCAGAGCAGCAGGAGCAGGTGCCAATGCTGCAGTCGTGTCCAGGCACGATCAAAGCCCCACAACAGAGTTATCTCTGTGCACACCAAGGACCAGACAAGCCCATTGCACGAACGCAAATTTTGGGGCTTTAATTAGCCAAGCAGGGGAAAGCTGCTTTATCTTTAAAGCAATCTATGCATATTTAAAGGGAAAAACAAAAGCTTTGAAATCGGAGACTCAGAAGGAGTGAGAGAAAACTGAGCTCAAAACCATTCTATTACTTAGTGGCGTTGTGTCGAACCAAAAGTTTTTTTGGAAAAAAATTCCATCCCTATTGTCCCTCCTCTGAGAATCAATCCTTGTAGGCATCAGGGCTCACACAGATTAGAGGCTCCAGCTTGCCAAGGCATCAGGAATTGCAGAACAGTTAGGCAGGGATGAAGCAGCACCCCTCAAAGGAAAACTTCCTGGAACCACTATCTCCATGACCTCCCAAGCTCTCCAGCACCCAGATGTCTTGCACCAAAGCTGTGACCAGGAAGCTTGTTTTCGCATCAAGTGCATAAGAAAATAACTATATTAAGATCTACATCCAATAAGACACATCTGAAACTGAAAGCTGCACTGCAGAGGGGCTCAGAAGATCAAAGGCTTTTCTACCTTCCTTGAAGCTGTGCTTGAAACAACTATTCTTTTCAAAATCCTGCGTTTTATTCAAAGCTCAGTGGGAGCTGATGTCTTGCCTGTTTATTTTCAGTTGCTAGTGGTCTGTCTGCAACCAAAGTAAGTCTTTTCTTAATCCTTTCTTTGCAACATCACTCGAGGGATGGGAGCCATACGTGTCCCAGGGCCAGACTCTCCGGGTTCCGTGGGCTCATCCTGCCTGGGACAGCTCTGAAATCTTTCATGCCTAGTCCCACACTGCATTTTGGGGATGTACTTTGAGGTTTTACTGCTGCATTGTCTTATTGCTGTTGCCAAGGCGAATTTCCTCTGTTTTCAAATCTCTGCCAGCAGTCCCCCAGTACTTGCTGTAACCTTGTACAGTTTGATTTTTAGCACCAAGTCCCATTTTAGGCAGAACCCATTAAAATCATTATGTGCTACCACATAAATCTCCATATAAATCTCCATCTGCCACGTCACACAGTGAGTGACATTTCCGGACCGTGTGTTCCATCATCACAGGACCTATTTTTAAAGCACTGATTTAAAGTTTTAATGACTATCATGGATTAGCATGTGGCTGAAACCACCTCTACCCCAAAAAACCCAATGTTTTTGACACTTTTATTTTACTTATCTTGGGAGTGACTGTTCCACTCACTGTTTTTCAGGGCTTCAAGTCCAGGAAACTCAGTCTCAGCCTTCTTTTTTGGTTGCAAAGGCTTCTTTTAAGAGTTATGGCTTCTCTGGCGTGTACCCTCTGGCATGGTCCTGCTGCCTCCATTAAGTAGGGACACCTCTTGCCTAATTTCAGCAAGTCACTGCAGAGGGTAGCACCCTCCAAGACTGTTATTAAGGCTCCACAGGTTTTCACAGAGTTTGGTGGGTGGTTACAGAACTAAAAAATAACCTTACTGATAGCTTTGCTTGGGGAAAGGCTGTAGCTTAGCCTGTCCCACATCAGACATCGGAGAATCCACATGAGAGAGCCGGTGAAAACCAGGCTTTTAGCTGCACGGAGCAGCTCATTGCTGAAAAGCATCTCAAATTCAGATTCCCACTTCTGCTCTGTTTTCTTTCCAAGTTCAATGATAGAAATAATGAAGGATAAATAAAGAGGGGCTGAAACGCAACTTCACCCTAGTGTGCTGTGTTTCTCCACTGTTTCACTCCAGGTCCTGCTCTTGTGTTCTTCTCGTTGTTGTTGTTGCTCTTCTTCTTCTTCATCTTCTTCTTTATTGCTACTATTACTACCACTGCTACTACTTCTAGTATTACTACTACTGATTTCTGTTTCAGATGCAAACCCAACTCCAGCCACACTGGAAACAGGGCTTGGCCTTCAAGTGCCCCTATGGAGCAGAGGTGTGGTGCAGATACAACAGGGGTTAAAACAAAAATAGAAAAGTGGAGCTTGGGAGATGAAACAGGGATCTGGCACATCGCAGTAGGACCCACTTTAAATGAAGAAGTTATCACAGAGGGAAGCAATAAACAAGAGTTGCCTCCTTATGCAAGGGAGCAGGGTGAGTCATGGAGCACTCACGGCTTTCATCCAGGCAGCTAAAAATTAGGAGGAGCTGTATGTGTGGGTCCCAGCCCTGTCTAGACTCCGTAGATGTTCACAGAAGGAGGTTAACAGGCAAAAGAGGTGAAGGGACAGGCTCCTCTCCCTAAAGCATCCCAGTAATTAAGCAGAGACCTTGTTAAGTCATGGTGCTTTGGCACCTCAAAGCTACACCAGTGCCTTGCACTGACCTGCCTGTGTGGGAAGCAAAACTCCTGTGGCATAACCCATGGTGCCTTTGCCTTCAGCCTCCACAGGACACAGCCAGAACACTCTCTTGGCGATGTGTTAAAATTAGAAGACACCAAATAACACCTGAGTGTGGCCAGATGCCCAGGTAGGTACCGAGGTCCCATCAGTTCCAGTGCAAGTGCTGGAGTGCCCCAGCCATCTGCACAAAGCTCAGCCCACAGCAATTTCATGCACCGCAGCAAAAAGAAGTAAAACTGATTCACGAGGGGGAGGGAAAAGAAATTAGTCGGGCTGAAGAGTCCTGAACTCTTCTTTGACCATCACGCGCAAGTCCTACAACGTCTCCTGAAAGGCTTGCACAGGAGTCCCGTCTGCCACCAGGAGATGCTGGTGGATGAGACCTCGGAGCAGGATGCTGCCTCTGCAATTCTGCCTAAAAACAGGGAAAATGTTGAGAGCAGCCTCTTCAATGTGGTAGAGGCTGGCCAAGACAGAGGCTGGGGCAAGGGTGTCGTGTTGGCCTCCCACAAACCTGTCCCAGGCATGGGGGGACATCCTGAAGTAAGGAGAAGAGGTAAGGTCATACATCCAGTACATTTTGTCAGATAGGAAAATGAGAAAATGATAAGAAAACGAGAAAATGATGCTTTTTAATGTCATCAAAATGCACTTATTGCTGTCTCAGCAGATTTCTGTCACCCTCTGAGACACAGAAACCAAATAGTCCAGTCTAAAAGAAAAGCCAAGGGCATCTTTTGCTGTTTTAAAACAGGACAGACATTTCTGCAATTACCTGGCTTCAAATAGGCATCTTCACGAGCTGGTGCAGATAATGTCCAGCCTAAAGGGGGGAGCAGCCTTTATCCTCAGTGATTACTGACTGGTGAAATTCATCATGCCCTCAATAAAACTTTGAGGGCAGGCTTGGCTGCTGATGTAAAACTCCTATTTCTGATTCAAATCGTGATGTAATTTAAATATCAATAATTTTTCCTAGAAAAATCAGTTGGGTCTGGATGGCAAGGCTGTAATATCTATGCTGCCATAAGACTTCCCCTGAGTAAAGCGGGGAGACCTTTTGATCCGAGGGACTTCGCTTCCTGTGGAGGAAATCAAGAAGGAGCAGAGTTCACTGGGATCAAAGTAAATCTTTGCACACGAGCAAATCTCCACACATGTGCCTGTATGAGAGAAGTAGCCCGTAAAACATCCAATCCAGAAGGATATTTTCACCACAACTTCAGCTTCACTCTCTTTCAAGGTTGTCTCCAAGCAGAAGAAAGCCACTATGGCACTGCAGTTTGGTGTGGGCCGTTAGCAAAGCCCCGACCCCAATGTAGCCCTGGTGCTTTTGAGCACCAGCAGCTGGTGGGAGTGGTGGGTGGTCTTGTGGCTGGCTGGTTTGGGGTTATTTTAGAGAAACTGCCTTGGTTCCTGCTGCCTTCAGCCAGCTGCAAGACTCTGCTGCCAGCGTTAGTTTCTACAGTCGCAGAGTTTGGTTTACTGGGGCCACCACTTTGCTGCTTGGGTCTGCATCTCTTCGTCATCCCTGTACCCAGAGCTGGCCAGCAGGGTGACAAAGGGAGGATGTCCTGAGAAGAAAGAGGTTCGGGGAGGGGGAAACCAGGATGTGCTCCTCTCTCCCTCCCACCCTTTTATCAGCACTGGCTGCTACATTTCTCACTTTTGGAGCAGAGAGTTGAGCAGCTGCTATTGCTGGGACTGCAGGAAAGCATCTCTGGGCCACTTGGCATGAAGGAGGGGAGCGGGTTCATCCCTGGGGAGTCCTGGAAGCAGCCTGGCTCTTCTTGTCGACCTTCTTTATTTTGCTTCCTTTAAAGGCTGTGAGGAAAGAGGGAGAGAGTATCGGAGCAACTTGGTCTGAAAGAAAACAAGCAACAAAAAAAAGGCAAGTTGAAGATGTGGAGTGCCTGGCAGAGACCCAAAGCACAAGAGCACAGAGACCGTGAGAAAAATGTAAGTTTGCTGTCCAACTGGATGGAAATCAGATGTCGCTTTGGGACTTCACAGGACTTGTAAATGAATAAAGGAAGGGGCAGGAAAGGAAGGAAGATCCAACTTCACAGGACTTGCAAATGAATAAAGGAAGGGGCAGGAAAGGAAGGAAGATCCAACCAGGCTGGAGGAGGCAAACCAGCAGGGCCTTGATCCCGATATGGTTAATATCCCTGGGATTTATTCCTACAGGCTGCAGTGAGCCTCCTGTCACAGCATAAGTCCTTCACCAACGGCTAAATCAGATCTCCTGAGAAAGGAGGAGTTGGAGACTTCAGGGCTTTGATGTTGTAAGTAGCTGAGGAGGAGATGGGAAGCATGAGGATGGGGAAGAGAGCCATTGCAAGCCTTGCTGGATGTTGCCAGTAGAGCCCAGCTGGTGAGGACAACTGCTCTGGTGGCACTAGGCAGCATCCTGCGCTGCTCCCAATTCACCCAGTGGCTGCTCGGGTACAAGGCCTAGGGATGCCAGGGTGTCTGCTGGGGATGGACGACCCTGAGGTCCAGAGTGGTAGGAAGAGGACAGAGGGGATAGCAGAATAAATGGGATATTCCCTAGAGATGCCCTGCAGCAGGATGGGCACAGCTGCCTTTGGAGCTCAAGTGACTTTTTCTGTTCAATATGCAATCGGAGCACGGTACGCACATTGAGATTAATGGAAGAAGTTGCCCATGCCCCTGCTTTTATTATACACACGTACACTCGAGTCCAGCCCCGGCTATTCCACTTTGGAATGCAACTATTTATATTTGTGTATGTATATGTGTATGACCTCCTATTTGTACCCACCTGGTAAAAGACGAAACCCATGCAAGAAGCAGCAGGGGTGATTAAAGAAGGCTTTGTGAGCTCTGTCTCAAGCGTGCTAAAAAGGGGAATGCTTAGAGACTTCTGCCTGAAACTGCTCACAAGTGAGCACACACAAGTGAGGAAGCGCTTGAGGAGAACAGGATCATGCAGAAAATGTTCAGAGAGGGCAAATAAGTCTAATAGTCGTCACTAAGGCAGTGCGGAGCCTTATCAAAAAAGCCCAACAGCAAACCCCCACAAAACCTCCACCTGAACACTCACGGAGGATATTTATGACCTGGTGGGACCTTGGCTGGATATGTTCGGGATCAGGGCTCCCTCTAGAGGGTTTCGGACAGCCAGCAAATGGCCATACTGTGGCCTTGGGAAGGGGATGGAAGGGATGCCCAAATTGTCCTGAGCTAGTATGAGCATCTTCAGCTCTGCCAAGGGGGGTGGCAGGGACAGACCGCTCCGTATGCTTTGCAAGAAGGTCGTTTACAGTGGTTGTTTAAGCCAAGCAGGGTATGTGGAGAGGGAGATTGGAAGTGGCTTTTCTTTGTTGGTGCAGGCAGAGCTGGATCCATGCTTGGAGATCCTGTTGAGGGGTTGGAATGACTTAGGGCCAAGCGCGGTGTCCTGAGGTCAGAGCAGCAGGACATAGCCAGGAGTCGCATGAAGGCGACCGGCCTGCACCGCTGGGTGAGGAAGGCTTAGATGGGCGACAGAAGTGGCTACCACCAGGAGACACACCCCACCATGAAGCTTCCAGCTTCGGGCACCAGGACAAACTCCTCGCCAGAGCAGTGCTGTGCTGCTCTGAAGGAGCAGCCTTGGAAGATGACCCAGTCAGCGACCTCCAGGGCAGCTCATCACCGGACAGAGGGCTCCTGGCCAGCGGCTCTGGCAGTGATTTACCGTTACTGACTTGTCCTGAGACATCTCTGAGTGCTCTTTGCATCAAAAGGTGTTTTCACTTTCTAATAAACCTGCTTGACAGCCCTCTGAGACCTTTTTATCGTAAAGGGTGATGATAAAGCTCAAGTTTCCTTGTTAATAACTTCATTACAGCACAGACTGCCCAAAGCAATGAGGCACTTCAAACAGGTCCATAAAAAAAGAAAGACGTTAACTCATCCTTGAGGTTTTAATTAGAGCAGCTGCAGGGGCAGGTAGGCAGGTGTGTAGCATCTCATAGCCCTTGTAAGGGGACCTTGACTCTCCAGCTGCTCAGGCCAGAGTCACAGAGAGAGGTCACGCAATAGAAAGCAGTGGCAAAGGGGGTTTGGGTCCTTTTAAGGTTTAAGAGAACAAAAAAATTTGAAGTCCAAACACGTGAAGCTGTAGGGAACCTGAAATTCTCCCCGGGCTCTTTGACAAAGGGCTCTGCTCAGCTATGGCAGCAATGCTCAGCTCAGCTATGCTCAGCTATGGGCAAGACTTTTGCTCCTCACCTGCAAACAAGTCCCATCTGCCCTATTCACACCAGGAGGGATAGGAGAAAGCTGGAGAAAGAAGTGACAGAAGAAGCTGCACTCCCTTCTGATTTCCACCTGTTCTGCTGCTGAGACTAATATTCCCTGTGCAAATACTGGGAGAAGATGAGCAAATCCCTGCTCAGTGCCTACCTCCTGAGGGGAATGTCATGTCTTCTAACTTACTTCACTGAAAGGGTGGTCAGGCACTGGAACAGGCTGCCCAGGGAATGGTGGAATCACCGCCCCTGGAATTGTTCAAAAAAGTGTGTTGGTGTGGTGTTCAGGGACATAGTTTAGTGGTGGACTTGGCGGTGTGGGTTGATGGTTGGACCCGATGATCTTAGAGGTCTTTTCCAACCTAAAAAATTCTGTGATTCTGTGATTCTATTAGTCTATGATTCCAGGACACAGATGATCCCAGCTCAGGCTGGTTGATGGTCTCCTCGCTGGCCTTCACTAGATGGTGCTCTACACCCTCCCATGAAATGCCTTTTGCAGCCAGAGCCCGTTTCTCCCGTGCTGCATTTCCAGCTGCAGCCCAAGGTGGGAGGAGAGCGGGCTCTTTGGGGGGATGTTTTTCGCAGAGGAAAAGCACGCTGCGCAGTGCCAGTGGGGTTTGAAGAAGCAGCCGTCCCTCGCCTTGTGTTGAAATGCAGTGGGAAATGCACTGAGGAAGAGAAGTTTGAGCAGATGGAGCAAAGGGCAAGATCATTTGGCCCCTGCCTGGAAGGTGCTTGTTTGCACTGATTTGCCCTCCACAGAGGAATCACGTCCTGGCAGAGGATGTCCAAACTCGCCCTGGCCAGAACTGAGTTGGAGGAGGTCACTTTTCCTCTCTCCAACCACTCATGTGGAGACACAGTTTGTGGGCAACCACTTCCGAAAGTGTCCTGGGAGCTTCAGCACCTGCAGGCACAGCAAGAGACCACAGTGCTGGTGTCTCCCCCTTTAAAACCCAAGTGCCAACCCCAGCCAGCCCTGCCTCCTGCAGCTGAAGCCCTGGGCCCAGGCAGGTTGTCCCATCAAATAAAATGAAACCTCGGCCAGAGACTGTGGAGCTGCAGAAAGCTGAAGCTTTAGGTGGGCTGAATGACAGGCACTGCCTCTGTGGAGCACCAGACACACTCCAGCACCCTCCTGGCATCAGCTCGGCGAGCCAAAGGGAGGGAGGATGCCTCTTTAGAACTCAGCAAACTAAGCTCTTAAGTGGAGCTTGTCAGCCAACAGCTAAACACACTTAGAGTGTGTTTATCACCCTTTGATAGGGCATATGACAAGTGTTTATGTACAGTGGAGAGGCTTTCTGACCATGCAGGAAAGCTACCCAGCAACAGAGATGGGGCTTCTTTGGGTGGAAAAAGGATTTTCAAGGTTTAAATGACAAGTTTTCCTGCCTGATTGCCATCTCCTGTGTTTTCTTTGTGAAGTGTGGGGGGATGTCTCATCTCGAGGCCTCCAACCCATGAGTCAATGCTTTTGCATTTGTTGCTCTTTTTGAAGCCCGCTCAAACCCCCACGGTGAAGACAGAAAACATTGCCCAACAAGAAGTCTTTCCTGAAAGCCGGTTTTGCAGGAATAAAAACCCCCAGAGAGGCTTGCGCTCTGTGCCACGGATACTTTCAGCACACACAGCCCAAGACGTCTCCCTAGACAAGCTGTCAAGAGCTTTCAAGAGGCTCTTTATTGCTCTACACACCCTGATTGGGAAAGCTTGAGCAAAGGGATTGGCTTTGCAGAAGTCAGAAGCCAGTCCTCTTCTCAGACGTGGCATTTCGGGCACTGCCACCCTCCCAAACTTCATTAGTGTAATTCCAATGTAACAAAACAATCAGGCCCAGCCTTAAAGGCATTTCAAGCCAGGCCTGGGTTGACCAGGTTCTCCATGCACTCCCTTCAAGCCTTGGCATTGTCCAGGCCTGTTAAAAAAAATTTCCTGGACACAGAGAGGAGAAGCAAACAAGGGTTATGTGATGTCACCCAGCCTTGTCCAGCCACCAGGTCCAACCCAGAGCAGATCCTGGGATCTGGTGCAGAGCTGATCTAAGGAGCATTGATAGTGTCTGCTGGAGATGCTGTGGGAACCAGCTGTTCCACAGGGTGAGGACCCAGCACTGCTTTGATTTGTGATCGATTGGTGTTGAAAGGCAGGAGATCCCATCGCTGCTTCGGAAAAGAGCTGCCTTTACAACGAGAAAAAAGGAGGAAAAAAGGTTGTTGTTTCACCATCTGAGTTGGAGTCATTTCCCTGACCATCTCCATCCCAGCACTGTGGAAGGCAGCATGTTCCAGTCCTGCCTGACACCAAGTATATTTGTCTTTTGAGAGACATTTGAAGATCAAGAGATTTACAGAGGGGCGTGAGAAGATGAATAATGAGGAAACAGCCTTTAGGAGGCTGCTGGGGGACAGTGAGGAAGCTGTCCAAACCTTTTATGCCAAGTCTTGCATCTTTTGAGAGACTTAACCACTTCTTTTCCCCCACATGCTTCTCTGCTCTACATGCCAACAGGAAACTCCACAAGTGGGTCTTGTCCTAGAGATGCTCTAGGGCTTTCCTGGTGTGGATTCTCTTCATGCCAGCCCCAGGTCCAAGTCTTGCTGTGAGCTGTTTCCCTGCTATCAGGCATAGGATAGCCCCGTTGGCTTGGCTGAGCTGGTGGAGGTGTTGTTGGGTGCCCATCTCAGCAACATATCTACATTTCCTGAGGTTGGTGGGAGGAGAACACTTCTTAACTCAGCAGTGGAGGTTTTAAGTGGGACCAAAATTCACTTCTCAAGCGCTTGGGTTTCATGTGGCATGAGGGCTGGTGTGAGCCAGCCCCGGAACACCTCGTGCTGCTCACTTCCTCCCATTTAACAGACATGAAACATGTAAGGCTTCATTAATATTGAAAAAAACCCCATCTCACTGCACCCTCACGCCTGTTCAAATCATCTCAAATGACTGCAGCAAGGTCTCTGCATGTCTACATGCAGGTTGCCCTCAATATTCAAGCGGCAGATTAAAACCGGGCCGGATTTTAATGCAGGCTCTGTGGAGTGATCCTCGGGGCACAAACCCCAAGGCCTGGGTTGCAACTCCTGTCTGCTTAAGAAGTGCACATTTGTAATGCATCAACATCTCTACCTGGTTTAGGCCCTCAGGGGAAGCCCCAGGGAGAGGTTTTCTGGCAGCAAATGGGGTGGTGAACAGGGCTGGCATCCCCCACAGGGACATGGGCAGGAGCATCTGAGCCGGGTCACCAGGGCAGCTCAGCAGCACGAACTGCAGTGTCATGGGCATTTTTGGGATGGCTGTTTGCTTTGTTTCAGCTCCTCCCTGTACGAGCTGATAACATGCAACTGATACCGCCCTCAAAAACTTGCTGCAGAGAGCAGAGAAACGCGTGAGCAGCCATGGCTGGTTTGGTTTTGCTGCAGGGTCAGGCAGCAGGTGCTGCCTGACATCAGTGTCCCCACTGCCACTGTGGACTGGAGCAGCTCTAGCATTGGGGCCACCTCGATCTGGTGGCAGCTGTGAGACAAAATTTCCCAAAGGGCAGCAGAAACCCTTGCTGCATCCAGCCCGGAATATGGGCAGGAATACTGCACTGCTGACTGCTCTCAGCAATCCTTTCCCTCCTCCACACGGTGCCAGCACTGGAAGAAAAGGGAAAAGGATCAGATGCTGCAGAAGTCCTGACCTCATTCCTATCCTGCCTGCATATGTTTTGTGGTAATGTTGTGATAATTATCAAATACTTCCTTCACATTTTCCCAGCCAGGCACCAACATTATTGCCATCACCCAGTCTTCTTGTCTCTGCAGGATTGTCCTCAAGGAACACCTTTGTATTTGCCTGAACGAGATGTTCTTGTCTTGAAGAACCACAACAGTGTTTTTCCTGGTTTTCCATCCATCCTATTAAACCACACCAGCAGCTTTTCTTCCCAGTATTTTGAGCAGGGTGCATTCTTCTGCTAGTGTTATACGGACAGTATGCCCGTCATTTCGCATCAGCTTTTGGTTAGGTGAGCCCAGAGCTCCAGATCAGGGAGATGGTGTGTCTGATGGAGTGATACCATAAGGAGATACACAAATACAGTGTCCCAAAGCAGGCTGGGTGGTGCCCTCCCAAGCAGACTCAGAAACATCCAAATTGTGGCTTCGCGTGTCAGGGTAGAAATGTCCACAGCAGGACTGGTGTGCAGGGCCTGTCCTGGGTATCAGTCAGACAAGAACACCTCGTGCAGCACCCCTGCCTGTTCCAGTGGTGATGGAGAACACGTGTAGCCCTAAGCCAGCTGGCCATTGCACGTGAGTGGTGTATCAGGCATGAAGAGCAGGGTTTGCTGTGCTCACCTGTGAGCTGGCAGCTGGTTCTTGCATGGGGGCTCAAGTAGTTCATGCATGAGCACAGATCTAATCTGTACATGAACACCCCAGCTAATCCATGCAGGAGCACCCAATTAATTTATGCATGAGCACACAATTAATCTACGCATGAGCACCCAAACAGCTCAAGCATGAGCAAGCCTTTCATTCACGCATGGGTGCTTGAGGACTTCATGGATTAGTGCTCGACCTGCACACACCCAGGCACCCTCTTTGCTCATGCATGAGCGCCCACTTAAGTCACGCGTGGGCATTGGGTTAGTGGATGGGGCAGAAACATATTTGCAGGGGAAGGATACCCTCTGAATGAGGGGAAACACGGTGGGTCTCCCAGGAGGAGGCCACAGCCCAAAACAGCAACAGCATGCAGGCGTTTTCTCCATGCTAATTTTAATGGGCTTAAGGTAAAAGCACTGGGACAAGGAAATGCAGGCTCTGGCTCTGATGCTGGTCTGATGCAGCTCTCCAATGTCTCTGCCCAGTTCCTCTGCTCCTCTCTCAGCCATGAGACCACCTCATAGCAAAATCTGCCTTTATTCTGTTCCTGGAAAAGAGGTGGCAAAATACGCTTTGTCACCATGGGAAGCAATAGCAAACACACAAATTCTTTTTCTTCCTCTTGGATGAAAATAATTCATGCCATGGGTCACTTACTTAAGCTAAATACTCTCCAGTAATGTCTAATTTTTTTAAGCTTTTACTAGAACAACCTTGAGCCAAGCCAAGTTACCAGCCAATGTCACTGTCACTTCCTGCACTCCCTAACCCTAATCTGTCCCATCCTGAGAGGATAACATCCCTTCTCGATTGATTAAACATCACATTTTACCAATTTCTGGGGCAAAGGCCTTCAAGACTCTTTTTTTTTCCCAATGAGGAAGGAAAAAAAATACAGCATCCTTTTGTGGCTATTCAAGGGTTTTGAGTCAAAGTTTCCAGTGGGGAATGCCCACTGCGCTATCAGGTGGCTGGTGCATGTTCCAAGCGGTGTCCCAGCTCCGCTGGGAGCAGGGTCAGGCTCTTGGGCTGCTCCGGCGTTTTTTCCCACATGTTCAGCCCGTGCACGAGTCCCGCCCGAGCCCGTAACACTGTGCTGAGACGCCTTTGACAGAGGGAGTGAGCTGATCTCCCGACACGGGGCTGTCCCCGGCAGATAAAATAAATATTTAGCTTGAAAACATCTAACAGTTTTCAAAGAGCCCAGGATGGCCCAAGCTGTGTGCATAGCAAAGGGTGCTGATGGCTTTAATCATCCTCCCGTGTACTCAAGCGCTTTTATCTGGAGATCTTCACAGTCCTCCACAGAAAGGTTTGTCTTGTTCAGCTCTGCATAACAGATAAGGAAAGGAGGCGCAGCCGGCGAGGGCTGGATTTGGGGCGGTTGGGGCGCCGCATTTCGAGCCAGCCTACTTTGTGTTTCCTCTCCAGGGCCGATGCTTCTCCGACGAGGTGCCGCGAGAGGGGACAAGGCACCAGCGGGTTTCTCATTCATGTTTTTCTGCTGGTGGCTCTGGTGGCCGGCGTGGCTGGTGCCACTTTGTGCCCGCATCTCAGCAACGACCCCCGCATCCCACGGTGCCGCCTGCCCCCGGCTGCAGCCGGGAGATGGGTTTGCAAAACCGCTTGGAACTGCGGATGAAAAGCAGTGCTGACTTCTGTTTTGGCGCTTTGCATTTACGGAGTACCATCTCTTCTCTCCAGCAGGCTCAACTTTATTTATTTATTATTCCTTTTCGCAGATGCTTTAATATAAAGTAATTAGTCCTGAGGGTAGCATCAAGCCAAGAACAAATTAGGTTGTAACACAACGGCTCCTCTGCCTGGATGCTCTGGGTTTTGGGAGCCCAGCAGGAGAGGCTTCTGCCTGAGCTCAGCAGGCAAGAGAGCCGTGAGAGTTTGCAGTGCTCTGGGGCTGTGGGCAAGATGAGGTCCAGGGAGTGCTGCCCAGAGCATGTTGCTGCTGGAGAAAGATGTCAAAGGGAAGCCTAGTCCCAGCAGCTCCTCATCGATCCCCATGGCTGAAGAGGAACCAGCTGAGTCCTAATCCAAGAAACGAGGCATGGTTTTCTCTGGAAGCTGTGTGGCCATTAACAAGAGCCTGATCCAAGGCCTTTTAACCTTATTTTTATATAAAAAAAATTCTTTTGAATTAACTTCTTTTTGTTTCCTCAGTTCGAATGCATATTTCCCCTGACCCACTTCTCCTGTGCAATATTCTTTTGAATCAGATTTTCCCAGGAATTTTAACTGAAAAAGGTCTGCAGCTTCAGAAGCATTCCGCCCAGCTGATGCAGCCCAACAGCGAAAATATGGATACACTGGTGGGTCATCCTCAAATGGAGGCTGCCTGGGCAGGAGCTGGCCACAGATGGGTGAGGGAGGCATTCCTGAGCGTCCTTGGACATAGCACTGGGGTTGTCTACCCAATGGTGGTTTACAGATCACTCTGCTATTCCCTATCCCCCCATTTAGTCATAAAAACAATCTCTTCAGAGGATGACAAGTGTAAACCCAGCTTTTCACATCAAAAAACAAGGTACACCTTCGTACCCCAGGAATCTCATCATGCCTGGCTTTGCCAGCCCCATCCATCTTCCAGCCCCATGGGGAGGCAAGTGTGTCCAAGGGACTTGGGTCACATCCCAGGCTGGGCTAAGTGACACCTGAATGCATCACCTTTTCAGAAATCAAACTAATTTTTTGGGCTTTGGGTTCTTAAGACCATCAGCTTTCCAAGAAATTTTAAATCCTGTAAAATTCACCCAAATCCCATAATCGCTCATGAAAACAAAGGCTGGACTGATTTGTGCTAAAAGGTTGGCAGGCTTCCAGCTTTATGAAATGCAGCTCTGCAGTAAGAAAAATCTTTTGTGGGCACAATCACATACCAGTGGTTTTGGAAAAACAAATTAAAATAAGGCATTTGAGGGAAGGGAAAAAAAAGCCTTTAAAACCAGTCTTTAAGCCATCTTTGTCCTCAAATCTGGAAGAGGAAGGTTCACACTTATTTCTCATCTGCTTTCCTCCGTGCCTGCTGGAAGAAAAAGGGGCAGGTGGATTATTTTTAGGCTCCTGTTCCTGCTGCAGATGCAAGAAAAGCCACTTTTCCCAAAGCTGGCTGGAGCTTTGTGTGTTGGGACAGCTG
The DNA here is from genome assembly GCA_035584735.1 of Pseudotriccus pelzelni. Classification (NCBI taxonomy): domain Eukaryota; kingdom Metazoa; phylum Chordata; class Aves; order Passeriformes; family Tyrannidae; genus Pseudotriccus; species Pseudotriccus pelzelni. The sequence goes on from JAWMRA010000113.1 coordinate 15,301,863, forward strand.
TGAGAACCTCTGTCTGGCCTCATCTATGAGGAAATAGGGTTTGGGGAGGGTATTGGGGACCAGGGAATTATTTGTGGGTGGTCAGATGAGGGTTGGGGTGGCTCAGCCTTGTCATTTCAGGGCAGTTACCAGGAGCTTTCTCACATGGAGGTCTGCAAAGATTGACTGGGTGCTGCTGCAGCACCTCATCACCACTCAGAAAAAGGCCTTTGAGTCTCTCCTCACAGCTCGTTTTGGAGTGCTGGGAGCAGCACCCACCCCTGTGCCATACACATCCAGGTGACCAGGGGAAAGGGGCTCACACTCCTCAGCTGAGCTGCTCCTCAGCTCTGGAGGGCATGGATGGCCAGGGAGGCATCTCACTCCCTGATGCCATTGCTCTTCCCCAAACCCTTGATGGTCTCCTGGGAATGCAAGGACCAGAACTGCACAGAGCCCTGAAGACGTGGGTGCCACAGCAGCTTTAGAGAGGCAGGAGGGTGTTCTAAATTTTACTCCTTTCCAGCCATTCATTCCCAGTATATGGTTTGCCACTGCTGCTGCCAGATGTGGAAATATTCGAGTGAGAATGGTTACCAGAGCCCCCAGTCCTTGTGCCCAAGTGGCAGGGGCCAGGAAAGAGCACTTCACTTGAAAGGTGAAGCACAACATCCTTTGGTGCATTCTACAATGACTTCCCCACTTTCAGTTTCATAAGAGCTTTTTGAAGTATTCCAGTCTACCTTCTCCTTTAGCACCCTAAATAACTGTCCATCATCAAACAATCCTTTAGTTTTTAATGATCACCTTATCCAGCCCCTGACTAATGACACCTGACACCAACAGCCTTCCTTCCTGGAGAAACAATCCCTCTGCCTCCCAGCTTTAATCATCTGTGGGAGGACTTTGACTTTTATGACAGCTTTTGTGCCTCTGTAGAAGTCAGTGGCAATATAAAACAGTTCACCCTTACCAATGTGCTTTTTGACTCCTTCAGAGAACTCAAAGAGGTTTGTGAGGCACGACTTCCCTCTACAGAAGCCCTGTTGACTCTCCCCAGATAATTAATTATATTCTGTTGTATAGTTTCTAATCATTTGGCCAGCACAGACATAAGGCACAGACACCAAGAAACCTCCTGAAGGCTTTCTTTAATGTCCTGTGGAAAGTCTGCCCTGGTCCACGAGCTGTTTGCAATACTCTTGCTTGGGAGGATGCAAAACCCTCCAGGGCTGCCCATGCATTAACTGCTGCACAACCTCACACCAGCTACTCACCTTGCCTGGAGCCCTTAATCCACATGCCAGTGGATTTAATACCACTGTATTAAAGAAGGCAGCTTAAGGAGAGGCTGCTGGGAATTTACCAGCTGGCCTCATGGGAGGCACAGCTTATAAAATAGAAACTTAACGAACAGGATGCTGGGCAGAGGAGTTTAAATCATAACATAGGAATCTGCATCCTCCTGTAAGGCTGATGAAGGCATTTTCAGTGGAAGCAGCTCCATCCAACAGCATCCCAGCAAAGGGCATGAGTGAGGTAGGAGCCAGGACAGCTGCTTTAGATAATCTACAGAGTTAGTGGCACAGTGGTAGAATCAGCTGATTTATTAGAAAGTAAAACAGCACGCCAGAATGATGAGAGGAATTGCATTACACTGCTTTTGGTTTTAGCTAAATGTAAACAACAGCACACATTATTTTAGAATTTAGCTTTGCAATAGTAGTGCAAAATGTTCAGTATCTGAAAGCACCTGCCGTGTAGAAACACGTTCCAGACACCTATGAGGCACCACCAGCTCTTGATCAGGCAGAGGAAATAGAGGCAGTGGTCCAACAATTCAGTCAACCCACTTTTAGACTTCCTAATACCAACTAAGAAGTGGTGAAACCACATGAGAAAGGCACTGCTCCAGGATGAACTCGCTCTACCAGTTCAAATATTTATTTTTTTTTTTCTTAAACAGACTTCCTTTGAAGCAGCAGGCTTCACCCCAGATCAGGTACCATCTCATCTGTACATCTAACCTCCTTCCAGAGTGGCCACAAACCGTCCTCCAGCAGGAGACATCCAGTCAGCACAAGCTCAGGGAAAGGCAACCCATTTGTGTCAGAAGTCTTGAGCCACTCCTGCTGCCCCCTTGTCTATCACACATCACAGCCGACACTGTAAAGGTAGATATCAAGCTGCAGTATCTGTTCCTGTCACGCTGAAGAGAGGCAGGAAAGGAAGCAGTCGCTGCCTGCGGGAGATCTGCTCGCAGCGCCAGCCCTTGTGGATACTCAGGACCCACGGCCAAGGGAACGACAGACCTCCCAGGGTTCACCTGGACTCCCAGGGACAGTTCACTTAGAGCTGCACTTCAAGGAGAGTGAGCCACCAAGGGGAGAGTATCAGCAGTAGTGTGTGCAAGCCTGCCAAGCCCTCCTTGCACTGGCAGGAGCAGAGAGCCCCAGCTCAGGCATCACAGAGGTGCACAGGGCTGCTCAGCTGAAGGACTTTTCCCTGCACTTTTCCAGAGTAAAAGCTGAGAGTAGCTGATCCAAGAGAAAGCGGGAGCAAAACAGGTCTGCAGACACAAGCCATCTGCGTTTGGGATTGGAGAATAAGAGGGAAAAGCCCATGGCAATTGATACTGGAAGGAATGACCAGCAGATGCCCAATTCTTTTTTTCTCCCTTTCAAGTATCTGCCACAACATGCCAGAGGTCTCAGGCCACTATGCCTGACGGGTCTGTGGTTCCTGATGCTTCCAGTGGTCTCTTGTAGTGTCTCCATGTGACTAGTCCCAGCCGAACAGCAAAGATCAAGGAAGTCCCTGCCAGCAGAACAACTAGAAATGAAACAAAATGAAACAAAAGTATGTTAGAGCATAAGAGAAAGACCTGACCCCTCTAGTTGTGCCCCAGCTCTCGGTACTGGGGGCAGTCAGGGAAACAGGAAAAAAACTCCAATCCCCTTGAATAGGATGCCTTGCCCCCAGAGTTGTATTTCGCAGAGTTTCACTGCTATGTAGCCAAATTTGCCCAATGCTTCCAGGTCAAGGCATGTCTAAAAAGGGGGAGACTTCGTGGACACAGGAATTAAAATGCATTACATTAACAAAACACTCCAAGAATAGTTGAACTATATAAAGAAACACATGGGAAAAGCACATTCTTGTCCTACCAGCCAAACAAGCTCAACCGCTAAGATTTAAGTTTTGCTGGTAGAAATGCACCTACTACAGGAACACAGGAGACAAGCCTCCAGTGCCCCCATACCTGTGGCAGACAAGCTTTTCCAAGTCCTGCTTGGGGTTTTTTGGGCATGACCAGAACTCCAGCTGCACTTACAGCAAAGGGAACATGTACTGGAATGGTTACAATGGTGGTAGCAGTCCAGAAATTAGCTTTAGCCGCTGGTATGTGGCAGCGGGAAGGCTGAAGGGTGGGAACATGCTCCCTTCTGCTGACCCCACAGTGGGAATAGGCATCTCACACTGCTACAGCGGGATTCAGAGTTCACGCAGCTCAGTCCCTTTCATGCCAGCACAAAACTACTCATAATGGTATAGCTGCTGCCAGACTGTGATTGTACAGAATTTGGACATCTTAAGCCCTTTTACAACGGATGACTACACTCAGCTCTGGTACAGTGGCTGGCAGCTGCCAAAGAATCCCAGGAAAACTTGTTAAGGCCAGCCTGAGCTCTGCATAGGAGAGGGGCATGTGCAGGGTTCCGCATCATGAAGCTCTCCGTGGGTCAGAACCTTATGCACTGCTCCTACATCCCAAACAATACAGGGCAAACGGGAAGTCCGCAGCCTTCATCCCAGCCCTGCTTTCCCCTTGACCTGCCCTGTGTTTCAGATGGACTAGCAGAGGACCCAAGTGGGTGATGGAGGACTGTGGGGCAAACATACAGAGCTCAGAAGTGAGCGTGAGACGACACCAGGTTTGGATTCAGCCCCAAGGCTCATGGGCGATGATTTCTGCTCTACTCTTTGCTTAGCAAAATAAATACCTCCAGATGTATCCCTACTTCTGCTTTTAAAAAATAACACTTTTCAAGTGGCAAGCCTTCATGCCCCTAACACACAGTAAGAACGTGGAATTGTTTACTGCCCTTCTTTTTGCAGGAGCTGGAAACAGTCCAAAAGATTCACCTATAAAAATGTTGTTGGTCGTTGGGGATGAAAACGAGCTGTTCTTGCACATGCTGCCAATCAGAGCTGTTATGACCACTGGGTAGACTGTGAGGTTGTAGCGCACATACTTGTCAAGAAAGAAGTTTTCTAGGTAAAACCTGGGAAGAAAAAGAGTGACCAAAGTAAGCATTTTCTCTACTTTTTTCCCTCCCATTCTCTAAGAAAGGAATTAGACAAAGAATGGGGGTTTTGTAGGCTACTTTGGACCACAGTCCAAAATTTTTTATTTACTAAAATTCAGAAGATACAGAAGTAGTTTATTTGAGGTCGGTTTAGGGGAAAATAAAGCCACGTTTCATATGTTTTCCATATCACACCCTCATCTGTACACCTAAGGCAGGTGGGGCTCGTGCGAGCCACAGAACCCTGTTCCTGGCCCCACAAGATGTGCTTATTGGCATTGCTGAGGGGAAGAAAAGCTCTGCCCACAGACTGTAACAGAGGCCTTTGCGCTCAGTGTTGGGACAGGGACAAGCTACAAACGAACCGGGACAGACAGACACCATTTGTGAGAGGTGGAAGGGGTCTCTGAGGCTTGGTGGGAACCCATGAGGGCGCTTACCATATCATCAGGCAGAGAGCAAGGATGCTGAGGGAAGCAGTGGCCGCTTTCTCGTGGGACACGTTCCACTGGTAGGTCAGCACAATGGCGAAGTTCAGCAGACTGGCGATGGTGGTCCACGTTCCGTACAGTGCCAGCCCGTTCTGGACCTGCCACATAGCACGGCAAGGGGACAAGCAGTGATAAATGGGGTAATCTCTGTCTCCCGTGACACTGGGGCAGCTAAGCCAGACTTCTGGACCCCGCTGCAGGAAAAGTCCCTCAGCGTGGAGAGCAGTAGAAGCCTTGGAGTCCCCAGAGGAGTCCAGGGATCCACCCCAGCTGTGTGTTGTACTGGTGTTGCAGGGAAGCGCAATACAGGGGTGTAAAGAACAGAGCCCACTCCCGGCTTGTGTCAAGAGATGTAGGCACATTTCCAGAAGGGTGGGCAAGGAACTTTTCTGTGCAGAACTCCCCCTCCACCAAAAGCCCCACTTTCTTCTTGGGTGGTTTCTTACTGCTGACCCACTTTCTCACTGAGCAACCCCAACATTAAGTAAGGAATCAAAGGTGGTTAAGGCACACACAGGCAGCCATGGGAGTGCAATGTGAGGTGTCCTGGATAGAAGAAAAAGGCATCAAGGTAGCAGGTTTGAGCTAGGAGAGAGGAACAGTGAGGGAATCAAGGAGTGATGGAGTATGAGCGTGTTTATCTTTTTCTCTCTGTGAGGTTTGCCAAACAACCTCCCTTCTCAGGGACAGCAGAAAAGCAATTCCTTCCAGAATTTCACAAAACTCAGAAAGACAGCTGCATTTGAATCCTTGAGCACTGTACACTTCCCTATATAAGAAACCTATAATCTTTTTGAATGTCAGGAACACCATGATCAGCTACAGCATCAGAAGCCACCTTTAACAACGGCATCTCCCCCTGCAAGAAATATTCTCCCCACCCTAGACGCAAGTCTGGGCTGAAGTTTTCACACTCCACTGCAAAATCCATTCCGTAGCAGCTGGAGAAGTACATGGAATTGTTCCCATGATGTCCAATAGGAAGCAGATGCAATTAAGCCTGTGGGCACCTGCAGCAAGCACAAGTTAAAGTCAGGGCAGAACTCTTTCCTTACCTGTGTCCTGCCATTGAATCTTTCACTCTTGATACCTCCAACACTGCACAGAGGGGGGCGTTTTTTAGCATTTAGCCACAGCACAGCTTCCCAAATGCTACCTACCAGAATGCGGATGAGCCAGAGCTCAGCTTTGTGAGCCTTCACAAACCACGAGGAGTAGATGTTCAAGGCTCGGTGTGAAATGAAGAGGGAGGCACACGTGGTAAGAGTGAGGACTACCAGGAACACCAGGGCTGGAAGGAGGTATCTAGGGCAAAGAACACACACACACACAACAGACAGTACATTTTTTTCAGCGGTGTCACAATGCCTTAATTCATAGCTTTAGTGTTTGGCCTTTACTGAATTTAAGTTGATCAGCCTTTAATAAAGGTAATCACTACATGCAGCCCACATTTTGACATTCTGCTGTTCCTCTTTTACTCTATTAATCATGAAGTTATTTTCCTAACTGCAACTAATTTCTTCACCTCTTGACAGTGGTGCTTTTATAAGCCCTTATTGTGGCCATGATTATGAAAATAATCCAAGGCAAGGAGCATTTTTGAAGAGAGGCATGGCTCCTGTCTTACCAGTGGAGGTAAAAACATAGAAGAACAGCAGCTCTGAGAGGATCTTAGACTTCAGTGACCAATCTAGCTCATGGGCAAGATGACAACATCATGCAAAACCTCCAAACTTCTATGAAGGCTGTGTTTTGCCAAGGCCTACCATAGGGTTTTACAGGTGTGATTAAGTGTCCATACATAGAGGAAAAGGCAAAATGAAGTACTGGGGCATTCAGAACAAGAGTGCTAGAAAGCATTTGTAACAAAAGGCGACTTACTCTTGGTCCCACAGAAACAGCCATCCAACATTGAGGCCATTATTCAGACACCACGCCACATAAAAAGGTATTGGCAGCAAGTCCGGCTTTATGAAGACATGTCCAAGTTCATTCCTGCCAGGAAAAAGTGGGTATGGAGAAAGGAAAACAGTGCCTGCATTGTCCAACCAAACTTTCCTGGCCTCATTTTCCTTATATGACCAGGGACTCTATATTGGAGTTAAATATTTCAGTTAAATCAGACTTTTTCTCCTGTGCATCCTCCTCTGGCACAATGCAGCCCCTGAACTGTCCCACAGTACAGAACTTCTTGCTGGTCTCTGCCCCATCAGAGATACAGTGGATACTAAGGACTGCTTCACAGATGCTGTAAAGCTTGTGCCACTGCTGGTGGCAGCAATGGCATGGTCATGGAGTTTTAGCCCAGTTCCTGGGGCTTTTGGGATCATTGTGTGAGTGTATATTTTGTGCGTGCTCATGCACGTGTGCGGACGGATCGGTGATTCTGCACAAACACACACTTCATTTCTTCCCTCAGCCTTCAGTGTTGGTCATCGCCACCTGAGAGATTTCCTACAAACCACGAAAAAATAGCAGATACACAACTCAAACCAAGCAGTCCACGATCCCCCTTGACAGGAGAGGTGCAGTATAAGCCTGCCCCATGTAAGACATCATGGAATACTACAGATACTGCATGAGGCAGTTATTGACCTCGTAGCACCAGAAAAAGCCTCAAGTCCAGTTCAACGAGCCAAGAGACTCCCCGGTGGTGATTCTCTGATCTCTAACAGCAAGTAAACTCAGAGCATTAGATCCATAATCCATTAATTTTGCCCCTGTGGATTCTCAGCATCTAGCAGGGGGTGAGTGCAGGTAAAACTGTCAAACCCCACGAGTTAGTGGAGATGAGGCCTCGCAGAAGAGTTTGCACACTGATACCTGTTCACATGTTAGAGCAGTTCATGCACACCTCCAAACTGCTTCCCAGCTTTGGATGCTGAACCTAAGAGGTGCTCCAGCAGCAGACCCTCTGCATGTCAAGTCAAAATAAATGGCAATGGGTTTACTCTTACTAGAAACCCCAGAAAAAGGGGTTAAGACTCTCAGGTACTACAGAAGGGAAAAGTCACTTTCCCTTCTCATTTATACCATAAACAGTAAATAGGGAAAATACCTTCGACAGATCCCTGACAAGGCGTAGAGAAGCCAGGCAAGCTGCCAGGCGTAGATGACATTCCAGATGAGGAAAGTCCAGCCAGCTGGTGTGAAATCAGTGCTGTACTTGGCCGAGATGTTTCCAGGGGTTGTCCTGAACAGACCTGTGGTGGTGAATGTTATTGCAGGCAAAACTGTTACTACATCCTAAGGATGGGGAAAGACTGCTGGTTTCCCTCACCCTTCAATCTTCCTCCAGACTTCATCCACACCCCAGTGGGTTTGGGGGTGATGAAAGCACACCCTTGGTGTAAACAAGCCATGTGCTGCAGATGGCTTGCCTTTAGACACTCATTATGGGATCACTGTCCCTATGGGGAACCCCAAGCACCTTCCCTCTTATATGGCACCGGAGGAGCCAGCTGTGTGTGAAATCCAGAGGAAAGCACAATGTCAGTCGCTGGCAGATTCAGCTGGGTAGTGCTCAAACACGGCACTGCTGCCCTCTATAAACCCACAGCAGCAGCCTGAACATCTCCCACCAGGGACACAAGGGCAATACGTGCAAAGACATTGCACCACTAGATCCAGATTCACCACGGACAAGACCGTTTCCTTGGATTTTAAGGGACTGGATAGGGCTCAGGCATCTGGCTGTAACACCTGCAGGATGCACCAGCTACTTCCACCTTTCACAGAACAAGGTGTATTTGGACAGCTGATAAGCTAACAAACAGATCTACCCCATCCTTGTATCATTAAACTATACAGTGCATGAAATCCACCTCTGAACAAAGACAATTTGCTTGTGTTACCTTTGAATATCCCAGTGGCATTTCCAGCATTCATTATCACCATGACCGTGAAAGAAGCCAGAGACAGAAACATCACCAAAACCTTCAGCTTGTATACAGCATCCATCTTACCCTGCAACATGTTAGAGATATTATTGTTTGACTATCCCAAAGGATGCCTGGGTTTGTTCCTGATCTGTAAAACAGAAACTGTTCTAGAAATAATGTTGTAAATTCGCAAATTTTAACTGCTGACTTTTTTTCACGGTGTTTTCATTAGAACTAAAAAGGCCCTTCAGGGGCTGGGAGCATCTGTGTTTGAAGAGACCTCACGAGGTGGTAGAATGGAAATGGGAAGCCATTGGCCAGCCTGCTCCATCCCTCCATGCCTCCATACCTTACTGACACCAGTGCAAGAGCCATAGCTTAGGTTTGCCTAAATCAAAGGTTTGAAGGCCTAAATACTCAGCCAGCAAAAGAGTGTTCCCAGCTTATTTACATCACTATCGAAGTTTTACTGAAGCAAACAGGCCTATCAATTTTACCCACCCTAGGAAGCAAATATGAAAATATTGAAGTTTTGGCCTTGCAGCCAAGTGCCTTTTAGTTCAACATAACTTTTCACATTTACCTCTCTAATCCCATAACTCCTACAAATTAACTTCCTTTCATGGCAGTATTACCTCCTCATCTACTGGCTGCCAATAAGATTTAAATGCTTTAGCAGGTCTCAAGAACTTTATAGACTGTAAAACCTACATACTACGCTTTTTCAGGGTTAGTAAGTAGTGGCTTGAGCTTTCCCAAGTGTTTTTCCATTAGTCCAGAATTCGTTCTATCACGGCAGAGTTCTGGGCCACCTCTACGAGTAAGCACACATACATCCAAACTATAGGCAACAGCCTTTATTTCTCCTCACAGCTCAGCACTTGAGCTGCCTTCTCTGTACAATGGCACTCTAATGCCTTCCAGGGCTGGCAGGAATAACAGCTGGAGTCGTTCCAGGTTGCTCAGTCTTGAACTAATAAATTCCAGTTCCCACTTCAGTGGATGGTTTTATAGTTCCAGGCTTTGTTCATTGACTGAGCCGCATCCAGACACGTCACAAGCAAGTGGGAAGGGAAATCCTGTTTTCTGTAAATCCATACATGCTTTGCCCTTTTCAGTTCTATCTAAGCGGAAAACCCACCCTTTTTAAAAATAAAAATTAAAATCCTGTGTGGAAGAACTCATTTAACTCAAGATATCAAATCCCAGTTAGATTTATGCCAGTCAAATCACAAAACAACACACTGTCTTCAACAGATACAGTGGATTGGCAAATTCTGAAAAGAAAAATCCACTTGTACAGAAAAGAGATATCTTTTCTGGATCAGGAAATAATTGACATGCAGATTTCTGAAAGCCATGAAAACGTAGGAGAAAAATATCACTGTACACTTGTCAACGATCAAGGAAAGAATATAAGAATAGGACATTTGGCCACCCCAAACCAATATACGGGACTAGATGGTCCTTTGATCTCACTGTCGGGCCAAATCTCTGTCCTCCTGCAGTCCTGCAATTGTCTTCAGCACCCCATTTCTTTGTCATTAGCTTATTTGGAAGAACCCTGATTGCACATCTTCAGAGAAACCCATGCTTGCTTATGGAAGTCTGGGAGGAAAGCCTTATTAAACCCGTCAAATAGTTTCACTGCTGCCTCTTACCTCCTGCCTCCCTCTAACTTAACGGCTTGCAATAAACGCCTGCAATATTTCTCTGCCTGCAGTTCCCAGTCACAAACACCCTTCAGAACAATCAGAAACATTACTCACAGGGATCCACACAGGATTTTTGGCAGTGTTTTACGGCTGTAGTTCAGCTACAAGCAGCGCTGGGGAGTCTCCGCCGCCTAATCTTATCTAAAGAGATTTTATACAACTTTCAGCAGATTAATAATCGCGTATTGTTAACAGAAAAAGTATCACAGTAGTTAGACATACTTTCTCTCTGTGAGCTGCTGCAGCCTCCAATTGGCTAAAGCCTCCCAAAACCAAGCACTTATGCAAGAGAAATGTGATTACTTAACCAAAGCCTTTTATAACAGCCAGACATTGCATATAACACTGCATGATCCCAAACTTGTTGGCAGACAGAAGCTAATGAGTGCGTGCTCTGGGCACTTGCCTGCTTTGTCCTTGCCCATCTCTGCCGGGAGGGGAGAAACTGAGCACTTAATGCAAAATATTGTATCTCAGAATCAGCACTGCAGAGCGGGAGAGGGGATGCTGGCAGAGGGTGCTGGAGAAACAGCCTGGATTTGGGGTTTGGGAAAGACGGAGATCATAAAATGGTTTGCATTGGAAGGAACATTGGGAATCACCTAACTTCAACCTCCCCGCCATGGCCAGGGACATCTTCTACTAAATCAGTTTGCTCGAAGCCCCATCCAGCCTGGTCCTAACACTTCCAGGGATGAACACCCGGATGTAACACACAGAACCACAGAAGGGTTTAGGTTTAAAAACACCTCTAAGATCCAGTCTAGCCATTAACAACATAGCAAGGTCTGGATCCTGTGAGCAGCACCCATAGCAACAGACGGAGATTGGTTCACAGGTAAATTTTTGTTCTTCGATATGGAAAAGGCTCCTGCCCCCCCACCCAGTGCAAGCCCATCCCACAGAAGCAGTGCAAGCCATGGTACCTGATCAGTCTCCACCTGCACTTCTGTCTGCTCCAGAACCACAGTCTCACCACATCCATCCCTTTTATTTTATATTTCTTATTGTTTCCTCTCAAAATAAAACTTTTATGTCCAGTTTAAAATATTCTTCAGCATCGAAGTGTTATTTACCTTGCGGAGCTACAGTGCCTACCAAGGAGACAGTCTTGCTGGGAAGTGCCCCATGTCAAATCTAAAGGCAGTGATTAACTGGCACCTATCCTCACCCGTTGGAAACAACATCATAGGACTGGGAATTAACCCAGCTGGAGCTTCCTTGGCCATTCAGATAGGGATACAGATATGTGAACGTGTTTTACCCAGCAGTGGGAAGTGCAGGGCATCCAGCCAGCACTGTCCTCACCTATTTATCAGTGTAGGTGTGAGGTCCACCCTTTGAAGGTATTCTCAGGTCCACCCTTTGAAGGTATTCTGATGTGGAAACCAGTGGCTTAAGTATGATTATTTCTTACTAGCCAGACAATATGTTTTGTTCTGGTCCACGCTGATCTAAATCCAGGCAAGTTCTGCATGTGGGAAACTTTGGCCAACTAGGAGAACCAACACACACACACACACACACCCACACACACACCCTTGCTGTCCAACGTTCTTGCTGGTTATTCCATAATGCATCTCTCATTGCAGTGAGACGTTTGGAAGCAATGCCACCATAGTGGTGGCCTGGTCCTCTTGACACACACAGTAATCCAGGCAGAAACTTTAGGCCCATACTCCGGGATTCAGAAGGGTTTTTTGCAGAATAAGTTGCAACACAGGCCTTGGATAAAATATTCAAAATTATTCTATCATACAGCTCTACAGAAATCCCCTTAAGTATGTTTGTAAAGTACAGAGGAATGTACTTAGTGCTTATAAAGGTATTAAAATTGAATAGCTCTTGCTTCACTAGGCTGTACAGCATTCCCAAAAGTGGGAATGCTCAGGACATCTACAGATTTAACATACCAGAGTCAAACCCAAAGGAAGCATTTATGGAAGGGCCCTACCTTTCTCTAATCTATCTTCACTGAAAGAACTTTAAGGCTTATGTTTTCAACATATGCTTCATTTGAATATCTTTGCTGGCCTATTGAGGAAGCAAAATTTGTCAGAGGAGCGACAAATGCAGTTGCATACATTTCAGACAAAAATGGCTGCTAAAGTTTGTATGCACAAAGGAAAGCATGATACAATCCCCATTCACAAAAGGATGTGCCTTGAAATCCGGATACGTTGCAGCAACACTGAATGAAATCACTGGAACCAATTCCATGACACAGACAGTGGTTGGAACTTTTCAAGACAAGCTGCTTTGAATCAAATATAAGTTTGTATTCACCTGGCTCATGAAAGAGAAAACAGTTTCCAACTAACAGTTATTTTACAAGCATGGCAATTTTCCACTGATAAAGAGCGGAAAACACATTCTCTCCCTGTATTACCAAAAATCTTTAAAGGGTCTGTCTTTAGACTCTTGAGAGCTCTCATTTGCAATTTCACAGAGGAAAAAAAAACAAACAGGAAAATAGCTGCATTGCAAGAAAGAGGGGAGGTGTACCATGTCCATCCCTCCCCATGCACACTCTCTGCAGCACCGTGATGTGCTCCCCCAGCATCAGTGCACCTCAGACACCAGCTCACACACAACAGCACGACTGGTTACAACGGGACCACAGCTCCACTGCCACTCCTCCATGCACTGGAAAGCCATGTAAGCACTCACAAGGTGCTGAAATAGCATGAGCAGACTTTGTGCTGGTATAATACTGCCCTGCTGACAAGAGTAAGATCATTTTTAAAAAAAACCCACACAAATCCTCCTGCTAGTAGCTGAAATAAAACATTATGAGAACAGACAATTTGAGTCCCAGAACAGAGTGGAAGGCAATTGCTTTCCACCTAGAGGTGCCCCTGTGGAGACTCTGTCCTCAAAATAAACTCATTTTGCACTGTACAAGGAACTGGGACAAGTTCATCTGTGGGCAGCCCACCCACGTAACGCCACACACTGTCATCAGCAGGAAACTCCAGAAAGCAAAGCTCCAGAAAGCAAAGCTCCAGAAACACTTCCCCAGTAAGGCAGGAGCTCAGCAGCTCTGACCAAACTGCCAAAGCCTTTTGTGCCTATCAGCAGTGACGGAAGGTTTAAATCCTAAAGGTATTCTGCACACTCAGAGCTCCAGTTTAACCTTTGCAGCCACTTGCTTTAACTCCAGCAGCCTTTCCTGATGTGCCAGGCAAACTGGCACCCAAGAGTCAGTGACCTCGTTGGAAATCATTTTCAGGCCAAGTTCAGCAAGTGTTGACAACCAAATATACTAATCTCCTAACAACAGCTCAAGCATCCTAATCCTGCAGTGGGTTAATCTGGGTGCCTTCAGTGCCAGGGATTAGCCTTTCCTCGCTGCTGGGAGGGATGGGATTTGACTGTGCACACTAGGATGGGCACACAGTGAAGAGGATCTGTGCTAGCAATCCCCTTTGGGTATTTTAAGGAGGAAAATCATCTGTTTTTTATTGTGGAGAACAGAACAAATCCACCCTTTGGCAGCAAGGAAATATTCCTAGGTTTCAGGGAGCAAGAAGAGTCAGGGGAACTCACTACCCTCTTATTTTCAAGCAGACTTGAAGCTGCCACGCTAAAAAGCATTGACTGATCTCCAAATCTTTTCACTGAACTCTGATTAAGGACATTATTGTAAGCATTTAACTAATTCAAACTAACCCCTGCCCATTCTTGTGAGAGAAAGAGGAAAAAAGACAATGCACTTCTGTCTTCAAGCTAAACTTCTTCTAAGAAGCAACAGAAAATATTCTCCCCAGATGTTCTCACTTATTTATTGGTGAGTTTGCGTTCTTCAAGGGCAGCCCAAGAGTCTGCAGCAGCGTCCAGTGTCTGGCAGGCAGCATCCACAGCATCAGATCAGGAGCACAGCAGCAGGCAGGTACAAGGAACCAGAAACTCACCTGCACAACCCAGCTCTTCAAACAGGATGGCTGTGAAGAGATCAGGAAAACAGCAGAGTTGAGCAGGAACAAGCAAAGACACATTTATATGGCTGGATAGCTTCAATTTATGAACTTCTTAATTGTGTAAAGTATATTTTACTCAAGCCCATGGCACTACTGCTGCTCTCAGGGCTCTCCCATGTCCTCCTCCACGACTGACAGAGGATACAACCAACAGTGTTCATTCACCACTCTGTTTAGCATCACTTCTATATCCTGATTTTAGGAATACAGACATATTACTTTCCTGGATAGCTTTTCTCTGCCCTCACCACTATCACTCTGGAATGCTCCACAAGCATTTATTTATTTTTTTTTTCTCCCCACAACGCCACCAGAAAGAGCAAAAGGCAGCCAGGAAATGAGCCCCTTACACTGACAGCAGCACAGCTGTCTCTAAGACCTCACTGGGTATAGATGGCTATTTTGCAGAACCCACATCACCACCCAGCAGGGTCAGGAACAGAAGTTTTTCTGACTTCTGTGAGAGCAGAGAGCTGACTTCATATATAGCTGCGGCATCCAGGTCAGTGAGAACCTCTCATGCAGAAAACCAGCTTGAGAGGTAACTTGGGTGGCCTGATTTTCTTTATGGCACTTTTTTGGTGGCATTTTATATGCTTAAATGCAGTAGCGTCAGCTATAATTGGCAGCATTCAGTGCTTGTCTCAAGATGAGCATTTAGCAAATGAGAAACATTTTGATGGCAGTAGGTTTCCTACAAGAGGGCAGCATGAAGCTTAAACTTCCACTCCCAGCAGTTGAGTGCCTCACTTTAGCATGAATACTCCCTTAACATAGCAATTTTGCAACCTAATTATCTAGGTCTTTTTTAAAGGCAACTGGACTTTATATAAAATGCCATCATATGGGTGTATATACCACCTCCTACATGAATTACTAGCAGAACTAGAAAATTTAGTCTCATTACTGCGTGAAATTAGTGGAACAAAACTCATTGCAAGACCTTACAGACAGGGAAGGTGATTTTTTATTAATAAGATTCCAATAAGTTGATTCTACCCACTCCCACTCTCCCCTTGACATGCTCACATGCCAGGATCAACCACGTGCAGCAGGAAGCACATGGGATAACACCATCCCCACCTCCCTGCATCTCTGGGATGGGCTCTTCTTTATTTTTGGATGCATCTTTCCTATGTCTTTTATATCCATGCAGTGGATGCTGTGATTTTGTATCTCATACCTCAAGAGTTTCAGGCAAAATTGAGTCTGTTGTTACCCTTATCGGGGTATTTCACAGTTTCTGGACTGTGGATCATCACCTTGTCAGCTTGGCTAAGGCTTCAGTTTGTTTATTGTCCGCTGGGTATTTATTTGTATGAAACATGTGGCGTGGTTCTGGAGGAATTAATACATGCCACTCTTTTTACCCTTCATCTGCTGGTTGGGTTTTTTTTCTGTTATCTTCAGCCAGGCATTGCCATTCACACCAGCACCAGCATTTCTTTTAAAAACCTCCACATCAGGCAGGTCTTAACCACGTGAGATCCTGGCACAAGCTGAATGCTGTTCACTTGCTGTGAACCAGAGCAGGGAACAAACTTGGCAACAGATTACACAGCCTTTTGCTGGCCTTACAGGAATGCAGAGGTTGAAAATTTCTGTATATTGTGGCAAATTTTAGGCAGCAGTCCCTCTGCTCTCTTGTGTATATGTTACCATACAAGCTTCACTCACCCTCTTTCCCACATCCCTCATCCTTGCTTGTCCATCTGCTCACCCGTCTCATTCTCACCATTCCACAAAATTGCTCCCTTTCCCCTCCCCTTTCGGAAAATACCATTTCCAAGGGCTGTTTTCTGCCAATATCTACCCTCTCCTCTGTCACAAGGATGTGAAAAAGTACTTTCAGACCTACAACTCAACAGAATCACTTGGTTACTTTCCAAAGGCAAAAAAAGCACACCCTCTGTTCCACGTTGATCTTCCAGCCAGATTTCCAGGCTTCCTTTCAGAACATGGAATTGTTCAAATAATCAGAAAGTTATTTCAGTCAGAAATTTAAGAGAAAACATCAGTTTCCTCTTCAACTTAGACAAAACCATCAGGACCTCTTGTAACTCCTCAGAAACAAGCTAAGCCTGAGGCAAGCAAGAAACAATGGAAAATGGCAGCAACAAGGGAAAACTGCAGCCAAAGAGGGAATTTTTGGTGAAGTCAGAAGCGAAAAAAGGGAGCTCTAGCAGGAAGCCATAACTGCAAACAATGTTGTAATTTTTGCCTGCAGTAAATGCATGTATTATTGAAGGCATGTGCATGCACACACTTATATCTAGATCCTCACAGAGCACTTTGCAGCCTCCCCAGAGTCACGCAGCAGATGTTTTATCTCATCCAAGCGGGACACCAGGTATGTCCATGGAAAGCCAGCTGAAGAAAAGGCCTTTACACCTCGGGAAGGTGAAATACAGCTTCTCACAGAAGCCTTTTTAAACTTACAAATGTTCCCAGGGTCTGCCACCCACCACTTGAGACCTGCCTGCTCCTGCAGATGCAGATGAGGACCTACCTCCAGTGCATCTGGTGGTTTGGGGTAACCTGTGTTTTGGACCTGAGATGCCTTAGCTTGTCTTTTGGCTTGTTCTTTGGAGGGACTGGAATTCTTTCCTCGGGCAATGTAGAGTCATAGGATTGTTTAGGTTGGAAAAGACCTCTCAGATCATCAAGTCCAAACGTTAACCCAGCACTGCCAAGGCCACCATTAAACTATGTCTCCAAGAACCACATCTACACATCTTTTAAATACCTCCAGGGATGGTGATTCCACCACTTCCCTCTGCAGTTTGTGCCAGGGCTGGACAACACTTTCGGTGAAGACATTTTTTCCTAATATCCAGTCTAAACCTCAGAACACCAAAAGCATCCAGAAAGGTCAGAAGCAAGATCAGCCACCTCTTTTGAAAACAATTAACAGCAGATTGATGAAGACAGAGCTCCCACAAGTGCCAGAAACAGACAATGAGAGCCCAAGCCCTGTGCACCCTGTGCATCAACTCTGCAACATCATCCTGTTACCATATTTACCACTAAACACCAAAACCCTGTGTTGTCTTAGTCCAAACACCCTTCAGGGTTATCATGGGGTTACTTTTTGCAACTCAGTCATCGAAGCAGTGCCTGCGCTTCCTCCTTTCCCTCCTTCCTACAAATTAATTTTTAAGTGAAATTGTGGTGTTAGCAGTTTTGATCTGGTTATTCTGTCGAGGCTTGTCTGCAGTCAGAATCCTCAGTAGTGCCATCACTGCATGCTTGCTGTCACGCCTGGGAATACAGCTGAACTGTCAGCTCTCTGGATAGTAGGACAACATCCTTTTCTCCTGCATTACAGTTTCCAAATGTCTGAAAGAGCCATCAGCACGAGGCTTTGGTAGTCTTCACAGACTGAGGCAGCTCACTGGCATGTAATGTGGGCCGTGCAAAATACAGATGACTGGTCAGTCAGTCCCTACCCCTCTTTCATCATCATTAGAAGCTCAGACTGTCATACAGGTTGAGGCGTATCATGACTTATTTTGTTTGAAAGTCTGTAGAAGTGAGAGAGTCAGGTCCTAAGATAAACACAGGATCATTCTCACCAAATGTTTGTGTTTTTTTAAAGACACCGAATGGTTGTTGCTGCAAAGGAGATTATTTATAGTTTACATAATCTGCCAGTCTGCCACGTGACCCTGCAAAGCTCCGTGTTAAAACATCAGCAGACATGAGACCCACTCTGAACAATCTACCTGTAAGCAACTGGGAATCAAAGAGAATCAGGGCTAGTACTAATTGCTGAAAGACTTGCTCTGACCACAGGTACTTCCTCAGAGACCTCACCAACAATGTGAGAAGCAGAACACAGGAATTCCACTTTCAAAAATTAGGAAACACACACTGAAGAGAGCAAACTCCCAACAGCAAGAGTTTGGGTGTGGTTTTTTGGCTTTTTTTCACCAACAAGAAACAGTCCACATCTGACGTGCAGGACAGTTTTCCTTAAATGGGTTTGAACCACAACGACTCCAGTGTTATCCTTCCAAACACATTCACCCTTTGTGGCAAATGTAGATCAAACCTACCTGTTACAGTAACAAAGCAAATTAATAACAACTAGACCCATCATTCACCATGATGAAAGGGCTGTCACAGCTGGATCACATTATATCAGTGTAGGCTGTAAATCTCCTCTTACTTTACTTCCCCATAAAAAGAGCACGTACCCAGTCAGAGAACGCTTCTCTGGCCAGAGGTGTGTTCTCAAGGCACGCAAGTGTTCTTCAGGAACACATCTGTCACTCGGCAGGGTTCACCTGAAAGGAGAGCCCTGGGTGATACGGCACAGCAGTGAAAGCCTTCTTTTGCAATATGCCATACAGCAGGAAGTGAAAGCGTCTGAAGGAAGAGAACTCCAGCTTTACTGGGGGAAGAGGCATCATAATTACTTCATAAACTCCATATATTAAAAGCCATTATGCTGTGTCCACACCCCACGTATACCGTACTCCACTTCCAAGGGCTGCCAGGTAAATCTTTTATGCATCAACTTCTACATCCAGCAAAAAAGGAAACTGATATTTAAAACCAAACAAAATCCCCTCAAAGTCCCAGTAGTCTTTCCTACCTGTACCATCCTGAGCATGAGCAGGAGGCTATCCAGAGATGCCAGCAGGATCTCTGCAGGTAATGATGGTTTACTCAGACCGTTGGATGCTCAGCACCAGAACAGCCCTGTCACATTTCTGCCCACCCAGCCATCAGTGAGGGTCAGACTTATGCCCAGAAGTTAACTGGTCTCTTAGAATAAAAGCCTGGAAAAGAGCTCAGACCATCCCAGAAGGGTGAGTGCTAAGCTAAGGCCTCCCAAATAGACTATCTATGAAACTTTGTGTCTTGGATAAGGCTAGAGGTTATTGCTCAAAAATACTCATTCATGGCAGTCACAGACAGCAAGATTTCGTCATCAGTCACTACAGTGTGTAGAAATGTTTCAGAGAAACCATTTCACTTAAAAAAAGAAAATTTGCGAGACTACCCTGAGGACAAAAAAAGGAATACAGATATAAAAATAAATAAATAAACACATACTAAGAGGAATTTCTGTTGAACAAAACCCTGAGAAGACAAGAAATGAGACAAGAAATGTCTGAGGGACAAGAAATGGAAGAGTATCAATAACATTTATCTATGCTGGGGAGCAGCACTGCCCCACAAAGGGGGACGAGGAGATCCCAGCACAGGCAGTGCCCTCACCCACACAGTCCCTGGGCAGAGCTGGGTGCTGGCAGCAGCTTCCAGCAACAGCCACAGCAACAGCAAAGAGGTGAACCAAGCCCACAGGGTTGGAGACAAGCTACCACACACCCTTGAACAGCAAACCCTGGGACCAACCCACCTGCAAGGCAGCTCAAGGCTGGGCTTAAACAGAGCTGCTGCACAGAGGGTACGGGCGGGGGCCCCCATTGAGGCTGCTCAAAGCAGTTAGGACTCATGGATGCACTGGGAGTTTGTTGGGTTTTTTTTACTGGAATCCCACTGCTCACAGCTGCGAGGCTGGAGGAGGAGCAGGGTTGTGGCAGCTGGGAGGTTTATTCCCATCGCATGCAGCAGCAGCAGCAGCAGCAGCATGCCGAGCTCTGCCTGCTGTGTAAATGAGGGCGACTGACCACTATGGGCCTTCGTACTTTTCTTTGGGCTGGCTGTTGGGACTGTCAGGGATTGTAAGCATCAGCACTACAGATTTTGGTGTTGGTGCCAGAAGACAGAGCAGTCAGAAGCTGTGCCTCCTCTTCCTTTCCAATTTAAAATGCTGCAGCCAAAAACTAAAAAGATGTGGGTTTGTTTTTTTTTAATCAGTGCCATATAAACTTTGATGGAAAAAAGAAAAATCATGGACTTAAGTGCTCCTTTTTAAAGGCTATCTAGACTGGTGTTTGATGGGTATGAACTTCTTCCTCCCCAAGAGCTGTGGTAGGGAAGACCTTCAGTTTATCCCTCACTAGTGCCTGCAGACTTTTTTTCTCCCTTGTTTTATTTTTTTCCTTGTTTCTTTCACCCACCTCCGTTCTTGTCTCTTCTTTTGGCATCAGCATCCCTTTTCCTAGTCCCATGTAAAAGATCCCTCCCTTACATAACTGGACTTTTCGTAAGGCCCTGGATAAGCCTATCTCCGGAAAAAAAACCAAGAAGGACATTCACTGACAAGGTGAAGTTTGTGTCTTTGCTTCCAGGCTTGGGGTACGACCACACAACAGTTCATCTTTAGGGTAGTTAATAGGAAAAAATGCCAGCAGGTGGCATTCCAGAATAGCTTCTGGAATCAGCAATGCCAGCAAAGCCTGAGCTGTACTCAGGGCTCCTCTTACAGCTGTTGGCTTCTGCCAACAATGGAAGGGGACGCTGGGCAGCTGCAGCAGCATCTCCACCCACAGCGCCTTCAGGTGATGGCTGCTGCCTCCCTCCTTCCTTCCCTCCACTCTTCACGTTTTTTCTCACAAATATTTTGAATATTTTGAATATTCTCACATCTATTTTGAAATATCTCCTTGGAATAAAGTAGCTGGGTGATGGATCAGGCAACCACCCGAACACTGAGCCAGAGTCTCCACTTCTCTCTTCAGGCAGCTGAGATAAAAACGAGCACATGGGCATCTCTAGGTGCCACCTGAGCTGAAAGCCCTGAATATAAAATCACACTGGAAAATCTTCAATAGGAGACACATACGTGTACACTGATGCATTTGTATGTAGCATCCAAAAATGTCAATAACCACTTTGACTCGCCCTAGTTAAGACAGCTAGTTTTCAAAGAGGTTTCCTCTGTCACCCTTAAGCTTTAGTGGGATGCAAATGACACCTGCATTGTCCTGACCAAATGCTAGATAGGTCTTCTTATTGTGGCTGGAAGCAAAAGCTGTTATTCCTATTTGCAGGTTTCTTTCTGCCATCAAAGTCACCCTTTGTCACAGTTGTGCCCCTGCTCTCAGCAAAAGCAGGTATTTCCCAGTCTGTGAGCAGGAAAATACCTGCTGGGTGTGCTAAAGCCTGTTATTTCAGCCTGCAGTAGAAATGCCTTCTTGTTTTGAAAACCTCACTGCTGCAATGCAATAAGTCATGAGTAAAGGCTAAAAATATCTTGTTCTGGGCATTTTAACTTGATTTGCTTCCTGGAGTTAGATAAATGGCTGCAGACACACAGCAGTGTGCTCAGGGAGCCGCAGGGAGAGGAGTCTGATCTATTGCAAAGACTCAAGGTTACATTTTGACCCCAAACAGGAGAGTAATCTCACCTGCGTAGCGATGAATTCTCCTCATTTGCTGGGACAACTTCTACCACAACCATAGGAAAAAAACCCTAAGTGAAACGGATGGAGAAAATTCCAGAGAGCCTGTGGAGATGCCATGAGCACCTTGACTTCCAGAGTTGTCACAATAGCTGGCAGTGCCTAAGGGGGACACAGCACCCGTGTAGGCTGTGGAAACAGAGAGTTTGAATATATCTGCCCCAAAGTCAGCAAGAGGGGTGAAAGAGAGATCCTCTCCTCTGCTCTGGCACTGTTTATTCAGAACAGAACGCTTCAAGGTTATCCTACTCCGTCATCAGCCTTTTGGGAAAACAAGGGCTAAATGCTGCCTTTGAGGAATCAGTGCCTGGCTTATCTCATCTCTGCACCTCTTAGTACAGCCTCTTCTGCCAGGCGTGTGGCTCTGTTTCCTGGAACAAGGAGTCACCCAGTGCATGGCTTGGTGGCCACAGGAACTGTCTGAGCCTGCATGAACATTCCTGCTGTCGGAACAAAAGCGACCGAGGTTGGAAGGCAAGAACCCTCGGTGGATGGCGTAGGGTGTATATCCCTGCAGCTTCGTCCTAGACCACTGACTTCCCTGACTTGGATAAAGCCAGGAGTCCCAGGCTGGTAGAGCTGGAGAGGTGGAGAAGCAGAGAGCAGCCAGGTGGGTGATGCCTCCTGTAAGTAAACTTTAGGATTACAGGGAGGACAAAACTATGAGAATCAAACCGGTCCCTCATGCATACAACATGCAGGTTGCGGATGCCAGTCTGGGTTCAATAAATGCCAGACCATAGGCAATAGGTGTATCCCAGCGCCACTTCAGCTGGACATGGGACTGTTTGTGGACTCAGCTTTGCCCTCTTAGTATTGTTGTCTTGTGTATCCCACTGATAGAGATGGCATTGGGATTCAGTGACTGGGGCACAAATGGAAATCAGGAAAACTGGTTCCTGTTCCCATCTCTGCTACTGATTTGCTGCATATCCACAAGTAGTTAATTAAGCCTCATCCTTCGTCACTTTAGAACTGTGGTAATTACATTTATCTCTCTTTGTGAAGAGCAAGGGCTTGGAGACATTTGAATGAAAGCCCTCAAAGAGCCAAGTGTTGTTATAGCTAGTTATAATACTCTTGGCCCTCCCTGGTTTTATGAAAGTTCTCCTGTTGCAGTGACTCTCCTTCACAGACAGGGCAGAAAAAACAGGAGTGTAATTACAGAGTGAGTGACTCCATATTCTGCTGTGGTCTCCTTGTGTTTGTTTGGCTGAACCCAGCTCACCTCCAGCCTACTTGTTACCTTGCACAGGTCCTAAGGGAGTTGTTAATATTGCAGTGATATGACCATGGCTGCAGAGCAACTAGGATTTTTGTCACGTTGTGCTGGTGATTAAAAAGCACCATCACAGCTTTTAACTTCTGAAATAACAGTGCAAAGTACTAAGCTACAGGGATTCTGGCATTGCATAAGTGACCTTCTTCAGAACAAGGGAAAAAACAAGACCTTACTCTTCCAAGATGTTTAGCACCTTGTTTTTGATTTAGGTGCCTAAATTTCAAATGAAACTGCAAGCTCTACAAAGCAAATAGTTCAAGTATTGCTGATGTTTACAGTGAGGAGCCACTCCAAGTTTCGTGAGAGACTTCATGTATAGGGCCAGTGGGGAAATCCTACCCCTTACGCTCTGTATGAGCTTGTTTTCCAGACTTGCAAGGTCCAGGCTTAATTTACTACCTAAGAATACTCCTGAGGGCTTACAAAGTCTGAGGTAGAACTCACTCCTTTTGCTGCTAATAGATAGTAAAATGAGAGCAAGCCATAAGTTTTGTATCAAGAGCAATACTTAATACATTAAACAACGCTGGGGAACAATCCTGAGTCCTGGAAGCAGACCTATGCTGTTTAATTCCTTAGAAAAATGCCTGGTTTGACCCAGGCCAACTGGCAGCATCCCAGATGGAGCCTGAATTACTTCAGGAGTTAACTTGCAGCACAGACTTTCCTTGTGGTTTACATATACTGCCTGCTCCATGCTGGAAGCTCAGGAGGTTTATGGTATGGACAAAAACCTATAGGATCAGTGCCACAAACGTCAAAAGCTCTGTCTTGCTTTCAGACACAAATCAAGGAGGTACAAAGCAGAAAGGGTTAATTGTACAGGTCAGATGAGCTGCTCCAGAACTTAAAAGCTCCAAAAGAAGAGGGAAGTGTCTGCATTTGCAAATGTGTGGGTGTGAGTGTAAACATGCACATTCGGAGGGGAAAATCTTTCAAGAAAATCACAGAATATCCACCACCTTTTTTACAATGAAAAGAGATGCCGAGATCTTTGACTTAATTATTCCCAGTGAATCATTCTTGCAGTTAAAAGCCACACCAGCATTTCCAGAAAAACTTTCAGTTCAGTATATGTAAACAAATGGAAAGAAAACAAACAAACAGACAAGAAAATGTGAAGATAAAAGGCTTGAGATAATAAGATTAAAGATGTTAATTGGAGACTGCGGCTTCTACACACTTTGACATTGGTAACTGAGATCCTACAAAATACTCCAGCTCTGCTGGTCCCCGTCAGTGTGAGCCCGTAGCCCAGCAATCCTCTTGCCACAACCCACCTCAGTGTGAGGGCTTGGACTCAGCAAAGCACAGAGGCACAGGTTTAGGTGACAGGCTTAGAGTTTTATGTTTGTGCGGGTATTTAACTGCTTCGGGTCTGGGTTTACATTACAGGCAAGTATCTGCATAAATGCTTTGAACTTCGGCAGTGATCCCCAAACCATGCACGCTCCCCCTTCAGCCTACTACTCTCTAGCTTGCTTTATTTCTCACCAAGAATAGCAACATTCTGCCTTTCCCACCCCTGCTTCAAATCAAGACCTCAGTGTCCTCCATCATACTTGCTCCACAAGTGTAGCCCATGATTTTAAAGTCCTGGAATTATAAACCTGCAAAAAACCCGATGGATACTCTGAAGAACAGGTAGGAAAAAACAGGGCAGAAGTTTTATGATGTGTTTGTTTTACTTTGCACCCTAGATTTACAGCTGATGAACTCATAGGGAGTCATCTATTGTCCTTACTCTTGCTGAATGAATGGTTTTACTTGAAAAAGGAACCAACGAATTAAAGCATTCAACCTTAATTATCCTATAGTTTTAAGTGTTCTTAGAAAATGCCTATCAGCTTTAAGCCTCTTTTTTTTCCCCAGGAAACCACTAGGTGAGTGTGTCTACAAGAAAAGCACACTCATGGGATAGGCAGTGACCACATCAGGAGTTTGGTAGGCATGTCAGTATGATTCTTCTCATTACAAACAATCATGTTTACATCTACCAGGCCATTGTAAGTGTATTGCTGCACTACTGCTGTTGCAACACTGCATCTTCAAGAGATGGTGTCAGCAAGAATAACAAGCCAAGAAACACACGAAGTCTTTCCAATTAAGCTTTTTCTCCTAGCAAGTTTCAATTCGGGTCCACTCCAAATGTTGAAAAAGATTAAAGACTCCCCGAAAAGGGTTTGCACCTTCTGATAGGACCAAAACAGACTGGGGGGGACGGGGAGGACGGAGGGCGGGAAGGAAAAGCTTGTGCAAGAATAGAGATGGGCTAATGCATTGCAACAAAAACATTTCAGCCTGAGAAGCTGCTACTGCGGTCGTGGGCTGCCAGCAGGGCAACGTGCCAAAACACTTCTGAAACGCGACTGCGGTTGCAGAGGAGCGATGAGAAAACGTCTCACATGCCAGTGCAAACCTCTGCCATCCCAGCACAGAACACGGAGGAAATGGGAATGCAAACAGAAGTCTTGCGTGGTGAGCTGGAGGAGCAGCCCTGGCTCCCCGACACACACACGTCACCTGACGAAGTGCCAGACAGAAGGCGACACAAGCGCGCTCGCTCTCCGGCTTATAAATAGCGACAAACTCTGTCTGGAGCTCCTCTGAAACTGTTGCTCCGAAAGAGAAAATCTGGCTTGCTTATGTAAAGGCTTCTGCTGTGTCAGACCAACTCTGCTTCAGATGGAGCCGGACATGACTGTGCCTCTGGCTGGAATGCCAGGGGTTTAATTACTGCCTCTTCCTCTGACATCCCCACCAACCTCACACCAGTCATAACGTCAGCCGGTGAAATCTGCTTCAAGTGTGTAAAATTAAGCCAAGTACGTGTCACCCTCCACCTCTTCTCCTGCCTGTGTGGATGCTACGCCTCCCTGGGCATAGCTGCTCTCCTACATGGGGTGTCTGTACAGTGCTAAGCACAGAGGGAGAGCTGTAATAAAATCCTCACTGGCGAATACTAATCGGTTGGGTCTTTTTCCCTCGTTTGGTTTCATGTTTTTCCCTTGCAGGTTTTCCACGCTGCCTTAGCCTTGGAGGCCTCTTCTGCAACTGGTGCCCACACCAGCCAGCAGTGATGCTGTGTCTGCAGGGGAGCCTTCCAGGGCAGAGCTTTTCTGGCATGTTTTCTGCTTGCCATCTGTTTAAAGGGAAATGTCTCCAGGGCAGGAGCCTTCTGTGTCGCGGGTTATATTCTGTTGGTACCTATCAGATAATAAAGCTGTTTTTAATTAAGACAGGCTGAGCAGGGACTGGTGCTTTATATACACCGTGGGCACTGTGCCCAGGTGAGTGGGAGGTGAGACTGGCAGTCTGGAGACCTACTGAGTATCTCGGGGTCAAACACAGGATTTAACCACCCAACATCGGATATTTACACTGCAAGTGGCAGTTCTGTGCTCCTTTAAAACCCAACAGATAGAAATAGATAATTGTAAACCACAGTTCATTTCATCCTAAATTCCTTTATACACAGAATCTCCAGTATCAGGCTGATGCTGCTGAAGTTAGAGAGCTGAAGGTGGTGAGGTGAGTCGGACTCCAACTCACTTGACTCCACACAGTTGCCCTTGTTGATACAGTGATGGTGAGAATATATTTCAGTTGGGTCGCCTGTGAGTGAAAAATAGCACCTGGCTTATTTTTGTTTAGCGTTATATTCAATTACAGTACTGGGGTTCCCAACATATAAACAAAAACCCATGTTCTTGCTAGCATAATTTCTACTGATTCCCAGAATCATGTAAACACATGCATTTTTATGCTAGGAAAATATGTACCTTTGCTATGCAAAGACATTAATATTTGAACTTATTAAATTGTCATTAAAATTAACTTTTTTTCCCCCAAGTAAAGCTCTTCCAGAAAAAAACTCAAAACATTTCTAAAGGAGACGTACTCTGGGCAAAGAGGATCAGAAACATATCCCTGTCAGAACACATGGATGAAATCAGCACCGATATCTCACTGCCACTGTTGTGCTGTAAAAGTCTGCCTGGTTAGCAAGTGGATTTACACACAGAAAAGCTCTCCAGTTATTCTCTGGCACAAATCAATGTCACAGAGCTGCTCTGATGGAATAAAAGCTTCATACAGCACCACTGTTATTGCATATTGATTCAGAGTGTCCGCAGGGTCTGTCCATTTAACCAGTGTACTACTTTCAAAATGGGTTTTGGTGTGTTCCATTGTGCTGCTTTTCTGCTTTTGGAAAGACGTAATGGATTATCTGAATTGTTTTTCATAAGGGCGCTGAAATCACAGCAGTTCCTGAAACAGGTGCCAGGAAACACGGGCACCTCAGGCCTAGCCATCCTAGCAGGACACTGACTTGCTGTACAGATCACAGGCTCTGGGAAAGTACGGCAACCTTGGATTTGAAGGACAAATGGAAAGGTCAATTCTTCTGCTAATGGTTTGATCATTAAATGCCCTTGCCCTCCAGCTCCACTTGTTTAAAAGGCACAGTGCTTCTTTAGGGATAGGAGTGGCTGGTGACCTCGATATTTAACTAATAATTAAATGTGATCATTGCAATGCAAGGCAAAACCATCACTTTTTGACACAGATGATTTTATGAAGAGGGTTGTGCAGGGACATTCAGAACATTCAGGTTGCCCTTGGAAAGCCCTCTGTCACCCTAGGAGTTGCCCACCAGAGCTTAAACAGCAGGAGGAAGACACAGAGAAAAGATGGGGAGATTAGGAAAAGGGAGTGATGTGGGGAAGTTGGAAGGACCTGGGAGAGACTTGGAGGAGGAAGCAGCTAGAAAATATGCTTTATTTATTCAGTGGACAAACAAGGCAGCTCCTCCATCATTAGCAACTAATCATCCTGGGTGCTCTGACCCCAGATTGACAAAGGGTTTAGGTGTGGTGACAGAAACTCCTACATCTCCTGTCCCTGTGCCTGGATCCGGCAGGGAAATATCCAAACCCCAGCTACTCACCTCCACCTCCAAGATGAGGTACCATAATTGCTGGGTAATTGCAATTAATGCCTAAAATGGTCAATAAGAAGAACTAAGAAAATGGATCCCCTCCATTGAGCCTCCTCAAGGTGTATTTTGAATCCCATGGGTATATGGGAACAACAGAGGATTGTTCCTTGCTTTAGTTCTCCCATTGTCACGCCAAGATTCAGTGCATCAACCAAGGGAACTGTGACATTCAACGAAGGCAAAACAGACACGGAAATGCCACCTTGAGTCCAACGGAGAACAAACCAGCACCTCCTGTCAAAGCACGCACATTAGCTGGAGGGAAGGAAAGATTTCTTGGCTTGTCTTGACATCAGGCCACTGGGTGTCCAGCAAGGAATGTTAGGTTCATGACACAGAAGAGACAGAGCAGCAAGACCACCTAAAGACCGTCTAGCACAGTAAAAAGAATTTTCTCCTGGTAAGGTGTGAAGAAGGGGAATCTTCATGTATCCCTCCTCATCTGTGTACGTTCTCCAAATAACTACTTTGGAACAACAGCCTGTAAAGCCTCACTAGTCCAAGGAATATACTGGTAATAAGTGAAAAGGCTTGGTATCAAGAGAAGAACATTATTGAAGCACCCGAGGATGAAAAACATTCAGCAGCCAAGCAGTGGGCTAGAAGCTAATGGGTGAGGGCCTTCTCCTCCAGATAAGCCATCCTTCCAAGAGTAATCAGACACACAGGGATCCCATCACTGCAGTGCCCCCTGGAAGTGACACTCACAGCATGTGGAGGGAGCAAAAAAAAATCAGTTTAGCAAACTTATTTTCACTTGCAAACTCCCATTGATTTTGCTGCTTCCTACAATATGAGTAGAGTAGGACAATCTCCCAGATTGTGTCTATCTTTCAGAGGCAAAACCCTTTATGAGAAACACTCCAAGGCATTCAATTAGTGCATGGCCACATCATGCCGTGAAACTCCACACACTCATCCATCAGCTGTCTTCTAGTCCTCAGAGGGCAAGATGCTCTCTTTTGAGTCATTAGAAGCACTCCTGAAGTAGCAGGGGTGTTCTGTAGAGCACTTAGTCTCAGTTTTGGCCAGTAGACCTGTGCCATCCATGGCCTACCTTTATTGTGTTTGTTAAAGTTGAGAAAACCAACCTCTTATCAGCAGGTTTGAATTTACCATCAAGGAAGCTGAACAACTCCCCAGAGTATTTTCAGAATTCACAAATCTAGAAAGCTTGAAGACCACTACTTTGGATTTTAACATCAAAATTCCCATTGAACCTCCCTCTCTCTGGGTAACAAGCTGTGACAGGACCATGACCTAAGGGGCCATGGCTGCAGGCATGAAGAAATCTTCTTGCTCAAGTTGCTCATCAAATGAATAACATGAATCTCACTTTGTCATGAGCCTCTCAGGGCTAGAACAATTTGCAGCTACAGAGTTGGAAGTCCAATTCTGTGTCTTCCCTTGGGAAACATTTTTCCATAAGTGGCTACTGAATCAACATTGTCAACATGTTTGCTGTGCCACCCTTTATGCACTTCCAGAACTCTGTTAGAGAAAAAAAATGTTCAAAGTCACAGATCTACATTATTAAGTGTTAACTGGTTGCATAGTTCCATAGGGTAAGGTAACCCCAAATTTCTATGCCAAGTCAAACGTGCCTATCTGTGCATGCACTGATGTGTTCTTTGTGCCTCCAATGTCTCACAGTGACCACAGATGACAAGAAAGCCCAAAAATTCTCAAGTACCCAAAAGTTTTGGGAAAACAGACAACAAAGCGGAGGAGCCAGACTCCACCAGTACCCTTGGTGAGAGAAAGGCCACAGTGGTACTCCATGATTGTACCATCAAAGGCCAACAGCAGACAAACCCAGACTGTCATACTAGGCACAAAACTGAAGGAAACCAGGCTTTGCTGGCTCTAAAGCCCCTGGCATGATTTGGTGCTCTCCCTGTGGTGTCACTGTGCCTTCACTGCACTTGGGATCTGGCTGTCCTGATTAGGTGAGGACAGGTTTGTTCTCCTCTGCTCCCTCACCTCTGCCTGCAATACAGGCTCGGGAGACTCTTGCCCTGCTTTGCCACTGACCTGCTAAGCCACTTTCCCTCTCAGCATCTCTGTTTCCTCATCTTTGAAACGAGGATTACGGCCTCTGTGAGACACTTTGATGTCCACAGACGAAGTGTGCTGTGGCACATACACACGTTCTCTCTATTTTGAATACTGGTAATATATTGTTGTGGGTTTTTTCTACTATTTATTCACCTTTTTTATTGAAAATGGAAGTCAATGAACCACCCTGAAAAATAAATTTTAAAAAAAAAAAAAGGAAACATTTTGGATCAGCTTTCTCTTTCGAAGATAATTATGGGAGAGAAAGCAATTTTGAAACAAAAGTGGCAACGTGCAATGCTTAGGAACTGTAGAGCAGGATGTATTTGTCCACCCCACAGTTTGCTGTCACAATATTCCTCTTCCATTTTCTAAGTCACGTACGAAACACGCTTCCTAAATAAATTATTTAGCTCTGAACCGCTGCAATGCACAGCGGGACGCCTGTAAGAGCAAAGCGCTGCTCTTACGAAACGTCGACCTCACAGGATCCAGGCGGGAAGAGGAGTTCACACTGCAACAAGTCCTGGCTGGGAATACAGCACCTGAAACCGGTGTGTGCACAGGCAGGGAAGCCTGACTTGGTCAGCCACCCGGCAGTTCCCATCTCTCCCTCTTCTTCCCAGGAAGGGCCTCATTTCCCGGCCTGGGCAGATGTGCTGATTGTATGGGGTCTTCTGAAGGCACTGCTGGAGGACGAAGGGAAGTCACCAGTCTCACACTGTACCTGCAGATGTTCGGGACTCAAGTCAGATGCAGGCTCTGCTCCTGGTGCACCAAAGCCAGCAAACCACTTTGGACAAATCAGTGATGTCCAGCAAACCCATGCAGGGACTGCATTGCCCACACATAAATAAGTGCAGTATTGCCATTAAATGTAAAGATATGATACCTGTGTTCCACATTTCATTTGCAGAAAGCACTTTAAACCCAGAAATATTAAGGCAGGTCTTTTAAACTACAGGTGAAGAATATTCCCTGTGGAGCTTCCCAATATAGTAAACAGCCCTCACCCTGTCCTGCAGACAGTGAAAAGCTACAGGAAGCCTCTTCTAGACTGAGCAGTGTCATGGTATGTTTGGACACCACATATTTGCAGTACAAGGTACTCCATAATTTCAACTGTATTTTATGAGCTCATTAGGAAAGTAAACAAAAAACCCCAGCAAATAAAGGCTCAATCCCCTTTGTACATATGAGTCTAACACGTCATTTCAGTCATTCACAGCTTAATTCATCAGGTTTCGGACACCCATGTTCTCTAACCCCTAACAGGCAACCTGCAACTCACAACTTGTGCACTTATGAGCAATACAGAGAGGATGGTGAGGGTGCTTATCATTCTTTCTCCATCAGGGTGTCCAGCTGGATCACACCAGGATGCATGGAATCCTCAGCAGTCCAGCTGCTGGTCTTGCTGCTTCAAAGGCTTTTTGGGTGAGCTGACACATTTCTACCACCCAGAGTGGAAGTGAATCTCTCCCACTGCCACGAGTTAAGGGGTCTGAGGAAACTGTCCAACACCCAGTGTGCAAGGAGGATGGCTGGCTGCAGGGGACAGCAAGTTGCAGGTGATGGTGGCTGTGACCAGCCCTTCCTGGTCACCACGCCCTGCCTACGTCTTGCCCTCACTATGACCACGTGGCCCTGCTCTAAGGAGATCCCCTAAACTCACTGGGACCTGGTCCTGGCCACCCTGCCCTAGGGAAGGCTGCTGGAGCAGATGTTGGGTCAGATGACTTTCACAGGTGCCTTACAGCTTCCACACATGGGTAGGATATTCTGCTTTGGTTTGCCTCCTAAAACACCTCAACTCAACCCTGCTGCCTGCTTGGAAAGGATGCAGGGTCAAAAAATTACCCCAAACTCAATTCTCCCCCAAGATTCACCCTGAAACAACAGTTCCCCACTCCAGGATGTCCTATGGCAGCACAGTCAGAAGAGAGGAAAGATAATTTTACTGTGGACATCACCTGCGGGGTGGGGAGGTGGCAGGAGTCACAGCACTCCAGCTGATGAACAGGAATCAGCACCTATGACAACAGTCACAGAGCTCTGAGAAAACTGGAAAGGCAGGAGGAGGCAGGATTTTGTTCCCCTTGGGAGAGCAGCCCCTCAGCAAAAAGGGGCACCAGTGAACTGCCATCTGGCAGCAGCAGTCTGAGCACAGCATGGCAGAACCAGGATCCTCTGTCCTCCCAGACTCCCTGTCCCACACAACAGGCTTCCTCAGAGCACTGACAGCAAGGACAATACTAATGCTCTTAGTGGCTCTCCAACCCTTTCCATCCTCCTGACCGGCACCTTGGGACTCTCTGTCTGCAAAGAAGAGAGGCAAGCAGTGAGCTGAAGGTGGCTTCCTTAAGTCTTGACCCCCTCCTGCCAAAGCTGGACTGAAAAATCACAAGATTTTTAAATACATGTATATAATGGTCCTTTTTATTTGCCACTAGATTTCAGTTGTTATGAAAATAGCCACATTCTCAAATTGCTAGAAATAGCTTCTTTAAAACAAAACACAACCAAACAAACACACAAAAAAACCCAAACAAAAAACCCCCCCACACCACCAACAGCAACAAAGCAGCTTAAATAAAACAAGACTCAGGTATTTGTGAAATGACAAAGGCTTCAATACTGAAAGACAAAAGAACTAACATTGTGAGTTTCATGAAAAAATTGTTGAGATAGGAAAATACCGAAGAAGTGCCAAACAAGACAGAGCAGGAAAGACCAGCCTGTGATGCACTTGGACACTGATTCTCTGTAGAAAGGATTGGAAGTGCTGAAAGATCCTGAGTGTCAACAGCTTTCAACCAGCAAGTAATGCCATATCCAACATGCCTTTATGTACGTGCCCTTGGCTCCTGGGGCAAACTCCAGTGAACAGTCTTCGAGATAGGTATTTCTGAGACACGCCTGCTCTGCAGCAGATGTGCAGCGGTTCTGTGTGTGACCAAACGACTCAGTCACCAGGACCATCTCCTTAAACACCCGTTTACACAACCTGTTACTGGGAGCCCCAGAAGATTGACTTCTCCACTGGATTTGTGCACGGCCAGAGATCGAACCCCTAAGGGCAAAACTCTTGACCGTAATAATTCAGGGGGCAACAAGAAGCAAGGAAGCCACATGAAATAAATGTCAGGAGAGGGGTGCTGCTCCTGGCTCTGGGTTCCCTCCTCCATCCATGAGGATGTGACAGCACTAGCCTGTGAAAGCCTACAGGCGTGGTAAACACTCTCTCCACGCTGTCCGCACGGATAACTGTCATTTGTCTTTCCCACGGGTGAGCGTGGGAGGGCAGGCTCAGGAACATTTCCACCAGTACATGGCATCCTGTGCTTCAGCCTTGGTACACAGTGCCAGAGGAACCTGTCCTTGGAACACTTTGAAGCCACGCTGCAACAGGGCATGTACAACATCTCCTGCTCTGCTCTCCAGCCCTTGCCCCTTCCAACCCCCTATTCACTGCCACTACCATCCTCTCCCAAGTCCTGCCTTGAACACCCACTCAGGACAAATCTATGCCTGGAAAAAATAGACTCGGCCTGAGAATTTGCAGTGGCAAAGCTACAAAGGTAAAAAAAAATAATCACACAACCCAAATAATTGTTTATCAGCACTGCTATTTTACTGCTGTAATTATGAAAAGGAGGAATTCCTCTGAACTATTAAACACTTGGCTTCAACCACTGAATCAAACTTATTCCAAGTCATTCTCCTTTATTGGATGACTCAGCTTTTTCCGAGTCTTACAAAAACCAGGACTTGAGAGCTTTGCCACCCAGAAACCAAAGGAAGCTTCCATGAAACCAGCAAACACCTCCCATCTTCTCAACATTGTTATTAAAAAAGCAAAACAAACCAGAGAGGTTCTACAAGTCAGCCTATAAACCCAGTCATGAGGAGAGTAGTGTCAGTGGTAATGGGGCAAGAAAGGCAGGGTAATTATACCACACCAAATTTGCAATCGTGCTGCATTCCTTGCTGGTGAAGGCCGGCTAAGAATTAGATACACCTTTTTAAATCATCAAAGGGAGTGGCTGCAAGATACAAGGTGCTGGGATTAAGATGAAGTTCTGGGTTTGCCAGTTCTCAGCAATGGCTTTGGTGGCTGGGCTGGGCATGTCATTAAATGCTCCCTAACGATGTTCACGCCATGTCACTTCTTTTTAATCTTTATATGATTCTCTGCATTTCAAGAGTCCCAAGCTCCCACTGGGCAAAACTATGTACAAACCAAGAAACTGAAGACAATACCTATCCAAAAGGTTTTTTGCACTTGGTTAACCGGACAAGCCTGGTAAGTTGTACCTCAGCACTATTTCAGTGGCGCACAAATATTTATCATGTTGCTCTAGCTACTACAACAAGGTCTGCAAGCTCAGGCTCTCAAGCATGAAAACTCAAGAGCTTCCCTGCCACGAAGGCTGTTAAAAATACTGAATGGGAAAAATATTATTTTGTGAAGATGATTTAACAAGGACTACATGAGTGAGGGAACCGATTTGGCTCAGACCTCTCCTTTTTCAGAAGAACAGTCCAGGAGTTTAGGTGCAGGTCTTTGCAGAGGGGCTGGGAAGCCGGGTCTCAAGGAAGCCGCTCCATGGGTGAGAGGAGTGGTGCTGCCATTCCAGAAATGGAACCCTGCTCCACAGCCTGCTGGGCAATGCAGAGGGAGGTAATCTTCTGCTGGAGAACATCTCTCTCGGAGAAACCACAGGAGTGACCATGACACAGGCAGGACAGCGGCACACGGAGGCAGAGCTCCTGCTCTGGCTGCCTCACCTTGTTTGCACTGTACACAGGATTCTCAATATCCTCCTGGGCTGTTACAGGGTAAGAGGAGAACGAGGCACAGAAACAGAAAGGCACAGACCACCACAGCCTTAAAAACTCATGAATGTCCTCTCCCACCGTAATTTCATAGTGCAGGTTGTTCCAGACAATCCACGGCCAACAAATTAAATGCTGCATTCGTGCTAGTTTTCGGAAAACATGCCAAAAAGACAAACACAAGGCAAAGCAGCCAGCCAAATAGACAAGTCCTGCTATTTAATTATTTTGAAATGAAAAAGTTCAATTAAAACCAGCTACAAAACAAAGACACAATGATTACCTCTCTCTTCATAAGTTTGTGCTTTGGCACAAATAACTGGCTGGCCTGATTTTATGTCCAATGAATTTAATCTTATCCAGCAACGTGGCTCCCTGTACAGCACAGAAGACAAGGGGTTCTGAAAAGAGCTCTTGGGACAATGTGTAACACCATACAACTAAATTAAAAAACCAACCAACAAACAAACAAACTCAGGGTGATCTCTGTTCCCTCTTAGGCCAGCAGGGAAAAAAAGCACAATGCAGTTGGCATCAGACTGTGGTGAGGTGAGCGGCACACAGGAGCTGACAAAACCATCAAGCTAACTCCAGTTCCACTTCGCGGTGAACTTGTGAATGCACTCACCTCCCCACTCGAAAGCCAGCTGTTTGTGTTGTGTGATGGGTTCATGTTACTGCACTATTGATGAATTCAGTCTCCTGGCAGCATACGAGCAAGATGCTTTTCCGTGTGGTGGCGGCTGACACCCAATGATTCCGCATGAAGAAAAGAACCCAGTGGTTTTTCCCATGCCGAGGCCTGGGCCACAGGGATGCTCGCTGCCCTCGTGCCCAGCTGTGCTGATACACCTGAAGAACCCATGAGTTCACTACATGACTTCCAGCAGGGCTGTATGCTCACACATAAGCTTCTGTGAGCCATCTCCAGCTCGGCATCCAGAGATGAAAACATCCTCAAATTAGTGGGCACTGCTGAAAAAGTTAGCCAAGTGTCTAAACACTTGCACAATCTGTACTTACGCTCAGTACCTCTTGATTTCTCAAATGGCATCACCCACTGATTGCAAGCGTTTCCCAACGGTCACAGTCATACTGAAACACTAAATATTGCCGTGACTTAGCTTCTTCCACTTCACTCAACGTAATTAATCCCCACAGCGCCTCAGAGGAAGAAGGACAGTGGCATCCACCAACCCAGCCCCAGTGTGCAGGCGAGGGGCACGAAAAGCCAAAGGACCGGTGCGAGGTCCTGCAGAGCGCAGGCCAAGCCCATCTGCTGTGTCACGTTTCTAAAGAGACGCTCATGCCATCAAACCCCCAGCGGGTGAGGAAGCGGGAAGAAAGCCTTCCTCAATTCCCCCACCCGCCCAGGACCCTGAGCCCGTCAACACGATCGTCGTTACGGCGTGTTTGACGGCACAAGTCACTCCTGCTGCGGTCCAGGCGAGGGATTCCTGGCGTGGCACGGGCAGGGCTCGGTGGCCTCGGCGGGCACCTGGTGCTCCCCGCAGACCCCGCCGCGTTGCGTAACTACGGGCACCGCATGTCAGTGGGAGCTCCCCGGCATCCACCGCCTTATGCAATTCGGCTGCGGGGACGGCGGGTTTGGGCTGCCCACCGACCGACCCCGCTCGGGGTATCGACCCCCCGAGGGTCCTCGCCACGGGGCACGGAGGGGAGCGGGGCGGGGGGGGGGGGGGGGGGGTGTGTGTGTCATTTCGGAGCGGCCGAGCCTCCTCTGGGGAAGGGGAGCCACCCAGGACACCTCGCCTCCGCCGGGGTGACCGAGCTCAGACATAAAGGCGCTCCCTGACACGAGGGGCGCGGGGCTCCTGTGGCCGCTCCCGGGGCATCCATCACCTGCGGGTGCCAGGTGAGGGTCCCGGACCCCGCCAGCCCGGGCCCACCGCCGACCCCCCCAGCGCAGCAGCGGGCCGGGGTCTCCTCCCTGCCCGAGGGCCGGGCCCCGCCGCGGGGCTGCGGAGCGGAGGAAGCGGCAGCGGCCCCCGCCCCGCCCTGCCCTGCCCTGCTGCCCCTCGGGCCAAGGGCTGGGCTCCCCGCCGGGCGAGGCAGAGCCAGCCTGCCCCCGCCCCTCCTCCGCCTCCGCCTCCGCTTCTTCCTCCTCCGCCTCTTCCTCGCCTTCGTACTTCTGCACTCCGCCGCTGCCCCTCCGCCGCCGAGGCTGCCACAGACCCCCCTCCCTCCCTCTCTCTCTCTCTCTCTCTCTCCATCCCTCCCTCCTTCCCTCCCTCCCTCCCTCCCTCTCCCCCGCCCTCCGCCCTGTCCCCAGCGCCGCCGCTTCCACAAGATGGCGGGGACCGTGGCCGAGCGGGACGCGCTGGTGAGTGCGGCTTCACCCCCTGCCCGGGCACCGGCACCGGCACCGGCACCGGGACGGGGTCCGGGGGGGCCGGGCAGGGCACCTGCGGAGCGGGGCGGGGGCGGGGGGGGCTGCGCCTGGCCCTGCCTCAGCGCTCTCCTTTCTACCTGCAGAAAATAGAGGACGGGCATTTAAACAACTCCCTGGGATCCCCGGTGCAAGCTGATGTGTACTTCCCTCGCCTGGTAAATCACCTTTATTTGGTTTCTTTCTCTTTTTTTTTTTTTTTTTTTTTTGGGGGGGGAGGGGGGTATTGGGGGTGGGCGGTATTTTATTTTTTTAACCCCTGTACTCCCCCCGCTTCTTGTCCGCCCCGGCTGCAAAACGGCGGCCGCTGCTGATGCCGAGCTGACCCTCGCCACCTTCCCCCTGTCCTTTCCAGATCGTCCCCTTCTGTGGGCACATCAAAGGAGGAATGCGGCCGGGAAAGAAGATCTTAGTTATGGGCATAGTGGACCTCAACCCTGAGAGGTAACACCTGGGCCCGGGCGGGGGGCAGGTGGGGAAGCGGCCACACGCACGTACACACGGGCACACATACACACGGATCCCTGCGTTCTGGAAGGGATTATTTTTATCATTTTAAATATAGCGTGCTGATTTCTCCTTTGACCCATAGAGGGGGCATTTCTTCAAGGGATGCCGTTTTCACTTAGGGGAAAGGAACACATAGAGCATATATATATATGCATATATGTGCACATATATGCACAACGCCATACACGCACACACAGGTATATGCCATAACCATGTTCCTGTCGCTGCTGAGCTTTCGGGATTTCACTGAACGAGCTGAGCTGTCATCCCCCCTGTGCCGCTATACCAATGGCTTTAATAAGCTGAGAAATGAGACTGGGTGGCATTTGGGGCTTATTTGGGTTTTTTTCTGGCTGAACGAGAGCCGTTCTGTTTGTGTTGCAGCTTTGGCATCAGTCTGACTTGCGGGGAATCAGAAGATCCTCCTGCGGATGTAGCCATAGAACTGAAAGCTGTGTTTACAGACAGACAGTTTGTCAGAAACTCTTGTGTAGCTGGAGAATGGGGGGAAGAGCAGTCATCTATTCCTTACTTTCCATTTATACCGGACCAGCCTTTTAGGGTGAGTACCAGGATGACAGCGGCTTGCACCATATCTGATAAAGTTGTCATTTGATCTGAGTTGCAGCAGAACCTGACTTGGCTTTCATGAAATCACAGTGATAGCCCGCACTGCTCCCACTGAGACACCAGTTGCTGGTTTGTTTGTATCCATCAAACGTTGTGCAGGGATCCTGCTGCTTACGTGCAGCTGCAGGCATTTCGGATGGGGCTGTGAACACCTCACCTGGCCGCTATGACAAGTCGGAGGTTGTAATACTGTGTGATGAAGTCCAACTTCCTGAGCTTAGTTTTATAGCTATATATTAAAAAGTACCTCTATGTTATTAGTGCATTACAAGTTATTACTGGAGAATGTAAATACTCTGTGGGGCTGCTGTATGTTTTGATGATTTTTTTAATGGACGTAGTGATTGCAATTTAGTGCGGCTAATAAGGATCATGTTCATCCTTTGTCTCCGGGGATGTTCCATAGAGGTTGACCGTAGCTCTTCGTGTTAGCAGATTAAACAGCTAAGCAATAGTGTTATTCTTTCCTGAACCCTGGGATTAAACCTCCCATCAAATTTAAGTCTGTAGTCACTTGAAAATGGTGTTCTGGGAAATGCTATGGATGGACTGGGTTGACCTAGAAGCAGATTCCCATCTGTAGTGTTTATGGTTACGTGAAGACGTCTTTGCAAATCAGGGCTAACAAAGTATGTGGCTGCAGAGGGCTGCTTCACTACACTGAGGGAATAAAGGCTGCATGCCTTTTCCATGCAGCTGACCCAGAAAAACCTTCCTCCTCCTCCCCGCCCCTCTTGCAAAACCTCACTGGCCCCTCTGCTAAATGCCAGTGCTCTGACCAGCTGCGAAACTCTCTTAATCCTTCTTGCCCCCAAGATAATCTCCCCCAGCCCCAAAAGCTCACCATCTCCCCAGACGCTTGGGCTTTAAGAGGGTGTTCGCGACTGGTTTTGCTGCAAATTGGTTGCGCTCTACTTGCTTCTACAAACTCTCCCATCAGAACTGGCAACACCCTTTGGTGGTGTGGGAAATGCACTTGAAAAGGCTTGGAGGCTGGGTCCTCAGCTCCAGCTGAGAGGGTTCCACTGCCTGCACCACTGGGTGGTGACTTGGGCCCTCAGACGAGCCAGACAAATTACGCAGAGCATGTTTTGTGGGTGTCCCACTAATGGCAGTTGATGCTGGAGGACAGCAGTATCGCACGTTTACTGGGAGATACTGTAGAAAGGGAGTTGTTCTTTCCCCCACTCCCTCCCTTTTTTTTTCCTTTCTCTTTTTTTCCCAAATGGAATTTAGGCTCCCAACTGACTTTGTACCTTTGATGGTCTCCCTCTCAGTGAATAAATTAGACTATTAAGTGTTCTTGCCAATTACTTGTGGCCCAGTCCAATTATCGTTCCGGCGTGGCCCCGGGTGATCTGGAGAAGCGGGCTGTGAGCAAGGTTGAGGGTAACCATATCTTTTACATAACAAGGCCTCGGGCTGGCTGCGCCTGCCGCAGTGACACAGGAGCTACGTGGCAGCACGGGCCCTTCCCCGGTGCTTGGTGCACTACCGGGTGTCCAGGAGTTTAAGGTCTCCTGGGCCGTCAGCTGCCACTTCTCCCAGTGCCACGTGCTCCACGTCAGTTGGCTTAGTCAGTTTGTCACCCCCTTTGCATTTTTATATGCTGCAATAGCAGCAGAATCAAGTGCCTGGAAGCAGCCCTTCGCTCTGGACAACCTCTTGAAATGATCCAGGATTTGCGTGTGTCTCCCCTGCAGATTTTCTCCTTGGTCTGTCCAGACCCGGAGGTCTCTAAAGGCCTGTACAAGAAGCGCATGTTCTGTGCCCTTGAGTCCGTGCTTCCCGCTGAGGCAGCTCTATCAAAGCTCAACAACGGGACACCCTCTCAAGCCACCCCTAACGTCAGGAATCTCCCAACCTGTCCAAGCTTGTTCAGCTCCAGGCTTTGTTGCTTTTCCAGAGCATTTCTGCAGGTCTCTCGGGAGGAGGGATGAGCTGTGTCCCTCCTTGATCCGGTTTGTGCCTCATGCAAACTGCCCAGCTGAATTCAAGCAATCCCGCACTGCATCTCCTTCACTGCAGCCCAGGATGGAGCCTAGTCCAACAGGGAGTCCTGGGCTGCCTGCAGCCACAGGAGTGAAGGCTTTTTAGTACTGCAGGAGCCCTGTATACGTGGGAGGGAAGGACAAACCTATCTCCCTGCTCCATATTCGCTCCCTTCCAGTAAATTAACAGTAGGGTGGAAAGCATTGCAGAGGGAACTGCTGCCTTATTCTGCAGAAAAAAAGAAAAAAAAAATGTAAAAAAAAAACAGTAGCGAGGAATGCAAGGCTTGGGTTGGAGATACGATTTCTTCCTCCTGTGATTAGCGGTTTGAGTCTGTTTCTGGCATTATTCCAAGAGGCGAAACCTCCCAGTAGCCGGTGGGACTGGGTTCCAGTGTGCTTACTGCTCCGACAGCGTGAGATTGGATTAATGTCCCTGTGCAGTAAGAGCAGATCCATCACAGTGTAACTGGTGTCAAGGGGGAAGACATGTCTCAGCCCTGGCTGCTGCGTGCCACATTAGTAGCACAGTGCGTAACCGCACTAACACTACTTAAAGTGCTCTTTGTGTGCTGTGAAATAACTTTCCAGTTACACTGTGAACAACACCGTGCTTTAACATTTTATCTTTTACAGGTTGAGATACTTTGCGAGCATCCCCGTTTTAGAATATTTGTGGATGGACATCAGCTCTTTGATTTTTACCACCGTATTGAAACACTGTCAGCAATTGACACAATAAAGATAAATGGAGATCTTCAGCTTACAAAACTGGGCTGAGCTTGTTAGGACTGCAGATTCCAAACCAGCTCAGGTGCCATCGTCCGTTTGGAGCAGTGACAGCCAGCTCTGGACACAGCTATGGTAGGAAGGCTGCCCTGTTCCTTTTCCGCATGCAGTTCTTCACTCCTGTGCCGATGAATTGGGCTGTTTTTTATCCTAATGAAGAGCACTGTTGGTTAATAGACACTGAGCCGTTTTTCTTGGATCAAAATAGCCCACCTGTGCTGGATAATCAAATTGGAATGGATTCAGAAAGACTTGCAGTCTTTGTTTCAAATCTCACAGAAATGCAGTTTCTGAAATGCAGCGCTAAAAACCGGTTACTGAACAGCAGTGACAACAAAAAACGAGTTTTTCTTTTGCAAATATTGTTTCTGCACTGAAGTGGAGTAGTGTAGCACAACATAGGGCCACGTGCTGATGTCCTTACCTGGGGCCTGAGCCTGGTTCCATGGAAATCAATGGCAAAACTCCCACTCACTTTAACGGGGTACAATCAAACTGTCTAGTCCTTAGTCAAGCACAATTCCCACTGATTTCTATGGCATTTTTGCACACACCTTGGGGCCTGCTGTTCTGCTGGTGTAAATCAGCATTACCTCCACAGCTTGCAGTGGAATTCTGCTGATTGCTCCCAGCTGCTGGTTTGGCCCAAGGGCTGTGCAAAAACTGACTGAGGGTGTGTGGACACAGCCTGTGTATTTTAGTCAGGGTATTTGCATAGAATGTAGGTCGTTATGAGTTTTTGCACAATGTATTGTTAATACAATTTTTAAAGCTTCTCTGTAGTTTATTTATTTATACTCATTGTATGTATTATTAGTAAGAAAAATGAACAATCTTACTGGCGGTTAGGAATGGCAAAGTGTAAACATTTTGAATGTACAAAATGTCTGAGGTTCTTTGGGTAAACTTTACATATCGTTCTTGAAGAAACCACGTTTCCTATCGAACATTTAGTTATGTTTTAGTGGAGCCCTCTAGGCCCTGGGAAAACGTGGGCACGGTAGCTGGTGGGGGGGAACTCTGCATATTCACTAGGTTCTGTTTTTCAGGGCTTACTAACTTTGCTGCACGGGATAGGTTTGAGTTGAAGTCGATCCGTTTTAAAAACTTAAAAACCAAATTTGTAGGGTTTAACTGTGCTTTTATAACCTGAGAAAAAGTTAAAATTTGGTAATCTCTTAGTTCAGAAAGAGAACCAGGCTCTTTCCAAAGGAGATGGGAGATTCTTTACACTTGTTTGAGAACATATTCGGCCTTTGATATGACAATTAAAACTTGTCTAGACAGCCAAGTTATTAATGCTTGAAAATCAGCTACTGCACATGAATAATAACTTTTCAAGTAGCTTTTAAAATAGTAGGTATAGCTGTATAAACACAGTCATGGCGCTACACTATAAATGAACACAGCCACTTTCTTGACTTCTTTAGGACTAAATACACTTTTTTCCTTGGCTGCTCACAATGGACTGTAGTGGGTCTTTCTGAGTAGTTATAATCATGATATAAACATACATTAAGGCAATTTTGAACACACGTAATATAGGGACTAAAACGCAGACTATAAAAAAACATCCTTTGTAGCACAGTATTACCAAAAAAAAGAAAAAAAAAAAGAGAGAGAGAAGAATCTCACAAACAGAACTGTGTTAAACCTGCAATAAAACTGTGGTTTAAAGCCACCAGAACTGGAATATCCAAAGTTAAGGGTAGAATGCCAATGCAAAGCCTCATTTTGTGCTAATTTGGCCTGCAGTTAAGAAGCCTTAGACTGCAAGCTGAAATTCCAACTGTGGCTCTAGTCCAAAGCCTGTTGAGGTCAATCAGAGTCCTCTGAGCATAGAAGCCTGATTCTTATTTCATGCAAGTGCAAATCTCTTTGTAAGGCTGGGGGCTTGTTGCTGCTGCTCCAGATGAATTAAGAATCAGGCTCCCACCTGTAAAATACAAGTTAAAAATTCAATTTTTAGCCTTAACATTTGACACTCCCTGACTTTTCTTCCTACTTCCAAATTAAGAGAGAACTTGTTTTCCAGGTGACTTTTTTATCTGGTGTGTGGCTTTTAAGCTTTACATCAGATTCTATTTGTACTCCAGATTGAATTGAAATGTTCCTGTCTTGCTCTGTTTTTACTCTTTTACATGATACATGATGACTGTGTCATTTTCCATTGTATAAAGAATGCTGACAGTGTTTCGGTACAAAATATATTCTTAAAAATTATGGTAAATAAAAATCCAAGGGAAAGGTGCTTCTACATGAGGTGTTTTGGATTTTTCTCCAGCTTGGAAATGATCTGTGGTTCCAAAGCTGATGCAGGCAGAAGATGTTTGGAGAGAAATTTAGCACCCTCTGTGCCTAGTGCTTTCTCCCAGCTGGATATCTAAAGCCAGGTTTGCTGATGCAGGGCCGGTGCCTGAGGCCAGAAGTAGGAGGCAGGAGAGAGTAAGTAGCACCTCGACCCTACAGTAGCTCGAACCCAAAGGGAATCTCCCTGACAGCACACCAGTAGAGATTTCCCCTTCCATGCCTTTGCTGTATGCCAGGAAAAGCAATTTGGCTGCCTTGAGTTTTCACAGCCTGCTCTCCCGCGCGGTCTCGGCGCAGCACAGTGCCTATACCAGGGATGCTGAGGTGAACTCGGTGCACCACCTGTCAGTGGCATCTCTGGTGGGAGCAAGGGCCTGCTGATCCTGCCTTGCTCTTCTTCCCACCTGCTGTGCTGGGCATTCCCATTTGTTCCCGCTCCAGGAGTTTTCTGTCTGGGGAAAATGCGCTTTTTTTTTTTTTACCCTGTTTCTGGTTTTGCCTTTGCGTAACTTAGCCAACCATGGTGCCCACCACCTGATCCTGCCCTGTTGTGGTTTCTGAGCCAGGCTTCAAGGCAAGGAGGGCTGTGAACCCTCTACTGACGGGTTGTGGTTTGGCTGAGAGCTCAGGAAAGGGCAGAAAGTCACAGTTAAGGCTTCCACATCTACCTATCTGTCACCTGCTTGGAAGCCTTTTTATTTTTCTTTTGCTCTTGGGCATTACCAGGCCATGGCAGGTGAAAGAAGGATGATGTCTGTGTCACCAAGGGCTGTTTCCACAGGTGCTTGGCTTACACTGCCTAATCACTCATTAAGAAGCAACTGCAGAACACTTGCATGTGCAGCGTAAGTCAGAAAAAACTGAGGCCTTAACTGTTTCTGCTCAGTTGGACCTTGAGCCAGTTTCAAATGTTTAAGGTGGGAGGCTGTGCTGCAAAATTTGTATCTGAATTTTTAGGTCTC
Organism: Pseudotriccus pelzelni; assembly: GCA_035584735.1. NCBI lineage: Eukaryota > Metazoa > Chordata > Aves > Passeriformes > Tyrannidae > Pseudotriccus > Pseudotriccus pelzelni. The sequence goes on from JAWMRA010000113.1 coordinate 15,346,324, forward strand.
CACAGCTTAGGGATTATTCAGATCTTCATTTTGAATATAAGCCCTAACAGACCTGAAATACAGACTGTTTCCAAGCTGGGCCAGGTTTTTCAGTAGAGGCAAGTAGTCTGTGAGCTTCTTGGAAGCTGCAAATCTTCAGGACTTAAGGAGAGTGTGTAAAGCAACTTCTGAAACCTTATGCTAAAATTTATTAGCTGAATATTTCTGTGGTTTCCTCTGAATGAGGAAGTTCATTCTGAAATTAAAAAAGCCTTGAATGGGTAAAATCCATGTGCAGTGGAATCACTCAACTTAGCATAGCTTTATTTTTTCCAAAGAGGAAAAACTAAAAACTTTAAAAAAAAAAAAATCAAAACAACCAAACCAAAAAAGCCACAACCAAATTATTTAATTTTGTTTGGGATTGGCTGTGATAAAGCTGATTCAATTTTTTAAAAACCCAAAACTAGGTTATTGCCTACTCAGAGCCTTGAAATATTTCAGTGTCACGTGAGGTAATCTTGTGTCTAAACATATTTCACATAAACGCTTTTTCACAGGCAAGTCGTTAAAAATGTTACAAAATACCTTCTTTTTGTGTCACAATTAGAAATGTTTGCCCCACCTTGAAAGAACATTTTGTACTAAATATTCCTATGTTGTCTATGAGAACTTGCACTAACATATTATATTCTCCCTCCCGTCCTTGACTAGTTTGAGCAGAAATAGGCGTAAATATTGCTAAACTAGTTGAATGTGGCATCTGCTTTAGGCCTTGCACCTTTCTCAAGGGCTACTTGGAGTAAACAGCCTGGAAACCAAAGGGAGAGCCTGATTCACCATTCTGCTGTGCCAGCTTTCCACCCTTGTCACTCTCCTGCTGCGAGGCTGAGACTGAAGCCCGGGGATTTTCATGAAGGGAGCAGCACTGAGATTTTTAATCTTTGGATTTCAAACCGTTCGCTGTGGAGGAAACAAGGCCAGAGTAGCCACAGCGCTCTTCAGCTTGGTGGTGAGGTTGGGGTAGCATGACATGCTTTAGCCCTAACAGAGCACGAGTTCGTAGGGCACTGGTGGGCATTTCAGAGCCAGACACGAGCACAGGCTGTGGAGATGCAGGACAGCTTCCCAGGGATGGGCTTTTTGCCACATTTTTATTTGCCACCTTCTGCAACCCCCTGCCAGGACTCATGCCAAAAAACCAGCCTTGCTTACGAGCTTGGAAGGCATGAATGGCTTCATGTTCCTACTCGTCTGATGCAAGAGAGGCTCCCAAATAAATAATAGGAAAATTTAGGAGGAGCCATGCCACTAGGTATTTTTTCCCCCACAGATGTTCAAGCAGCATGTATCTGATGTGGGGCTCATTTTGCCTGCTGTCCACAAGAACTACTCCCTGCAGAAAACTCCAGCACTGTTTTCTGCACTAAGGCTGGTTACAGAGACCTTTCCAGGCAGAAAACTGCAGAACCACAACTCTGCTGAGCCAGTTAACAACCTCCCAGCACTCCTGGAATTATATGACAGTATAAGGCACAAGAGTCAGGCTGAAGGCAGCCCAAAATATTCACTGTGATAAGCACAGAAGTTCAGAAGAAAAGCTTACACCAGTCTAGGAACAGTAAGTGACCTGGTGAGGGTTTTTTCTAATCATGGGTATTGTTCTGCTTTTATCACGTGGATCAGAAAGTGTACAGGTGAAAGTCGCTTTGCAATGAATGGTGTGCGGAGTTAGAACCAAGGCCAACCCAAACAGGGAGAAAAAATGAGCTGCAGACGCCCTATCTGGCTTTGATACACCCTCCCAGCTCCTCCCAGCAATCACTGCTGTTATGAACACAGACAATTACTAGAACAAGGAGATTCAGCAGCATGTGCAAGATCTAAATAATAAACTCCTACTCTGCCACAGGTCCTCCCTAGCTCCTGTTGCTAGGCCTCCCCATCTGTCTGTCAACAAATAACCATGTCCTGCTGCTTTTAAAATCCACGTCAAAAATCCCTTTGACTTTCATGGAAATAGGTCCCTAAGAAAAGGGTTATTTCTAGCTCTCACTCTCCAGTTATTTTCAGCTGGGGCATACTCTAAAACTGAGTTTATTTTTAAGTGTGAATAGAGGACTATTTCTGACTGCATTATACGTTGGGTAGAGTCAACAGGAAGCACAGCCTCTCTCTGCTGCAGAAACACTGGTTTCACAGTTCCCCGATGAAATGTCTTGTTTTCGTTACCTTCTGGTTTTACAAAGTGAGATTGTGCACGAAATGACCGGGCAATAACAGTAATATGTACCATTCACCACAGATCTATTTTTATGTGTTGTGCTGATTTCATAATGAACTTTTAATAACAATAAAACATGAAATCTTCACTAGGTTGTTCTGTCTCCTGTCTGAACTATTAATGCTCATTACATACCCTTTTGACTTCTCTAACGTCTGGCTTTTTTAATCTTCTGACTGTTTTCCAGATGTAGCTAACTCTTTCCCTCATAAAACTGTGGTGTGAAACTTTAGAATGGGATGTGCAGCTTTGGCAGCAGCTTGTGTAGAACTGCTTTACAGCTTAAATGCACTATACAGAATAATCAAATAACTTCATTAGAGGAAAGAACATCTTGCTGACTCTTACAAGATTCCTGCTGACATCACCGGGCAGTGTAAGCCTCAGGAATTAACAGGCACGACTCAGACCTCACAGCCAGGCCGTGAGAACAGGTCACTGATCACTTTTGCACAGGATAAGACAGCAGTTTAACTCACACGTGTTCCAGCTCACTCTGGCGGGACTGGATTCATAGGCGAGTGTTACACGGTGAGTAAAACCACCAGATCAGCTCCAGACACACCATTATGAGATCCAGTGTTTTACTTGTTGGTTTCATCTTAACTGAAGTTCACATTGGCCTGATTCAATGCAAGAGGAAACTATAAGGCCTCAGCTTCTTTCAGTTAAAGTTACTGGAAAAATTCTGTATGACCCAAGTGGGAAAGGATTATGCCCTCCATCCAGTCGTGGCTGTAAAAAGCAAGTGAGGTTTCTGAGGGAAACCTCAGAATTCAAACAGCACTAAAGCAGCAGATGGACAGGATTTGATTACAGCTAGTTCTGTGGTTTTTCTCCCAATGAAATGACTGTGATTCAGATGCTCCACATGAAGTTCACCTTACCTCTAACCCATGAGCACCAGTCTATGGCCATCCCTGCTCAAAGCAAGGCCAAGATTGGCCCTTTGTTTACCACACGACTCTTAACAGGAGATATGTTGACATCTAGAGATTCTGAGATAAAACACAGCATTTGGTTACCTTGATGCAAAACAGAAATGGCTGTGAATGGTATAAAAGCAGCATCTATTCCCCATCAGACAGCAGAACCACAGCAGCTGAAGTGCCTGGGAAGGATTTTCAGAAGAGAGAAATAGATAAATCAAATTTTAACCTCTTGAGTGGGCTAACTCCCATAGAGGCCCTTGGAAAGCTCTCATTTGACCTGTAATACTGAGTAAACTACAGGCATGAGTTTGGGGGAAAGGCAAAGCACCTGATGTGGCAAGTGCCGTGTGTACTTCTCTCCGGTTCGGATCAGTACTACGGACGCCTCACAGCTGGGCCTGATTTTGGTGGAGGGTTTCTGAGCTTCAAGCCAAGCCAATTCATGTTGAGTGATTTACTCACAGGAATACCATGAATATGACTCTTTGCTAGCACTGCACTGGATCTTATTTTTAAATTATGACTTTCACCACTCTTCTAAGAATAGAGGCTGGCTCTGAAACATCACGTCGGCTCCAGCATTCTCTGAAAGCTACACATTTCTCATCCTGCCCAGGTTTTGAGGCTTCTGTTTCCTCACTGGTGCCTCGCTAGACCAGGGCTTTGATGCCAGTAGGGGTTATTCTGTGAAAGACCCTGACAAGGAGGTGTCTTTTAGCAGCTTTCTTCAGCAGCAGGAGACCTGCTAGTCTCCCCCAGCTGTCAGGAGCGACAGCAAACCAGAGCTACGCTGACTCCTGGTTGGCGGGACAGGGCTTCCTTGTGACTCTGAGAGGCTGGAACAAAAGCCTGGTTAATTAGAAAAACTTCACTGAAGCTGAACAGTAAATCTCAGCAACAAAGAGGAGGGTTTCAGAGCTAAGCAATCTGATACTAACAGCAGAGGCCGTGCTCCATCGGTGCCCAGAGGCCACGGGCAGGTGTTGCTTCTAATGAGCAGAGAAGCAAAGCTCCATTCTGTGGCCAAGCATGAATGAAGATGCTGGAGGTTTCTGACACTGTTCAGTGGCTCTGCCTTTGCCTGGCTCCAAAAACCCCTTTGATGGGCAAAAAGCCAGTGCTGACAGCGTTGTAATGTATGACAAGCTCCAGTAGCAGCTCTAGCACTGTGTGCTCCAAGAGGCAAAGAGGATTCTTTTCTCGCTGCTCTCTAAGAAATCTTTTGTTCAGTGGGAAAGATAATGGCTGTCTAGAAGAGATACAAACCAGTAATAAGAAGAAAATGTGGCTCTAGATAGAAGAAACATTCTCAGGAAAGCAATAGATTTGCTACATCTCCAGGGGAAAACAAAATATTTTAATTTAAAAGTACAAAGGCTTCAGCAAGGATAGGGAAGTTCCTTTTACACCCTATTTTTGGAAGAAAGATGTAATGAGCTACAGTGGGTATTAAACAGACTCAGAGGGGCAAAGGTGGGAGCAGCTCTGGATTATTACGTGGAGGCAGAACACGGCTTCCACATCCCTTCCCCTCCATTTCCATTCCTTTCTCAGGGGTAGCCAGTCCTCTCCCTGAGAGAGAACCATTGATGAAGGAACGTCAGAGGAACTTCTTCTGTGGCTTCAGACCTTTATGTGTCTTCTACAGGCACTGACCAAGGTATACCTTATTTAGTGCTGCTCATTGAAGAACTTCAAAGCGTTGACATAATATAAAATTCATGTTAACTAATGAACTAGTATTACTGCTGTTATCCTACAGGCAGGGAGAGGGAAGAACAGGGATGCAACAACCGTTTCTCAGCAATTAGTGCTGTAATTTGGAATACACTGATTGGCACACAGTGTCTCATCACTGTGACTTTTGGCTACAACACTGAAGTTCAGGCTCCCAAGCCCCCTCTTTTGCTCGCCAGGCAGACAGGTTATTTTGGGACAGAATATACGATGGTAAGGTTGAGTAATGCACTAATACACTGAGTAGCTCCTCTGGGATCAGCGGGACTTTTTGTAATGCAAAATCCTTTCAAAATATGATTTTTTTTTTTATAATAGTAAAAATGAATGGCATTCCGTCAATTTCGTCTGCAGCCTCCACTGACTTACATTCAATTGCCATTTAAATAATGTAGAAGAGAAGCTGGAACAAGACCAGGTTTCTTAGCAGGGAGTTTGCTGCACCTTAAATTTCAAAGATGATGTGCACATGTTTCCCTAGACAAAATATAGCAATCACAACCTGAGTGATGAAAACAGGCTGATCTCTGTCAATTTTGGTGGCAGTACATCGATTGATAGCAACTGAGCCCCTTCTAGAGTAGGAACTGGTTAAAGGTTCCCATAATAAACCTTACCTCTTTGAGCTATTCAGAAGATGCTCTCAGGCAAAATAACAGGATTCTATTTAGCAAAAGAAAGCACATGATTGTCTTAATGCATTGTACAGCTGGAGCTGTGATAATGCAGGCTAGAAGATGATGCTTTAAAGTGAAAGGGAAATTAGTTGTAATTATAATTGTTGTTGTCTTTATGTATTGCCAGGCATATTGATTACCTTCTTTCTGTCACTGGCAACTAGGGAACATGATACATTATCTCATGCTAGTGCTGGAGAGCAGCAGAGATTGGTGTATTTTTAGAAACAAGATTCCCACAGTGTAGCTGTAGCAATTAGATGATCATACACATGCATATTAAAATGCCAACAGATGAATTCCTGGACAGTGCCAGCAAACATTTCACTATTTGGGGTAGGAGGAAAGGGCAGGGATGCACAGCTCAGAAATTCAACAACTGCAAGCACAGCAGTTTTACCTCGAAGAGTGTCCTCTGAGGGCTTTGTGGCGCACATTGGCCAGTCTGAAAGGGAAGCTGTGAAAAAACAGAATCTTTTCATTTTCCAGGATGAAAAGATGATACATTTGCAGGTCAGACCTGGTCCCATTACACATGAAATTAAATCTCTGTACCAGTGCAGAGACCTGATGGCCACCTCTAGATATCCTTTAAGGGCTCAGTCCTGGGCCTCAGCCACCAGCAGACTGCGTTTGGGGTGCCTCTGTTGCACAACAAAACACAGTGCAGAGGCCCCTGGCTCACTGATTCTCACCAAGACTGCAGAAGTGCAAGGCTTACTACTGGGCACAGACCTGCACAGATGTGGGCAGACAGAGAGATGGTAGGGCCAAGCTGCCTGTAAGCAAAGCTGGTGGTGAGGCAACCAGGTGCTGCCTGTGCAGAGCCCATGTGTGGCAGCATCTGCTGGGAAATTATATGCCTCATAAAGCATTTATATGTTTCATGTCAGAGAATCTGTTTCAGATTCGCTGGGAGTAGTATCAGCCAGGTTACCAGTCCTGTAGTTGTTCTGGCTTAGACAGGATTTTACAGGGCCAGTGGAAGTCCGAACCTTTCCACTAACAGCCAACTCAAGCATCTCTAAGTAGAGCACGATGTGAGTTCAGTTGTAGAAGAAGTGACTAAAGCACAGTTGGAGCATTCAGCAGTCATTCAAGTAGAGTCAGACAGATATCTTCCTGTGAAGTGTACACTGTCAGTGTATTCAATATAAACAAACTGCTAGTCACAGGCCATCACAGGAGCATGGTGACTATTGCACTTGATAAATCTGGCAGGCCAAATAGCTCACAGGCTTTGGTTGTGTAAACTGGAATGTGTTTTGGAGGACAGCACAAGGGATGCTGTGACAGAGAGCTATAGCATAGCTGGCCACACGAAGATTTTTCTTTCAGTTCTCTTGAAGTAGAATTAGCCTGAAGCCTATTCAATCATCTCAAACTTTATGTATTTATCACTGATATTGCAGTGATTGCAGTTGGTGTTGGAGGATATTTAATGCCTGATCTTTTTCAGGATCCTGTTACATGCAAAGAAAATTCCTGTCTGTTTTTGATGTACCTCTCTTCTGTCTCGTTGTACTCCCTTTTATCATTTAAAAGGTGGATGAATTAAGAGAAGACCATAAACTAACTTCTCAGTATCATTTAGCTTTCTATACACTTTCATCATTATCACCTCTTTCAAGGTACCCAGACCTTTTCAACCTAATGACCAAATAACAGACTGGAATCTTTTCTAAAACACGTCTTCAATCCATGCTGTAAGAATTAACAGTCACCAGAGCCAAAGCAAATTGCAGGTGGTGGTATATTACCCAACATCCTGATGTAAAGGTGAGATAAATGCCTACTCCAGGGGCGTAGCACAATACAAAATCCAAGTGTACAGACTTTGCATATCAAATTTCATCTTCATTTCAGAAAAGCCTCTAATTATGCTGAAATGTGTGCTTTTAAGCTCTCCTACACCTGGCCTCAAGGAAACTCCCCCTCAGTTAACTGCAGCCAATGACTCCTTCCGTGTCATTCTCTCCCCACAAGGGATTTTAGGCTCTGAATCTGCATAGCCTCATCACCAGACCAAACAGACCTCCATCTCCTCAGCTTGTTCCCACCTGCCTCTGGCCAGCCTCCAGATAATCTTTGTGTCTTCCTTAATGTTAAAGCTGTCTCTTTCTACCTGCAGTGCTGGGAGGGAGTAGTCAGATCTGGTCTCTCAGAGCACACTGCTCCGCAGGGAACGTCTTGTTCTGGAGAGGGCACAGCAGGAAAAAAACATCTTTCACACCACTCAGGGTGATGTGAGCCAGGTTTCAAACAGAAGGCCACAGTTTGGTCACTGCCAGAGACTGCCACCCATCTCGGGCACGCAGCAGCTCCATTTCCCACCTTCTAAGCTGCTTAGTTTAGACCTCAAACAAATCCAAAGGGAGATTCTGGTTACCTTCACAGGTGAACTTCCATATACGGCCATGAAGCCACAGGCTGTGCTGTTTGGCGTGCCAAAAGTCCTATGTCAGCATGCCAAAACCTCCACAGCAACTTGTAACCAGCGTACACAAATAAAATTACACACGCATTTATTGGGAGAAGGTGGTAGAGTGACTCGAACGTGTGTCAACAGCTTCCTGGGGAGAGGATTTAAAAGTGCTATTTGGTGCAATTTTTTTATTTTTTTTTTGCTTAGGGGAGCTGAGTGACTACATTAATGGGAAAACCGGAAGTCTTTCAGTAGTAATTCAGTCTGGTCTCTGTGGGTTCCCTATATAGGCAGTGGAAAGAGAGATGCTTCTCCAGAAGGTGATTTAGCAGAGAGAACTTTGATGCCCTGAATGGTTTTCCAGAGGACTTTGCTCCAAAAGTTATAAAAGAACCTCGAGGACATTCACTTCCTACCAAACACCCAAATGTAGATGCCTGATCTCCTTTTCACACACATACACACCCTGTGTTTGAAGTTAAAAAGAAAAAAAAAATCTATGGAAATAACAGGCCACAGATGGGTAACTCCAGATGTTTCCTTAAGCACCTGTTAATAGGAAAGAAACTACAACCCTAAGAAAGTGAAAACCAGCAAAAGCTTTCAGTGCTGAAGGCAGAGGGTTATGCATAACTAACACAATAAAGAAGACACTTGCAATTCTGCTTCCACAGGGCTTCACCTGTCTTGTCAGGCTTGGAAAGAGATATGAATAAAAAGCCCCAGAAGAAGTCAAGGCGCTTAGGGAGCACCTGCACAACATCACTCTTGGCAGTGCAAGCATCTTCTACACACAGGAGTAAGAAACAATACACTCTATCAAATAGCAATGCTAATAATGTGGGAAGGGCTCCATAAACATGTGACCTTTATTTATTTTTAATTACTTTCCATACTGCTGAGAGCAGAGTTTCTTCTTAGCCAGATCCAAAGTAATTATCGGTTACAGGAACTTTAAGTGGCTTGCAAGCAAGTCTTGCATTGCCAGAAAGAGGTGGCAATAAGAAAACATTGCGTGCCTCGCTTTCCACTGAAAGTAAAACCAGATCAAGCAGAACTGCATTTCAAGAGAGCAGATTTATCACTTTTCTTAGTCTGAAGAGGGCAAATTTTTCTGTCACTGTCTTTTTTGGATTTTTCAGCACCAGCATATACAGGAAGACAGAACAGTGGCTTCTTGGAACTGAAGATACACAGTAGCTCTTGGCTGGTGGGTTTCTTTACAAACAGAACTGGAAGTGCTAAATGTTTCCATATTCAACCTTCATTCCTTGGTAGACTTCTACTCTTGAATGTTGAGGAAAAAATGCTGATACTCCACAGCAGCAAATAAATCTGACCTGAGCTGCTTTGCCTTGCCAGTTTTGTGCATAGCTTACCATTTTAGCACAGAATCATAGAACATGCTGAGTTGGAGGGAGCCATTAGGATCATCAGGACACCCCAAGAATCACACCGTGTGCCTGAGACCATTGTCCAAACGCTTCTTGAACTCAGATAGGCTTGCTGCTGTGACCATTTCCCTGGGGAGCCTGTTCCAGTGCTCAACCACGCTCTGGGTGAAGAACCTTTTCCTGATACCCAATCTCACCTGATTCAGTTTCATGCTATTTCCTTGAGTCCTGTCATTGGTCAGGAGAGTAAAAAGGCTGGTGCCTGTCCCTCTGCTTTCTCTCATGAGGATGTTGAAGACCACAACGAGGTCTCCCCTCAGTCTCCTCTTCTCCAGGCTGAACAGACCAAGTGCCCTCAGCTGCTCCTCAAAAGGCTTCCCCTCCAGACCCTTCCCCATCCTCGTGGCCTCCTTTGGATGCACTCTAATAGCTTAGCGTCTTTTTTGCATTGTGGTGCCCAAGGTGAGGCTGCACCAGTGCAGAGTAGAGCAGGACAATCCCCTCCTTTGACTCCAAAAGGGCCAAGTGCCAGGGATGGGTGAATGACCACCAGCTACATAAAGTCTGATTCAGTCTGTTTTGGAGTGCTTTACCAAAATGTATATATATACCAGGTATTAAGTGGTCCCCTGGGGGGGGTTGGAGGGGGAATGGGACAGAAACCATTTGCTGAGCTCAGTCTCAGATCATGTTGTACGTGAGCCTGCTCACCCTCCCACAAGGCCAGAGCCTTTACAAAGGATGGGGAATGGGCAGAGCGCCTGAAAACGGAAGGGGGACAGTCCTGTGGGTCTGCACAGAGACAACACTCCTCCAGCTGTTTATTTAACTGTGCTCAGAATGCATCCTATTTTGTGAATCTGCCAGCACACAGGAAAAAACCATTGGATTGAAAGCCCTTGCTCAGCAGACGCAGGACACAGGCTTTTCACTTTCTAAGACAATATTATTTTTATATGCAGTCTTAGCTAAACTCAGGAGTCCTGACGTGTTCTAACTCACTTCAAATTCCTTGTCTACTTTGTCCAGTTAAAGACTGATCAAAGATTCGGGCCTACAGGCTCTAACAGACTGCAGCAACAGAGCAACAACGGTATGTTCATTTTGTTAAACCTGAAGACTTCAGGAATACAACGCTCTGCTTTTACAGGCATTTTTTATTGCCAGTGGCATTTAGGATGGTGAAGTCTTTGGAGCATAGAGAAACAGTGCCTGAATATTTTGGGATTTTTTTACTTATGCCTATTTTACAGTCTCCATATCAGGATAATCCATTTTACTACACCCCAAGGAAATGAGGAGAAAACCCTCAGATTCATAACTAGGTTAGGGCTACACTAAACTTTTCATGGGCTAAGATCAAGGCAAGGGTGATCCTACTCTGCCAGAGTGACAGCACTAAGGATGTAATTTAAAGATAATGGAAGTCAAAGAATGAGATTACAAAGAAGGACTGGGACACAGTTTTTTTGGTTCTAATTGCAGCTGGCTCCTCTGCAGTATCCTCTGGAAGAATCTCACATGGGAGCAGCCCATTAGCTGTAAAAGACCATGCATAAAAGCCTCAGAGAAAATAATCTTCATGCAGACAAACAATATTAATCATCAAAAAAGCAGGCATCTCTCTTTTTGTCCTTTACAAGAAAAGTGTAAACACATACAGGCAGTCACACATAGATTTATTCCTGATCTTCAAAATTATGTTAATGCCGCTGAGTCCAAAGCCTACATATGTGTGTTAGGTAGATATCACTGGAGCTTGTTGCATTCTACCAACAGAGCGACTTATCACCTACCATCCCCAGGGAGACCCCTCTCTTCTAGCAACCATTGCCCAGTGATTCTGGTCTTTCAGAGCTGAGCAATACCAGTCCAACAGGACGCACAAACAGCACCTTTGTGCACCAGCGAAGGTCCTGGGGTGGTCATTTTTTTCTTTCTGGGAGCTGAAATGGTTGAATTCAACACCAAGGTGTTAGATCAAAAAGAATTCGCAGGAATAAAACTGGTACTGGAAAGTTCACACAAATGCTATGTATTTCCCACACGCTGCCACAACTGCAGAGATTGTTTCCTGTTCTTCACAGAATTCACTCATTCAGTATCATAAATTTTGACTTCCAATTTTTGACTTGGAGACCACAGCAAGGCTTACCTAGGGCCAGCATTCGACTGGGGTCCAACACAGCTCTAATCTATTCCTGTCTGCTGCTCAATCTTATCAGTTCCAATGCAGGGAAAGAAACGGCAAGATGCAGCTCAGGGTGTAACCGTCCAGCCTAACCCACAGAAAACCGGGCACTTTTCACACATGAAGGTTTCCCACAGGCAAGAATGAGCCTTGAAAAGCTACAGAGATAAGTTTATAACGCAGTGATGACTCCTTCCACACAATCAAGAGAGCAAAACACACCACAGACACTTGACTGCAGCAGGCCCTGGGGCTTGCTTGTAGCTGTGCGATGCAACCAGAACAGATGTTAAAAAACAGAGCAATAACAAGGTAATAATTGTGAAGGGGGAAGAAACCTATCTGATCCACTCTTAAACTGAATTAAAGGCACCACAACAGTGTGCATACAACAGAATCTGACTCAGAGGAAACTGGTCCAGCTCTGTAAAAGCAAACCAGCTCCAAGGCAAACCCAAAGCATGCGGTGACTCTCTGTCATGCTTTGTAGCAGGTTATTGCCCTGGGTTTCTTCTACGTAGCTCAGTGTTGTAGCTCTGTCTGCCTGCATCTCTGTCAGATTGAGAAAGGTGGACTCTCCAGAGAAGTGGCCTAGCTAGTAAGGGTGTAAAAATCATCAGTCAAAACCAGGGATGTGTAAGTAACACAGGCCTCTCTGAAGGCACAGCCCGTAGGATAAGTTAAGCATGTCTTGATAAGGTAGAACTGCAGAGTGGAAAAATCTTCTCAGTGTAACCTGCTGTCAAACTGGCATCGTAAGATATTTATACAGAAGGAAGATCAGAAGACTCATGGATCAGCAGCCACCAAGTGGATACACCATCCATCTGTTACGAGCAAGAGAAGAATAGGTCAGTTTGTGACAACTACCCCAGCAGCTTCAGTCTACATCTTCCTCACCCCTGAAGCAACCCTGTGAAGGGCCATCTGACAGCAATTGAGTTCCATCAGCACAGTTCAGATAAAATGATCCCAGAAGGTACAAGAGGACATGCTTGGGGGTGGGGGTGGGCAGCCCTGTGCTAAAATGCCCATGTTATTTTTGAACAAAAGCTGATTCACATCCCACCACCTTTTCGAATAAGAAGAACAAGGTTTTGACTGGTGGGGGGTCTCTGCAGTGCTCCTGGAACTCCCCCCTGCTCCACATGATGATATGCACAGAAGTCTTTGCTCCTCAAAAAACCCAGGCTATTGCTAACCGGTTTTGTATCAAGAATTAGTTGCTGCTCAGAGAACAGTGAAAGATCTCATAAACTGCAACATTTGAGACTGGCTGCCAAGGAGACAGAGGCCTGATTTTGGAAGACAGCTGCATCACTAGCAAGGGTCATGCATCTTGGCCTTTCCACAGGGGAGAACTTGTTGGAGACTCCACCCAGCATGATACAGTGGTATATACCCAGTATAAGAACAGTGAGTTACTAAGGATATGCTCTCTGCCCAGGGGATTTCTTGCCAAAGGAGACAAGGCCTTTTACAGCAAAATATGGATAAATATGGATAAAATATGGATTGTGGCCAAATTTGGAAATAATTATGACTGTTCTGCTCTTATAACATTCCACAACCGGGCAATTGGCCTAATGCCATTTCCATGCAAACCAGTTGGAGGTTGGCCATCAGTCTTTCATTTAAATCCACTGAACTGCTGACCTACATCCAGCCGAGCAGACAGAAAAGACCCTGTGGCCTACATAACAAACAATTCGATAAAGGCAGCGAAATCGAGGCAAAAGATTCTCCTTTGAAACATCTGACAATCAAGGGAATCAAGGTTCCTTGCAACAAGCCTGGACCCTATAAAATGAAACATTTATTCTGCTTATTCAACTTTTTTTTTTTTTTCATCTCAGGGGTTAAAAACTGAAAGGTGTGAGACAAATTCATCACTAATGCAGGCCCCTTGAGTTCAATAAGCTTAGAGGTGGGGTGGCTGCAGCTCACTGCTCCCTTGAAATGCCACAGGCTGCACTTAGGCTGTATGGTTGCTGCAGAGATGCAGAGAATGGGGAGGGGAGGCACACCCCGGCAAGGGCTCCTGCAGAGCACATCAGTGACACCATGTGAGCCTGACGGGATCATATCTGCTTTCTAGAACCAAGAAGGTGAATGAGAGACAGCATCCTTTTCCCAGTGCTAAAACCCAGTTAGCCATGATGTAGAAAGAGGGTTTCTTCTCAGGGCCTAATGAATTTAAACAGATCGCTCAGGTACCTGGATTTACCTAATCTCATCTTTCCTAGCTCTCCTCGTGGAAACAGAGCTCGTTCAGCTGCTCTCCAGAGATCTCTCACTGATTCTGGATATTGAAGGGGTGGAGGTCGGACTTTTCATCTCCTCATCTGCCCCACTGTTTTTGTGCTTGCCTTTGCCATCCTGACCTGTTCTCCACCGTCCCCTCTGCCTGCTCCTTCCCCCACTCTGCCTGTTTTTGGTACAAATGTCGGGCTCGTCCCTCTTTTCTTTCTGCTTGTGAGATGACAGCAGGGGATGACACAGAGATTAACAGATGCCTCCACCTGAGGGTGAGACCCTGACTGCTGGTGCAGCCAAGGGCCGACGGACGCAGGACTCCTGCGGCTGACAGTACTTCTGTTAGCACTCAAACACATCGTAGCTATCTGGAGCAGGGCATTTTCCCTCCAGATTATGTCTTGTTGCTCACGACACCAGCCTTGTCAGGTAGTTTAGGATCAGGTATGGCAAATCTCACGTATTTCTTGTATAAGAGCTTTCAAGAAAGCAATGCTGTTTTTCTGAGCTCTGTGCCTACATCCCAGATGCTCTGCATCTCAATGAACGTAGATCAACAAAGCAAACTTATCGCAGAAAAATAGTACAGAGGATAAATTTGGCATATGTGGTACCGAAACAAGGCATCAGATACGAGTCTGAAAGACAATGAGAAGGATTTTGACCTGTGAAAGGAACCACTTTCCTTGCATATCAGTTGCATTTGAGACAGAAGTTATCATTAGCTCAGAAAAGCCTCACCCATTTCCATTTTAAAACCTAGAACTGAATCCTACTTTCATTTATGCTTAATGGACATTCTGTCATTCACTGTAAAGAGAAAAAGGTGTGATCTTTGTAAAAAAATTCTCAAATTATTTTTATTGATAAGCATCACTGCCCACAGTGTCCCACAACATTGGTTTGTGAGGAAAACTTGATCAAAACATCTGAATCTCGCACTTGAATTTCACTGACTGTGTTGATATACGGAAGTGAAATGAACTTGTGTGATTATAACAGGATATTGCAAATCCTCTGAAATATATACCAAAAAAAACAGCTGTAGAGGTAAATTTCAGTGTTCCTAAAACTCAAAAAAAAAACAAAAACCTACTAAACAACACGTCCCCAAACTCTAAAATGCCTTAGAAATGAAAGTGTCTTGAAATAGATGATAATAGAGATTACAGAATGTATATGCTACTACCCTGCCCAGCTCAGTATGCAAGACACTGCTGTAATAGTGCCCATCACATACGCAGAGTAAGTACTTTGCACCTTGGAATTTCCTATCAGCTGATGCCTGTTTGGAGGCTCTTGACTCCTGTTGTCACAGAGAGGAGCTGACGCACAAGGAAGGGGGATGATTATGGAAATCAACTCACCTTTGTCCAATAAATAAGTAAGTTAGTTCATTAAAACAGAAAAATGGTCTTAACTGTTTTGAGCACTTGTCATCTCAAATGTAAAAAGCTCACAAGCCCTTGCCTCTTAAAGGCAAGGGACTGTCTTGAAATGAACAATTTTGATTTCTCTTCTTGTTGGCTTTCTACATTTAGAGCCTTTATTTAAAAAAAAAATAAATATTTAGTTGCACTGAAAAGCTTTGCTACGGAGGGCACTAGAAATCCTGCTTTCCTGCTGGCAGCCAAGGTACTCACACAATACCATCTCTAGGAAAAGGAAGTATTGTCAGACCTTGGTTTGGCTATTGACTCTGCTGACAAACCTTACCACCATTAATACGTACACACGCTAAAATACACTTTTCACAGGTTGATGATGAGTTGTGTATAAAAATAGGTTGAGGCCAAGTATACACATAGTATTGCCACACTGAAGTCATTAACTTCTACCACTTGGAGGATGTGGTCTGGACCATGGCAGGTAAAGTGGGGTTGTTTTGTCATTCATGATCTGGTTAATCCGCTGGGTAGCCCTCACATGTCAGGAATGTGAGTCTTCGTGTTTATTAGACACTCCAGATCAGCTGCAAACATGATCAAGGCTCAGAAAGGAGTTCCTTAACAGAAAAAAATCCCAAGTAAACAAACAAAACCAAGCAAAAAAAAACCCCAAAACAAAAAAACCCTCCCAACAAACACTGTTGAATGGCATCAACCCTATCCTTGCTCAAATAAGCCTAAGCAAAACCACAAAGAACCTATATTCAGATGTAGGAAACTTCTAAAATAACTGCCATTTCATCTGTTTTCTGTAACTACACGGGGTTCTTTGTAGTTAATGCATTCAGGCTTGTTTAAGGACAGTTCTGGAATTTTTAATGGCCTGTGAATCACAAGAGAACAGGCTGCTGATGTAGCAATGCCTTCTCACTTTCGTACTATGACTACATAGTACACAGTACAGGTAGCCAGGGAGATTTGTAAAAAGTAATAACAAACTTGCACTCCAAACAGAAGATCTCTTTGTTCCATCTAAAACACACATTACAATGTTTTATACTTTATGTCATTGCAACTAGTAGAGATGGAGACAGTCCTTTCCTTGAGGAGCTGGGAAGATCTAAAACACCTTTGTGGGATCCCCAAAACAAGAGAAACCAATGCCTGGTCATTCTGCATGCCCAGAGGTCAATGCTAAAGGAAGTAGCAGTGATGCAGAAGACACGGGATTTAGGATATTTACTAGAGAATCCCAGAGCCTCTGAAAAGCTTTGGGAGGGACCAGTCCTGCAATGAAAGAGACCAGCACTTGGGGTACAGAGTTGGGATGGAGGTCAAGGCACCAACCACTCCTCAAAGAAACAAGCATCCACTGCTCATAGATCCATTTTAGAATCTTTCAGTGCCAAAGGAGAGTGTAGTTCAGTAACAGGCTGCTTTAGTAAGTTCACTCTCTGCTCAATTGCACCTTTGTTTAACTCAGCTAACAGCAGCCACACAATTTTTCTTTTACTAACTGATGCCCATTTAGAAGCCAGCAGAAAGCACATATTATTCATTCAGCTAGCTTTGACAGTGCCCACCCTATGAAACAACAGCCACAAACAATTTTCATGTAAACCTTTGGAGGTTCATTGGTGAATTCAGTCAGAAAACTCTTTCTGCTTGATAATGCAGTAGTAGGGTTATTTCAGCTATACAGGTCTCAGATAAATGCAATTTTACTGAATTAAAAACATTTCAGAGAAACGTGCCGGTTTATTTTCATGTCAGGATGGGAAAAAGTCAAAAAGACACACACACAGAAGACCCCAAGCATCACACCATGTGCCTGAGATGTAGTGTTGTCCAAGCACTTCTTGAACTCAGACAGGCTTGGTGATGTGACTGCTTCCCTAGGAAGCCTCTTCCAGTGCCCAGCCATCCTCTGGGATTTTCCCAATATCCAGCCTAAGCCTCTCTTGACTCAGCTTCATGCCATTTCCTCCAGTCCTGTCACTGGTCCACTTCCTCTCTTGAGGATGTTGAAAACCACAACGAGGTCTCCCCTCAGTCTCCTCCAGGCTGAACAGACCGAGTGAGCTCAGCCGTTCCTCATATGGCTTCTCCTCCAGAGCCTTCAGCATCTTTACTGCCCTCCTTTGGATGCTCTATAAAGGCTTAATGTCTTTTTTTGTACTGTGGTTCCTAAAATTGCCACAATATTCCAGGTGAGGCTGCCCCAGTGCAGAGCAGAGCGGGACAATCCCCTCCCTTGCTCGGATGGAGATGCTTTGCCTGATGCCCCCCAGGACACAGTTGGCCCTCCTGGCTGCCAGGGCGCTGCTGACTCGTGTTCAGGTTGCCTTTGACCAGGACTCCCAGGTGCCTTTCCACAGTGCTGCTTTCCAGCATCTCATTTCTCATTCCCCAGTCTGTCTGTACACCCAGGCATGCCCCATCCCAGGTGCAGAATCCAACACTTGCTCTGGTTAAAACTTCATATGGTTGGTGATTGCCTAGTCCTCTAATTTGTCAGGTCCTCCAAAGACCATTTTAAATTAGTTTTATGGATAATTTCAACTCTTTCAATGTCTCATTCAATTGTAAATTAAAAAAAAAAAAAAAGGAAAAATCAGGCAGGATGATTTCGTGACTATCTAGTTTCTGCTCAGCAGCGCTGCCAGTTACAGCATAGAGGGAAGCAAACTGCCTGAAGTTTGGAGATTTATCTAGTCTTTGATTAGAAAGAGTTTCTTCCCCACTGCGTGGGGAAGCCAAAAAAATCTTGCACTGTCAGGAGCCGTGTTGTACTATATTTATTTTTTAAATAAAAAAAATTAAAAAGAGCTGCATATTTCAACATATTTCAGAACATATTCTGCACCACACTACACAATATATGTTACAGCTTATAGTATAACTAAAATTTACATTCAGGAACCACGCTGGAAGCTTCAAAATGAAAAATTAAAAGCTAAATTGTTTCCCTGTAAATACTACATACTCGAGTTTCTTTGAGAATTATGAATGATAAAGTTTTACGGAGGACATGGCTGTAGAACATAAGCTGCCCCTGCCATCCTAAATTCCCAGCCCAGGAGGAGTGTCTGAGCCTCCAGACCATGCAGGTTTTTGGGAGAGCCTTTCTGAATCAACCTGACACACACCGTAAGACCTTTTTCCATCTGAGACTTCTGGGAGGGCTGCGCCCTCTCCTGACCGTTCAGGACTCAGTAGCAGCGACTGAAAAAGCTGCTTTGCCGCAGCCAACAAGCCAAGGCTCAACCTCGGAGTTACTAAGACTCGTCCTGCTCGATTTAAAACCTCTATTGCACTATGCAGAAGGGCTTCCTTGAGGTGAGTTATAGTAAAATTGAGGTGGATCTAACAAAATTACAACTTTTTTTTTTTTTTTCACCAGGCTGCAAGAAAATAAATGGCTCGGAAGTATGCGCTTTAAAAACATCTCACCATATGTTTGAAAATGGATAAAATACCGTGCTGGAATCATCTCCAAATAAGATACAGTGTTTACAATCCGTGCAATTCTGTGAAAGAAAGTTTCACATGTTAAAAATATAACCTTGAAATTAGTGTTGTAACCCATGAATTCCATCTCACAGAACTAATACATAACATGGCTAATGCTATTATAAAGAGTCAGTCTGCCTTCTCAACCAAATGTAATCTCCCTGAACCAGCAAAGCTTATGCAGGAATGACTAAAGAAATCCCACACATCTTTTCAATCATTCACACTATGCCTAAGTGAATATCACTTTCATTTTTTTCATATGAAATGTTTACCACCCGTCTGATCCTGCACTCAAGTTAAATGAATTTTATGGATTCACGACTGCCTATTGATTAAAGCTTCGGGTCCTAGATAATTCTGAATACCACTGAGAAAGAAATAAAAGAAAATTTTCCTCGGGTCAGACTGGCAGGGACCATTTGGAGGGATTTTCTGCCTTTCTTTGTAGTGTAGGATTTGAGCCACTTGCCCAAATCATGTGGGAATTTTACTTTAAAAATTTCCTTCTACTCTAGAACGTAATTACTGACACTGTTGATCTTTCTGGCTCTCTTTCTCAGGCACATGATTGTGCTTGTGGTTTTGGACTTTTGCACAAGGGCTTTACTAATTTAGGGTTTTTTAGGTGCTAGTGTTGCAAAATGTGGAATATGTGAAATTTTCCTAAGAAAGGGATGTTCATTGATGTTTGATCTTTGTATACTTTCAAGCCTAATCAACAAGAAGGGTGACTTAATCCGTTAAACAGATCACAGCTAACAAGTAAGCTCTAAGTGATGCCCAGGTGTTGGAAAAACTAATTACTTGTGGGTAGAATTGCCTTGTTAAGGTTTAGGGCTGGACATGTTTCAGTGATCTCAGACCTAAGGGGAGGTTAACAAAGCTTGGGAAGGAGGATGTACCACTGAGAGTGGACACAAAGAATGCAGAATTTATGGGCCACAAGGACATTTGGCAGAACTCCCAAGATAAGGAGCAACGGTGCTGAAATCAGCTCTGACTGGGTAAACGGTAATTCTGGCAGGGGCAGATCATGACCACAACTTGGAGACCACTGACGCAAGAAACACACCAAACCCAAAAAAGAGACAAAGACTGAGCATGTGGACTAATTAGCCCAAGAATCATTAACCAATAGAAGATAGAGTACTAACTAATAAAAGAACATGTAGCAAATGAACATTAATTCTTCTGTTTGGTAAAATGTATAAATAGTAAAAAGTTCTGATAATTGGTGTGCTTGATTTATGGAATACCAGTAAGCACCCAGGCTTGAGCCACTCTGAAATAAATAACCAGTGTCTGTCTCTAGTGTGTAATTATTAGCTTTTTGCACACCAGGTAATGAATCTGATTTTTCTGGAAACACGAGGGCTCATGTTGCTGTCTGTGGAGTCTACAGGCAGGAGTTATTCTGTGTGATCATTCAAATGATTGATACAGCAGCTGTAAAAGACAAAGTAATTACTTTACCTCCTCTAATTATATTATTTACAACAGGGTAATTAACACTCATAGCCAATGACCACCAATTCAACACAGCTGGAATGGAAAATGATTCTTCGTGGGCCAGCCCCACACACTGAGGTATACTTTGGGCCGCTGGAACTTCATGGCTATGGCCAAATATCGAAACAAAAGATCTGGTTTGTCTGTTGCTTTACAAAAAAGTATTTAACTGCTTTTACGGGATCTTCTCTGTACCTTTACAGTTTGTAAAACACACTGTTGCACACTGGCTGAAGGTCAAAGACTGCTAAATTACCCTATTTCCTATTCCCTCGTGCTTCTCCTTCTGTCCTGCCAGGTCAGCACAAGTTTTACTCTGTGTTTCAGACACTAAGCTGGAAAAAAAGGGAACAGCCACCAGGCGGCGAAATTATGGAGAATTAATCACACAGTCTTATTAATAGTCACCCATGAGTATGCTCAGCTGTTGTAAAGGATTCCTAACGTCACAGAAACACTGTATTAACAATATAATTCCCCCATGCTTCACAAAAGCCTTCTACTGCTTATTAAATTATTGCACTAATTACAATTATTCTTACAGGCAATTTTATTCCACAAACTTATCTCAAACGCGAAAGGTTCTACAAATGGCCTTGTTTTAAGCCTTCCCTCAGCCAAACTACACTGAGTGCTTAAATACCCGATGTGTGTGTATAAATGGCCCCTGGAAGGAAGCAAGGGGGAGGCTCGGGGTGACCTTACTGTTCTCCACAACTACCTGACAGGAGGTTGTAGCCGGGTGAGGACCGGCCTCTTCCCCCAGGCAACCAGCGACAGGACAAGCGGACACAGCCTTAAGCTGTGCCAAGGGAGGTTTAGGCTGGACATCGGGGGGAATTTCTTCCCAGAAAGGGAGATTACACATTGGAATGGGCTGCCCAGGGAGGTGGTGGGGTCAGCGTCCTTGGAGGTGTCTGAGGAAAGGCTGGACGTGCCACTCGGCGCCGTGCTCTGCCTGACACGGCGGTGTTCTCTACTACAGGCTGGACTCGGTGACCTCGGAGGCCTTTCCCCACCTAATGAATTCCGCGATTCTCCAACAAGATCGTTCTTTGACATCACGCTTCGCTCGCCGCCTTATCATCGCAATTGGCCAGCGCGCTGCAAGCGCTGCGCGGGGCTCAGCTGAACCCCGCGCCGAGGGGATGCGCGGCTCGGCTTCGCGCTTCCGACATTCACATTTCAACACGCGCCCGGCTGCTCAAGGCTCGCCGCCGGCAACCGGGCCGGCCTCTTCAGGTCCGTTTCCCACCCGACGCCCTCCAGGGCTCCCCACCGCACACGCCGCGCCCGCTTTCACTCGCCCACCCGAGGGAACCGCCGGCCCGGCCCGGCCGGACGTGACGCGGTGCGGTGCGGTGCGGGGGCGGCGGCGCGGGGAGCGCCGGGAGCCCGGGGGGCGGTGGCGGCGGCGGGGCAGGAGAGGAGGAGGAGGAGGCGGCGGCGGCCGGAGGGGGCCGGGCCGCAGCGACGCGGTTCCTGTCGCCCGCAGCGGCTCCCCCTCCATGGCGGTTGCCGCGGGAGGCCGCAGATACCCGGCCGCGGCCCCCTCTCCTCTCCCCTTCCTTCCCTGTCCCCCCCCCCGGTCCCGTCCCTGTGCCACCCCCCCCACCCCACCCCGCCCCCCCCCCAGCCCCCCCC